>NC_061165.1:44059796-44259796 GCF_022113875.1 Hydra vulgaris
GAAATTATTTAGAATATAAACTTTCCGATTCTTAATACAAATGACACAAATTCGATTTAAAAAGGTTCACTTTTTTAATAAAATATTTTAAAGTAAAACTTTTTTAATAAAATATTTCAAAACTATCTGAGCCGTTTTCTGAATTGGTTAAAAAGGTAGCTTTTGAACTTCAATCTTACAAAATATAAAATGCTTTTCTTAACATATTGAACGTATTAGAAAAAAATTTATACATGAGATGGCTGATAACTATTCAGGCATAAATTTTGTAAAAACAAATAACAAAATTAATTTTAAAGTAGGGATAATAGATGATTAAAACTGTAATATGAAACTGATTGAAAAAGAAGAAAGTGTACAGTCACAAGGGTTGCATAATTGTCGTTTTTTTTATTTGAATGTATTTTTTAAGAGTATTAAAAAAATTAATTGCTAATATGCTAATACAAAAAGTATTAGGAAACATCTTTTATGGACAGGCTAAATTATACGATCTTGCTTGGTCACATCCATTTGCAAAATTTTATTATATGATGAAAACAATTATGTTTTAAAAAACAAAGAAAGAAAAATTAACAAAATAGAAAATTAAAATATTTTTAAAATTTAAAAAATAATTTAATAATTTGTATAACTTGTGCACTGTATATATTTTTGTTTTTTTAGGGTGGTTGTTATTTTCTGCAACGATTGGACAAGGCAATCAAAAAAAAATTAGTTTTAGACGACATTAACAAGAATGATTTTAATATATTTTATTTGTTTTTACAAAAAAAGTAGGAAAGCAAAAATATAAATTGCTATTTGTTTTTAAAATATATTTGTATGCAATTTTAATGTAAGTATATATTATCCCTATATGGTTACGTCTATGTATTACATTCAAATATTTTTAATTATAACTTGTTATTTTATAATTAATTTTATTTGATTATTAGTAAACACAAGTTTAGCTTATTTCTAACACATATACTTCATCACATTTATAAAACAAATATACTATATCACAGAAATTTTGTGGCTCAGATTCCAATACTCTCCATTTTTTTATTGTTTTTGCTGGTCATATATTTGCTTTGTAACCATTTATCTTTTCTTTTTCGTACATAAAAAATCTACACGTTGTAAGTTTTTAAATGATTTGCATTACTTCATATTCAGATTTCTTATACCATTCTTATACACACACAACCCTCGGAATTAGGCTCGGCATTCAGCAATGCCGACCTAACTGCCGACCTGAAAGTGTTAGAGCTTAGCAAAAAGTTGCTGACCTTGTTTCTATGTTTTGTGTTCAGACCTTAGTATCAAATAATTTTTGCCGACCTGATGCTGAACTTAAAAAGATTGAGGTCGCAATAATTTGCCGACCACATTTTTCCTAAATCCGAGAGTTGAACCTATATACATAGTTTTTAAGCTTCAATTAGGCCATGCTGTCTAAACATTTTCCACATAGCCTTATTTGTTTCATATTACCTTTTTCTTACTGTTGGCTTACTATCCCCAAGCTCTTAGTTTTGTAATTTTGGATACCTGGTGCTTTATAATATATACATTTTTAATGCAAATTCACCTCCCCAAGGCAAAGACGGACACTACAGACGAGGAGGCTAATAATTGTGGTTATAAACTTCTCTCAACTCTATAACACCAAAACACGAACCTTGACAAACAGGGCCATTGTGCAGAGAAACAAGTTGAGCACAGTACTACTTTGGAGTAATGGGGATCCAACTTGGAATCTCCCATTTGGTCTACTGTGTTATTGTTGAAATAAACGTAAACAATTATTAATAATAACTATTATTAATTGTTATGCAATTATTAATAATATATATTAATACTTGTTTACATATTTCTCTAATTAAAGAGTAGACCGAATAGGAGAGGGAGGGTATAACTAAGTTCATTAAGCCGAATGTTAGAAAGCTATTGATATAAAATATTACAAAGGGCTAAAAGATTGGAGAAAAAAAAAACGTACAGGAGAAAAAAGGTAATATGAAAAATTAAGACTATGTAAACGACGAAAAAATATTTGGAAATTGTGGAATATGAACCCCGAAAATTTCCTGTATGAAGTAAAAACCTTATCTTTCCCTGTATGAAGTCTTATCCATATAAGCTAAACTTGCGTTTACAAAAACATAAATATGATATAATAAAAGTTGTACTAAAAATATATGCATGCATTACATAGACGTATTCATAAAAGGACAAAATATACTTGTTACATGAAAGTTATTAAAATATATTTTACAAACAGATAGCAAATTATATTATTATATAGGAAAATTATTCTTTTTAATGTTGACTGAAAACTGTTTTTTTATTTTTTTGCCTTGCTTTATCCAATTTTGCTGCTGAAAATAACAATAACCCTTAAGATACAAAAATATAACATTATGCAAATTATTTCAGTAATTTTTTTATTTTATTTAAATTTATTTTTTGTTAATTTAACTTTCTTTGTTTTTGAAACTTAGTTTTTTTCTGCAATTCCTAATATAATAAAAATGTACAAATAAAGGTGACCAAGTTGTCTAAATTAAAATACTTATGCATAGGCATACAAGATAAATAATAGCACCCATCACCTGAGAAGGTTTGCAAAAGTGGAATTTGTTGACACTATTATAAAAAGAATTTTTTATGATTGTTTACTTGTGCTTTTTTTTTTAAAGATATTTTTAAAGAATCATCTTTTAAAGTTTTTGGTGTCTTTTGAATACTCTTTTAAAGATTTTCCAAAAAACCATTTGTTAAATTTTGTTTCTCACCTCAAAACTAAGGCTCTAGAGATTTTTGAAAAGTGTTCAATGGTGTCATTTACAAAGGTTAATTTTAACTCTTTAGAACTTTCTCCCTTCTTCATGTTTTCCTGAATCATGCTACCTACACTTTTTCAATTTTTCTGTCAACAATTTGTTTGGTCTACTCTTTCAATAGTTAATAAGTTGCCATTTTTATTGTATTTTTTTTTTCCAAATAATATTTAAAAATTGATAATTTTTTTAAAAAATTATAAAATTTAAAGCTAACTAAAATTCCATTTTTCCAGCTCAAATTGCCCAAATTATATAGAAAATTTTATCATAATTTTAAAAATTATTGCAAATTATTAACTTTTAAATTTTATTTGGAAAAAAAACAATAGAATGGTTACTTATTAATGGTATAAAACTCTTAAGAAACTTGCTTTTATTGTTTTTAATGGTATAAAACTCTTAAGAAACTTGCTTTTATTGTTTTTAATGGTATAAAACTCTTAAGAAACTTGGTTTTAAAATAATTTTCCTTTAGTTTCAATATTTATGATATAAAATCTATTAATAAAAATTTCTTAAGATTTTACTTTCAAGTTTTCAAATTCATAGAAATTAAATTACTTTACAATTAATTTTCCTAACAACAGCAAATATTATCTGAAAATGATAACAAGAATTATAATTCTTAAAAAAAAATTTTTAAGGTGTAGCCGTTTGAGCTAAAGATTTGTGTAAATCATTGAGTTTTTGCATGACAACCTCTCCTTGCGCTTGTATAACAAAGTTTAGAAAATGTTAGATATGATGCTATTTATTGTTCCTGATATTACCAAAATGTGTTAAATAAGTGTTAAATTTATGGTAATCAAAATACTTCAAAGGATTCTAAAGTGTTTGTTATTATTATTATTATGTATTTCGCCGATGAAAAAAGTTTACAAGTTTGTGAAATACAATATATAATACATGGCTGGGGCAAGAAGAAGACTAGTTTAGTCTTATCACCAAGCCCCTTTAAACAAAACTGTCAATATTAAAAATACAAAGCAAAGTAACTCGTTAAATAAACATTAAATAAAACATTGCGTTAAAATAAAATAACCTTAAATAAAATGTAACGTTAAGTAAAAATAAAATAAAATACATTTTACGCTATGTTAGAGTGTAATATATCCAAAAGTATAAGAACAATTTATTAATTAAATTCATTTTTTCTAACTGGTTTTAGTTTTATAAACCTTTTGAATTTAGATCATAAAATAACAGATAATACGCGAATAACAAACAAAACAAAAAACAAACATTTTAAAAAACATTTTTAGTAACTTAATGTGTTTTTTATATATGTTTTTTATTAAAGTTTGTTATATATATAAAAAAAAAAAAAAAAAAAAAAAATAACTTCATAATGTACAAATTGACTAACAGTATATACAGAATATATATTTAAACCATATTTATAAAGAAATAAAATATATAGACAAACGTGATTACTCATAATCAGAGGATTCAGAAAATTTTTAATTCGTTGTCATTTATTAAAAGCTTTTCCTTAAGTTTGTTTTTAAAATAATTGATAGAAGAAATAGTTTTGAACTCATTATTAAATAGCGTGTTCCATAGTTTAGGACCTCTATTTATAATATTATATTTAACAATATAATTGTATTTTACAGTGCCTACCTTCATTTAGTTAGACAGACTATTTTAATAGATGTTTAAAAAACTTTAGGGTTTTCTTTTTTTGTATTTAATCTTTAACAATGTTGTTCAAAAAAATATTATTCAAATTTATATTAGTTCATTAATCTAAAAATAAAAGCAAGATCATTGCGGTAGTGGTGTAGTGATTAGAGCGCTCGCTTTGTAAGCGAACGGTTTGGAGTTCGACTCCCACCACGTCCCTGGAAGTACCGCGCTCAACTTATTTTCTCCGCATAGCGGTCTTGCTTGTCAAGGTTCGTGTTTTAGAGTTAAAGAGTTGAGAGAGGGTTGTACCACGATTTAAAACAACAACAAAAAAAAAAAAAAAAAAAAAAAAAAAGAGTAGCCTCCTCGACTGTAGTGGCCCCTTGGGCCTTGGGGAGGGAAATAATTAAAAAAAAAAAAAAAAAAAAAATTAATACAGTTTCTTAAATCAGAGGTAAAGTCATCGAAGCGTATAATAATGTGACCCTCTTCCTTCTTCAGTTCAATGAATATCTGCATCATTAGTCACCGAAATCGGACCATTTGTACCTCCATTAAGCAATTTTTAACCTGTTATTTTAGATACAGTCAGCATAATGGAATTTAGACTATTTATCTTTAGGCAGCAAATTTTAGAATTTGTGAACCTTAACTTGAGAACCCAAGTTTAAGACCCTACCTTTTTATTTTATATTATTTTTTATCAGCAAAACTATACTGATAGTGATAAAATAGAAAAAAACACCTATAGTTACCATTATATGTTAGTAATATTAGCCATATTAAATTATAAAAAATTATAATAAATTAAGAATGTTTATATTATGTTAGGATATGAAGAAAATTTTTTAAATTGCGTTATGTTTTTTTAATGACAATTTTATTTAAAAGGTAATTTGACTGATTGGAGTCAGTGGAGTGCATGTTCTAGTACTTGTAAGACTATCAGTGATGGACCTTACCAGTACAGGAACAGGTCTTGTGTTGGTTATTCTACTTGGAATATTCAGGATTTACCTTGTAACGGCAGCAATATAACTGATCAACAATATTGCAATCAAAATGTACCTTGTTTAGGTATAATTTTTTGTTAACATTATTACAGTTAATTTTATTTAATCACTTTTAAAGATGTGTATTTCTTTATACTTACTTATAAATTTTTTATATTCTGATGTTTAAAAATAAAAATGATAATATGTTTTTTCTTTTTTGCTTGCTTTTGTTTGTGAATTAATTGAAAAAAAAATCGTTCAAAGATTTTTAAATCATATTATTATATAAAATATCTAACTATTATATATTATATCTATCAATTTATATATATATATATATATATATATATATATATATATATATATATATATATATATATATATATATATATATATATATATATATATATATATATATATATATATATATATATAATATATATATGAATATATATATATGTATATATATAAATATGTATATATATATACACACACACATATATATATATATATATATATATATATATATATACATATATATATATATATATATATATATATATATATATACATATATATATATATATATATATATATATATATATATATATATATATATATATATATATATATATATATATATATATATATATATATATATATATATATATACATACATATGTTTATCTCTTATGATTTTTAATTCTAATTTACAGTAGGATTTGTGTAGCTGGTATTTTAAGTTGAGGTTGAGTTGGTTATTTTTGGTATACTTGTTTAGCAATTTAATATCTGGTAATCAGGTAGTTGTTTGCATTCATTAGATGGTTTTAGTATTTTGGTTGGGTGGATCTGCTATTTTTAATAGAGATTTTAAGAAATCTTAATCTCTTTTATCTTTCTAAACGTTGTGGAACTGACTTTTTTTTTTTACAGAAAAAAAAGTCAGTTTGCTGAAAAGCATTTCTCATCAAAAGATTATATTACATCTTATTTAATTTTCCTGCTTTCTTTTTTTTTTTGCTATATGAACTAATTTAAAAATTTATTTGTTGCTTATTTTTAGTTGCTTATTTTGTAATTGTTATAGTTATTATTATAGTGTCACTATAATCACTATTATTATAGTGATTATTATAGTTGCTTATTTTGTAAAGTTTTAATTTAGTAAACTTTAAATGTAGGTGTTGAATAAGGCTTGTTGTTAAAAAGTGTTGATTTTTAAGGAGTTTTGCCCAAATCTTTTTTTATGTTCCAATTAAAAGATTGCAGTTCGTGTATTGCAATTAACTAGATTTGTAACTTCAGTTTATTTGAATGAAGCCACTGTATCTCCTATTTTAACAGAACATTATGATTCTGGTAACCATAATATTAAGTTATTTGAGTGTAAGTATAGGCCTAGGGCACTGTTAGACTCCAGTTTTATTATTTAATTTATTATAATTTATTAGTAATATTTAATATAAAATTAGTAAGGTCTGAAAAATTTCAGTATGAGTTATTTTTTTTATTTTCTTTCTGTATATCATTTTGCAGTGTTTGCATAATTACATTATTAAAAGTATTTTCTCATTTATATGTTTTATTTGAAAACAATAATACAATTTTAATATAGAATTATTACCTTTTTTTTTGTTTAGGTAATTTTTTTCATTTAACTAAATTTGTTTCAAAGTTGTCTAAATCTTTTTTTTTTATCTAAGTTTTTGTTCTATGGATCTTCTGGCTCCTTAGAACAAAATTTCACTGAAATTTAATTAATTTTAATAATGTAGTTGTCTACATTGAATAAACAAAAGTTGTTTTTTTTCAAATAAAGGTAATTATAGTGCTTGGAGTAATTGGAGTATTTGTTCAGCATCATGTCAGCTTATGTCTCAAGATTTTCCAATTCAATTTCGCAGTAGGATTTGTGAAGGTGATACTTTAGGTGGGGGTTGTTTGGGCCCAAGTAATGAGTCTATACCATGTAACAATAATATATCTTGTCCAGGTAATGAATTTGTTTTTTACTAAGAAATTTATTTATAAAAAATTATTTTTTTATAATTATTTTAGATTATTAATAAAAAAAACTAATGGACTTAGCAAATATAAAAAAATAGTTTAAGAATATGTTTTATTTTTATCCATAAACAAAGTATACATGGTACAACATGATATAAACCTTAAACATATTTGGAAAATAATGTGCACTTATATGCTTTTGTAAAGAATAGATTTTACTCTAATGGTTGTTTTATGTAAGTATCAAATGTCCCCATAAACTAAATATGATAGTATACACTTGCTTAAGCATATGCAATAAGATTGTTCTATGTATCACTATGTCTAGTAAACTACGTCTATCAAAATCTATGGTGTGGTTAACTCAAATTTAAATTAATAACTAAATTTAAACCTGGCTTTTTCATTTGAAGTTTTTTAATAAAAACCTTATTAACTTAAGGGCCATCCATAAATGTTGTCTGTAGATATAGGCAGTGAGGTAGTGCTAAAAGATAGACAATAATAGTTGACAATAGAGAGAATGTGTGTTCAGATGAAAGTGTTTTTCAATTTCTAAAAACTTTAGTTTTTAAAGTTTATATTTATACCTAGCATAGATATCTTTTTTTTTTACATTTAGATTTAGAAAGGTTATGGCAGTTAGATAAATATTGAGGAAAACAGCCTTTATATATATAGGCAATTAATCTGCTAAATGTGCTTTTGTGAATTACAGTGAATATTTCTACATTTAACTATTTTAAACAGATCCATGTTGACTAAGTTAATTACAGTTGAGGTGTAATGTTTTATCATTTATTAACATAGAATTAAAATTTACTTAGGTAGAATTGATCATAATTAACTGTTTTGTAGTAGTAACTACCATTATGTGATATGAATTATAACCACTATATGGTAGTATAATTAAGCATATTAAATTATAAAAAATTATTATAAATTAAGAATGTTTATACTATGTTAGGATATGAAGTTAATGTATTAATTTAAATTATATTTTTTTATTTACATTTAAAAAAAAAAAAGGTAATTTGACTGATTGGAGTCAGTGGAGTACATGCTCTAGTACTTGTAAGACTATCAGTGTTGGACCTTACCAGTACAGGAACAGGTCTTGTGTTGGTTATTCTACATGGAATGTTAAGGATGTACCCTGTAATGGCAGCAATATATCTGATCAGCAATTTTGCAATCAAAATATTCCCTGCTTAGGTATACTTCTTTTTTATGATATTTTAAATTTATGCAATTATTTTATTTGATGTTTTTTTTTTATATTATGATGCTACATTTGAAAATTAGGTAGTTTAGTATGTCATATCAAAGATAGTTTTTGTAAATTTCACAAATTAAGTGACAGGGTTGGCAACAGTCTGTGAAATTATTTTAACAAAACTGTTACTATTTGTGTCGTTTTTGTTGACCATGTTATATATAAATTATATATATTAAGTTTATAATTTTTGTTTTTTCTAATAATATATTAGTAATATTTAATTTAATAGTAATTATACAGTTTAAATTGTTTCTGCATAATTGTTTTTTTTTTTGTTAGGTTTTTTTTTTTTAATTTAAAAAATCTTGTTTCAAATTTTTAAAAATTGTTTTTTTGTTTTAATTTATTTTATGCTTCTTGCTACTTAAAGTACAATATATATTTTAATTTGAACTATATTAATTTATTTATTTTTATTGCATAGATATTACAAATCTTTGCAGAGTAGGATTATTGTAATCCTTTTTTAGTAGCAATTAGTTATTTATTTGTTTTTTGTTAAGACTAAAAATTTATAAAATTATATATATTTTTAATTTTTGTCCTGAGTTTTTTTAATTACTTTTTAAATAATGTTTTATTTGAAGTTAATATTATAATTTTAACATGATTTTGTTAGTTTTTTTTTTTTTAGGTAGTTTTTTGATTTAATGATTTATTTTAAAGTTTATTATAACTGTTTTTTATTTAAATTTTTCATATTTTAGTAAAATTGTTGTCTAAAGCATAAATATAAATTTTTTTTTATATAAAGGTAATTACAGTGCTTGGAGTGATTGGAGTGTTTGTTCAGCATCATGTCGGATTACTTATCAAGAACTTCCATTTCAAAGTCGTCGCAGGATTTGTGAAGGTGATACTTTAGGCGGGGGTTGTGTCGGCGAAAGTTATGAATCTGGGCCATGTAATTATAATACACCTTGTCCAGGTAACATTTTTTTTAATAACTATTATTTAAATGTAAAATGACACTATAACTTGATGATTTTGATACAAAGGAACTTTAATAATATATTTATAATGAACCCAAGTTTTTTTAAATTTCAAATTTTTTCAAATTTCAAAGTTTCATTTTTATATAAATTTTTTTCTAATTTCATTCTGATTTACTTACAACAAGGCTGCAAGCAACCACTATTCAGCTACTAGAAATAAAAGAGTAGACTTATAGAGCTTAGAGAATAGAGTTATAGACAAGTTTCATGGTTTGGTCTTATTGGTGCTTATTACGAACACAGCAGTTAATCTAGAAATACCTTAACTAGGGTTAAGTGTGCTAACTGCAATTGTAACAGATTTCAAGATAACTAATGTAAAAGACAATTTGAACCTTCTTTTTTAGAAAGATATGGTAGCAAAATGTGTAGATCTCTGCATTAAAAAAGGTGTTTGAGAAAAATGTTGGTCAACTTTTTTTCTATGTTTTATGTTAAAACTTTTGTATCAAGGATTTTTTGCCGAATTAAAACCGACTTTAATTATTTTATATAATTTTCATTTTTTTCCTATTTGCAAGGGCTAAATGTGTGATACTGAGAGTGAATATATTAAGCTCATTTATAGATAGTTTTTATATTTATCCTCAACAGTTATTTAAATTTTTTAATCTTGCATTCTAACACCTTTTCAAATTTGCTTATTGAGAATAGAGTTTGTACCATCTTCAGAGTTGTAAATTGCAGAGCTTGATAGATAAACAAAGTGGTTTTCACAACTTTAATTTAAAAATACACTCTTGGTGATCTGATTTTTTTAATTAATACCAATCATGCACTTATTTAAAACTGATGCATGGCCAAAGTTTTGGTCTCCAAATAAATAAAGATCCTCCTCAGTCATCTATACTGCACAGAGGCATCAAGAGCATTATATGAGAGATCTTTATGAGGTATCATACTGATAATGATCTGATTTCTAAGGAGCATCACAAATTTCTTCCAAGTAAAAAAAAAGCGTAACCGTTTTCCTAGAGTCTTTAGATTCAATTTCATAAACAATAAAATTAAACAAGTCAGTAATGCTTTTTGATTATTTTTGAAAAGCCTTTGACAGTGTTTCTCTTTAAAGGTTTTGTGCAAAATTAGAGACATGTAAACTGATATTTACTAAACTTAATAAAACTTTTAAAATATTTATGAGCCAAGAGTGGAAATGGGCTATAATTATATATATATATATATATATATATATATATATATATATATATATATATATATATATATATATATATATATATATATATATATATATATATACATATATATCTGTGTGTATATATATAACTATAGTAAAGGGCTTAGATATACAGTTTGTGGTAAAAAAAAAGTAGCTTTTCTATTGTCTGTAGTGTTTAAACATACAAAATTAACGTTATGATATAATAAAACACATTAAATTAATTGCGGAAAATAAATAAGATTAAAAACATTCTAACTGTTTGTTTTTTGTTTTTTTTAAAAGAAAAACATTTTTACTGTAAAACATGCGCCGTGAGTTGCTACATTGATTGTCTTTTAGCTTGCTGCCACAAGGAAATGCCTCTACAGCGACTATCTTATAGCCTGCTGCTACAAGGGAGTGCTCCTGTGTTAACTATTTTATAACCTGACTCACAACGGAGTGCCCCTACATATATATATATATATATATATATATATATATATATATATATATATATATATATATATATATATATATATATATATATATATATATAAATATATATATATATACATATATATATATATATATATATATATATATATATATATATATATATATATATATTTATATATATATATATACAATACATATATATATATATATATATATATATATATATATATATATATATATATATATATATATATATATATATATATATATATATATATATATATATATATATATGTATATATATATATGTATGTATATATATATATATATATATATATATATATGTATATATATATATATATATATATATATATATATATATATATATATATATATCACCACGATCGGTTGAAATGTAGCTATTTTCAAATTGAGTTTTCTTAAAAACTACATAATCTATTAGTTATAACCTTTTTTACTTATGATTATACATAATTAGTTTATTTGTGCACAAGTATAGTTTTGTTTACCTCCTCATTAATTTTTGCAATGTTTAGTTAAGAGTCAGAAAAAAAAAGTCTGAAATTATATATAGAAAATCCATTATTTTCATATTCTATGATTTCAAAAGTATGTACAGTTCCAAAATCAACTTTTGGAATTGTTTTGAGGAAAACAAAACTGTAAAAAAAATCGAGAAGTGATGGAAAATCAAGATTTATTTCTAAAAAGAAAATGGAAATAATAGTTGCATCAATTCAATAAATTCAGACTCAGTCACAAGATTTAGCTACAACGTTTAAATGCAATAAAGTTTTTATTTAAAAAAAATGCTTAAAGAATAATACAAAAAAAAAAAAAAAATACTAAAAAGGTTGCTTGATGGAGAAATCAAGAAAATTGGATAAGCTAAAAATTTGCTTAGATAAATTACAAAAAATTATTTATGCATTTTTAAAGTCAATGAAACTTACTATAAAAAAAGATCACTCAATGCTTCCAGTTAATCAATACTATTATCAGTCAAAATGTTTTAAAACTTCTGACAAATTTAAGTACATTTGAGTAAGAAAATCACTTTTCTGCCATGCAAGTTCCTTGCATGGCAGGCAATTTCCAATTAAAGTTTTTAAAAGCTCTACTTTCATAACAAATCAAACTTTGACACCAGATCTATGTGAGAAAATACTTAAAAAAATGACTTCTTGCTCTAAGTAAAGCTCAAATAATCATCCTTATTTTGGCCAGATCTGGCATCAATCCGCTGTTCCAAAAAAGTTATTAAGTGGTATAAAAAAAAGAGAGTCAATTTAGTTCCAAAGGATGTTAGTCCAACTAACTGTCCTGAGCAGCCAGTTATCAAATCTGACAGGGCAAATGTGAAGTTGATATTGGGGAAAAGAGGCAAATGTAAAAAAAGTGTTAAAAAATTTCCAAGATATATGGATTAATGCCACAAAAAAAGTAGTGTAAAATGAAATTGTGGAGAGGATGAATGGTACTTTAATGTTAGGGCTATATTTATTTTTATTGAAATAAAAATTAATTATGTAAGCCCCATTATAAAAAGAAAAGTGTTAAAATTAGTAAAGTTGTCTTTGAGAAACCTTACCATGAAAAAATTATCCAATATTCAACTTATCACAGTGATATATACAAAATGTATAATGTAAATGATATATGTATAATGTATAATGTAAATGATATATATAAATGTATATGTATATACCACTGTATATTATACAGTGAAATACACATATACATATGTATATATCACTGTGATTAGTTAAAATTTGGAAAATTTTTTAATGTTAAGTTTTCTCAAAGACAACCTTACCAATTTTAACAATTTTCTTTTTATCCATTATAAAAAGAAAATTGTTAATAAAATATGGCTTAAATAATTACTTTTTATTATATATATATATATATATATATATATATATATATATATATATATATATATATATATATATATATATATATATATATATATATATATATATATATATATCACATAAATACATATAGCAAACTTGACCATGGCCATTTGCGCAAGTTTTATTATATGCGTTGCTGGAAAAAGTTTTAAATTTAATAACTACATAAGAAATTAAACTTAAATAGAAAACAATAATAATAGTTTAAATAATTTCTTTGTTGATTTTATTTTTGTTTTTTCTTAGTGGTTATTATTATCGCAACAAAATTCAGTTAGTCAAAGCGAAAAAAAAAAAAAAAAAAAAAAAAGGGTTTAAGCCTTAAAAAGGATGACTTTTCTATTTTATGTATTTTTTTTATTTTAAGAGAAAAGAGAAAATATGTATTGTCATCTGTTTGTAAAATATGTTTGTATAATTATAATGTAACAAGTATATATCAAGGGTTAATTTATATGATCCCGATTTGTAAACTCTGGTAAAATATTAGGTATTTAAAATTTTAGTTTATGCAAAGCTGTGTACTTTGTTTACAAGGATCAAATTATAAAAAGTTTGCTATCAAGAAAATTACGAAAAAAAAAAATAAAATAAAAAACTTACAACTACAAAAGTAATAACACTGTAGTCACTAACTGCATTATAAAAGTCATAAAACTATAATAGTGTTATTACATTTATAAAGCACTTATTAATTTTGAAGTTCATTCTTTGTTCAAACAACATTAATTCCAAACATTTATCAAGTAGAAATGCATCTATAAAAAACAAAGCGTATATTTAAATACTAATAAAATAACAGGAACTTTCACAGATCACTTATACAAGGTTATAAAAAAGTACTTTATAAAAAGTATAGCATTATGAAAATTGTTACTTAAAGACTTTTGATTGGTTAATTTTAAAATTAACGCGCGATTTTACAGTCTATTAGTTACGTGTTTCATAATGCTAAACTTTTAATACATTACATTTGTATAAAGTTGTATGTCCCCTTTTTTTAAGCTATTTAAGTTTTAAATATTATTTGATCATCCACTTTATTCTTCTAGATATTTTTCTCATTCAATTAAAATTTGGGATTACTTATGTTGCATGAACAAAGAATAAATTTTAAAAGTAATAGTGCGTTATAAAAGTAATAACACTATTAGTAAACAAAACTACACTCTTGCATAAATAAACTAATTATGTATAATCATTATAAAAAAAAATTTAACAATAGATTAAGTGGTTTTCAAGAAAACTCAATTTAAAATTGTTCAAATTTCAACCGATTGTGGTGATATATATCTTCTTTTCAACATCTTCACTTCCAATGTGGCTGCAAGCAACTATCATTAGAGTTGGAAGTAACTAGAAGAGAAAAGATTAAGTTTATAAAGCAAGATAACAATTAACAGAGGTTTTAAAAGATTTCAAATTATATAAATCATTAAAACAAGATGAAGGATGTGAATTCCAAAGGACTAATGTTTGTGAAAAAAAACTAGGCAAATAAGAATGTTTTGAGTATTTAGGATTAGTCACTGTAAAAAGATGAGACTTAGTTAAATGACGAGTAACATAAAAATGAATTTAAGTAGATAGAACAAGAGATCTAAGCTCTTTAAAGTAATGGATATTATAATGTTTTTAAATAAGAGAAAGAGAAGCAACATAATGGTTGGATGTGATATTGGTTGGAGGTTGGCTGCAAGAGCAGGTACAACTATGTTTACATCTGTGTTTTGCATCTTGTCTAAAAGAAAAAGGGCATAGTAGGAAGATCTGCCTTTAATATGGTAACTGTATTCCATACAAGGATGGATTTGAGATTTATAGAGATAAAAAATCAAATCTTAAGTAAGAAAAAGCTAGAGTGATTAAGAGATGCAACCTTAGCAGAGTGAATAAAAGATGCAACCTTATCCCCCCTCTCCAACCCACCATCATTCAACAACAATTCTTACCGGCCTTGATTAGAACTATAAATCAATATTATTATGGTAATATTAATTTAAATGATTAAACAAATCTAAACAAAATAAACAAGTTTAATATTTTTTTAACAAATGTCAGGATGAAATTTGTTTAAAATATAGTATAAATAGATATAAACATATAATTTGATTTATTTTTTAAAAAAAGTCGTCATTATCCCCCCCCCCCCTCCTTCCTTACACACACACCCCTACTTTACCTGACAATTACTTGCCCAGGCCTTGATAAGAACTATAT
This sequence comes from Hydra vulgaris, assembly GCF_022113875.1. Taxonomy (NCBI): domain Eukaryota; kingdom Metazoa; phylum Cnidaria; class Hydrozoa; order Anthoathecata; family Hydridae; genus Hydra; species Hydra vulgaris. The sequence goes on from NC_061165.1 coordinate 44,075,317, forward strand.
TTAATGTTTTTATAATAATATTAATTTATAGTTTTATATTAGTATAAATAAAATATATGCATTTATTAAAAATTATGCTCATATAAATCATTTAAAAAAAATTTTTTTTTTATAATCTTAAGTCTTTTTATAAAATAATTTAAAACCAAATAGCAAGTATTGTACTATATCTCATCAAAATATATATGTTAACTACCTTACTAAACCGTAGACTATATGGATTTAAATTTAGCAAGAATGTTGTTGATTTAAATCAAGCACTCTACATATGCACCAATACCATTTATACTGATTGTGATAAAATCTTTTTTAGAAATATACACCTATAGTTACCATTAAATATTAGTATTATTAGCCATATTAAATTATAAAATATTATATTATATGAAGAAAATTTGTTAAATTGCGTTGTTTTTATAATGACAATTTTTTAAAAAAGGTAATTTGACTGATTGGAGTCAGTGGAGTGCATGTTCTAGTACATGTAAGACTATCAGTGATGGACCTTACCAGTACAGGAACAGGTCTTGTGTTGATTATTCTACTTGGAATATTCAGGATTTACCTTGTAATGGCAGCAATATAACTGATCAACAGTTTTGCAATCAAAACATACCTTGTTTAGGTATACTTTTTTGTTAACATTATTACAGTTAATTTTATATAATCACTTTTAAAGATGTTTATATTTTTATACTTACTTCTAAATTTGTTTATATTCTGATGTTTAAAAATAACAATGATAATATGTTTTTTCTTTTTTTGCTTGTTTTTGTTTGTGAATTAATTAAAAACAAAAATAGTTCAATGATTTTTAAATCATATTATTATATAAAATATCTAACTATTATATGTTATATCTATCAATTTATATTTCTATATATATGTATATATATATATATATATACATATATATATATATATATATATATATATATATATATATATATATATATATATATATATATATATATATATATATATATATATATAATATATATATATATATATATATATTTATATATATATATACACACATACATATGTTTACCTATCAAAATTTTTCACGTTTAATTTACAGTAGGATTTAATTATATATAATATATATATATATATATATATATATATATATATATATATATATATATATATATATATATATATATATATATATATATATACATATATATATATATATATATATATATATATATATATATATATATATATATATATATATATATATATATATATACATATATATGTATATATGTATATATATATATATATATACATATATATATAATATATATATATATATGTATATATATATATATATATATATATATATATATATATATATATATATATATATATATATATATATATATATATATGTATACATTATATATATATATATATATATATTTATATATATATATATATATATATATATATATATATATATATATATATATGTATATACACACATATATATATATATATATATATATATATATATATATATATATATATATATATATATATATATATATATGTATATACACACATATATATATATATATATATATATATATATATATATATATATATATATATATATATATATACACACACATACATATGTTTACCTCTCAAAATTTTTCAATTTTAATTTACAGTAGGAGTTATTTGCTGGTATTTTAAGTTGAGGTTGAGTTGGTTATTTTTGGTATACTTGTTTAACAATTTAATATCCATTAATCAGGTAGTTGTTTGCATTCATTAGATGGTTTTAGTATTTTGGTTGGTTAGATCTGCTATTTTTAATAGAGATTTTAAGAAATCTTAATCTCTTTTATCTTTCTAAAAGTTGTGGAACTGACTTTTTTTTTTTTACAAGTTTGCAGAAAAGCATTTTTCATCAGAAGATTTTATTTTATCTTATTTATTTTTCCTGCTTTTTTTTTTTTTTCTGCTATAAGAACTAGCTTATTTATAGTTGCTTAGTTCCTTATTTTGTATAGTTTTAATTTAGTAAACTTTGAATACAGGTGTTGAATAAGGTTTTTTGTTAAAGTTTGTTCATTTTTATAGAGTTTCGCCCAAATCTTCTAATTATCACTAAATAAAAAAATTGTAGTTTAGGTATTGCAGTTAACTAGATTTGTAACTTCAGTTGATTTGAGTAAAACCATTGTATCTCTTATTTTAACAGAAAACTAAGTTTCTGTTAACCATACTATTAAGTTATTTGAGTGTAAGTATAAGCATAGGGCACAACTAGACTCCAGTTTTCAATATTTAATTTATTATAGTTTATTAGTAATATTTAATATAAAATTAGTTACACAGGGTCTGAAAAGTTTCAGTATAAGTTATTTTTTTCATTTTCTTTCAGTATATTATTTTTCAGTGTTGGCATAATTACATTATTAAAAGTACTTTCTTATTTATATGTTTTATTTGAAAATAATAATATAATTTTAACATGAAATTAACACCTATTTTTTTTGTTTAGGTACTTTTTTTATATTTAACTAAATTTGTTTCAAAGTTGTCTTAAACTTTTTTTTTTTGTCCAAGTTTTTGTTCTATGGATCTTCTGACTCCTTAGAACAAAATTTCACTGAAATTTAATTAATTTTAATAATGTAGTTGTCTACATTGAATAATCAAAAGTTTTTTTTTTTTTAAATAAAGGTAATTATAGTGCTTGGAGTAATTGGAGTATTTGTTCAGCATCATGTCAGCTTACATCTCAAGATTTTCCAATTCAATTTCGCAGTAGAATTTGTGAAGGTGATACTTTAGGTGGGGGTTGTTTGGGCCCAAGTAATGAGTCTATACCATGTAACAATAATATATCTTGTCCAGGTAATGAATTTGTTTTTTACTAAGAAAAATTTTATTTTTATAATAATTTTAGATTATTAATAAAAAAAACTAATGGACTATTATATATACTAGACAAATATAAAAAAATAGTTTAAGAATATGTTTTATTTTTATCCATAAACAAAGTATACATGGTACAACATGATACAAATCTTTAATATATTTGGAAAATAATGTGCACTTAGATGCTTTTGTAAAAAATAGATTTGACTCTCATGGTTGTATTATATAAGTATCAAATTTCCCCATTAACTAGGGTTGGAAAAAACCTAGGGTTTTTAAAAAAACCAACGCAAATGGTTTTTTTTGGGTTTTATTGGGTTTTATGGGTTTTTTGGGTTTCTTTAAAAACCGATCAAAATACCAAATTTTTATAACTGTATGAGTACAATAATTTTTTTTAAATTAAATAAACTCACCTTCCTATTGCTCCAATGACCACTTCAGTCAAGGGAGCAACTCATTTTTTTTTTAAAATATTCTGTCTCAATCCTTAACATTACCATTTTTACTAACAAGCAATATTAACAACTAAAATTTTTACACAAATGCACTGTTTGAAGAAATAGATTGAGCGCAGTAATTTCAGCAGAGATAATTTGAACCCCAACCTTCTGAATGCAAGCCAAATGTTTTACTACTATTCTACTAGCACATTTTACCTATAGTACAAAAAGGGACTCCTTCAATTATAAATGATGTTAATTAATTGCACAAAATTATAAACAATTTTAGAATATTTTTGACTAAAAAAAAATCACTATAAAAATTATTATGACAACTGAATTATTCAAAGTTGGTAAGACAATATAAATGTTGGAAACTAGTTATATAGTTAAACCTTCTAAGTTATTGTCAATCAGAATGACTATGAACACTTTTTAAATATTTTTGCATCATTGAAGAAAACTGTTAGCTAATCACTACATTTTTTTTTATCAGAACATTATACTGTCTAGCTTTCTGGAAAAGTTATCAGCATGATCAACTGGACTTGGGCAAAAATCCATTTTTTGCCTAAGCTTTGGTTGTTATTAAAATATCTAAAATGAATTTGTTAAGAACCATTATAGTGTCTTCACCACCAGATTCTTTTTTTTTTCTTGAAGATGTTTTACTGGCTCAGTTTTGCAATTGAATCAAAGTAACACATTATATAGCTTTATTGTGTGTGTTTCTTCACCTTTCATTTTCAACCTGCTGTTCATAGTCACCCCTGTTGGTGGTACATATTGTAAACTTGTAGCTGATGCAAAATATTTGAAACCTGTCAAAAGACAGATGAGCACGAGTATCATTTTTACGAACAAATCTTGTCCTTGTGAAATGCAAACAAGTTTTCAATATGTTCTCTCGTTGAATGAGAGAACATATTGAAAAATCTATATTAAGTACATACAACTTTAAAACATACAACTTTAAAACATAAAAAAAGTTAATTTTTTTTATGTTTTAAAGTTGTATGTACTTAATATAGATAAGTCTAGTAAACTTTAGGATTTTTTTTTACCTGACAACTTTCCATTTCTAAACTGTAAATAAAGTTTAATAATTTTTATATATAGCATTTTGTTTGTTGCTTTGTACTGAAATTTGCAGTTTGTAACATAAGCTTTAAAAAATAAAAGATCAAATACCAATATAAAATGACATATATAAAATGCTTGTTTGAAAATATAGACATTTGAGAGTAGAATAAAGATACTAAATAACTAGTAATGTCTTGAAATTTAGTTAATAGAATGATTTTTATTTCCTTTGTAAGTATTTAACTAATTTAATGTTTTAATACATATTTGAATAACATTTATAATAACTTGCTATATGTTTAAAAAAAATAATAGATATTCAACTTGCTACAAAAACAGATTGATCGGTTTCGGATATATTCTAAATACCATTATGTATATAAATACAGTGTTTACAAGAGTATTTACAGCATAAAAGTTTCATTTGCTGATTTTATTAATAAAATCACAAAACCGCATTTATAAGAGTTAAAATCAGAGTTATCAGTTGTAAAATTTTGTTGACATCAGTTGACATTTTTAAAAAAACCCAAATATATTTTGAGTTTTTTTGGGTTTTATTGGGTTTTTTTAAGGTGGGTTTTTTGGGTTTTTTTGGGTTGGATTTTTTGCCAACCCTGCCATTAACTAAATATGATAGTATACACTTAAATTTAAATTAATAACGAAATTTAAACCTGGCTTTCACATTTGAAGTTTTTTAATGAAAGCCTTATTAACTTAAGGGCCATCCATAAATGATGTCTGTAGATATAGGCAGTGAGGTAGTGCTAAAAAGATAGACAATAATAGTTGACAATAGGGAGGAAGTGTGTTCAGACGAAAGTGTTTTTCAATTTATAAAAACTTTAGTTTTTAAAGTTTATATTTATACCTAGCATACATTTTTTTTTTTTTTTACAATTAGATTTAGAAAGGTTATGACAGTTAGATAAAGATTGAGGAAGATAGTCATTGAATTTTTTATATAGGCAATTTTTCTGCCTGATGTGCTTTTGTGAATTACAGTGAGTATTTCTACAGTTAACTATTTCAAATAGATCCATGTTGTCTGAGTTAATTACAGTTGAGGAGGAGTGTTTTATCATTTATTGACATGGAATTAAAATTTACTTAGGTAGAATTGATCATAATTAGCTGTTTTGTAGTAGTAACTACCATTATTTGATAAGAGTTATTACCACTATATGGTAGCATAATTAGGCAAATTAAATTATAAAAAATTATAATAAATTAAGAATGTTTATACTATGTTATGATATGAAGATAATGTATTAATTTGCATTATATTTTTTTAATTACATTTAAAAAAAAAGGTAATTTGACTGATTGGAGTCAGTGGAGTACATGCTCTAGTACTTGTAAGACTATCAGTGTTGGACCTTACCAGTACAGGAACAGGTCTTGTGTTGGTTATTCTACATGGAATGTTAAGGATGTACCCTGTAATGGCAGCAATATATCTGACCAGCAATTTTGCAATCAAAATATTCCCTGCTTAGGTATACTTCTTTTTTAATATATTTTAAGTTAAATTTATGCAACTATTTTATATGATATATTTTTTTTATATTATGATGCTACATTTGAGAATAAGATAGTTTAGTATGTTATATCAGAGATAATTTTTGTAAGTTCCACAAATTAAGTATTTGTCTTATTAAAAGTGTAAATAAATTTGTCTTATTAAAAGTGTTTTTTATCTTTGTTCTTTTTTATTTGAAGAGAAATAATTTAAATCCAACATATTGTTGTTGTTTTTTTTTGTTAGGTTTTTTTTTTAATTTAAAAAATCTTTTTTTAAAGTTTATAAAAATTCTTTTTTTGTTATAATTTATTTATGCTTCTAGCTACACAAAGTATAGTACACAAAGTATAAGATACAAAGTATAAGATATATAGTACACAAAGTATAAAATATAACTTAATTTTAACTTGATTAATTTATTTATTTTTATTGCATAGATATTACAAATCTTTGCAGAGTAGGATAATTGTAATCCTACTTTAGTAGTAATTAGTTAATTATTTGTTTTTTGTTAAGACATAATTTTTTTTCTTGAATTCGTTAAATGTTTTCGATGTTGCAAAGTTATTTAGTATATTATTCCAATATGTCACTATCCTGTTGCTGAAGAAGTTTTCACGGTAACTGTTCTCAGTAAACTCTCTGTACTCTTTGTGTGGTTCTCCTCTGATATTAGAAGATGGATTTTTTAGAGTTAAAAAAAAAGTTTTTGAATTTGGATGACACCAGTTTACTTTGTTAAAATTTGTTTTTATTATAAAATATTGGATGAGATCTTCTCTAATTCTTTAGAATTCGAGACTATTTAACTAAAAATTATATAATTATATATATTTTTTACTTTTGTCCTGAATTTCTAATTACTTTTTAATTAATGTTTTATTTGAAGTTAATATTATAATTTTAACATGATTTTATTAGTTTTCTTTCTTTTAGGTAATTTTTTGATTTAATGATTTATTTTGAAGTTTGTTATAACTGTTTTTTATTTAAATTTTTCATATTTTAGTAAAATTGTTGTCTAAAGCATAAATATAAAAGTTTTTTTATATAAAGGTAATTACAGTGCTTGGAGTGATTGGAGTATTTGTTCAGCATCATGTCGGATTACTAATCAAGAATTTCCATTTCAAAGTCGCCGCAGGATTTGTGAAGGTGATACTTTAGGCGGGGGTTGTATCGGCGAAAGTTATGAATCTGGGCCATGTAATTATAATACACCTTGTCCAGGTAACTTTTGTTTTTTTAATATATTAATATTTAAATATAAAATGACACTATAACTTGATGATTTTGATACAAAGTAAATTTGAAAATATATTTATAATAATATTTAAAAACTTTGGCATATAAAATTTGCTGAATGGTCACACACGAGCAGTGAACGCCTGAGGGAAGAAATGAAGTACATTAGAATAAAGGAGAATTATTTATTAGACAAAGCATATTTTGACAGTTGTCAAGACAAAAATAAAGATTAATAGAGAATATTTAAAAATAAATTAGACAGGCTATACACCCACAACAATAATAACAATAAAAATAAATTAAAAACAAAAAAAAAATAATTGTTTACTAAACACCAATATGAACGAAGATATGCATCACCAGACAAAAACTTCTAAAACAAAAAACCGATCATAAAATAAAAAATATGATAACAACAATGAAAGGCATTTAATAATGGAAAAACAACATTAATACTAATGTGTAAACATAATTTGTGTAGTGATTAAGTAATAAACATCTCCTCAGAGTCGCGTCTATTATTACTGACGTTTTGAAGAAGATCAGCATTTATAACTAGTTTATCCCGTCAGACAAACGTCATCGCCACTTATGCTTTACTCCGCGACTTACGCCTATTTCATTCTGCAGTAAAAAAGGACTCACTACAAATAGCCAAAGTCCAACCAACCCCAGATTTGTAAAGTACTAATATTTTTTTGATGATATGATATAAAAAGTGTAGATTTACTGAACAAACAAAAATAAAAATAATTAAATAAAAAACTTACCATACCACTAAAAGAAAACACGAAAACAAAATAAATTAAAATTCTAATAGAAACATAAAAAAATATTTTCATAAATTTATTTTAAGAAATAAAACCAAATAGGTATTATTATCAGAAAGCAGTATACCTCATTAATTTTTTTTTTTTTTTAATCAACAAAACAACAATAGCCTTAAATAAACTCTAACGCTGTCATAGATACCTCATTCGAAATATGACAACCAATTAAAAGTGTAGGAAAATGAGCAGCCAGCAAAACCCATAATCATAACAATAATTGAAAAATATATGATAGCGAAAAAGAACGTTGCACAAAAAACTTAAAAAATGTAAGCGGCATATATGTAAACATTTAATGAAGAATATAAAAATATTCTCTGAATAATAATAAAGATGAAAAATGTGCATGTGAAAATTAAAACAAAGCTGAGCAATGAATGCAACAAACAGTAATAATATGAAAATCAGGAGATAAATAATATATCAACAAACACTGCAACAAGACTAACTAAATATTGCAATAAAACCAGATAATTTTAAGCCAAATGAGTGGTTAAAAAACTAGCCGTGGATAATATAACAACGATATAAGTTGTAATGTAAAAACAATGTACTAAGCGGGAAAAAAATTATTAAAAAGTGAAGTCTTCTCCACGGTCCGAACTAAAAGAAACTTTGAGACCATATCTAAATCAAAATTTCCAAAAAGTAATATTTCCTCTACGGTCCGAATTAAAAGTAATTTTGAGAACATAGAGGCTTTCACAGGAAGACATGCGATTTCACGTCTTTATATGACCACGCAAAAAAAAAAATGTTTTAACGATTTGACCACAGCATTTTTTTAAATTTTAAAAACGCGCTACAAAAACTTATCTAAACTTATCTGAAAAAAAAATTTAAAAAAATAATAAATACTAACGAAAGAGAAAAAAAAAAAATACTTTGTTAAAGCAAAAACACATTAAAATAAATATATAAATAACGCAACTAAAACAAAACTCATCAAACTAAAATGCTTAGTCTATTTAATTTAGGCATTAAAAAACCTTTTCAATATTTGTTTCAACATTTATATATATTTTTTATTTATTTAATATGTTCAAAAGTTAATTATTTCGCATAAAAAATACATAGTTATATAAATAAAATAAAAAAATATTAATACTTTTATTAAATTAATTAGAAGTGTTTTTTTTTACTCTATTAAAAGCGTTTTGATAATATAAAAGCATTTAAGATCAAACTTATTAAATTGTAACTTTTTTTTTTCAACGAAAATTTGTTTATCTTTTTAAATGCATTAACTTTAATCATTCTTATATTTAAATTCGTTAAAGAGACTTTCGTAGTTGTAAAATGTCATCATTTATAAAAACAAAACTTTTTTATTTTTTAATAAGATTTATTTTAGAAATAAACACTTAAACAATTTATATGTTTTAAATTAAAAAAACACAACTGTCAATTATATTTAAAAAACAAATTTTTTTTTCAGTAAATTGTTACTTTATTAAAAATCGTTTTGCTAATATAAAAACATTTGTTAAGAAGTTTTGATGTAATTAATTTCACTTTTTTAGAATATTTTTTATTTAGCGCATTTCTAAAACGTTTTTTGAATTAGCCGCGGTCTAACTGTTATAGCAAAATGTAACTTTCGTGGTCATATGAAGACTTGAAATCGCACTTCTTCCTGTGAAAGCCTGCCATATCTAAATTGAAATTTCCAAAAAGTAAAGTTTTCTCTACAGTCCTAATTAAATGTAATTTTGAGACCATAACAAAATAACAAAGAAAAACATACATCATAAAAACATGTCGAAAGCCGCTAGTTTATAAGAATCGCTCTTATATTTATATATAAATATATATATATATATATATATATATATATATATATATATATATATATATATATATATATATATATATATATATATATATATATATATATATATATATATTTATATATATATATACATATATATATATATGTATATATATATATATATATATATATATATATATATATATATATATATATATATATATATATATATATATATATATATATATATATATATATATATATATGTATATATATATATATATATATATATATACACATATGAATCCTTAAATGAAAAACTCAATCACAAATGATAAACACATTTTATATAAATTTTTTTCTAATTTCATTCTGATTTACTTACAACAAGGCTGCAAGCAACCACTATTCAGCTACTAGAAATAAAAAAGTAGACTTATAGAATAGAGTTATAGACAAGCTTAGAGAATAGAGTTATAGACAAGTTTCATGGTTTGGTCTTATTGGTGCTTATTACGAACACAGCAGTTAATCTAGAAATACCTTAACTAGGGTTAATTGTACTAACTGCAATAGTAACAGATTTCAAGATAACTAATGTAAAAGACAATTTGAACCTTGTTTTTTAGAAAGATATGGTAGCAAAATGTGTAGATCTCTGCATTAAAAAAGGTGTTTGAGAAAAATGTTGGTCAACTTTTTTTCTATGTTTTATGTTAAAACTTTTGTATCAAGGATTTTTTGCCGAATTAAAACCGACTTTAATTATTTTATATTGTTTTCGTTTTTTTCCTATACGCAAGGGCTAAATGTGTGATACTGAGAGTGAATATATTAAGCTCATTTATAGATAGTTTTTATATTTATCCTCAACAGTTATTTAAATTTTTTAATCTTGCATTCTAACACCTTTTCAAATTTGCTTATTGAGAATAGAGTTTGTACCATCTTCAGAGTTGTAAATTGCAGAGCTTGATAGATAAATAAAGTGGTTTTCACAACTTTAATTTAAAAATACACTCTTGGTGATCTGAATTTTTTAGTAAATACCAATCATGTACTTATCTAAAACTGGAGCATAGCCACAGTTTTGGTCTCCAAATAAATATAGATCCTCCTCAGTCATCTATACTGCACAAAGTCATCAAGAGCATTATATGAGAGATCTTTATGAGGCATCATACTGATAATGATCTGATTTCTAAGGAATATCACAGATTTGTTCCAAGTAAAAAAAAAGCGCAACCGATTTCCTAGAGTCTTTAGATTCTAGGAAATCGGTTGCGATTTCCTAGAATCTAAAGACTCTAGGAAATTAAAGAAGTCAGTATTGCTTTTTGATTATTTTCGAAAAACCTTTGAATCTCTTTAAAGGTTTTGTGCAAAGTTAGAGACATGTAAACTGATATTTACTAAACTTAATAAAACTTTTAAAATAGTTATGAGCCAAGAGTGGATATGGGTTATAATTATATTTATATATATATATATATATATATATATATATATATATATATATATATATATATATATATATATATATATATATATAAATATATAAATAAATGTATATTAGGGTCGAGTGATTTGCATACTTTTTTAGAAATTCAACTTTAGTAACCTGGGAGTAAGTTCAACAGGGTAAAATATGAGCTCATAAAAAATTTCAGCTATTCAAAATAAAAAATGGCAAGCTTAATCGACTTTGAAAAAATGCAAAAAAACACTGTTTTTCTTACTTTTCTTGTTTTTCTGCAATTTACGAAGTCAATTAAAAAAGTCAAACCAGTCAAAAGTTTTTTTTTTTTTCAAATAAATTTATTCATCATAAAATGGTTATAAAATTAATTATAAGTTATAAACTTTTTATTTAATATAATGGTATATAAGCAATATACGCATTTAAACATTTAATTTATTTTTAGCTAGTTTTTATAACTCATTTTAGCGCATATCTGTTAATATAAAATACAATCAAATTTTGAATGGTAAACTTAAAATTACTTTTATAACTAAATGGTATATATAAAGTTTACTTACGTAAGCCATTTTTAGTTTTTTAAGGTACATTTAGTTGAAAACTTTATATAATTATATACTAAAAGATTTAGATAATTATAGTTATATAGGTCTTGAGAGTGCTTACACAAACATCAATGTTCTCCAATGTACGGTGGTATGAATTTGGACAATGGACAATATTTAAAAACAAATTATTATTATTTTTTTTCATACTTAGGTAAAAGAAGCCATTATAAAGGTGACGTCAAAACTTAAAAATATTTTTGTTGTTATTTAACGGTCACAATTTTTGTAATTATATTATATTATATGCTGATGATGCCGGTGCCTATAATCCGACAAAAATTTCAAATAAATTATTTAGTATTGAGACAATTCGTATTATCTGATGTTTTAAATTAGTTAATATATGTATTTACTTTTGTACAAGATGTCAACATTTAAATCATATATATATATATATATATATATATATATATATATATATATATATATATATATATATATATATATATATATATATATATATATATATATATATATATATATATATATATATATAAATGTTACCAAATCATCTGGATCGAATGCTGAAACTTCAGATATGTGACCAGAATTAATCAATGAGTTATGGGCGTAAGACATTTCAACATAATCTATAAGCTCTACTTGAACTAACCTTTCCGGAATAAATGTACCAGATTTTAAATCAGCCTTTCCTAGCTGATAAATAACTTTAGGACCAATCTTGTTTCTCTGGTCACTAATATATGCCCTGTCCTCAAAAGGGACCTTAAATACAATTTTCGAATATAATCAACTACTTCAGTTTAATTGAAATGAAATAACTATATATAATTAATAAATAATTGCAGATTAAAACAACAAATGTTCCAGTATATACAATAATATATAAAAATGTAATTAAATAACTTTCTAGTTTTACAAAGACACAAGATGTGCTCTACTTGGCAATTGATGATGCTACACTTAACATCTCTGTCTACATAAAACAGTTGCTAATTCACAAGTACATGATGAAATATCAAAGCATTTATCTAAAGTCAAATCTTGATACTCCTTACTTTTAGACTTACAACATCCTCGGTTTATAGATTTTACTCTTTCAAAAATATTTTGTAATTTTTTAAAGATTGAATTTCTCTGAAGTAGAGGAAGACGTGGGTTTACTTTATTCCACAAAGTACTAAGAGAATTTTCAACCTCTCTAGATTGTTTTTTGAAATATTTTGGTTATTGTTTTCAGTGAAATAAAAAAACTGACGAAATGTTGGAAGATCAGCTGAAGGCATTTCTGATGACCTCTGTATTTCAGTCTATTTTCTAGGCGAGTTTTCCTTGATTTGCTTCCAGGCATTTTTTCTATAAATTATTTGCTATTTATAAATTATAATCTAAAAGCAACAAAACAACGCGCAATACGCATGCCCAAAAAATTCGAAAAATGGGGGTTTTCCACAAAAATAAATTATGTCTTAATAAATGTACATTTTTGTAAACCAGCCATTTTCCAGGCATTATTTTATAAAAATTTGCAAATACATTATGATCATGATTATTTAGAATAAACATGAACCTCTTTTAAATTACGATATGCAAACTATATAAAATCTTTTAACACAAAAAAAATACAAGAACAACACTGAGCTGTCTACGGAAGTGTGGGAAATAAAAGAAAATAGCTCTCGTTCTTGCCCACACTCCCCTAAAACAGTTTACGGGAGTAATTTATGGCTCTCGCAAAAGTATAATTTTTTCTCTCAAAAGTTTAATTATCATTGTAGCTAAAATAAAAAACGCAGTCATTTTAATAATTATCTTTAACAATTCCTAAATCCCTGCATTCTATTACAATAAGAAAATATAAAACTTTTTTTATAAGCAATAAAAACAATGCTTGCCTAAAGAATTTAAAGAAGCAGCTCACTATGTTCATTTTAGGGGAGCTTTTCACCGCTCTTGCACTCATTTCTTCCCGCCGAAGCCTGTATATACATACATATATATATATATATATATATATATATATATATATATATATATATATATATATATATATATATATATATATATATATATATATATATATTATATATATATATATATATATGTATTTATATTTACATATATATATATATATATATATATATATATATATATATATATATATATATATATATATATATATATATATATATATATATATATATATATATATATATATATATAATATATATATATATATATATATATATATATTAAACCTGATTTTGCAACGACATTGCAATTTAAGTTCTGATTTCAAAAGATAAATTCAGAATTATATATTTTTATATTATGAAATAATCAGTGTTTAATAATTAACTACTATAAATATATTTGATTTACTTTTAATCCTAATATACCGTTGCCGCTTTTATGTTTAGAGTATTCTTTTGAATAGATATTTTTTTTTTTACTTGTGAGCATTAAATTAAAGTTACTTTTAATTATTATCTAATTTCTGTTTGATGTCCTTTATGGATGAACCCTTACACCATTATATAATAAATTGTGTTGTCAAAAGAAATGTTTTAAAAATAGAAAAATAAAATAGGTTGAAATCAGTTAATAAGATTGTAAATTTCATATTTCACATTTATTATGAGTTCAACTTTATAATTAATATGAACTTTATTTATACGTAAATCGCATAGCAAAATAAAGTTACAATTACAAAGTCTCAGCTAAAACAACATCAAATGTTTTTTAATTACAAAAGAATTAGAAAAGACTGCAAGAGATTGCACGCTATTGTGGCAACAAAGAATACCAGTAGTTATATTTTCATGAATAATCATATAATGTTATTATTACTATGGTTCATTGAAACATTAAAATTAGCTTTTGTTTTAAATTCAAGCAAGCGGTGAATCTGATTTTTTAGTACCATTTCCATTTAGTCAATTTAGCGTCATTTAGTAAATTTATTTAACGAGTTGGTTGTAATAAAAAAAAACATTCTTGTTAATAAACATACTTGATTTACGTTTTGATATAGGGGAACCTGTTGTACCTTTGACCACTTTTTGCTTTAAGGCGTTTTTTGCGTAGTCTATTGAGTAAACTTAAACCATTTAAACTATATAATATTCTTTCATATTTTGCCAAAAAATTATACTTAGGACTTTTTTTTCATTTGACTAAGAAGTATCTTTTTCCCGCGTTTTAAAAAAAGAAGTCTTCTAGTCAAAGGTACAACACATATGTTGTACCTTTGACCGATGCGCGTTGTACCTTTGACCAAACTGTTATTATTAAAAAATCATGCAATGTTTGAACCTCTTTGATATTTTAGCTTGTTATATGTTATATAGCAACTTCTGGCCTACCTTGGTCAATAAAAAAACAAATCTTATTATTTTGTAACCAATCCTAATTGTCTGAAAAAATCCTTACAATAATGCCAAGACTCGTTTATCGAAGTTACGATACTCAGTCAGTATTAATAATAGTGTTATTAATTTTTTAAGATAAAATCAGTTATTATAACTATTTAGATAATGTCACATATTTTTTTCAGTTAGATGCTACTTACATGAAATATTTTGGGTTAAGGCCCAAAACTTTAAATGCGATTTAGTTGTACAAAATATGTTTTCTAATATCTATAGTTATTTTTATTATTTAAGATAAGAAAAGAGCCAAAATAGATTTTTATAACTTATATCAGCTGGCGGTCTATATTCATTTACATATGATCATAATGCTTTTTAAAGGAAATATTTTGATGATGACAACAAAAAAAAACAATAATAAAAGAGTATAATATATTAATTATTACAAATAGTCAGATCAACATCAAACATAAGATACTGACGTTTAGATGAACCACCACCAATACTTGGTGGTGGAAGTTTCATAATAATATCTTCAAGTTCCACTTGATAAAGATTGTCATCTTCTCTTACAAATTTGTTACAAAAGTCTCCTGATTTCTTAAGATACTTAATTTTGTAAACTATACCAACAACTTCTATAACTTCTGCTACATAAAGTCTAGAGTATTTCTTTCCAACCAACTTGACAATTAAAAACTTCCAGAAACAATTTCACTTTCATCATCAAGTATATTTACTCCAAAATCAATTTCATCAGAGCTTTCATTATTTAAACACATGTCAGACTGACTAAAAATAATCTGTTTTGCCATTTTTTTTTCTTTTGCTTGAAAAGGACTTTTTAAATTGTTGGTTAATAGATTTTGCATCAAAAATATGCATCTTTAATTTCAGGTGTATCAGTTAAAATACGTGATTTTCCCTTACGTCTTTTTGAAGTATTTGTTTTTCTTAATTTGGCTTTAGGATGAGGTCGTATTATCTCAGGTGAAACAATAAATGATTTTGATGGTAAACTCACAATAGGGATTTCCCCTAAAACAATAGATGATGTTGATGGTAAACTGGATTGAGCAGTTTTAACATAAATACTTTCATTAGAAATGCAAGCTTCAGTATTCACTATTGGCCTATCAGTAATATTTGCAGCTAAAAAGTCTAAAAAGTCTAAAAAGTCTAAGAAAACTAAACAGTCAGAAACAGTCTAAAACAGTCAGAAAACTAAACAGTCAGAAACAGTCTAAAACAGAAAACAGCTAAAAAGTCTAAAAAGTCATTTGCAGCTAAAATTATCAGTAAAAATATTTTCATTAAATGGATAAAATCCAGTACAAAACTGTTTATAATATTATTTGGTACAAAAGCATGAGGATAAGCTTGACCAACAAGGTAAGATATATCATAAATTGTAACTGGTTTACCAGCATTACCTGGTGATATCGTCCAGTTATTCATGGCATTGTTATAAAAAGTTTTAAATGGTCCAAAAACACCACGATCAAGAGGTTGCATTTTATGGGTTGTGTGAGGATGAAATGTCATTAAAACTATGCCTGATTTTTTTGCCAACTCAATAACAGAAATGTTTACATGACTCTCATGATTATCCAATAATAAAAGAATAGGTTTTTCAATTGATGGTCGCACATTATTAATAAAATGTTCAAGAAATTGCAGAAAAATGACTTCATTTGACCATCCAGACTTATTAGCTGCTCCTACACTTCCAAGAGGACAATTATTTAACATGTGATCTTTGAATTTAGCACGTGGAAATACAAGTAATGGTGGGATGCTACTTCCAGTAGCATTAATGGCTGCAATCATTGTTACATTATTGCCTCGTTCAGCACTAGTCATGCTCCCTATTTGTTTTTTGCCTTTTGGAGCTAGAATTTTTGGTGGTACGTGAACTGTGGTAATTCCTGTTTCATCACAGTTCCAAATATTTGATGGATCAAAATGATGACGTTCTAAAACATTTTTGTAATTTTTATATACAATTTTTACGGTTTCTCTATTGAATGTAGAAGATCTACCAAGACTTGTAGGTCGTGGTTTACGTAGAGATAGCTTGTTATTATATCTTTTGCGAAAATCTCGTAGCCATTGTTCACCTGCACATTTATTTTTTATCCATGAAGTTTCAACTTTTCTATGATTTTCTAAAGCATACTCATATGCAAAGGACCTTATCTGCTTTAATGTTAGTCCATAATGCATATTTGCAGCATCTACAAAGTAGTTTACCAATATTAATTCTTCTGTTGAGAATATTTTTTTTGCTTTGGTATGCGAATATAAATATTTGCAACTACCAGATTTTTTAAATTGCTTTAACTGGTACATTAAAGATGATTTTTCAATGTTGCAATGTCTTGCAGCTTTACTTAAACTCGTTTTTTGTTGAAGCACAAAATTCACTGCATTAAGCATATCCGTTTCGGAAATCTTTTGGCGAAAAACACCATTCTTGCTCCTTGTGTCTGTGTATATATATATATATATATATAAATATATATATATATATATATATATATATATATATATTTATATATATATATATACATATATATATATATATATATATATATATATATATATATATATATATATATATATATATATATATATATATATATATATATATATATATATATATATATATTTATATATATATATATATATTTATATATATATATATACACAGACACACACACACACACATATATATATATATATATATATATATATATATATATATATATATATATATATATATATATATATATATATATATATATAAATATTATTACATATAATATATGTACTATTTAGTATTAAAAATGTTAAGAATGTTTTTATTTTATTTTCTAAAACTAAAACTTTTTTTAATTCTAAAACATGTCCGGAGTGTTGCTACATTGACTATCTTATATCCTGCTGCCACAAGAAAATGCTGCTACGGCGACTATCTTATAGTCTGCTGCTACAAGGGAGTGCTGCTACATCGACTATCTTATAACCTGATTTGTAATGGAGTGCCACTACATGGACTGAAGGTTTGGTTTGGGCAGGGAGTCTATCAAATAATTAATAAAATATGTATTTTAAAAAAAGTTTTCAAATTTTTACCAGTCTTTAAAATAATTTTTTTTTAAAAACAACCTAGAACTGATATTTTATAGTAAAAACTTTAACACAACCATGTAAGAGTATATATATATATATATATATATATATATATATATATATATATATATATATATATATATATATATATATATATATATATATATATATATATATATATATATATATATATATATATATATATATATATAAAAGGCCGGCGCGATTAGGGGTGTGTGGGGGGGGGTATTATTAATAATTTTTTCATTTATTTAGTTAGCAAATTTGACTCTTTTTGTCTCGTTAGTCAACAAATGTAGACCCTATTGACAAATTAGTTGGCAAATTTAGACAATCAATTGACAAATGTCGTTATGGCAGTCAGCAAATTTTAATAAACAAGGACCTTTTTTTTTCACCCACGCGCGCCGGCTCTGTGTATATATATATATATATATATATATTATATATATATATATATATATATATATATATATATATATATATATATATATATATTAGAGAGCATCAACATGCATGAAGGATATTTATATGTCTATCTGTCTTTTGAAAAAAATCTTCATAAAGATTTCACTAAACTGCTTGCTAATTCAAAAACAAGTCAACAAAGAACTAGTAATGTAACAGATATAGATATTCTGTTGAGTTTAAAAGAATGTAAAGACCATATAAATACACTGTAGTCAGATCTCTGTTTATTGCAAGAAAAATATGACAAACTGCAAGAATCAAATATCAATATTTTAAAAAATCAATAACAGCTGTCTCTAAACACTGCAACTAACTTATCATTACTTCGAAAACCTATTGAAAATTCTATTGTTTCCAATTCATTAAATATTGTTATTTACTCAAAATAAAGAAAAAACACACTTCACCATAGATGATATAAATAAAAAATCAAAAACCTAGTCTGAGAAAAACAATATTTTTAACCTAGCCGCTAATGAAATAAAAACCAGAAACGAAAAAAGAAACAAATGTAGTCATTGAGTGACTTCAAAAATCCTCATAAAGATCGTAAACTGGTCACAGAATTTTTCAACGCCATAGGCGTGAATGATAGCGAAGTTGTACACATTTGATGTTACCGAAATAGTAAAAACGGAAACATTGGAAATCAAACCAAGAATAAATCAATTGGTGTTATTCAAGTAGTCTTTAAGAATCAAGAGCTCCTGCAGGATGTTCTTTAAAAAGAAAACGCCCAGGACCTTTTCAAAGGAGTTTACATAAGAGAGACGGGACTGGAGCAGAACAAGAGGCGTTCATTAAACTAAATACAGAAAAAAAATACAAAAACCATAAATTGGAAAAGACTCTGCCAAACCAGCTCTTTCGCTATATCATCCACTGCCGCACAGGAACTGTACGCTACATTGACGTAAATAAGTCAAAAAGGAATTCAATGTGTCAATAGATCAGTAAGGAACAAGCTGAAATTATTTGGTGGGCCTTCTGTAATAACACAACATATAACCCCACAAGCTTTAAAGCCACTACTTCTGCCAATGTTAATGGTACCAATTCATTCACTAGCTACAAATATGGCTCAAGTAAAGAGGCGTATACCTCCCAAGCAATTTAAAATAAAACCCAAACCCGCAATATACAAACAGCAACCATTATTAAATAATGCAACTACATCCAAACTCAACCACATCTACTTTTAAGGAGACTGAGGAGAGTTCATTGAATGGAATGCGCTACCTATAGACGCCATAATTATTGAATCAGTTAACTCGTTTAAAGATAGTATTGACAAATTGAAACTCAATATAGAAGAATGATCAGACACACAAGTGTCTTTTCTTTTAGCATGGTAGTGCCTGATGTCGTACTTTCTCATCAAAGTATATGTAATGTATGGATATATTTTTGATTTCAGAAATATATAAACTCATATATATATATATATATATATATATATATATATATATATATATATATATATATATATATATATATATATATATATATATATATATATATTATATATATATATATATATATATATATATATATATATATATATATATATATATATATATATATATATATATATATATATATATATATATATATATATATAGATATATAGATATAGATATAGATATATATATAGATATATATATATATATATATATATATATATATATATACATATATATATATATTATATTTATAATATATTATATATATTATTATATTTATATATATTTATATATAATATATATATATATATATATATATATATATATATATATATATATATATATATATATATATATATATATATATATATGTATATATACATAAAATGCTGGACAAAATGACCAATAGATATCATTTTTTATCGGACAAGTGCTGGGTATATACATATATATATACATATGTATATACATATATATATATATATATATATATATATATATATATATATATATATATATATATATATATATATATATATATATATATATATATATATATATATATATATGTATATACATATGTATATATATATGTATATACCCAGCACTTGTCCGATAAAAAATTATATCTATTGGTCATTTTGTCCAGCATTTTATGTGCACTTACTATCCAAACATTATAGTTGCTCCAAAGTTATTAATAAACTCATTATTGTAAATAAACTTTATTTTTTGAACTTTTTATTTTTTATAGAAAACAAAATTGAAGTTGAACACAGCTATGTGTGTATAATAAAATACGTTAGTTAATTTATTTTTTAAAAGAGGCATTACATTTTTTTTGAATTAAGTAGCCTGCTGTTTATCATTCATTTAAGCGTTTCAATTAGGTAATATTTTAAATTTAAAGTTAGTACTTAATTTATTTTTTGTACGATGGTTTTAAAAAAGTTTAAACAAATATTTTTGCTTTTAAAACCATTTTTAATTTATTTTATAAAAATTTAAATATAATAGTTATTTTAATGCTTATAAAAACCAGTACTTTTTACTACACTATTAAAATTGAGTTGTTATGTAATGTTTCTTTTCGCTATTAAAATGTTCGCTATTAAAAGTGTTTATGAAATTAATCCCAAAAAAAGTTTAAAAATATTTATAAAAAAATACATCTTTATATAAATGCAATTATATATAATATTCTTTGATAATTTAATATAAATATATTTTCCTTTACAAGTTTTTGTTTTTTAAGCTTCATTTTTTCTTTTTATTTAAAATTTTTTTTTTTGTTAGATAATTTATCTTACAAGTTTTTATTTTATTTTCAGCGCATTTCAGTTGTCAAAATGTATTGCGTAAAAACAAAATATTTTATGCGTGTCATTCGATCGCACTTTAATATTTATTTGGACATGTCCATCAAAATTGAGTTCAAAAGTAAGAAAAAAGTTCCTTATTTCAAGCCCTGTATATATATATATATATATATATATATATATATATATATATATATATATATATATATATATATATATATATATATATATATATATATATATATATATATATATATATATATATGTACATATACGTATATATATATATATGTACATATATGTATATATATATGTACATATACGTATACATATACATATATACAAACACATATGTATATATCAATGTGATTAATGGAAATTTAAGCAATTTTTATTGTTATATTTCTCAATGACAACTTTACCAATTTTAACGGTTTTCTTTCTTTAATGAAGGTTACATAATTAACTTTTTTTTCAATAAAAATAAAAATAACTTTACAAAGTGCAAGTAATTTAATTTTCATAAAGTACCATCCATCCTTTCCACAATTTCACTTTGCGCTACTTTTTTTGTAGCATTAATCCAGAAATCTTGAAATTTTTTAAATATTATTTTCACATTTGCCCCTTTTCCACATTATCCCCTTCACATTTGCCCAGTAAGATTCGTTAACTGGCCGCTCACGACAGTTAGGTGGATTAACATCCTTTGGAATTAAATTAACAATTTTTTTCTTATACCACTGAATTACTTTTTTGCAATCAATAGCCGATTGATGCCAGATCTGGCCAAAATGAGGCTGATTATATGTTCTTTTTACTTAAAGAAAGAAGTCATTTTTTCAAGCATTCCATCACATATAGATCTGGTGTCAAAGATTGATTTATTGAGGAGGTTAATTTGAAATTGCCTGCTATGCTAGGAACCGGAAAGTTTTCTTACTCAAATGTACCTAAATTTGTACCTAAATAATAATGTTTTGACTGATAATAGTATTGATTACCTGGAAGTAACAAGTGATCTTTTTTAGAGTAAGTTTCATCAACTTTAAAAATGCATAAATTATTTTTTGTAATTAATTTAAGCAAATTTTTAGCTCATCCAATTGGTTTGATTTCTCCTTCAAGCAACTTTTTTAGTATTTTTTATTAGTAATATTCTGTTTGATTTTTTTTTTTAAAACTCTTTGAATAAAAGCTTTATTGAATTTGAACTTTGTTGCTAAATCTTGTTGTGACTCAGTCAGATTTTGAATAATTGAGTCGACTATTTATTTTGCCTTCTTTATGGAAATAAATCTGGATTTTCCACTACTTCCCTATTTTATTTTACAGTTTTGTTTTCTTTATAACAATTCCAAAAATTGATTTTGGAACTGTACATGCTTTTGAAATCATGGAATATGCAAATGATGGATTTTCTATGAATAATATCAATATTTTTTCTGACTTTTTACTCAACATTGCAAAAGCTAATGAAGAGTAAACAAAACTATACTCATGCACAAATAAACTAATTATGTATAAACTAATCATGCATAAATAAACTAATCATTATAAAAAAGGTAGCAATAGATTAAGTAATTTTTAAGAAACTCATTGTAAAGTTGTCTAAATTTCAACCGATTATGGTGATACCATAATCGGTTGATCACCTTGACTCTTATATATACATACAGTAGCGTCCAAAAGTTTACGGACAGGCAAAAAAATAAAGAATTTTAATTATATTTCAGCACATACTTTACTAAAGCCAACATATTATATACCAATTAAAAGGTTTTCAACTTTACAATAGGTTTTGAACAAATAATTATTATCTAAATAATATTTTTAAATTGGTATACAAATCAACGGTCTTTGATAATTTCAAAAATTTGCAGACAAAGCGTTATTTTTTTAAATAGTTAAAATATTTCAACAATATTTGATCAAAATTTTTGCAAAAGCAAAATCACATTAGTATTTTGTTGGATATCCTTTACAATCAAGAATAGCTTGGCATCTATGAGGCATAGAGTCAACTAAATTAATGCAAATTTCAATGGGAATTAGGTCCCATAATTCTTTGATTTTATTAAATAAATCAGCATAATTTGTAGGCTTAATTCCTTTCATTTGACGGTCAACATGTTCCCATAGATTTTCAATGGGATTTAAGTCAGGTGATTGGGATAGCCACTTCAAAACATTAACTTTACTCTCTTTAAAAAACTCTAAAACCGATTGAGCTGTATGTTTGGGATTGTTATCTTGTTGGTAAATCCATCCTCGAGGCATTTTATCCTTTGCATATGGTAACATAATAGTCTTACATATATCTTTGTACTTTTCTTGATTCATATTCTCGGTAATTCTATGGAGAGGATCAACTCCATTTTGGCTAAAACATCCCCAAACCATTACATTACCTCCTCCATGTTTTACGGTAGGCAGTTGGTATTTAGGATTGTACCTAGTACCTACTGGATGTCGAACATACCTGATTCAATCGGATCCAAACAGCATAAATTTGCTTTCGTCACTAAAAAGAATTTTTGACCATTTTTGACTACTCCACCTTAGATGTTTTGATGCAAATTCCATTCGGGCGTTACGGTTTTTCAAGGAAACTAATGGTTTTTTAGCTGGGCGTCTTCCAAACAAATTAGCGTGACGTAATTGACGTTTTATAGTAGAAATACTACAATTCATTCCATAGAAACGTCTCATTTGTATGTTTAAATCGACAGCTGTCAAACAGGGATTTTCTTTGCTTAGTATTACAAGCATTTTATCCTATATTTTAAAACTGAAATCTGAGTCATCTTATGAATTGGTTAAAAAGGTAGCCTTTGAACTTCAATCTTACAAAATATAAAATGCTTTTCTAAACATATTGAGCATATTAGAAACAAATTTATATATGAGATGGCTGATAACTATTTAGGCATAAATTTTTTAAAAACAAATAACAAAATTAATTTTAAAGTAGGGATATTAGATGATTAAAACTGTAATATAAAACTGATTGAAAAAGAAGAAAGTGTACAGTCATAAGGGTAGCATAATTGAATTTTTTTTTTTTTGAATGTATTTTTTAAGAGTATTAAAAAAATAATTGCTAATATGCTAATACAAAAAGTATTAGGAAACATCTTTTATGGACATAAAGGCTAAATTATAAGATCTTGCAGATCTTATAATATAGCCATTTGCAAATTTTTTTATATAAGGTGTTGCAAAAATAATTATGTTTCAAAAACAAGGAAAGTAAAATTAACAAAATAGAAATATTAAATAAATTTAAAATTAAAAAAAAAATTTATAATTTGTATAACTTGTGCACTGTTTATATTTTTGTTTCTTTAGGGTGGTTGTTATTTTCAGCAACGAAATTAGATAAGGCAAACCAAAAAAAAAATTAGTTTTAATTTGACATTAACAAGAAAGATTTTATAATTAATTTTTTTTTTTTAAAATAGGAAAGCAAAAATATAAATTGCTATTTGTTTGTAAAATATATTTGTAGTTAATTTTAATGTAACAAGTATATATTCTCCCTATATGGTGACATCTATGTATTACATTCATATATTTTTACTTATAACTTGTTATTTTATAAATAAATTTATTTGTTTATTTGTAAACACATGTTTAGCTTATTTGGATAACACATATACTTCAACACAGAAATTCTGTGGCTCAAATCCCACCTCTCTCTAGTTTTTTTTGTTTTTCTTTAAAATAAAGCTGGTCATGTATTTGCTTCGTAACTATTTATCTTTTCTTTTTTGTTCATAAAAATCTTTGTTGTATGTTTTTAAGTGATTCGCATTACTTCATATTCAGATTTCTTATACCATTTTATCCTCTCAGTGTATTTACTAAGGTGCACACAAATATATACATAGTTTTTAAGCTTCATATAGGCCATGCTGTCTAAACTTTTTTCACAAAGCCTTATTTGGTTTATATTACCTTTCTCTTCCAGTACGTTTTTTATCCCCAATCTCTTAGTTTTGTAACTTTCGATACCTGTTACTTTTTAATATATTTTCTTTTTAATGCAAATTTACTTCCTCAATGCCAAGAATGCCACTACACACAAGGAGGCTACTTAATTTAGGTTTTAACCTTTTCTTAACTCTTTAACTCCAAAGCACCAACCTTGACAAAAAAGGCCGCTGTGCGGAGATACAAGTTTAGTGCAGTACTACAAGGGATGTGGTTGGGATTGAACTTGGAACCTCCCCTTTGGTCTACTATGTTATTGTTGAAATATACGTAAACAATTATAAATAATAATTGTTAATAATTGTTATGCAATTATTAATAATAAAAGTTAATGATTGTTTAGATATATTTCACTAATAACATAGTTGACCAAAAAAGAGAGGGAGGGTATAAATAGGTGCATGAAGCCAAATGTTAAAAAGCATCTGATATCCAAAATTACCAAGAGCTTAAAGGTTAAGAATAAATAACGTACAGGAACAAAGAAAAGTAATATGAAAAATTAATAGTATGTAAACAACAAAATTTATTAAAAATTATGCATAAGATCATTTATAAATTTTTTTTTTTTTTATAATCTTAAGTTTTTTTATAAAAGAATTTAAAACCAAATAAGCAAGTATTGTACTATATCTCATCAAAATGTATATATTAACTACTTTACTAAACCGTAGGCTGAATGGATTTGAATTTAGCAAGAATGTTGTTGATTTTTTTTTTAAATTTAATTCACCTCCTCAAGGCCGAGAAGGCCACTACAGACGAGGAGGCTACTTATTAGTGGTTATAACCCTCTCTCAACTCTATAACTCCGAAACACGAACCTTGATGAAAAAAGGCCGCTGCGCGGAGAAATGAGTTTGGTGCGGTACTACCAGGGATGTGGTGGGGATCAAACTCAAAACCACTCGTCTATTAAGTGAGCGCTCTACCACTACACCACTACCGCAGATTTAAATCAAGCACTCTACCTATGCAACACTACCACTTATACTGATAGTGATAAAATCTTTTGTAGAAATAAACACCAATAGTTACTATTATATGTTAGTATTATTAGCTATATTAAATTATAAAAAATTATAATAAATTAAGAATGTTTACACTCTGTTAGGATATAAAGAAAATTTGTTAAATTGCATTATGTTTTTTTAATGACAATTTTTTTTAAAAGGTGATTTGACTGATTGGAGTCAGTGGAGTGCATGTTCTAGTACTTGTAAGACTATAAGTGATGGACCTTACCAGTACAGAAACAGGTCTTGTGTTGGTTATTCTACTTGGAATATTCAGGATTTGCCTTGTAATGGCAGCAATATAACTGATCAACAATTTTGCAATCAAATTATACCTTGTTTAGGTATACTTTTTTGTTAACATTATTACAGTTAATTTTATATAATCACTTTTAAAGATGTGTATTTTTTTATGCTTACTTATAAATTTTTTATATTCTGATGTTTAAAAATAACAATGATAATATGTTTTTTTTTTTTTGCTTGTTTTTGTTTGTGAATAAATTGAAAAAAAAAATCGGTAAAATATTTTTAAATCATATTATATAAAATATCTAACTATTATATATTATATCTATCAATTTATATATATATATATATATATATATATATATATATATATATATATATATATATATATATATATATATATATATATATATATATATATATATATATATATATATTATATATATATATATATATATATATATATATATATATATATATCGTCGCCTTAGAGGGCAGAGGTTCTATCTCCATGTTGTGCTCAAATTCAACTATGACTTTGGGGACATCTATTATAAGTGCTAGGCAGCGGGTATCTCCAGATAGTAGGAGAAGAGCAATAAATTGTGCGAGTTTTGAGCTATCTACATTTGTGCAGAATCCCAAAAGGGCAAAGGTGTTATCTCCTTTGCCATATGACTATACCGGAGATATCTTCTTTGCCCTATGACATAATTCTTGAAAATGGCAGACGATAACAAATGAAATATAATGAATAAACAATCTTTTAGTAAAACAGAGGTAATTTTAAATAGTTTTTTTTGTAATTCTAAGAAATCACCATGGAATTAAACAATGGTTCAAAAAAGCGAACTTTCACTGAATCAAAAATTGGACACAATCAAGGCAAAAGACCAAATCTTTGAAAACGATTTGTTGAAAAAGACAAAAGAGAGAAAGGAATGGCATGCAAGACACAAAAAGGTAAAGCAGTACCGCCCAAAACACCTAGAACAGTGAACTGCTTAAAGTGCAAATTCAAGTGTGGAGAACATTTTGAGGAAACCAAACGACTAGAAATAAATAAACACTACTGCCAACTAGAGGGTGAAAATAGAAAAAAAGGTTTCATATGCCATTTAGTGAAAAGTAGCAATGTTTCACGTCGTCGTGACAATTCAGGAATAAGACCAAAAACAATATTCTGTGCATATCATCTGCCAGTGGAAGCGAATGAAAACATTTTCATTAGAGTGTGCCAAAAATTTTTTTGCACGACTTTGGACATAAGCAAGAAAACTGTTCAGTTTGTTGTAAAAAATAAAAATGAGATTGGTCTTTTCATACCACCAAATTCAAAAAAAGGAAAAACTCCAGCCAATAAGACTTCAGAAATGCGAACCAATGCAGTTCGAGAGCACATCCTAAGCTTTCCTCAGGTCGAATCTTACTACTGTCGGGCTTCATCAAAGGCAAAATACCTTAGTCCTGAACTAAGTATTGAGGAACTTTATAAACTATACAAAGATGATTATTGCACAACGAAAAATATCACAGATCCAGTTTCTATCGGTGTATATCGAAGAATATTTGTTACTGATTTTAATATAATTTTTTTTATTCCCAAAAAAGACCAATGCTCGATTTCCAATAATTTTCGAGATGCCAGTGGTGATGATAAAGAAACACTACGACCAAATTATGACAGTCATAAATTTCGTGAAAAGTAAGCTATGGACGAAAAAAATTCTGATAAGACTGCATCTGCTGCTGACAAGTCCATTCATTCTATAACTTTTGACCTCGAAGCAGTGTTATCACTTCCATTTGCAGGTGATGCACAAATTTTCTATATGCGGAAACTTGCCGTTTATAATATTAATATTTATGAAACGTCGACCAAAAAAGGAATTTGTTACCTATTGGACGAAAGTGAAGGTAAATGAGGAGCCAATGAAATAAATACAGCTCTGTTAGATTATATGAAGTCTCTTCCAGTTTCTGTGAAGAGGGTGACTTCTTTTAGTGATACATGCTCTGGACAAAATAGAAACCAATTTATTGTTGCGACAATGATGTACATTGTTGAAACAACTCACCTGGAATGCATCGATATGAAGTATATGGAGTCGGGTCATTCTTATTTAGAAGTTGACTCTATGAACAGTACTATTGAACGCAGTAAGAGCCATCAAAAAATTTACACTACACGAGAATACAAAGATCTGATTGCTGCAGCGCGCAAGAATCCGTGTCCATATCTTGTTAAACCACTGCAACACACCAATTTTTTTGACTCAAAACAACTTTGCAGTAAAATTGTGAAAAAATCATACAAAAAATATTAAAGGTGAAACCGTCAACTGGTTGAATATTAGGTGGGCAAGGTTTGAAAAGTCAAGACCGTTCATTATGCAGTACAAATATTGCATTACGTCGCCTACCTTTATGGAAATAAATGTACAGTCAGGAAGAGGACAACGATCCAACATCAAAGGATTAGAGCCTCAGCCATTGTATCCTACTCGCCTGCCTATTTCAAATGCGAAAAAAAAAGATCTCATGCGCATGGTGAAATTGCATGTTATTCCACCAGATTATGCCCAATGGTATAACAACCTACCGTCTGCAGTAGCCATGAGAGCTAGTTTACCAGAACCAACTGCTGATGAGTCAGAAATTGATGAATCGGACTATGAAGACAACTAGAACTAAGACTTAGTTTTCTGTCAGTCATTTTTTCAGTATTACTATTATTATTCTGTTATATAATTTTGCTATTAAAACAATTTTTGTTTTTAACTCGGACTATGAAGACAAGTAGCACTAAGACTTAGTTTTCTGTCAGTCATTTTTATCAATATTACTATAGTAACTATGCTGTTAAATTTTGCTATTATAACAATTTTTGTTCTTTACTCGGACTATGAAGATAACTAGAACTAAGACTTTGTTTTTTGTCAGTCATTTTTTTTAGTATTACTTTAATAATTATTCTGTTATATAATTTTGCAATTTTCTGATTTTTCTGCTAATTGAGAATAAGGTTTCACTTAGAATTTAATAATATTAATTACAAAAACATTGTTTACACAGTTTTAAATTCTGTTCAATTCACAGTTAATTTGAGTAAAGGTTCTATCTCTTATCATGGTAATTGTAACATTTGTCCCAAAATGTTACTAATTTTAAAAAATTTGAACCATGCTTGTCATTATCTGATAGTTTACACAATCATAAAAAGCATTTTGTATTAATTAAAAAAGAATTTTAATTATATTCATTATGTTTATAGATTTCAAAAATTCCATTCAACTCGCAATTAATTTAGGCAAAGGTTCTATCTCCATGATGACTTTTATAATTTGTGCCATACTCTCTTCAATGTTAATAATTTCAAAAAAGTTGAATTATTCCTATCATGTTTGATAGTTCTAATTGATCAAAAAACATTAGCACAAACAAAAAATGAAATTGCTGATTTATGCTTAATGCTCAAACTTAGTTTTTGTTCTCCTGCTAAACTACCCAAAATGGAGATAGAACCTCTGCCTTCTAAGGCGACGATATATATATATATATATATATATATATATATATATATATATATATATATATATATATATATATATATATATATATATATATATATATATATATATATATATATATATATATATATATATATGAGAGGTAAACATATGTATGTATATATATATATATATATATATATATATATATATATATATATATATATATATATATATATATATATATATATATATACACACACACATGCATATGTTTACCTTTCAAAATTTTTCACTTCTAATTTACAGTAGGATTTGTTTAGCTAGTATTTTAAGTTAAGGTTGAGTTGGTTATTTTTGGTATACTTGTTTAGCAATTTAATATCCATTAATCAGGTAGTTGTTTGCATTCATTAGATAGTTTTATTATTTTGGTGGGTTGGATCTGCTATTTTTAATAGAGATTTTAAGAAATCTTAATCTATTTTATCTTTCTAAATGTTGTGGAACTGACTTTTTTATTTTTTACAAGTTTGCAGAAAAGCATTTTTCATCATTTTTTTTTTTTTTTTCCTGCTTCCTTTTTTTTTTTGCTATATGAACTAGCTTATTTAAAGTTGCTTAGTTGCTTATTTTGTAAAGTTTTAATTTAGTAAACTTTGAATGTAGGTGTTGAATAAGGTTTTTTGTTAAATATGTTGATTTTTTTAGAGTTTAGCCCAAATCTTTTAATTATGCACTAAATAAAAAAGTTGTAGTTCAGGTATTGCAGTTAACTAGATTTGTAATTTCAGTGTATTTGAATAAAGCCATTGTATCTCTTATTTTTAAACTAAGTTTCTGTTAACCATACTATTAAGTTATTTGAGTGTAAGTATAAGCATAGGGCACAACTAGACTCCAGTTTTCATTATTTAATTTATTATAGTTTATTAGTAATATTTAATATAAAATTAGTTACACAGGGTCTGAAAAGTTTCAGTATGAGTTATTTTTTTCATTTTTTTTCAGTATATTATTTTTCAGTGTTTGCATAATTACATTATTAAAAATATTTTCTTATTTATATGTTTTATTTGAAAATAATAATATAATTTTAACATGAAATTAATACCTATTTTTTTTGTTTAGGTAATTTTTTTATATTTAACAAAATTTGTTTTAAAGTTGTCTAAAAGTTTTTTTTTTGTCTAAGTTTTTGTTCTTAGAACAAAATTTCACTGAAATTTATCTATTTTTGAAAAAGTAGTTGTCTGAATTGAATTTACAAAAGTTTTTTTTTTTAAATAAAGGTAATTATAGTGCTTGGAGTAATTGGAGTATTTGTTCAGCATCATGTCAGCTTACATCTCAAGATTTTCCAATGCAATTTCGCAGTAGAATTTGTGAAGGTGATACTTTAGGTGGGGGTTGTTTGGGCCCAAGTAATGAGTCTATACCATGTAACAATAATATATCTTGTCCAGGTAATGAATTTGTTTTTTACTAAGAAAAATTTTATTTTTATAATAATTTTAGATTATTAATAAAAAAAACTAATGGACTTGGCAAATATAAAAAAATAGTTTAAGAATATGTTTTATTTTTATCCATAAATAAAGTATACATGGTACAACATGATATAAACCTTTAACATATTTGGTTTTTTATTTCGTTTTGTTTTTTGTAATTTTCTTGATAGCAAACTTTTTATAATTTGATCCTTGTAAATAAAGTACACAACTTTATATAAACTAAAATTTTAATTACCTAATTATACTAGTGTTTGCAATTCGCGATCATATAAATTAACCCTTGATATATACTTGTTACAATATAATTATACAAATATATTTTACAAACAGATGACGATACATATTTTCTCTTTTCTCTTAAAATAAAAAAAACACATGAAATAGGAAAGTTGCTTAAACCCTTTTTTTTTAAACCCTTAAACGCTTAAACCTTTTTTTTTTTTTTTTTAATACTTTGACTTACTGAATTTTGTTGCAATAATAATAACCACAAAAAAAAAAAATAATAATAATAACCACAAAGAAATTATTTAAACTATTATTATTGTTTTCTTTAAGTTTACTTTAATTTCTTATGTATTTTTACAGCAACTCATATAATAAAACTTGCGCCAACGGCCATGGTCAAGTTGTCTATATGTATATATGTGATGTATATATATATATATATATATATATATATATATATATATATATATATATATATATATATATATATATATATATATATATATATATATATATATATATATATATATTATATATATATATATATATATATATATATATATATATATATATATATTTATATATATATATATATATATATATATATATATATATATATGTGTGTGTGTGTGTGAAATATGTATATATATATATGTGAAATATGTATATATATATATATAATATATATATATATATATATATATATATATATATATATATAATATAAATTAATTATGTAAGCCCCATTATAAACAGAAAATTGGTAAAGTTGTCTTTGAGAAAAGTTTCAACTAATCACAGTGATATATACATATGTATATGTATATACAATTGTATAATATACAGTGGTATATACATATACATATGTATATATCACTGTGATTAGCTGAATATTGGATAATTTTTTCATGGTAAGGTTTCTCAAAGACAACTTTACCAATTTTAACAGTTATCTTTTTATAATGGGGCTTACATAATTAATTTTTATTTCAATAAAAATAAATATAGCCCTAACTTTAAAGTACCATTCATCCTCTCCACAATTTTATTTTACGCTACTTTTTTTGTGGCATTAATCCATATATCTTGGATGTTTTTAACACTTTTTTTACTTTTGCCTCTTTTCCCCAATATCAACTTCACATTTGCCCTGTCAGATTTGATAACTGGCTGCTCAGGACAGTTAGTTGGACAAAAAAGTAATTAAGTGGTTTAAAAAAAAGAGAGTCAATTTAGTTCCAAAGGATGTTAATCCTTTGGAACTAAATTGACTCTCTTTTTTTTAAACCACTTAATTACTTTTTTGGAACAGCGGATTGATTCCAGATCTGGCCAAAATAAGGATGATTATTTGTGCTTTTTACTTAAAGCAAGAAGTCATTTTTTCAAGTATTTTCTCACATAGATCTGGTGTCAAAGTTTGATTTGTTATGAAAGTAGAGCTTTTAAAAACTTTAATTAGAAATTGCCTGCCATGCAAGGAACTTGCATGGCAGAAAAGTGATTTTCTTACTCAAATGTACTTAAATTTGTCAGAAGTTTTAAAACGTTTTGACTGATAATAGTATTGATTACCTGGAAGCATTGAGTGATCTTTTTTATAGTAAGTTTCATTGACTTTAAAAATGCATAAATAATTTTTTGTAATTTATTTAAGCAAATTTTTAGCTCATCCAGTTTCCTTGATTTCTCCATCAAGCAATTTTTTTAGTATTTTTTTTTTTTTTGTAATATTTTATAAGATTTTTTTTTTAAATAAAAACTTCATTGCATTTGAACGTTGTAGCTAAATCTTGTTGTGACTGAGTCTGATTTTAATGAATTGATTCTACTATTAATTCTGCTTTCATTTTGGAAATAAATCTTGATTTTCCATTACTTCTCCATTTTTTTTTACCATTTTCCTTAAAAACAATTCTAAAAGTCGATTTTAGAACTGTACATACTTTTGAAATCATTGAAAATGAAATTGATGTATTTTCTATGTATAATTTTAATTTTTTTTTCTGAATCTTTACTAGCGTTCGCAAAAACAAATGAGGAGTAAACAAAACTACACTCATGCACAAATAAACTATGTATAATCATTATAAAAAAAGTTATAATAATAGATTAAGTGGTTTCTGAGAAAACTCAATTTAAAATTGTCCAATTTTTAACCGATCGTGGTGATATATATCTTCTTTTCCACATCTTTACTTCCAACAAGGCTGCAAGCAACTATAATTAGAGTTGGAAGTAACCAGAAGAGAAAAGATTAACTTTATAATGCAAGATAACAATTAATAGACGACTTAGAAGGTTGCAAATTATATAAATCATGAAAACAAGATGATGGATGTGAATTCCAAAGGACTAATGTTTGTAAAAAAAAACTAGGCAAATAAGAATGTTTTAAGTATTTAGGATTAGTCACAGTAAAAAGATGAGACTTAGTAAAATGACGAGTAACATAAAAATGAATTTAAGTAGATAGAACAAGAGATCCAAGCTCTTTAGAGCAATGAATATTATAATGTTTATAAAAAAGAGAAAGAGAAGCAACATAATGGTTGGATGTGATAATGGTTGGAGGTTGGCTGCAAGAGCAGGTACGACTATGTTTACAATGTGTTTTGCACCTTGTCTAAAAGATAAAGGACGTAGTAGGAAGATCTGCCTTTAATATGGTAACTGTATTCCATACAAGAATGGATTTGACCACGTTTCTGATAAGGTGTTCACTAACTGAATGATCTTTAACCATTTTCTTCATTAAACTTTTTCGGTTCCAAGAAAATTAACCATTGACAACCTTAATCAATTAAGGAGGGTATTCCTGGGGTATTCCTCCAAACAATTAATGTGATTTATAGAGATAAAAAATCATATCCTGAGTAAGAAAATTGCAAGAGCGATTAAAAGATGCTACCTTAGCAGATGTTAATTTTTCAATGGATTCGAAATATGGTTTTCAAGAAAGATTGGAAGTAATGCAGATGGCTCATCAAGAACATTACAGTACATAAATATATGATGATCTAGGTAATTGTGATAACGCTCAGCTGAAGAAATTGTTTGAAATCAGCTAAGTGATAACTAAGCTGATTTCAAAAGTTCACTTTTTTAATAAAATATTTTTAAACTATCTGAGCCATCTTATAAAGTATAAAATGCCTTTCTAAACATATTGTGCATATTAAAAAAATATTTATATATGAGATGGCTGATATCTATTCAGTCATAAATTTTGAAAAATTAAATAACAAAACTAATCTTAAAGTTTGGATATTAGACAATTAAAACTGTAATATAAAAGTGATTAAAATAGTAGAAAGAGTACAGTCTTAAGTGTGGCATAATTAGAAAAATTTTATTTTAATGTATTTTTTAAGAGTATTAAAAAAATTAATTGTTATTATGCTAATACAAAAAGTACTAGGAAACATTTCTTATGGATATAAGGGCTAAATTAAAAGATCTCGCAGATCTTATAATGTTTGCTTGGTCACAGCCATTTGCAAAACTTTATTATATAAAGCATTGCAAAAACAACTTTCAACAAGTTTCAAAAACAAAGAAGGTAAAACTAACAAAATAGGAAGTTAAAACAAATTTAGGTTTTAAAAAAAAATTAATTATTTGTATAACTTGAGCACTGTTTATTTTTTTGTTTACTTATGGTGGTTGTTATTTTCAACAATGAAATTGGATAAGGCTAAGCAAAAAAAAAATAGTTTAAAGTCGACATTAATAAGAATGGTTTTCCTATATTTTATTTGATTAGTTATTAAATATAGGGAAGCAAAAATATAAGTTGCTATTTGCTTGTAAAATATATTTGTATGAAATATTTATAAAGCAAGTACATGATGTCCCTATATTAATATACCTATGTAATGCATTCATATATTTTTACTTTTAACTTTTTATTTTATAATTAAACTGTTTGTTCATTAGTAAACACATGTTTAGCTTATTTGGATAAGACATATACTTCAACACAGAATTTATGTGGCTCGAATCCCACCACTATCCAGTTTTTTATTGTTTTACTTTTTGTAAATAAAAGATTTTTATGTTGTATGTTTTTAAATGATTTGCATTACTTTACATTCAGATTTCTTATACTATTTCAGCCTCTCAGTGTATTTACTAAGGTGCACACACATATATACATAGTTTTTAAGCTTCAATTAGGCCATGCTGTGCGAACATTTTTCACAAGCATCCCCTATCTCTTAGTTTTGTAATTTTGGATACCTGTTGCTTTTTAATATATTTTTTAGCATTGTAATTTTGGACACCTGTTACTTTATAATATATATTTTTTTATTGCAATCAATTTCAACTCCCTATGGCCAAGAAGGCCACTACAGACGAGGTGGCCACTTAATTGTGGTTATACCCTCTCTCAACTCTATAACTCCACAACACGAACCTTGACAGACAAGGCCACTGTGCAAAGAAACAAGTTGAGCGCAGTACTACTATGGATGTGGTGGGGATCCAACTTGGAACCTCCCCTTTGATCTACTATGTTATTGATGAAATATACGTAAACAATTATTAATAATAATTATTAATAATTGTTATCCAGTTCTTAATAATAAATAATAATACTTTTTTTATAGATTTCACTAATTACATAGTAGACTACGAAGGAGTGGGATTATATAACTAAGTGCGCTAAGCCAAATGTTAAAAAGCAACTGATATCCAAAATCACAAAGAGCTAAAAAAAATTAGGAATAATTAATGTACAGGAACAGGGGAAAGTTATATGAAAAATTAGGACTATGTAAACGATAAAAGATTCGAACCCCAGACATTCTCTGTATGAAGTAAACACCTTATCATTCCCAGTATGATGCCTTATTTATATACGCTAAACTTGCGTTTATTGAAAAATAAATATAATAATATAATAAAAGTTATACATAAAAGTATATTCATGGATTACATAGATGTATTCATATAAGGACAAAATATACTTGCTACATGAAAGTTATACAAATATGTTTTACAAACAGATAGCAAATTATATTATTGCTTTCCTCTTCAAAATTTATATAATATAGGAAAATCATTCTTATTAATGTTGACTGAAAACTGTTTTTTTTTTGCCTTGCTTTATCCAATTTTGTTGCTGAAAATAACAATAACGCTAAAGAAACAAAAATATAACATTATGCAAATTATTTCAGTAATTTTTTTTTATTTAAATTTATTTTTTGTTAATTTAACTTTCTTTGTTTTTGAAACTTTGTTTTTTTCTGTAATTCCTAATATAATAAAAATGTGCAAATTAAAGTGAATAATATGTCTAAAATATATTACTTTTGCATGGGCATACAAGACAAAAAATTGCACACATCACCTGAAAAGGTTTGTAATAGTGGAATATGTTGTCATTATTATAAAATGAATATTTTATGATTGTTTATTTATGCTTTTTTTTTTTAAAAGATATTTTTAAAGAATCATCTTTTAAATTTTTTGGTATCTTTTGAATACTCTTTTGAAAATTTTCCAAGAAACCATTTCCTTGCTCTACTCTTTTAATGATTAATAAGTTGCCATTTTTATTGCATTTCTTTTTCCAAATAATATTTAAAAGTTATTCATTTTTTTAAAAATATATAAAATTTAGCGCAAACAAAATTTCCATTTTTCCAGCTTAAATTGCCCAAATTATATAGAAAATTTTATCATAATTTTAAAAATTATTTCAAATTAATAACTTTTAAATATTATTAGGAAAAAAAACAATAGAAATGATAACTTTTTAATGGAATAAAACTCTTAAGAAACTTGCTGGTTTTAAAATAATTTTCCTTTAGTTTTACTATTTATGATAAAAAACATATTAACAAAAATTTCTTGGAATTTTCTTTTCAAGTAGCTCATAAAACTTAACTTACTTTACAATTAATTTTTCTAACAACAGCGAATATTATCTAAAAATGAAAGCAAGAATTATAATTCTTAAAAAATTGAAATTGCTGTAACAATTTATAATTGTTACGATGTTAAAAGTGTAGCTGTTCGAGCTTAAGATTTGTGTAAATCATTGAGTAAATCATTGTGTAAATCATTGAGCACTACAACCTCTCCTTGCGCTTGTAAAACAAAATTATTTTTATTTAGTATTGAGGAGCCATTTATCTCCAATGTTAGATATGATGGTTTTTATTGCTCCTGATATTACCAAAATGTATTAAATAAATGTTAAATTTACGTTAATCAAAATATTTCAAAGTATTCTAAAGTGTTTATAATATTATATTTAATAATATAATTGTTTTTTACAATGCCTACCCTTATTTAGTTAGACAGGCATTTTAATGAATATTTAAAAAACTTTAGGGTTGTTTTTTTTATTTAATCTGTAACAATGTTATTCAAAAAAAGTATTCAAGTTTTATTAGTTTTATTATTTAATCTGAAAATAAAAGTATATTCTTAAATTAGAGCTAAAGTCATTGCAAAGGAGAGATGTAGGAATGTGACCCCCTTCCTCCATCAATTCACGGAATATTTGCATCATTAGTAAATAAAATACGACATTTTGTACCTTCATTTAGCAATTTTTAACCTGTTATTTTAGATACAGTCAGACAGTCAGCATAATGAAATTTAGACTATTTATCTTTAGTCAGCAAATTTGAGGGTTTGAGACCTTTTTTATTTTATTTTATTTTTTGTCAGCAAAACTAATAAGGCAGAAATCCCCCCTTCCCCACCCACCATTATTCAACAACAACTCTTACCGGCCTTGATTAGAACATAAATTAATATTATTATGGTAATATTAAATTAAATGATTAATAACTTTTACAAGTATTGTACTATATCTCATCAAAATATATATTAGCTACCTTACTAAACCGTAGATTAAATGGATTTGAATTTAGCAAGAATGTTGTTGATTTAAATCAAGTTCTCTGCCTATGCACCACTACCACTTATACTGATAGTAATAAAATCATTTTTTGAAATAAACACCTATAGTTACCATTAAATGTTAGTATTATTAGCCATATTAATTTATAAAAAGTTATAATAAATTAAGAATGTTTATACTACTTTAGGATATGAAGATAATGTATTATAAATTGCGTTATGTTTTTTTAATGACAGTTTTTTTTTAAAGGTAATTTGACTGATTGGAGTCAGTGGAGTGCATGTTCTAGTACTTGTAAGACTATCAGTGATGGACCTTACCAGTTCAGGAACAGGTCTTGTGTTGGTTATTCTACTTGGAATATTCAGGATTTGCCTTGTAATGGCAGCAATATAACTGATCAACAATTTTGCAATCAAATTATACCTTGTTTAGGTATACTTTTTTGTTAACATTATTACAGTTAATTTTATATAATCACTTTTAAAGATGTGTTTTTTTTTATACTTACTTCTAAATTTGTTTATATTCTGATGTTTATAAATAACAATGATGATATGTTTGTTTTTTTTTACTTTTTTTTTTTGTGTGTGAATTAATTGAAAAGGTGAATTAATCGGAAAAAAAAAATAGTTCAATGATTTTTAAATCATATTATTATATAAAATATCTAATTATTATATATTATATCAATCAAATTATATATATAAAAGTTTTAATTATTAAATTTAAGTATAGTGCTAGGAGTAATTGATACGGTTGTTCAGCATTATGTAAGTTTACCTTTTTAAAATTTTTTACTTCTAATTTACAGTAGGATTTGTGTAGCTGGTATTTTAAGTTGAGATTGAGTTAATTATTTTGCTATAATTGTTTAGCAATTTAATATCCATTAATCAGGTAGTTGTTTGCATTTATTAGATGGTTTTAGTATTTTAGTTGGGTGAATCTGCTATTTTTAAAGAGATTTTAAGAAGTCTGAATCTCTTTTATCTTTCTAAACATAGTGGAACTGACTTTTTTTTTTTTAAAAGTTCGCAGAAAAACATTTTTCATCAGAAGATTTTATTACATCTTATTTATTTTTCATGCTTTTTTTTTTTTTTGCTATATGAACTTGTTAGCTTATTTATAGTTGCTTAGTTGCTTATTTTGTAAAGTTTTAATTTAGTAAACTTTGAATGTAGGTGTTGAATAAGGCTTGTTGTTAAAAATTGTTGATTTTTTCAGAGTTTTACCTGAATCTTTTATGTTCAAATTAAAAGATTGCAGTTCGGGTATTGCAGTTAACTAGATTTGTAACTTCAGTTCATTTGAATAAAGCCACTGTATCTCCTATTTTAACAGAACATTATGATTCTGTTAACTATACTATTAAGTTATTTAAGTGTATGTATAGGCTTAGGGCACTGCTAGACTCCAGTTTTATTATTTAATTTATTATAATTTTCTTGAAATATTTAATATAAAATTAGTTCCAGAGTGTCTAGAAAGTTTCAGTATGACTTATTTTTTTATATTCTTTTAGTATATAATTTTTTAGTGTGTGCATAATTACATTATTAAAACTAATTTCTTATTTATATTTAAAAATAATTTTAACATTAAATCATTAAAGTTGTTTTTTTTTTTTTTTTGTTTGTTTTTTTTTTTTGTTTAGGTGATTTTTTTATATTCAACTAAATTTGTTTCAAAGTTGTCTAAAACCTTTTCTTTATCTAAGTTTATATTATGCTTTTGGCACCTTAAAACAAAATTTCACTGATATTTATCTCATTTTAATAAAGTAGTTGTCTATATTGAATATACAAATGTTTTTTTTTTTTTTAAATAAGGTAATTATAGTGCTTGGAGTGATTGGAGTATTTGTTCAGCATCTTGTCAGCTTACTTCTCAAGATTTTCCAATTCAATCTCGCAGTAGGATTTGTGAAGGTGATACTTTAGGTGGGGGTTGTTTGGGCCCAAGTAATGAGTCTAGACCATGTAACAATAATATATCTTGTCCAGGTAATAAATTTGTTTTTTACTAAGAAAAAAATTTTTATAATAATAATTTTTTAATGAAAACCTTATTAACTTAAGGGCCATTTATAAATGATGTCTGTAAATATAGGCAGGGAGGTAGGACTGAAAAGATAGACAATAATAGTTGACAATAAGGAGGAGTCGTGTTCAAGTGAAAGTTTTTTTCAATTTATAACAACTTTATTTTTATAGTTAATATTTATACCATCTATGAGCAGATTTTAAATATATTTACACATCCAGTGTGGTATAAAAATTGTATGCTAGAAAACTTGTTATTCTGATTGAGATACTAACATCACTGAAAAATTTGTTATTCAAAACAAGTTCAGAAGCAGCCTTGCTTGTATCTTTAATATCTAAAATAACAATTTATGTCATGATTTTTTAAATTACCCAAAGTTCTAAAAATTAAGAAACAAAGCAAATAATAATTTAAAAATCTAAAAAAATTAAATACTTTTAGCTTTGCTTTAGAGCAAACACTTATTTAACAAACATTTATTGTATATTTATTCATACACTCATAACTTTTATTACAAATATTCATATACTCATTAACCACAACTAAAAATGCATTGTTCATTTTGGATTTAGATTAAAACTGTAAATTATTGAAATTCCACCAATTTTTTAACAAATAAAAAGTGACATTAAAAAGCAAATGATTTTAAAACCTTTTGCTTTTTAAAGTTCCTTTTTTTTTCAAGTTTTAGCTAACCACGTTCCTCTTTTTATTAATATTTGGCAAATTCCACTCCTAACCTTCCCTTTTTTTCAATTTTTAGTTTTTATCATATTTTTATATCTCTCACCTAAAACAAAATCAAAAATGTACGCCACCAACTTATTTCTGCTTTCATTAAACATTTCTTAGATATGTATATATATATATATATATACATATATATATATATGTATATATATATATATATATATATATATATATATATATATATATATATATATATATATATATATATATTTATATATGTATATATATATATATGTATATATATATATATATATATATATATATGTGTATATATATATATATATATATATATATATATATATATATATATATATATAATATATATATATATATTAGGTTGGATCGATTTTAAAAATTTTTGGAATTTAATTTGCCTGAGCTGTAAATCGATGTCTTTTGGTGAAAAAGAGCCTTACTTTTTTTTCTTCATCAAAACGGGGGTTTTAAGGTATATTTTTGTAAATCTTTTTTTCACTTGAAATTTTTTTTTAATAAAATCATTAATGATAAAACAAGCATTTTTTTCTGCTTTTTTTGAGTCCAAGCTTGATATAGTTTAGAAAAAAAAATTCAAAAATATTAGGATCCGTCAAGGATTTAGAATCCAATGAGGAACCTCAAGATCTCATCAAAATCAAAAAATATTTTTTTACTTTCATCTTATAATCAATAGACATCGATTTGTGTCTCAGGAATATTAATTTTTAAACTTTTTTTTTTTTGCTATGGAAATCAATCCACCCTAATATATATATACATTTGTATATATAGATATATGTGTATATATATCTTTATATATATTTGTACATATATATATATATATATATATATATATATATATATATATATCTTTATATATATTTGTACATATATATATATATATATATATATATATATATATATATATATATATATATATATATAGATATATATATATATATATATATATATACATATATTTATACATATATGTATATATGTGTATATATAAAGTACTGGACAAAAATTACAGCATAAATGGAAAATAAATGAAAACTTACAGTTTTTTCAATTTATGACTTCAAAATGTGATTCGTCAGTAAATATTACATGATGCTATTGATTTCGTGTCCAATCAACATAGTTTTTTTATCAAGTGAGTCTCTTCTTTATTTGAGCCTTATTTCGATAACAATGTTGTTTCTGTGTGTAACTTTTCAACCCTTTTTCTAACAAACAACAACGAACTGTTCTTACACTAATGGATTTTGCAGCATTTAACTCCATAGCAATTTTTCTACTTGAATC
The DNA here is from genome assembly GCF_022113875.1 of Hydra vulgaris. Taxonomy (NCBI): domain Eukaryota; kingdom Metazoa; phylum Cnidaria; class Hydrozoa; order Anthoathecata; family Hydridae; genus Hydra; species Hydra vulgaris. The sequence continues at coordinate 44,118,437 of NC_061165.1, forward strand.
AGTAAAATTTATATATATATATATATATATATATATATATATATATATATATATATATATATATATATACTTATATATATATATATATACACATATATATATATACACATATATATATATATATATATATATATATATATATATATATATATATATATATATATATATATATATATATATATATATATATGTATACACATATATATATGTACATATATATTTATTTGGATTGCCATTTTTTTTATATACCATGAGATTCAGTTTGCACTCTGTTTCATTTCTTATGTAATAAAGATGCATTGAACCACATGTCAGCCATTTTCTCTTAGGAATGCTTGAAATGTTTACTGGTTGCATCAGATGTTTTGAATATTTTATTAAAATTACTATAATCAACATCTTTGTTAAAGAAACTGTATTATCTTTGTACTTTTTATAATGAAATGCATTTTATTAGACACATTCGGAGATCAGTTTCTTTTTCTCTTTAACAGGTTCTCTATCTCACAAAAAAGTTTTTGAACCAGTTTTCTACCATTGATCTTGAAGCTTAACTTTGTTTAATTTTTACAGATTTTGTTTCAAAAAGACAGCAAGATCAGGTTACTAAGATAATAAAAAAGGAAAAAAGGAACTATAAAAAAAATCAGCACAATTTTAAATAATTTCATTAAAATCATAAAATAATGTTAAAGAAATCTGTAGTCGGTAAGTTCACAAGGAGTTATTTTCCTATTTATTATTTAAAAAATTATTTTTTCAAACATTAAGAATCAGTTACCTAGAATTGTGCACTTGGTTTTACTATATTTGTGAACAATATAATATGAGGATGTTATTTGTGAATAATATCGTGAATATTGTGAATAATAGTACAAGATTTTTTGTGTAAGAAAAAGTTATTACTGTCATTTATATGGTTGACTTAAACTTGACACCTTGTATAATCATGCACTCTACCTATGAACCATTTGTTGCAATTGTTGCAATGCATTTATCAACCATGGTAGTATAAATTGCCTTTATTAAATTAATGAGTAAAATAAAGAAAGTAATGTTAAGATACCAAGATATTGTTGTGTAATGTTTTGTAAGTTATAATTTTATTTTAAAAGGTAATTTGACTGATTGGAGTCAGTGGAGTACATGCTCTAGTACTTGTAAGACTATCAGTGTTGGACCTTACCAGTACAGGAAGAGATCTTGTGTTGGTTATTCTACTTGGAATGTTAGGGATGTTCCCTGTAATGGCAACAATACATCTGATCAACAATTATGCAATCAAAATGTACCTTGTTTAGGTATAATTTTTTGTTAATATTTTCATATTTAAATTTATATGAATACTTTTGTAAGATAAAATTTGTTGTTTTATTGGGAAATATAATTGTTTTTATGTTTTTTTTGTGTTTATTTTAATTTTAGGTGAATTATTTTTTATTTTAAAATAATAGTTTTAAGATTTATTTAAACATAAAAAAAACATAAAAACATATATTATTATAGTTTTATTAATTAATGGTTAGTATAGTGCTTAGAATATTTAAAACAGTTCAGCATTATGTCAGTTTACTTCTCATATTTTTTACATCTAATTTGATCAGTGATGCAGAGGTTTTTATGCAAGCAGATTTATTTTAGAATCTGGTAAAGGTGATCATAACTAACTAAATTATTCAAGTTTTTTTTCTTAGTTGGGTGGATATGCTATTGCTAGTAGAGATAAAGAACTCTATAATGTATTATATAAATCTTTAATATAATATAAATATAATATAATCTTTCCAAATATTCTCAGAATGGCTTTTTTTTTGTGGTTCACAGAAATTGATTTATTTACAGATTTTTTACTTTGCTATACTCTCTTTCAAAAAAATCTGCAAAGCCTGATAAATATCAATTGATATAAATTTTTTTTTGTTGATTAGGTTATTTATTTTTCCTGCTGTCTTCTATTTATTATTATAGGAAGCTATGAAATTTATTTTGGGCTTTTTTCTTAAATTTTGTGTGTGGGGTGTTGACCTAGGTTTGGCATTACTAAGTGTTAAATTTTTTAGATGTTTACACAAATCTTTAACTGATAAAATCCCATTGAAGTTGTTTGTGTATGCGAAATGGGTATTGTGATTAACTAGGTTTGTAAGTTTTATTAGTAAGTTATTAGATTCAAGATGAGAGATTAAGTGTTTGCTAATTAAAGCTCAAGCAATTGCTTTATTACTATTAATAAACCCTAAGCCGTAACAAAGGTCTCTGATGTGGTCTTGGCAATGCACGCCAAAAGTACAAACAGGGACACCATCCATGCGCAACTTTGCACTGTTAGTACTTTGATATTTTACAGCTGTTGACGAAATCAGCTTCTCTGGTAGCTACCATAGAATTTGGGAAACCTAACTTCCAGCTAGCCTTGAACCTAAAAACTGAGTTTTAGAGCTGTACCTATATTACGAGATAACCGAATGAGTTGCCTAGTCATAAAAATAGAGACACAAGCAAAGCACATGCATCGAGTCAAGAAGATCCAGCATTCAACATCCTAAACTGGAAACAATGTATTAAAAATGCATCTGTGCCAGCCTAATAGATGAAGGAGTGTGAGGCTGATCAACAGATAGAATGTGTTTACCCCTTCAGTCCTTGCCTAGGAGGCCTGCTACAAGACAGCAGGACATAAAGGAGATTGTACTGGGTTACATGTTACCAGTAGCAAGATAAACCTGACCTGACATTAGCAAAATAACAAGTATAAAGACATTCAATTAAGCAGAAACTTATTTGTTAATGTTGTTAAGTTCAATTAGTGTTGAATTTTTGTGTGTTTAAACAGTTAAAAAAGTAACATCATTAACATCTCTGAGAATGTTAAAATTGCTGGTGACACTTTATATTAAATTAAGTTGTTGTTGCAACCCTCCATCTACTCTTTACCATTAACCTTGACTAAAGGCTGTTGTGCTAAGAAACAAGTTAAATGTGGTACTATCAAGACAGTGGTTTTGAACTCTAATTTCTTGTTTCAAGAAAACGCTTTACCATTACATCACCACTATATTTCATTTAGTTGATATGTATAATAATGTTTGTCTATTCAGCCTTGGTCGGAAAGCGGGTGTGATCACACTCGATAACTGACCACGGTAACAATATATAGTTGCAAAAAACTGGCCAGATTTTTTAGTACTTTTGAGAACATTTAAGTTTATGTTTTGAGAACATTTAAGTTTTGAGAACATTTAAGTTTCCTTGTTTGGCCGCAAAATAATAATTAAGTTCATTATTTTATCGTAAATTTTACAATATTTTGTTTTACGGACTTACATGGAAACATACAAACATCTTTGTGTGGAAAAATAAAAAAAAGAATATTCGAGAACACAAAAAACCCGCCAAATCTATGAATAACTAATTCTATTGGTTCAAAAAATACTAGCCGAAATTTCTAGAGTATTAAAAAATACTAACCAAATGTTCTAGAGTATTCTGTTAAAATATTTTTAAAAATTGTATTATTTAAGTTTTGTTATGTTTTTGTTGAGATTTCTTGCATAAACTGTTTTAAGAAACTATCAAACTGAACTATTATTTTATTACTATAGCTCATTCTTGGAGCCACATCTATTAAGCTATGAATGCTATTAAACTAACATTTGTTTACAAAAATAAATGTTTCAAATTTATATTTTTTAACTTGTCAACGTTTTGTAAATATATTATAGATTTTATTAGTATATTCTTATTTTTTATATACAAGGGATGTATTTTTTAAGTATGTAATGTATTTTTATGTATGTAATGTATTTTATGTATTTTTTTATGTATGTAATTTTATGTGTGTGTATTTTATTCAAATGTAATCTTTTAAAGCAATTTGTGCGATTGATTTTGTAAACAAAAATAATTTCAATAATAACTGCGTTTTCAATGATATTATTAATAATCTTCAAAGTTAATACAAATAATTTTAACCACATATCCAGTTTCTTCAGTGAACCCGATAACTGATTCTTTCCCTTAAAAAAGAAAAGTTCTTAGAAATTAAATTAGAAAAGCTCTTAGAAATTAGTTTACTAACTTCAATTATTTTTGCTTCAGCAATTCTTACAAACTCATTATACTAAAACTTAAAGTTACTCTTTTTTGTTGTAAATACTAATTAAATTATAAAACCTACTCATTAAACATCATCAGCGGTATTGTGAAGCAGTTCCACTTCCTCCTCACTAAGTAATTTAACGTTTTTATTTCTATGTAGCTAATTGAATTTCTGCAGATTTTTTCAGAGTTTTACCTGAATCTTTTATGTTCAAATTAAAAGATTGCAGTTCGGGTATTGCAGTTAACTAGATTTGTAACTTCAGTTCATTTGAATAAAGCCACTGTATCTCCTATTTTAACAGAACATTATGATTCTGTTAACTATACTATTAAGTTATTTAAGTGTATGTATAGGCTTAGGGCACTGCTAGACTCCAGTTTTATTATTTAATTTATTATAATTTTCTTGAAATATTTAATATAAAATTAGTTCCAGAGGGTCTAGAAAGTTTCAGTATGACTTATTTTTTTATATTCTTTTAGTATATAATTTTTCAGTGTGTGCCTAATTACATTATTAAAATTAATTTCTTATTTATATTTAAAAATAATTTTAAAATTAAATCATTAAAGTTGTTTTTTTTTTTTTTTGTTTTTTTTTTTTTTGTTGAGGTGATTTTTTTATATTCAACTAAATTTGTTTCAAAGTTGTCTAAAACCTTTTCTTTATCTAAGTTTATATTATGCTTTTGGCTCCTTAAAACAAAATTTCACTGATATTTATCTCATTTTAATAAAGTAGTTGTCTATATTGAATATACAAATGTTTTTTTTTTAAAATAAGGTAATTATAGTGCTTGGAGTGATTGGAGTATTTGTTCAGCATCTTGTCAGCTTACTTCTCAAGATTTTCCAATTCAATCTCGCAGTAGGATTTGTGAAGGTGATACTTTAGGTGGGGGTTGTTTGGGCCCAAGTAATGAGTCTAGACCATGTAACAATAATATATCTTGTCCAGGTAATAAATTTGTTTTTTACTAAGAAAAAAATTTTTATAATAATAATTTTAGATTATTAATAAAAAAACTAATGTACTTAGCAAATATAAAAAAATAGTTTAAGAATATGTTTTATTTTTATCCATAAACAAAGTATACATGGTACAACATGATATAAACCTTTAACATATTTGGAAAATAATGTGCACTTAGATGCTTTTGTAAAGAATAGATTTGACTCTCATGGTTGTATTATATAAGTATATTATGTCCCCATTAACTAATTATGATAGTATATACTTGCTTATGCATATGCAATAAAATTGTTCTATGAATCACTATGTCTAGCAAACTATGCTCTATCAAAATCTATGGTGTGGCTAACTCAAATTTAAATTAATATCAAATTTTAAACCTGGCTTTCACATTTGAAGTTTTTTAATGAAAACCTTATTAACTTAAGGGCCATTTATAAATGATGTCTGTAAATATAGGCAGGGAGGTAGGACTGAAAAGATAGACAATAATAGTTGACAATAAGGAGGAGTCGTGTTCAAGTGAAAGTTTTTTTTGAGAAATAAGTTCTGGAACAGAATTTACCAATTTAATGCAAAAATCAATTTAAATCTTGTCCCAAATGTCTTTAATTGCATCCTTCAAGTCATTTGTGTTTTTGCTAATTTTGTAATTTTCGAGTTTTTGGTCAATAATTGACCAAAGATTTTCGACTGGATTTGCATTTGGTGAAGTGGGCAGCCATTCTAAGAGCTGAATATTCTTCATTGCAAACCATTCCAGAGTTTTTTTTGCTTTTTGATACGGTGCGTTGTCTTGCATAAAAAAATAATCTTCAGCTTCAGAATCAAGAAGAGTGTCCATATAGTCAGGTAATTCAGCAATAACTTCTAAATAACAAGAAGCATTTAAACGACCTTAGTAAAACCTCAATAAACCTATTCCATTTGCTGAAAAACATCCTTATACAGAAATAGTTCCAGCAACACCTTGTGCTCTTGTTGTAAAGTTAAATAGTAAATTTTTTTTATTAGGAAGACGGCGTACAAACTTACAGTTTTTTCAATTTATGACTTCAAAATGTGATTCGTCAGTAAATATTACATGATGCTATTGATTTCGCGTCCAATCAACATAGTTTTTCTATCAAGTGAGTCTCTTCTTTATTTGAGCCTTATTTCGATAACAATGTTGTTTCTGTGTGTAACTTTTCAACCCTTTTTCTAACAAACAACAACAAACTGTTCTTACACTAATGGATTTTGCAGCATTTAACTCCATAGCAATTTTTCTACTTAAATCAGTAAAATTTATATATATATATATATATATATATATATATATATATATATATATATATATATATATATATACTTATATATATATATATATACACATATATATATATACACATATATATATATATATATATATATATATATATATATATATATATATATATATATATATATATATATATATATATATATATATGTATACACATATATATATGTACATATATATTTATTTGGATTGCCATTTTTTTTATATACCATGAGATTCAGTTTGCACTCTGTTTCATTTCTTATGTAATAAAGATGCATTGAACCACATGTCAGCCATTTTCTCTTAGGAATGCTTGAAATGTTTACTGGTTGCATCAGATGTTTTGAATATTTTATTAAAATTACTATAATCAACATCTTTGTTAAAGAAACTGTATTATCTTTGTACTTTTTATAATGAAATGCATTTTATTAGACACATTCGGAGATCAGTTTCTTTTTCTCTTTAACAGGTTCTCTATCTCACAAAAAAGTTTTTGAACCAGTTTTCTACCATTGATCTTGAAGCTTAACTTTGTTTAATTTTTACAGATTTTGTTTCAAAAAGACAGCAAGATCAGGTTACTAAGATAATAAAAAAGGAAAAAAGGAACTATAAAAAAAATCAGCACAATTTTAAATAATTTCATTAAAATCATAAAATAATGTTAAAGAAATCTGTAGTCGGTAAGTTCACAAGGAGTTATTTTCCTATTTATTATTTAAAAAATTATTTTTTCAAACATTAAGAATCAGTTACCTAGAATTGTGCACTTGGTTTTACTATATTTGTGAACAATATAATATGAGGATGTTATTTGTGAATAATATCGTGAATATTGTGAATAATAGTACAAGATTTTTTGTGTAAGAAAAAGTTATTACTGTCATTTATATGGTTGACTTAAACTTGACACCTTGTATAATCATGCACTCTACCTATGAACCATTTGTTGCAATTGTTGCAATGCATTTATCAACCATGGTAGTATAAATTGCCTTTATTAAATTAATGAGTAAAATAAAGAAAGTAATGTTAAGATACCAAGATATTGTTGTGTAATGTTTTGTAAGTTATATTTTTATTTTAAAAGGTAATTTGACTGATTGGAGTCAGTGGAGTACATGCTCTAGTACTTGTAAGACTATCAGTGTTGGACCTTACCAGTACAGGAAGAGATCTTGTGTTGGTTATTCTACTTGGAATGTTAGGGATGTTCCCTGTAATGGCAACAATACATCTGATCAACAATTATGCAATCAAAATGTACCTTGTTTAGGTATAATTTTTTGTTAATATTTTCATATTTAAATTTATATGAATACTTTTGTAAGATAAAATTTGTTGTTTTATTGGGAAATATAATTGTTTTTATGTTTTTTTTGTGTTTATTTTAATTTTAGGTGAATTATTTTTTATTTTAAAATAATAGTTTTAAGATTTATTTAAACATAAAAAAAACATAAAAACATATATTATTATATATATTACATATATTATTATAGTTTTATTAATTAATGGTTAGTATAGTGCTTAGAATAATTAAAACAGTTCAGCATTATGTCAGTTTACTTCTCATATTTTTTACATCTAATTTGATCAGTGATGCAGAGGTTTTTATGCAAGCAGATTTATTTTAGAATCTGGTAAAGGTGATCATAACTAACTAAATTATTCAAGTTTTTTTTCTTAGTTGGGTGGATATGCTATTGCTAGTAGAGATAAAGAACTCTATAATGTATTATATAAATCTTTAATATAATATAAATATAATATAATCTTTCCAAATATTCTCAGAATGGCTTTTTTTTTGTGGTTCACAGAAATTGATTTATTTACAGATTTTTTACTTTGCTATACTCTCTTTCAAAAAAATCTGCAAAGCCTGATAAATATCAATTGTTATAAATTTTTTTTTGTTGATTAGGTTATTTATTTTTCCTGCTGTCTTCTATTTATTATTATAGGAAGCTATGAAATTTATTTTGGGCTTTTTTCTTAAATTTTGTGTGTGGGGTGTTGACCTAGGTTTGGCATTACTAAGTGTTAAATTTTTTAGATGTTTACACAAATCTTTAACTGATAAAATCCCATTGAAGTTGTTTGTGTATGCGAAATGGGTATTGTGATTAACTAGGTTTGTAAGTTTTATTAGTAAGTTATTAGATTCAAGATGAGAGATTAAGTGTTTGCTAATTAAAGCTCAAGCAATTGCTTTATTACTATTAATAAACCCTAAGCCGTAACAAAGGTCTCTGATGTGGTCTTGGCAATGCACGCCAAAAGTACAAACAGGGACACCATCCATGCGCAACTTTGCACTGTTAGTACTTTGATATTTTACAGCTGTTGACGAAATCAGCTTCTCTGGTAGCTACCATAGAATTTGGGAAACCTAACTTCCAGCTAGCCTTGAACCTAAAAACTGAGTTTTAGAGCTGTACCTATATTACGAGATAACCGAATGAGTTGCCTAGTCATAAAAATAGAGACACAAGCAAAGCACATGCATCGAGTCAAGAAGATCCAGCATTCAACATCCTAAACTGGAAACAATGTATTAAAAATGCATCTGTGCCAGCCTAATAGATGAAGGAGTGTGAGGCTGATCAACAGATAGAATGTGTTTACCCCTTCAGTCCTTGCCTAGGAGGCCTGCTACAAGACAGCAGGACATAAAGGAGATTGTACTGGGTTACATGTTACCAGTAGCAAGATAAACCTGACCTGACATTAGCAAAATAACAAGTATAAAGACATTCAATTAAGCAGAAACTTATTTGTTAATGTTGTTAAGTTCAATTAGTGTTGAATTTTTGTGTGTTTAAACAGTTAAAAAAGTAACATCATTAACATCTCTGAGAATGTTAAAATTGCTGGTGACACTTTATATTAAATTAAGTTGTTGTTGCAACCCTCCATCTACTCTTTACCATTAACCTTGACTAAAGGCTGTTGTGCTAAGAAACAAGTTAAATGTGGTACTATCAAGACAGTGGTTTTGAACTCTAATTTCTTGTTTCAAGAAAACGCTTTACCATTACATCACCACTATATTTCATTTAGTTGATATGTATAATAATGTTTGTCTATTCAGCCTTGGTCGGAAAGCGGGTGTGATCACACTCGATAACTGACCACGGTAACAATATATAGTTGCAAAAAACTGGCCAGATTTTTTAGTACTTTTGAGAACATTTAAGTTTATGTTTTGAGAACATTTAAGTTTTGAGAACATTTAAGTTTCCTTGTTTGGCCGCAAAATAATAATTAAGTTCATTATTTTATCGTAAATTTTACAATATTTTGTTTTACGGACTTACATGGAAACATACAAACATCTTTGTGTGGAAAAATAAAAAAAAGAATATTCGAGAACACAAAAAACCCGCCAAATCTATGAATAACTAATTCTATTGGTTCAAAAAATACTAGCCGAAATTTCTAGAGTATTAAAAAATACTAACCAAATGTTCTAGAGTATTCTGTTAAAATATTTTTAAAAATTGTATTATTTGAGTTTTGTTATATTTTTGTTGAGATTTCTAGCATAAACTGTTTTAAGAAACTATCAAACTGAACTATTATTTAATTACTATGGCTCGTTCTTGGAGCCACATCTACAAAGCTATGAATGTTTTAAACTAACATTTGTTTACAAAAATTAATGTTTCAAATTTATATTTTTTAACTTGTCAACGTTTTGTAAATATATTATAGATTTTATTAGTATATTCTTATTTTTTATATACAAGGGATGTATTTTTTAAGTATGTAATGTATTTTTATGTATGTAATGTATTTTATGTATTTTTTTATATATGTCATTTTATGTGTGTTTATTTTATTCAAATGTAATCTTTTAAAGCAATTTGTGCGATTGATTTTGTAAACAAAAATAATTTCAATAATAACTGCGTTTTTAATGATATTATTAATAATCTTCAAAGTTAATACAATTAATTTTAACCACATATCCAGTTTCTTCAGTGAACCCGATAACTGCGTTATATGCGGTAGTGGTGTAGTGGTAGAGCGCTCGCTTCATAAACGAGTGGTTCCGAGTTCGACCCCCACCACGTCCCTGGTAGTACCGCGCTCAACTTGTTTCTCCGCGCAGCGGCCTTGTTCGTCAAGGTTCGTGTTTCGGAGTTATAGAGTTGAGAGAGGGTTATAACCACAAATAAGTAGCCTCCTCGTCTGTAGTAGCCTTCTCGGCCTTGAGGAGGTGAATTAAAATAAAAATAAAAATAATAAAAAAAAAAAACTGATTTTTTCCCCCAAAAAAGAAAAGTTCTTAGAAATTAAATTAGAAAAGCTCTTAGAAATTAGTTTACTAACTTCAATTATTTTTGCTTCAGCCATTCTTACAAACTCATTATACTAAAACTTAAAGTTACTCTTTTTTGTTGTAAATACTAATTAAATTATAAAACCCACTCATTAAACATCATCAGCGGTATTGTGAAGCAGTTCCACTTCCTCCTCACTAAGTAATTTAACGTTTTTATTTCTATGTAGCTAATTGAATTTGTGCAGTAACTCAATGATTTAATTGTTTCCTTTTTTCATCCTACTAAGAAGAACTGTTTCAAATGTGTTAAACTTTTCAAACTACGCGAAACATAAAACAGTTGTTGAAAAAAAAATTTTATTTATAAATAAATCATCTAGCATTAGTTTTATTGGTTGAATCTTGTTGGACTTTTCAGGGCCGGGGGCTGCATTATTTTAGTGGCCTTTTTTATGTGCCACAGCATAAAAATAACTTGAAAAATACCGAATGGTCCTCTTGACTTTTTTGCGGACCCTAATATTGTGAGTCCCGGGGCTATAGCCCTTCTAACCCCCCCCCCCCCCACCTTCTCTCTTCCTTCCTCCCACCTTTCCATTCCAACATTGGAAATAAGACATAAGTATATAAATAAAAATTATATACTCTTTGATAAATTGAAAAACATTTGTTTCCTTATTAAACAATTGTTAATAGTAAGTTGTTACTTTATAAAAAAAATGATTTTATAAAAATTATAAAAGAGCAACGTTTCAAAAATATTTGCTCTAACTGTATTTGATTTGCTTAAAGTTTTTTCGCGTTAAAAGCTATTTTTTTTTTTAACTGTCTCTCATCGGTCCAGTTAATCTTATTGCGCTTTTTTGTTTTGAAATGTTCTTAAAATGACTAAAAAATCTGGCCGGTTTTACGCAACTAAATATTATTTCCGTGGTCAATTATCGAGTGCAACCAAGCCTGCTTATTATTGATAGATAATGGTTATACTTTTCATTATGCATCAAGGTCGGAAACAAAGTCATAACGTGTTGTTTTTGTTGATCATTTTATTGAAATTAAGTTTTATCATTGTTTATTCGATTAATTTTTTAATAACAATTAATTTAATAGTAATTACATTGGTATATGAACTTTTAGTGTTTTTTTTTTCCTCCAGTATGTACTTATATTCGTGTTTAGGTGATAACCAAGACAGTTTTTTTAAATTTATATCATGATGTTTTTTCTTTTTTAATGATATTATAATTTTTATATGGTATTGTTAGCTTTTTTTGGTTATGAAATTTTTTTTGATTTAAATTGTTTCAAAATTTTTTTTTTTTTTTTTTTTGATTTTATATTATTCTTCTTGATTCTTAGAACAAAAAATTGCTAAATTTTTCTAAATTTAATGAATTTTTTTATATAAAGGTAATTATAGTGTTTGGAGTGATTGGAGTGCATGTTCAGCATCATGTCAGCTTACTTTTCAAGATTTTCCAATTCAATCTCGCAGTAGGATTTGTGAAGGTGATACTTTAGGTGGGGGTTGTGTTGGCCCAAGTTATGAATCTATACCATGTAACAATATATCTTGTCCAGGTGATAATTTTTTTTTATAGAAATATATATATATATATATATATATATATATATATATATATATATATATATATATATATATATATATATATATATATATATATATATATATATATATATATATATATATATATAATTATATATTTATATTTATATATATGCATGGTGCGTACAGTATTTTAGGGCAAATTAATATTAAAATTTATTTATTCATATTTTTCAAAATTCCATGAAATTTTTACATAATGTTAATTGACTTTTAGACTATATAATTATTCAATAAAATTCCAATTAGCGGCAATAGTGGAATCAATCTGAGTTCGGAAACTACCTCATGCTTGAATCAAATACTCTTTGTTCATGTTGATCATTGTGGTTGTTATAGTATCCTTCAGTAATGAAATAGTGTTTCCAGGGCTTCAAAACTTATTCTAAAACCTCGATGTAGGTGATAGCATTCACCTGAAGCCTCTGTTGAAAGAAGTGAGATACCATAACTGAAGATTATGGTATCTCACTTCTTTCTTTTAGGAGATGCGAGCAACAAAGATATCCTTCATTGTTTGCAACTCCTAAAACCATGGCAGTTGCAAGAATCTCTGTAGGATTTGAGCATACCCACCTGTCATTTCTATGATTGGCTCTTTGGTCTTGGTCAAAAAAATTTTCGGCGGAAAAAAAGCAATAACATGTCAGGAACTATAGGGTGCTTAAGCTTGTTCAAGAGATGTTTTCCTCAATTAAGTCTCTGATTCCCAGTTTGTGTAGACATAAACTGCCCTCTGTGTATAACATAGGACTTCTAGCAGAGGTCTACGTGGACAACTCAACGAATTAGACCCTCAGAGACATCAAGGTCCCTTGCAAAGGCCCTCATAGACTTCAAATATATATATATCATTATATCATATCATTAGAAAATATGTGTTTGTTTTAGAGATGTTTTTTTATTTGTATACTTGATTTTAAGTAGAAAATATTTTAATAGGAAACTTAACTGATTGGAGTCAATGGGGTGCATGTTCTAGCACTTGCAAGATTGCTGGCAATGGACCTTATCAATATAGAAATAGATCTTGTGTTGGATATTCGACATGGAATGCTACTTATGTAGGCTGTAATGGCAGTAATACATCTGATCAACAACTTTGTAATCAAATTATCCCTTGTTTAGGTATAATTTTTTTTTTGGTTAAATTTATATTAAAAACTATGTTTTTAATAAATTTTACATTTCTATCATTTTTTTAAATTTAAGCTTTAAATTTCTATTAGAATAATGAAATGACATAAAATGGTTTTATAGAATTAAAGAAAAGAAATATTTTGAATTTATATAAAAGTTTACACATACCACTAAGGGTTTAAAAAAATTATGTTAATAACTTAAACAAATCATTTTGTTTTGTTTATCTTAAAAAAAAGTTTAATAATTTGCTTTTTTTTTTTTTTTTTTTTCTTACTAAAATCATGAATATAAGTAATATTTTGCTTTACTAAACAATATTTTGATAAAAATTTTAGTAATCTTATACCAAGATACATATGATTAGATGGAATTTAATACTGGTGGTGTAACTGTCATAACATGATACACAATAATTTTTTTTAATGAAAATGTTTCATATGTGGTCTTGGGCTTTTTTTGCTCAGTCTAGTTTAAGCATCACAATTTACCTGCATCATAAAAAGTTATAACATCTACCATATTCGTTGTTTTAGTTCAGAAAAATAAAAATAAAAAATTTTTATATTTGTAATCTGATTATTTTAAAAATCTTTTCCTGACAAAAAAACTATATGAGGACTACTTTGAGTAGTCTATATGAGGACTACTTTGAGTAGTAGTACTTTGACTACTATTCAAAGTAGTCCTCATATAGTTTTTTTGTCAGGAAAAGATTTTTAAAATAATCAGATTACAAATATAAAAATTTTTTATTTTTATTTTTCTGAACTAAAACAACGAATATGGTAGATGTTATAACTTTTTATGATGCAGGTAAATTGTGATGCTTAAACTAGACTGAGCAAAAAAAGCCCAAGACCACATATGAAACATTTTCATTAAAAAAACTTTTTGTATAAAGGAGGATAAGTAATAAAATAAAGAAAAACAAACAAATGTTCATAATAAACTCAGATTTATTTTTAGGATAAAACATTTTTACACAACCCACCCAAAAAGAAAGGCTCTAACTTCACCCAAAAACTTTTTTTTTTAATTTCTAACTTCATCAAAAAAAATTTTAATTTTTAATTAGGAAAAGATTTTAAAATAATCAGATTACAAATATAAAATTTTAATTTTTCTGAACTAAAACAACTAATATGGTAGATATAACTTTTTATGAAAAAATTTTTTAAAAGAAATTAATTTTCAAGAAAAAATTAGTTTATTCAACTTCACCCAAAAACTTTTTTTTTTTTTTTTTCTCTTAAGGAAATGATTAATGAAATAATGCTTGGTAAATATAAACATTAAAAATATAATTGATTTAAAGAGCTAAAACAATTGAAATGATGTAGGTTTTTAACTTTCTACATAAAAAAAATTTAAAAAAAATGTGTCTTCAAAAAAAAAATTTTAAGGAAAAAAAACCTCCATGTTCTAATTTGTAATTTTTATAAAGTTTTGTATAAAGTTATAGCCCTTGGAGTGATATAAATGAAAGTTTTTTTATGTCAAGGTAATTATAGTGCCTGGAGTGATTGGAGTAGCTGTTCAGCATCATGTCAATTTAACTCTAGTGTTTCTCCATTTCAAAGTCACAGTAGGATCTGTCAAGGTGATACATTAGGTGGAGGTTGTGTTGGCCCCAGTTATGAAACAAAGCAATGTAGTTTTGGAATACTTTGTCCAGGTAATGACATTAGTATACTTAAATTATAGATTTTGATAAAACAATATGCTAACTTGAAGTGATATTGATATAATAGTTTTTTTAACAGTTAAATCTGTTGTTTTTTTTTAAACTATTATTTATAATTTATTATAATTTATAAATATTTTTGTTTGAAAAGTCTTCTTAATAATAAGTGTTGAATGACTTCTCAATTTGTTATTCATTTTATAATGAGATTTTTAATGTTTTAAGTATTAAATAAAAGTTTATCATTATAAACTTTTGTATATTTAAACAAAATATGATGAGATGAAATATTTGAATTCTAAAGTTTTGAATTTAATGTTGTTTGACTTTTATATACATATTTTGATACTAATGTGTTTGTTTTATACATTATCTTTTTTTAACAAAATTTTCTTTTTTCAAATAATAATAATTTGAATTGCAAATAATGAAATAAATCTTTACATAGTTTTGCAAGACTTATGTTGCAACATGCACTTATCCATGTAAGCATAAGACTGTCAACATGCACTTACCCATATGTAGGTTTGTTAACCTGCACTTGTCCATATGCAGGGTTTATGGCCTGCAATCGTCTATGTGCAGGGCTTATGACCTGTCCTTATCCGTCTGCAGGTTTATAACCTGCATTGGACTATATGTAGGGTTCTTGCACTTGTCCATATGCATGGTTGTTGACCTGCACTTGTCTATATGCATGGTTGTTGACCTGCACTTGTCCATATGCATGGTTGTTGACCTGCACTTGTCCATATGCATGGTTGTTGACCTGCACTTGTCCATATGCATGGTTGTTGACCTGCACTTGTCCATATGCATGGTTGTTGACCTGCACTTGTCCATATGCATGGTTGTTGACCTGCACTTGTCCATATGCATGGTTGTTGACCTGCACTTGTCCATATGCATGGTTGTTGACCTGCACTTGTTTAAATGCAGAAATAATAATTTACACTTGTCCATATGCAGGGTTGTTTGTTTTGCATATGAACATTTGTTTTGCATATTGACAATTGCATATGAACTTGTCCATATGCAGAGTTGTTTGATTAATAATTTGCACTTGTCCATATGCAGTTGTTTGCCCATATGCAGGGTTGCGCTATTCTTGTTAACTTGCACTTAATCTTATACAAGCTCGTACTTGCAAAACTCACTTTCTTAGCCTTATTCTTTTATATTTCTTTTTTATTCTTTTATCAAATAAAGTTGATATGTAATAACTAGATTCAATTTGTTTCATTGAGTCTAAATATTTGAATTTGTTTCATAGAGTCTAAATATTTAAATTTGTTTCATAGAGTCTAAATATTAAAGTTGTAATGCTAATACTTTAATAGTATACTTTTTTATTATATCCTTATGTTTTATGCTTTTTTTATGCATAATTTTAAAATAGGAAATTTAACTGATTGGGGCCAATGGAGTGCATGTTCTGATTCTTGTAACACTATTGGTGATGGACCTTACCAGTATAGAAACAGGTCTTGCATTGGATATTCTACGTGGGATGCTAAGTATATAGGTTGCAATGGCAGCAATACATCTGATCAACAACTCTGTAATCAAATTATACCTTGTTTAGGTATTTTTTATTTTTCCTATTTTTATTAGTTTCATGTTTTTTTATTTGTTTCATGTTACTTTTTATAATTTTGATACTGTTTTCTTTAAAACTATTAATTGTTGTATTTTCTATGATAAAGGTAATTATAGTGCTTGGAGTGATTGGAGTAGTTGCTCAGCAACATGTCAAATTAACTCTAATGTTTCTCCGTTTCGAACTCACAGTAGGGTCTGTGAAGGTGATACATTAGATGGAGGTTGTATTGGCTCAAGTAATGAAACTCAGCCTTGCAATTCTAGAGTATCTTGTCCAGGTAACATTTTTTTTCAAAATCTTTAAATATTTAAGTTTAAAATGACTTTAACTTTGTATATTTTTATGTGATTTAATGTTTTATAATATAATAAATTTGGTATTTAATTCCAACAATACTTGTTATACTTAAAAGCACAGTGTCAAGTGTGTGAGTCCAGTCTAGTGTAAATTATAATATCTGAAAGCTGTTTTCTTATCAAAAACATATTGGAGACTTACTCTTAAAGTTTAAATTTGCTTTATTATACTTTAAAGAAGAAAATTATTTATTTGCTATTGTTTTACATAATGTTTTTGCAGACAAAGTACAACAAGTAATTTTGACAGAATCTTCTGAATAGTTTGGTTATTTATGTTAATTATGCGGACTTGATAATTTGCTTAAAATAGTTGAGAGGCATTTTTACCAATTAACTTATTTAAAAAAAAATACCTTGATATGTTGTTTAAATATCTCTTTACAACTTTAAAGTTAAAATTCAACAAATTTTTTTTGTATAAAATCAGATAGAATTCAAATCTTTTAAATAATTCAATTTGAACTTTTTTTTATGAACTTTCCATTTAAAATAACTATTTTCTCCTTTTAAATCCTAATTTAATTTGATTAGGTGCAACTCGTCAAGAATTTAGTTTTGATTTATGCATGGAAACAAAGTTTAGAAATAAAAGCAGAAAAAGATAAATGTGTGATAACAATTATAGTTTTGCAATATTTATGATAAAAACAAACTGATTAATACTAGTAAAGTAAATAATTATAAATAAATATAATAAAATAAATGAATATTAAATGAGAATGAGTGAAGGTTTTGATCTTGAAAAGTTTTGAAATTAGAATTTAAAAAATCTTTCAATTTTTTTTTAAATTTAATTAAAAAGAACTCTTAAGATCAATTAATATATTTTGTAACTATTTTTTTTTTCTGTGAGATAAATAAGATATTTAAACTTGTAATACAGGTTATGGTTAGTCTGCTCATTACCTACCATTTATACAAGGTGTCTGTCAACTTTATGATCAGTTTTTCTGACTTTTTGATGATCCTCTAGCTGTTTTCTACTATTATAAATTTTAGTTGCAAAAAAACTTGACTTTAGAAACAATTGAATTTAACCTTTTTAGAAAATTTTTAATTGAATTTTTAATTTTTAACAAAGTCACCGATAAAATCAAGATAAAAAGCAAAGAGAGGTTTTAAAATAATCTACTGGTTAAAATCTTATATTATTTGAACGGTATCCAACCGTCATAGGTTATGTCATTTTGCAGCAGAATCATTCTCCACAACATTTCCTAAGTTCACAATTCAAGGCTAAATTTATTTTTAAAAAAGAAGATCATAAGTTAAAAATTAAACTTAATGAGCTATTTTGATTTTTTATTTAATGTATGACTCAACGAGGAAAAATTTTGATCTTTTTTGTTTTGTTCATTAGTGGGGTTTAGTGTTATGAAAAAAAGTAATGGAGTATACTATTTTGATGGATCTAAATTCTGTCCTTGTTGCGTACTCAGTTTAGAATGTTTAACCTAGGCTTTTTCCTTAATAAATTAATATTAAATAATTTTAACTTTTTATTATTTTTAAAAATAATAAATTTAATAAAATAATTTAAACATAAAATTAAAATTTTCAATTATGTTCTTAATAAAAACATACTTTTTAAACCCCCTTACTGTTGTAAAATTAAAGGTAATGAAATAAATAAAATTAAAAATAAAGCAAGCTAATGATTTGAAATTGCCGCCTGGCAATTTCAAATCATTAGCTTGCTTTATTTTTAAATTTTGTTATTTAAAATGCAAAACAAATAACTTGATAGTTTTCTAGATTTTATATTCTATATATCCTATTTTATATTCTATATATTCTTTATATTCTATATAAAAACATGTTGTATACTCATTTTTCTTGTACGAATTTAACTTTGTTGTAAAAAAAACTTGAAATGTAAAACTAAAATAACATAAGTAACTCAATCAAGTAATTTTCCCCGTTTTTTGACTTTTTTAGAGTTTTTAGCTTTTTTAAAAATCTTTTTCTTTGTTAAAGTGTAAAATATTTTTACATATGTTTGTATTTCATCTCTATAAAACTGCTGCAGAATTTTTTTATTTTTTCATTTCCTAATATTTTTATTATGAAACATATGGCGTTTTATGTATTTTAGTGGTAGTTTTGTTTTGTTTGATACTTTGGTTAAAAAAAATATTAAAAAAAAATTAATAAATTATATAAGAAAAGCTTAACTTCTACTTTTTAAAAATATATAACAATAATAATATAAAGTAAGAAAAACACAAAAAATTGAATTTTAAAAATGTAAACTTTTATTTTAAAGAAATGCAAATCAGTTGGATTTCTCCTTTACTACACTGAGTAATCAAAACTATTTTAATAATTTTTCTAAAGTTTTTTTTAAAAGTATTTATTTTGATATTTAGGTATTATTTTTTTTTATTTTTTTTTAAATATTACCAAATTTTTTTTAAAGTATTATTTAAAACAGCATAGTTTGTTGTTTAGAAATGAAATTAAAAAGAAGAAATTGAAATTAATTGAATGCAAATTTTAAAACTTACTTGTTATTTTCTTCATTGAAATCATATATAAAATGTTTATTTTAGTATATATTTTTATTTGCAATCAATTCAGTGTTTGATATTTTGGCAAACACAATATTCTTGAATATTTTTGTTAAGCAAGATTTTTTTTATTTAGGTGTTTTAAGTAGTTGGAATACATGGGGAGTATGTTCACAAAGCTGTCATCAAAGTTATGATTTACCTATGCAAAGTAGAAGTCGCTTATGTGAAGCCTCTAGTTTTGGTGGTAATTGTAATGGATCTATACTCATACAAACACGTACTTGCAACATTTTTGTAAACTGTCCAGGTTTATGGTTTATTTTTTAGTTTTAGGTTTAGTTTTTATTCTTTTGTTTTATTTTGATGTTAGAGTTTTATTAATTGTTGCAAGTTATCATAATTGTTGCAAGTAGGTTTGCATTATTTAGATTTATTTTAATAGTTAAAAAAATTTTTTTTTAGGCTTTAGCTGTGCAACTGCCAATTTTTTTATATCTGGTAGTCAGTGGACTGATCAGCTCTCCAACAAATCAAGTGTAGAATATAAAGAATTGTTAAATCAATTACTTAGTCAGGTGAGGTTATCTAAAATTTTTATACCACGATCATATACAAAGTTTATACAGAAATTTAAATTTTTGCATAAAATTTTTTTTTTTTTTAAAAAAAAACAGTTGATTCCAAATAAGATTACAAAGATCAAAACTTACATTATTACACAAAATAGATATATGTCTGTTATAAAAATAGAAATAAAAAATCTCTTTAAAACAGTTCATTAAGTCCAATAATTAAAGATTTTTTGTATCCTGGGTTCTTTTTGGACATCTCTATTTTAAACTGAAAGGTATGGTTATTAAAAAAAAAACTGTTATAATATTTTGACTGGATGATGTCCACAAGTTGCTTTGTTGGAAAAAATAAATGATGGTGACAACTGCTATTATTATATTCTGCCTAGGGCTGGATACAATATTTAGCTGTATTCTGTAAACTTTTTTCTCTGTGCAGTGTTTTCCAAGTCTCATCTTTTAGATTTATAGGATTGAGATTCCCTCTACCCCATCATGTAATGCTGTTACCTGTTTTTAATTCTGTTGAATTTACTGCCATTAATTATGACAAATAAGATCTTTTATAATTTTTTTTTTTTGAAGAAATGTATAAGATTTGAAATTTTGTATGGAATTTGTCATGAATATGTAATACTCTTAAAAAATATATTGAACCTTTATATGTGTGATTGAATTTCACAATTGTTAAAGAAATTAACAGTTGAATAATCAAATCACACATATAAACATAAATACTGCAGAGCTAGATAACGATTGACAGATAGCTTAAAAGATTGCAAATTGTATGAATCAGGAAAGCAAGATGGAGGAAGCGAATTTCAAAGAACTTTGGCCCACTATTCTCAGGTCTTTTTACAATGGTTTCTAGCATTAGTAAACAGATGTCTGTTTTCTGGAGAATTGTTTTGCTGATATTTATGGATTGTTCATAAAGTATGTGCGCTCACAGAGGAAGAGGGGTCTGCAAATGACGTTTAAGAGATGGGAGACAGTAGGTCAATTATAAAAGTACGGAAACACTAAATTAAAAAAATATCATCAAGTGTTGGGTTGGTAGGTTAAAGGCGTAGGTACTTTTAGGAAGGTAGAGGGTACTCAAAAATGCGTATAACAAAATGTGAAGGGGTGAAGGCAAAAAAAAAGTGTACGTACTTTATTAATAACCTCTAATGGTTTCAATAAGAAATTGCAGCAGCACAATGTGAGGAAAACCAAGGAAAAGAGCGAGGCATGAATCTGGAATCGTCAAGAGGGAGTAAAAGATTCCACGAAGTTTTGTAAGAAGCACATTTGTCAGCAAGAAAGCGAAAGATTTCTACCCTAGAGCCATTACAAAAAAAATCTTGGATAGAGTCATAGTCTGCTTTAAGGTAGTCGTAAGAGGTACAATGATAAGGGGATTCAGATGATGAAGAAGATTGAGATAATAGTTTTAGAGAGATCAAACCATGATTAGAAGCACTTAAGGGTGAATGTGGAGAAACTGAACATTGACTAGGATCAGAAACAAGATATAAGTTGAGTAGTGAAGGTTAATTAATGGGGTTGTCTGGAAAGTGAATTGGAAGTTGTGAGGTTTAATGCCTGCAGAGTCACTGACACTAGGGCCATGTTATTTATTGTGATGAGCATTAAAATCCCCAACAGTAACAATATTGGCTGATGGATAAAGAGAGAGGGCTTGTTCAGTTTGATCAGAAATAACATCAAAAATATTGCAGTCTTGAGATGAGGGACAGTGATATAGAACAAAGAGAAAGGCGATTAAGTGAAGAAGTGCTAAACAAAAGCACATAAAGTATAGACTCTAGATTCAAATCTAGTTTCCCTACAAATCGGTGAATTCTTACAAATAGAAATGCCCAGGCCAAGCATGTGACTTTTGGAGTCTTTACAAATTAAATGAAGATAACGATCAACACTAAAATCACAAGATGAGACAGTTGAACTAAAATTAGTCTCACAAAGAGCAAATAGGTTTGGTGAACTTGGCAAAAGATTAGACTCAACAGAAGAAAAGTTACTTCGAAGTTCACAAATATTCGTGAATGATAGGTTTAAAGAACTTGGTGATGATGATGGTTTTGTGTTTTCTTAGTTTTTGGTATTTTATTTATTTTTAAATTTCTTAAATAACTTGACTCAAAGCATAGACAGTACTCAGTACACTGTTTAATAGCTCAAGCAATTTCCTCATTACTCCTAATAAACCCTAAGCCATAACAAAGAGCTTCAAATGTGGCCTTGACATTGCACACCAAAAGGAAAATCAGGGACACCATTAATGCACAACATGGCATTGTTAATACTTTGATATTTTTCAGCTTTTGATGGAATCAGGCTCTCTGAGAGCTACCACAGACTTCAGGAAACCTGACCACCAGCCGGCCTCAGAACCATAAAACTGAGTTTTATAGCTGTAACCTCATTAAGATATGATAGAATGAGTTTGCCTAGTTGTAAAAAACAGAGACACAAGTAAAACCCATGAATTGAGTCGAGATCCAGCGTTCAACATCCTAAACTGGAAAAAATTTATTAAAAATAGATTTGTGCCAGCCTAATAGATGAAGTAAGGGTGCAAGGCTGGTCAACAGAATCTGCTTACTCCATCAGTCTTTTGAGACCCTCCACAAGACAGTTGCCAGATGCATTTAACATCTGCCTATGATAAGTATTATTTTTCAAGACACCATCTCTAGCCTTTACTCAACCAAGGACACCAAGACAGGGGGTGTTTTAAGTCAGAGTTGGCTTCTCCTAGCCTTTGCCTTAAAAAGCGTATCCTACAAGGCAGCAGGATATGAAATAGATTGTACTGGGTTACATGTTACCAGTAGCAGGATAACCTGATCTGACATTAATTATAATTATTTGATTAAATTATCAAATTATTAAGTTAAAATATAACAATAATGTATAAAAATATATTTGATAAAAATTTAATAAATAATATTTACTTTACTTTATTTAGTTTGAAAAAAATTTTACATCAGAAAAGTTTACAAATGAACTATATTTTCAAGATGTTCAATTTTATAGGTAATTTCATTTTTTATACAGTTAGCAATGTATAATGTTACATACATTATATATATATATATATATATATATATATATATATATATATATATATATATATATATATATATATATATATATATATATAATCACTTGGCAAAATTTTTTCTCATTTAACACTGTGTTTCATCAATAAAGACTCATCAGAAATATATATATATATATATATATATATATATATATATATATATATATATATATATATATAGCGCTCAAAATATATATATATATTTTTTTTAATCAATTCACCTCCTCAAGGCTTAAGGCCACTACAGGTTAGGAGGCTACTTATTTGTGGTTATAACCCTCTCTCAACTCTATAACTCCAAAACACGAACATTGACAAACAAGGCTGCTGCGCGAAGAAACGAGTTGAGCGTGATACTTCAAGGGACGTGGTGGGGATTGAACTTGAAACCTCTTGCTTATGAAGAGAGCGCTCTACCACTTCACCACTACCACTACACCACTACCACTACACCACTAGCGCGTTCTATCTATCTATCTATATATATATATATATATATATATATATATATATATATATATATATATATATATATATATATATATATATATATAGCGCTCAAAATATATATATATATTTTTTTTAATCAATTCACCTCCTCAAGGCTTAAGGCCACTACAGGTTAGGAGGCTACTTATTTGTGGTTATAACCCTCTCTCAACTCTATAACTCCAAAACACGAACATTGACAAACAAGGCTGCTGCGCGAAGAAACGAGTTGAGCGTGATACTTCAAGGGACGTGGTGGGGATTGAACTTGGAACCTCTTGCTTATGAAGAGAGCGCTCTACCACTTCACCACTACCACGACACCACTAGCGCGTTCTATCTATCTATATATATATATATATATATATATATATATATATATATATATATATATATATATATATATATATATATATATTTCTATATATATTTCTATATATATATATATATATATATATATATATATATATATATATATATATATATATATATTTCTATATATATATGTATATTTCTATATATATATATATATATATATATATATATATATATATATATATATATATATATATATATATATATATATATATATTTCTATATATATATTTCTATATATATATATATATATATATATATATATTTCTATATATATATATATATATATATATATATATATATATATATTTCTATATATATATATATATATATATATATATATATATATATATATATATATATATATATATATATATATATATATATATATATATATATATATGTATATATATATATATATATATATATATATATATATATAGCACTAAATATAAAAAACTTTCTTTGTTCTTGACAATTTGCCCTATAAATACTCAAGTTTGGCAGACATGTCTTATAAAGACGTAAAGAAATGTGATTGAACGCCAATACTGTCCACGCCTAAAATATTTTGCTTTTACAACTTGACCACAGCAGTTTGTTTCAACAACTTATGGCGTTTCAAAAGTGTGCTGAAAATAAAAAGAAAATCTCAAAGATAACCTATTTAAAAAATATAATCCTTAAAAAAAACG
Source organism: Hydra vulgaris (assembly GCF_022113875.1). Taxonomy (NCBI): domain Eukaryota; kingdom Metazoa; phylum Cnidaria; class Hydrozoa; order Anthoathecata; family Hydridae; genus Hydra; species Hydra vulgaris. The sequence goes on from NC_061165.1 coordinate 44,143,283, forward strand.
AAAAAATCTTAGCTCAAAAAACTAAAATTTAAAATGCAAAATATATTTATAATACTTTATTTTTAAATTGCCTTATTGTGCGAAATGCTTTATAAATTATTATAAACTATTAATATATTAAATATATAAATTATTAAATTTTCTTATTACTTTATTAAATAAAGTAACAAATTAATTCTTATGATTGTGTACAATTTAACTATTTTATTTAAATTATTAAAGAGTTTTATACCTAATTACATTTATATAAATATGTATTTTTTGGATAAAACTTATTTTATAATTGTTTTTATAAACACTTTTCATAGCTAAAACAAGCGTTATGTAACAAAACTCAAAGTTAAAAGAAATAAATATTGTAAATTAATATTAACTTGTAAATGTTTACATTTTTTGTTTTCAAAAAAAAATGCATGCGCATACTTGTAGGCAGAAAATACAAATATTTTGAAAATTTTCAGCAAAAAAATTGCAATATTTGTATGTTCTGTAAGGAAATTTATTCACTGTTTTCTTTTTTAACAAAAATTAAAATATTTTAAAAAGTTGTTTTGTAGCTAGTTAATTAAAAACTAATGTGAATTTAAAGTTTTAGAGTTTCTTATGCAAAATTGTTTTTTAAAAGTAGAAGACATAGAAACTGGATTGAAGCTAACGGGTTAGCCTATTCCATCTGGTTTCATAACTCCAATTTCTAGTTTGATCTAAAAAAGAGAAAAGAAAAGTATCCTATGAAGCTTTATGCAAAAAACGACAATCATTTGGCTATTAATATATCTACGATATAGAGTCTGATAACTATACTGAGAAAGTACATTATGACACCAAATAATGTCTACTATTTCTAAATATTATCAACACAATATTTATAAAGCAGAATTTTAAAGTTTTTACTTTCAATTAATGCACAAAACTTAATTAAATTATTCAAGAAATTGCAAGAAAAATTGCAAGAAAAAAATTTTGACTTTACGATAGCAAACTTGGTTCAGTTGTAAACATATTGATACCATTAAATTTGTAACTGGTATATAATAAAAAACAGCATTTAGTTTGCTGAGGCAATTAGTTTATTATCTGCTGGCTGGAGTGGTTGTGTATCAGACAGATTACTATATCAAAATGAAATTTTATCAGATGCTTAAACCTAATGGTTATATACTTGCTCACAGAGTGTGCTGATTTTTATTGCTTACTACTGTTATTTGATAACTATTGGGTTTCTTTCATGTAAAATAATTTGACTATATCTTTAGGTTAGCATATTTATTAATTTGCTGAATAAAGCCAACTATACCATCTTGAATTTTAATTTATTATTTTTAGTTCACTACATCGCACAGTGGGCCAGAATTCACTTTTGCTGGACAAAATTCATAACTAATTTAATATTAGGGCTATAATCACTAAAATTAGCATGAGTACTAATACGATGTCTGCCCTTTTTATGAAGGTGCTATTTTTTATTTCGTTGCTATGGATACCTTTATTTTGCTTAGCAACAACCTATTTTTGGTATTTCCAGATATTTCACGAGTGCTATATTTACTAAAATTAGCATGAGTACTAATATGATGTCTGCATTTTTTATGATGGTGTTTTTTTTTATTTTGTTGCTATGGATACTTATATTGCTTAGTTACAATATCCTTAGTTACAATGGGGTAAACTAAATGTCGTTAGAACATCGTTAATTTGTAGCAAAAAACATATAGTAAACAGATAAGCAGAAAAAATGAAAAGAGAAGCACAATTTAAGTAATATTGCAGTAAAAATGTAATAACACAAAATCTTTAAGTGGTGCTTCTTTTAGTAGCTCTAGCACTCCATCTGGAAAGTTTTATTTCTTTGGTGTGGTGTTCTCAAGTTACTAATAATTGAACCAGATGAACACATCAATTTCTTTAACAAGTCTTCAGTTGTTTTAGAACGGGAGCACTTCCTTGAAAAAGACTCAAGGAACTTCATGAAGTCCTTGTTATGTGCTTCTTGTGCCTCTTCACTGAGCTTTCCAATTGGCAAAGCCATTCGATCCACAACTTGCCAACCATGAATAAGAATTCGGTGCAGACTCTGTGGCATGTGGTACCATGGATACTGGTTCACATATCATTCAGCTGTTTGCATGCAGAAGTCTCTAAATCAAGAAGAATCAATAACATATTGTGGCGATAAAGTGCACAAAATAACATGCAATTTCTTAATGATGATGACATCTAGTTGGAGAATTTCTGTAGTCTTCTCTGCATTTTGAAAAAATTGTGAAGCAGTATTGCCAGTGTTTGAAGACCCTGAACCACAGGTCCTTGGAAAATCAATTAAAAACCCAACTTCATCATGAAATTTTTTTTAAATTGATGTCTTTCTATCTTGAATTATTTTTTTTTCTGATGATTCTCGTGTTGACCATTTCTGTGTTGCTAATTTGTAGCTTATTTTGAGAAGACATTCCATAGTTCTGATCCATCCATGAAGAGTTGAAAGCCCATAATTGAGTCCAGTTTTAGTAAATTGGAAGATTTTTTGCAGTATTTAAGTCATTCATTTTTTTTGGATATCAACCACAAACTGAGCAGCATTGTGATGATTTTGTTGCTGTGGATAGTGCTGTGGCAACTTTCCCATCCATCATTGTAATTTAAATTTTGTGCAGAACTGTTAATTTGTCATACTTTGTAGTAAATAATTTTTCTATTGAGTTGTAAAGGAATTGTTCTTCTTCTTTTAATACATCTGATGTTTCTTCTTTATAGGAGAATCTTATTGGTCAGTTCTATATTTTACTATATTTAAAAAACTGTTATTTATTTATTCTGAAAAATCAAAATGAGTTAGGGTAAACAAAAAAAAAAAAAAATTTGACAATCTAATGAAGTTATCCAGTTTATCTCTTTATCTTTTTCTATATCATACCAAGCCCATCGTTAAATTTTTGTTTTGGTGATCTAAATACAGATCGAACTTTGTCTACTGTGAGCAATCTGTTCTGTTTTTCAGTTTCGCCGGAATATCTATGAATATACTGTCCCATCATACCTATAGGCTGTTCTGATTTTTAAAAATCAAAGTTTCAGCATATTATTGAAAACTTTTAAAGCATGACTAGATATGTCAATAGTTTGGTTGAAGTGAGAATCAGTCTTTAACTTGTTGCTTATCAAACCCAATCATGTCAAAAATCAGGTACAAAAAATTGTTGGCTAAGACAGACAAAGATAGTGGTTTTTTACCAATATTTGCATCCATTTTATAATTTTCCTTGATATCAACTTTATCTTTGTTCTCAGGCTTATAGTAGTCAGAGCTAGACATATCAAATGACAGAGTTACTGATGCAATTTTTGTGTTTTCCTCTAATGCTAACTCATCATCTAGCAAAGCTAGAGGTATCATGTTTGAATCCAAATACCAACAATACTTACACTGAGACTCTAATACAATATCAATAACTATTGAGTTTGAACATTCTTGTACAAATGCATTTGATGTATGGCCATAAGATTGATTGGATAGAAGTTAAAGCTTTAGATAATAAATTGCTTTTCCTAAAAATCTTGCATGATGAACAGTACCAGTTTTTTATTACTTTTTATGTAAAAAATGGATAAATAAGCGACAACTAATTCTGCATGTTCATTTCTATCATTTCTTATAATACCTGGTTTACCAACTTAAGCTATGCAAGATGTCAATGACTTATTAGCTGCCTTTTTTAAAAGAGAGCTTCTAACCTTATTCCGATCAAATCGTAGCAGTTGAACTGGATTATAATTAAAATAAGGTTCTTCGAAAAATATCTTTAAACTTTTTGAAAAGAAGATTATCAGGTCCATTAGTTTTGTCATTGGTTACTAATTTCCAAAATTAAAGCATTCTTAATTCAAGCACGTGATATCCACAGGCAATTTGGAGAAGATACTTATCTATTTCTTTAGATATATTAAAAACTGATATATATATATATATATATATATATATATATATATATATATATATATATATATATATATATATATATATACTGTAGGGTAATTATCTGCACCTCAGTTTGATAACTACTGCTTTTGACAAATGGTGTGAGCAAAAGCAAATGGCGGCCAACAAAACACTATCACCATTAGTAGCACTCACTATAATCAAAAATGCTGAAAGACCTTTTTACTAATGTGTGGATAGCACTACAGGTATTGCTGACAATTTCAGTGACAGCGGCCAGTTGCGTACATAGATGTACACAACTGGCCGCTGTACATAGATGATTCGATGTACATAGATGATTCGAGAATGATTGTTGTTGCTTGCGTTACTCTCCATTAAAAACAAGCAAAAAAACTAAACCTTGGAAAAAGTATAGAATACTTTTCCTTAAGAAAATCTTGAAGAATACTGTTATAAATTTACCTGTTTGTCAGTAATTTATGTTTTCATTTAGAGTTTTCATTACATTGTTTGAACTATTTAATTTCCTTAAATTATTACAATCCTTGAATTGAGTGTATATATATTTATCCTTATGGTAGATTGGTAAGTAGTGAAAGTATTGAGTTTTTAAAGCACAAAATGCTATATGCAACTCTTGCTGAAGAGAGGGGCATTGCAACTAGGTTTGATCTGGGCACTGCCAACCCTAGGGGCTGTCCAGCACACACGCACATAAATAGATATATATATATATGCTTGTATATATGAATATATTTTGATAAATACATGTCTATGATATATTAAAATTACTTTGTTATTAATTTTTTTTAACTAGAAATACAAATATTGGTGTGATTGTGAGATTTACTTACAAAGCACAAATGGGAAATACAATTGAGAATTGTGAAAAATTAATTAACTTTAAATTGGGATCTAATTTACTTGGTGTTTCAATTAAACCTTGTGGTGAGATTTAATTTAATTCATTAGTTTTGTGTTTGTTTGAGAATTTTTGTGTTTGTTTGAGAATTTTTGAGGCTTTACATTTTTTTTTTGCTTAGTTTTTTCAAACTAAGTAATTTTAAATTGCATGTAAAAAAGAAAGTTAAAATAACATAATTTGTAAAATTTCATTTAATTTTGATATATTTAGATTGCTGCATTAACCAAACAGTTGGGCAAGAAAATTTAAGAGGAGTGTATACATTTCCATTTACTATAGTTAACAATATATTAACAACAATGTGTGCATACAATTCCAGTATTACTTTTCAAACACAATGTTTGATCAATAACGTTACTTATTTACCTGAGTTGGTGTTTGCATCTCTTAATAGCTGTCCATTATATTCCCCGACTACTTATCAACTTATCAATACAGCTAATGTTAGTTTAAGTATTTTTGGTGTTTTTTGATAATAATAATAATAATAATATGTATTTATTTATATAAAAAATTCAAATTAATTTTTAATGGTTAGTAAGTGGCAAAAATTGTTTAGAGGGATATAATTGAAATAAAGTAAAATTACATACAACATGCTATGTGATGTTGCAGACACATGGGAAATAATTTCAGAATAAAAATCTCTAGAAAATCAAAAAAGTTGTAAAGTTATAGAAAGCTCTAGAACATTTAATGAAAACTCTGAAATTTATAATTTTGATAATTATTATTATTGTAAATACGTTTTAAATGATTTCTTTTTTAATGAAAGCTTTGAGAAATATTTTTGAATTTTTAGTTAATATAAAATGTAAGCAGAAAAAGAAAATCAACACTGACTACAGTCAATATTGATTTTTTATAATGATGGTGATGACTTTAATGAATTCAGTTTTAATTGTTAACACAATCACTATAAACAACTCAACAAACATAATCCCATGTCTTTCTTAGCCGAGGTACAGTAAATCCAAGTTTTTATGTTTCAAAAAGTACCAAAAGATTGCAACTCTTTGCATGTTGCTGTTAAAAGAATCAGTGTAATTAGAATAACATGAGTTAAAACTAAAACTTTAGTCTTTTAAACGCTTTATGATATAATGGAATTTAACTTTAGTCTTTTAAACGCTTTATGATATAATGGAATGTAAGTACTAATAATATGATGGAATGTAAGTACTAATGATATGATGGAATGTAAGTACTAATGATATGATGGAATATAAGTACTAATGATATGATGGAATGTAAGTATTAATGATATGATGGAATGTAATAAGTATTATGCACAAATTTTGCCTAAAGCAGTTTTTCAGTTTAAGCTTTTTGCTTTTTTTACTTGAGCTACTAGAGTTGCTTTATACTTGCACAGGTGTGGGATTTTTATATCAATTTTTATTGTCTTTGTGAGAATTGTGGTGTTAGCATAAATATCTTGTTTGAAGTTAATTTCTGCATTTTGTCCATGCCCACAAAAAATTTTAATTAATCCTTTGCAGTCCAATGTCCCGCATGACAGGACATCATGAAATTATCCTTGTGGTCCAATGTTCTATACCACGGGACATCTACTATGTTTTTGTTTATACAGAAAAAAATAATCTATTTAAGCTAACTTGGACAATTTACTAGGTTCAATTTGTAGTGTGTTTTCAACTTAGTGATTTTCAGTAACATTTTCTAATCGTCTTACTTTACTTATATACTTAAAAAGTTTTAATAAAAAGTTATTTACTAATGGCAAGGAAACGTTATACAGTTGAAATGTATTGAAGGCATTGGATGAAACAAATACTGAAAGTGACAGTGAATACAATTTAAGTGAAAAAGCCAAAAGCGACAGTGAATCTGAGACTAAAATTTTGCATGCACAATTCATAAAAACCCACAAACTGTGGCATTCGTGTTTTTGTCTTTTGTTAGCCGATAGTGAAACAGGTTATATTAGTTTCTTTGAACTATATTATGGTAATTGCACTACTGAAAGTTTGGCAAGACCTATGATGCAGTTCCCAAGTCTAATAGTGTTGCATTTGTGTAATGAGCTTTTAGAGGCTGCTCTAGGTAGTTGTTATCACTTATTTACTGACAGATTATATACTAGTTTTTCTCTTGCACAAGATCTCCTCAAAATGAACATACAAACTACAGGGGCAATATGAAAAACAGAAAACAGTTACATGCAGATATAAAAAAGTTCAATTTAAAGAAGCACAAAGTTTCTGCATATAAACACTTTTCCAATATTATGATTTTGGCATGATAGGACAGGCGACATGTTTTAATGCTGATTACATTCTATGATTCAAAAACTGAAGTTCCAAAATAAATAACCAATCAAGGTATTGTAGACATTAATAAAGTCTTTAAAATGGTGGAGAAAAATATTTTTGTTGTTGTTGGAAGTTGCTGTTGTAAACAATTATATATTGTTCAATAAATTTTGTAAACGCAATGGTAAAAATAAACTTAGACACCTAACCTACTGACAAAATTTCTTTGTTGGAGCATGTTGTAACATTCAAGAACAAAGAGGAAGGCAATCATCATTAGCTGAGAATGAATGCCTCAACCAAAAGCTCCATTTTATTGTACAAGTTCCAAGTAATAATGCCAAAGACTGTCTAGTCTGCATTGACAGAAAAAAACAGAGTGGTAGAAGAAAAACTGTATACTATTGTAAAACCTACACTAGAAAACCAGGACCTGTCGCGCATACTGGTGCACTGGGATATCAAGAAAATCCCAGTAGGTCCTCTTAAAATTTTTAAGACAGGGTTCCTTACCAAATAGGTACCTGTAGTTTCTGTTAAATTCAGTAATTTAATTTTCATAATAGCATTTTTTTTTTAATTTCTTGAATATTATATTTCTTTAGTAATACAAACTATTAAAGTAATAGTTTGAATAAATTGAAAATAGTTTTTAATGTTAAAATTTTTTTAGATTTAATGTGGTGAACCTAATTAATGTTAAATATTTATATATAAAAAAATCATAATATTAAGACAGGACTTTGAAATTAGTATACATAAAAGTCAATGTAAAAGTGGCCTACTATCGGAATAATGAGATATTGATAAAAAAAGGTAGAGGAAATTTGTTTACTTTTATAAGTCCTACAACTGTAACAAACATTATTCAAACTATTTGTAATTTATTATTATTAATATTTGGTATTTATTAGTATTTATTCTATTACTATGGATACAAATATGGATATATATGCCCACAATCAATGTGTATTTGTTTTGCAGTATAATAGTGAGAGAACTAAAGGCACCAAGTTTATAGTTGAAGTTGTGAATAACGAGTTGTAGCTTTAAACAATGTGATTTCATCTTCAGGGCAGGATTTATTTAATTTGTTAAAATGCACTTTAAATTCTAAAAACATTAGCTCAGATAATTGTGTAGATGTTTTTGAAAAAAAATGTTGATTGAAAAAACCAAGAATAATGACATAAAGCAATTTGTATATGTGAAAATTCTATTTGCACTTTATGAAATTTCTGTTTCTGATGATATTTCATCAGTAGTTAAGAAGTGTAGCTCAAAGGTTAATGTTGACTTACCCTTTATGAAATAGTATTAACAGCAATTTTTGCAATGATATTTTTGCAAATATTTAAGTTTACTACTGCTCTATCTGATTACCTACAAACATCTGGTCTAGATTATATTCAAGCATGGAGAAAAATTGATGGAACAAAAAACTTCAAATAAAAAAACCAAAAAGAATTTTTACCAGTCAATGAATGAATTTTTACCAGTCAATGAATATTCAAAGTTATGTTCAAAGTTGATAATAAAACCAAAAAGAATTTTTACCAGTCAATGAATGAATGAAATGAATTTTTATCTAATGTAATTAGGGAAGATGAGTCAGACATTGATATACAATTAGAGCTTCCTGAAAAGAAAAAAAAAACTATTCCAAAACGTTATGAAGAAAATTCAAGTACTAACCAAAATGTTGGAGATTGAGATACTCTTGAAAATATTTGTAAAATCAAAACATTTAACATAGTTGTTGATAATAATATTGCTTGCTTAGAATGTAGATTTTTAGGCTGTAATGAACTTTATTATGATCTTGAGCTATTTGATCCATAAAGGTTTAAAGAAATTGCAAAAAACTGAATTCATTATGAAGCTATTTATAAAGTTTGCGAACTTTTACCTCATATTGATAAACATAAACTAGGAGAAAAATTATTATCGTTTGTGAAATTCTGGCCTCAAATATCCAAAATTGATATTTTAATATGTATATGATGCATATCATAACCAAAGCAATAAGATTCAGACCTTAAAGATTTTGAATACTCTCAGAAAAATGATAATAATAAGTGTACAAGAAAAAAAAATGTAACTCATGTTTATTATGCCTAACAAATATTATTGATGAATTAACAAAAAGTATTCTTCAGAGCATAATGAATTATTTGAAGAATACAAGTTTACACACTAAGAATACACTGTTTGAAATATTTAAGTTTCTTTTAAGAAATCCTCTTGCTCAAGTAATGTGTGAACAATTGTTTTTAAAATTATGAAAGAATTAAGAAGTTATGTTTAACACAAAAGAAGTTATGTTTAACACAGAAAAACTTGGAATCATTGCTTTTGATGAACTGTGAAAGGCAATTGTTGGCAGATGCTACACCAGATTATGTCATTGACTTAATGTGTGAAAGAAGTACCGAAATATTAAGAATATTGAAAGTTTAATTTTTAAACAATTTATTGAACTATTTCAACTATTTGTTTGTTATTTCTTCTGTAATAAACTATTTTTAATAACATACTATTCATATTTTATAATTTATACTACACAATCAAGATCACTTGAATAAAATGAACTATGTTAAAATTGTTGTGTAATTTTTTTTTTTTTTCAGAACCTTAAATGTAGATTTGGTTTATTATTTAGGTTTATCCTAAATGTATTTTTTTTTCTTTGTGTAAGAAATGGGTAAAAAAAGAAATGACAACCTGGCTATTATTATAGGTATACATTAAACCCATTGCTATTAGTAAGTAAAGGACTACATCCTACTGATTGTATAGAACTTTATCATACAAAGACTTACTTTAGTGTAAAATAGAGTATCCAAAGAAAATATTATAATTTGTTTGTGAATAAAAACAAGTATTTACATATTTTTGTTTTTCCTTTCTTGTTTAGTGCTTGCACTTAGGTCAAAGTGTTTTTAGCAGAACAAAAAGAAAACAATTTGGTGCTACACTCAAAACCTATTTTTTATGAAAAATAAAGAGAAGCCATGGGTCAAACATATTTTTTCTGTTATATTTAAGGTCAATAAGTACAAAAAAATTTGAACCTGATAGGTAAAAAAAAATTTGAACTTGATAGGTAAAAAAAAATTAAAGACTTCAAAGGGTTAGTGTGATAATTTATTTTTTAGCACTAGTAATGCTTCTTAGTACTACTAATGCTTCTTTTTTACTTTTTATTTTAGCATAAATCATACACTAGTTAGTACAAATCATACACTAGTAGTCAATTACACAATGCTAGTAAATACTTAAGCAAATAAAAAGAAAAGTACAACTTGCAACTTTACAGAGTAAAGGCTTCTTATTTAAAAAAAATGAAAATCCCTGATTGCCGATTGCCTTGAATATTAATACTGTGTATGTTTAAATTTTTTTTGTTTATAATTTTTCCTTTATTCTCCTTTTTTTTTTTATAGCTTAATGTAACAATAGCAAATATTTTGAACGTTACAAAGGAATTAAATAGCATTATTCAAAATGGTAACCTAACATCCAATTTTGATATTAAATTGATTTCAACCATTTTAAGGAATATTATTAGTGTCAACTCTTCTTCAGAAAATGTGAGTATATTCTTATTAAGTATTAAATTAGATTTTACAACATATATAAATATATATATATATATATATATATATATATATATATATATATATATATATATATATATATATATATATATATATGTATATGTATATGTATATATATATATATATGTATATGTATATATATATATATATATATATATATATATATACATAAATATATACATATATGTATATATTCTATTGAGGTATATAATTAAATTTTTTTAGGTAACCAATGGTGTTTTATCATCAATTAATAGCTTGTTAAGTTCAAATTCAAGTTTAATTCAAAGTGCAAATCAGATTTATAATTCATCCACTGAGTTTTTAGTTTTATTAGATGTTTTGGGAAAGCAGCAGAGTAATAATGTTAGTATATCATTAAAAAACTTAGGGTTGACATCATATTCAATCAAACCAAATGGTAATCCTGTTTATGTTTATTCTACAGAATACAATGATAAAGTTGGTGTTAACATATCAAGTGATGATTTTGATGATGAGTTAGAAGAGTTTAACAATTATATAGTCCTTCCTTCACAATTGTTTATGGGTGAAAATAAAGTTCAAGTTTATTCATATATTTACAAAGAGAGTTCTTTTTTCACAGAAGTAAATAAAACCATAGAAAGTCTCATTCTTTCTGCTTCTTTAAATGGCATTGATGTTAAAGACTCCAGCAGTTTAATTGATATAAAGTTTTCCAAGCTTTCAGGTGTTTCAGAGACTGAAAAATCAGGCAGCGTAACTTGTAGTTTTTATAAAGTAAAAGGTTTGTTTATCAAAATTCTTTTGTTTTTATCAAAATTCTTTTGTTTTTATCAAAATTCTTATGTTTTTTTATCTAAATTCTATTGTTAGATTTCTTTTATATTTTTGAACAATTATAATTTATTTTTTTAATACATGTTTATAGTTTAGTTTTTTTTTTATGGCATGTTATGAATATATTTATATTAAAAACTATTATGAATATATTTATATTAAAAACTATTATGAATATATTTATATTAAAAACTATTATGAATATATTTATATTAAAAACTCTTATGAATATATTTATATTAAAAGCCTGTTATGAATATATTTATATTACAAACTATTATGAATATATTTATATTAAAAACTATTATGAATATATTTATATTAAAAACTATTATGAATATATTTATATTTAAAACTATTATGAATAAATTTATATTAAAAACTATAATGAATATATTTATATTAAAAACTAATATGAATATATTTATATTAAAAACTATTATGAATATATTTATATTAAAAACTATTATGAATATATTTATATTAAAAACTATTATGAATATATTAAAAACTATTATGAATATATTAAAAACTATTATGAATATATTAAAAACTATTATGAATATATTAAAAACTATTATGAATATATTAAAAACTATTATGAATATATTTAATAATTATGATTATGATAATAATCTTTTTTCAAATTCATTTTCTTTTTAAATAAAAAAAGTAGTTTTTATTGCAGTTATAGAAATTAGTTCTACACAACTGAGTAACCAGTTTTATACTTCTTGACTGAGTAACCAGTTTTATACTTCTTGGTTTTGTTTCTGTATTAGAATACATAGTATGCAGAGTTTTTAAGCGAAAGGTTATGTAAAGTTAAAGAAAAAAATTCTTTTGAAAGTTTATTGACAGGAAATTAACTTTTTTTGTAACAAATAATCATTCTGAAATATAGCATTTTGCAAGTTGAATTTCGAAATAAATATAGCATTTGTGAAATGAGCGCTTTTGCTAAACAAAATTTGATATTTGCTATAAAAATTTGTTTTCTAAAACAAATTTTCATAGCAAATATCAAATTTTGTTCAGCAAAAGCGTTTTTTTTTTTTTTTTTTTCATCTTTATATACCAAAATATAATTTAATATTATTTGTAATCAAAAAAAATTCAACAATTAACCTTTTAAAATAATGATAGAAAATAAAAATTTAAGTCGAAATAAAATCTTTTGCAAAAGTAATTTTTGGAAAAAAAATTATGAAACATGTCATTAAAGATGTATTTAATTATATTTTATGAACCAAAACTATAATTAACTAAGTTACTAAGTGTTATTTATTTATTGATACTTGTGTCAAATGTGTATACATATTTTTATAAATAACAACATTGATTATATATACTATGTCATTTAATGAACAAGAATTAAATAATGTAAATAACACAAATAACACAAAAGAAAGTTTAAAGCAACAAAATCATATTTATGGGATAATGAGCAAGTAATTAATGACAAATTTTCAATCTGTCAACATTTCAAAAAAAATATCTTAAAGAAAGCAGTAAATGGAAAATAAAATAGTCTGGCTAATTTAACAAGCAACATAACTGTGGCATTTAAAATCTGCCCATAATATATTATGTTTTGTTTTTTTTAATACTTGTAATTTCTTATGTAGATGTTGATCTAGAAATAAATTTAGGCGGACAAATCCTTAAAAAGTACCAACTGGTTTCTTAATAAAAAACAAAGTTTCTAAAAACTTGAAATTGCTTAATTAAAATGTGTCAAATGCCCGACTAACAAATTGCATTCCTCAAAAAAAAATGACTATAACTTAAATTTCACCTTCTTTGATTTGCTGATTGCTTAATTACATAAAACTTTGAGTTATGCATAAAATAAAACAAGTGTTGTAATTGTTTATTTTTTAATATATTTGCTACTATACATACATATATGTGTGTGCGTGCTGTGGCTATTAGGTCTGAGCCCAACTCCCTCCAACTCCATAAGAGCATAATCCCCTGTTGTAACCTTAACAGAAAAATAAGATTTCCGAAATTCGTTAGGCTTCATTAAGTTCTAATGATTTTTAAGATGAGTTTAAATAAAACTCTATGTTTACATAACACTTTGTTAATCTTTTATGAAGCAGTTTATATATTTTGTTGCATTTAACTAATTTATTTGAGTGTATATCATTGCTTGTTCTTTGCAAAATCCCAAGAACATATAACATAGACAAGTCAATATTGTGTTTTTTCTGTAATTTTCATATAATTAATGGATTTTTGTACTAAAACGTTTTTAGCCATATTTCCATTCTCCAATCATACTTTGCCAAATCGTTATGACAAAATATTAGAATTAATGTATTTTTCATCACCATATTTGTACTATGAATGTTATGGTAGTCATATGACAGACAGTTAGAAAAGTTTATCTTCTTCATTTTAGTTTAACCTTGATTTAAGTTGATAAATGATTTATAAAATTGCAATGCAAATTAAATAATCATATATCTAGCTTTCTGAAACTGTAAATAAAATAAAAAATAATCAGCAGAAGCGATAAGAGAAACCCTAGAGACTAATAAATTAGTAACACAGTAGTTACCATGAGAAGCAAATATTTCCGTTTCTTTGAGTTCTGGGTGTTAAACCCATGGCTATTGAAAACTCCTACATTATATTTCATAACTCTATTAATAAGTTTATTTTAATCCTATTTCTAGTAGGAGAGTTGCACAAGAAGAAGTAAAGAGAGGGAATAAAGTTTCATGTGCAAGTTTAAACTTGGTTTAAGTTGTTATTCTATTCTATATACCGTTAAAAAAATGATTCTAGAAGAAGTTCAATTAAAGTCCAAAAGAAAAAAAATTGTATACCACTACAAAGCAACAATAAGAATATTTAAAAAATGTTTTGAGATTTTAGTACCTTTAGGTTTGCATTTTTGCATTAAGTTAAAAGATTTAACTCCTAGGTTATTCATGTAATACATCATGCATCATGCATTGCTCATAGTTTTACATCAAACTGCATACTTATTTAAAAAACGACTATTTCTGAGATATCCCACAATTATTTGGAGGTGAAGTTTAAAAATTAATTAAAAAGTTTAGAATTATTAGTTTTACTTTTTAAGCTTTTTTTGAAAAAGTACTTTTTATATGTTTATCGAAATGTTATCCAAATAGCTTATTTCTATTAAACAGAAAAAACCTGGTCTTCTGATGGATGCAATATTGTCCGTATGTCTTCCATGGAGATAATATGTCAATGCAATCATTTAACAAACTTTGCAAAAATATTAAATGTTTATCAGTCAAATGAAGAATCACTTGGTCTTGAAGTTGTTACATGGATTGGTTGCGGATTATCAATTGCGGGATTAGTTCTTACAATTGTTAGCTATTCTGCTTTTCCGTGAGTTTTTTTTTGTTTTTTTGTTTTTTTCTTTCTATGAATTTTTTTAATAATTTTAATGTAAACATATTTAGATTAGTTTCAAAACAAAAAAAAGCTTTTTATAAGCCTAATGTGATCCAGGTATTAATAAAGTCAGACAAAAAAATACAAGAGATGTTTTTAAAAGAAGTTGCTAAATTAAATGAATTTTGAAATATATCAAATTTTGTTGTTCTGTGTATTGATTTCTACATTTTTGTGTGCATATTAATTTGATAAGGATGATCATTAATAGATAAAAACAATCTAAACCAAGTTCTATACAGTTTTGTTTTAAAAATCTAAAATAAGTTTTCACTAATTTGTTTTTAATTAGCTCTTTTCCATTTGTCATAGAATATGTATGTATATATGTTATACTGCTGAGTTAGGTGAGCATGATGATGTCATACTTACCTAACATCACTAGCCTGCTGCCGGGGGCTTCAGTACAAACATCGACTGACAAATAGCCTGACTCGCAGGGGAGTGCTGCTACATCGACTGAGGGTTTGGTATGGGTCAGCAACCTTTTCCTTCATTATTCTTCATTTTCCCTCATCGTTTTATAAAAATGCTCACTTAATTTAGGCTAGCAAAAAAAGTGAGCAATTGCGCATATAAATATGCTATAGTAGATATATATATATATATGCTATAGTAGATATATATATATATATATATATATATATATATATATATATATATATATATATATATATATATATATATATGTATGTATTTATATATATATATATATATATATATATATATATATATATATATATATATATATATATATATATATATATATATATATATATTTAATTGCTATTGTATATATATATGTATATATATTTTTAATTGCTATTGCTATGTTATTTTTAAGCTCATTGCGGCAGAAACTGGCTCCAAAAATTCTTATTATTTTGTGTACAAACTTATTGTGCACTCTTGTTTTATTCCTTGCTTTGGTATCAAAAACAGAACCTCGTGGTTTGTGTCAGACTGTTGCTTCATTGTTGCAGTTTTTTATTTTGTCAACATTCTTCTGGATGGCAATAGAAGGATTTAATTTATATAAAATGTTTGTAAAAGTGTTTGGTGGATCATCTGACTCCAATAAATTTTTGCTAAAAGCATCAGCGTTTGGATGGGGTGAGTTTCATGCTATCACATTACATATTTAAGATATTGATTAATCTTCAAAGAACTGTTTTGATATGTATAAAATGTTTATAAAGGCTTTCAAAAACGTTATGTGTTATATAGACTTTTTTCATTTATGTGTAATTTTATTTACTCTATTTTTCTTTTCATTTCATTAACTCAATTTTTGCTTATTTTTTTATAGGTATACCACTAATATTTACAATTGCGACTGCAGTAAGTAAACCTGATTACTTGGGCCCTGGTCCAGGTACAATCTCTGAAAAAGACTCAAAGTTGTAAGCAAAGTATTATTTTTGAAACCAAATGTCTATTACTTTAAACACTGAAATTTTGTATTTATTATTTTTTGGTTTAGGTGTGTTGTTCGTGGTTTTTCATTTTATTTTGGTATACTTTTACCTGTCTGCATAGTAATGGCATTTAATATTGTAATACTTTTATTAACTATCAGAGGTATTGATAGCAATGCTAGTCTGCAGAATAAGATGAAGAGCATAAAGAAAGTTCGAATTGCTTTTGCATGCTCCTTATTGCTTGGCACAACTTGGTTATTTGCAATTTTAGCTGTAGGAAAACTTAAAGTTGCATTTCAATGGTTGTTTTGTATTTTTAATTCTCTTCAAGGTTTCTTTATATTTCTGTTCTATACTCTTGATAATAAAAAAGTTAAAGAACAATGGGTGTCATTTTTGTATGAAAAATGTGGCTGGAGGTCAAAATCGTTTGAGATAAGTAAGTCAAGATTGTTTTTGACAAAGAGAATAATTGTAATAATATAATAAAAATTAGTTACTAGGTATATTACAGGGATTGTCCTTTTCCGGATATATCTGGTATTCTGGATATTTTATATATATATATATATATATATATATATGCATATGTATATATTTGTATAACATATATATATATATATATATATATATATATATATATATATATATATATATATATATATATATATATATATATATATATATATATATATGCATATATATATATATATATGCATATATATATATATATATATATATATATATATATATATATATATATATATACACACACACACTCAGCAAAAATTTTATAGTTCCATGTAGTTTTTGCAGATTTTATGCAGAACGCGTTTTTAAAATTAACCACAAAAATTTTCTTTATTAGACCTATTGCAAATTGTTTTAGAAACACATAAAATGTGTTTATGACAATTTTATGTGTTTCTAAAACAATTGAAACTAAATTTTCTAGAATGTTTTTAAAATTGGTATATATACAGGCGAAATTTCCATAGTTCCATTAGTTTGTTTTGAACACTTAATAAGAGTTAATTGAAGTTTTTTGTAGTTTTAATTAAGATTTGTTATTTAATTATTACAATGCCACGCGGAAAGGTGTTAAATGAAGAAGAAAAAGCAAAAATTGTTGCTTCCATATATTTATTTTCTATCATGTAATGGATGTGATGGAAAAACAACATTGGTAAAACTAATAACCCAGAATTAAGAACTAATCTACATATCTACACATGCAGAACAGGTATTGGTTTAGATGAATTTGATCAGCATGTTTTTATTTGTCACAAAAATAAACCTTTTTTTTTAATTAATTAGAAAGTTAAAACTCTGAAATGAGAATTTACTTATTATCTATGAAGCTCACCTACATAAATAGGGACATGACACAATGAACATATAAACAGAAAAGTAATTTTCACATTACTTTAAAAACTTCCTTACCAATAAATATTAAGTTATGCTATTTTATTTATACAGTTTTTTTATATAAATCTTATTTCCTTCCCATTTTAAAAATTTTTAATATAAATCTTAATTCCTTCCCTTTTTTAAAAATTTTTAATAGGAAGTTCAATATAAAGAGGTTTTTATAGTTTTGTAAATCTCATACACATCTGAAAATTTTATATGAAAGGCCTTCTGTGTTTTTGAAAAAAAATTAAAATGTTTGTCAAAATTTATCTAATAGATACTTTACTCATCATAGTTTGAATAGTTTTCCTTTTGTTACCTGGAACTTTTACTCATATTTGTCAAAAATATTTTTGCTAAATATATATATATATATATATATATATATATATATATATATATATATATATATATATATATATATATATATATATATATATATATATATATATATATATATATATATAAATTACAATTTTTGGTAGCAACATCATCTCATGTCAAATATACGTGATCCAATATTCGCTAATTGTCAAATTTAGATAGTAAATAAAATTTTCCTAGCCCTTTTTTTTAATTCTGATCCAAAAAGACTGCAAACAACTACTATTAAGTTGGGAGTTACTAGAAAAAAAGAATATAGTTATAGAGCAAGGAAACGGTTGACAGAAGCCTTTTGTTGATGGTTAAATGAGTCAGGAAAATATAAAAATGAGAGAATTCCAAAGGGTTGAAGTGCGGGGGAAAATGCTAAACGAATAAAAGTTTTTAAAGCATCCAGGGACAGATTCATTAAAAAATGAGACTGATGCATGACGAGTCAGGCGAGAATAAGTGTTGGTTGATGAAACTAGAGATAAAAACTGAAAAAAAATACCTTCAAAATATGATCGCTTCATTATCGTTGCTCCTTTGAGCAGTGATCATGATATTATTTGTAGAAAAGAATAAAAAATGCAATTTTACGATGATGGGAAAGAGGGTGGAGGTGGGAATGAAAGGAATGGGAATTTTATAAAAACTGTTGTTATGTTGCAACCAAGAATTAATTAATTATTTAATCATTACATATAAATATACATATTAATTAATGAAATATTATTTAATGTTATCATTTTTCAAAACATTAGTTGTTAAAAAGAATTCTAAAGAATTAGGATAATCTTAGTTTGTTAATTTGTTTTCATAATTTTTTTGAAGGTATTTATTTTCAATTTAATTTTAAAGTTAATTTAGATTTTTTGATTAGTAAAGTTTCTTGTTCCATATGGGTAATAATTTTAAAGTTCTAAAAGTGTTTATGAAGAAAAAAGCATCTCTTGCCATTCTACATTAAATAGTGTTCAAGATTTAAAAAAATATAATAGGAAAAATCGTTTTCACAGCCAAATTTTTTTTAATTACTATTTTCTATACTTCGTCAGCACATATACCATGTCATACAGTTTTTCTCTTGATTTTTTAAAGTAAGATAGTGAATACTATTTTATGTAGACTGGCAAGACTTGTTTTTTAGAAAAGTTCAATATCTGGCAAAAATATCCGGTATACTTCTAATTTTTATATGCGCTTTTATTCATTCTTATATGCGTGTTTATTCATTTTTATATACGTTTTAAAAAAGCAATTTGAATTTTTTTTTTTTTAATTATTCTTATATATAGTTTTAAAAAAGCAATTTGAACAAAAAAAATCATTTACATGTAAGCAATTTGTTTTGAAAAACAATTTATTTTTTCAAAACAACGAGTTTAAAAATACTTAAGATTAAGACTTTTTACATTCGATGATGGTTTTAGTATTAGGTCTTTGTTTAATTTTATTATTTAATTTATTGATTGATTAAATTATTATTTAGGGCCGATAAAACGGTGCACAATTGTCAATTTTTAAAAAAAGTCTTCTATATCTAGAATTTTCTTTAACAATAGTTAATAAAAAGGTCCAATAGAAAAAAAAAAGGGGTGGGAGTGCCCTCTAGCCCCCTCACCACCATCTTCCCGGTGTAGTCGACCCTGTTATTTATCTAAATAATCATTTATCTAGATTTAAATTTAATTATTTATGATTATTAAATAAATTTAGCGCTGGCTCGGTAACCATTTTTTAAATAAATTGCAGTGACACCAACCTAATTTATATTTTAAGTATATCTATATAAAAACATAAAAACTTATTTATAGTTTATATAAAATTATATTAGAATTTTTATGGGTAGTTGACTCACATATAAACGCGCATAAAAGAATGAATAAATGCGCATATAAAAATGAATAGACGTGTATTTAAGAATGATTAACCCTCTAATGATCAATACAAGATTATGGCCTTTATCATTCTTATTAATCTAAATTTTAACTGTACAGACAATATTATATTTTCTGTACAGTTAAAACTTACATTAATATAAATATACAATACTTTATTACTAGGTTTTTTATAATGTTTATGAAAATTTTCCCAAAAGTTAAATGTAAAATTCTTGATATTACTTTTAAGAAAATTTTTAAAATAGTGTTTATATATGCCAATGTTTTTTAAAATAGTGTTTATATATGCCAATGTTTTTTAAAATAGTGTTTATATAAGCCAATGTTTTTTAAATTAGTGTTTATATAAGCCAATGTTTTTTAAAATAGTGTTTATATAAGCCAATGTTTTTTAAAATAGTGTTTATATAAGCCAATGTTTTTTAAATTTTAATAATATTTTTCTGATTTTTTCAAGATCGGCCAATATATAAGAAAGAGGCTCGAGGCTGGTCAACAGAATTCTGTTGACCAGCCTCGAGCCTCTTTTAATTATTCTCCTTAATTATTTTGCTTACGTAACTCCAACAAAATTATTCTGCGTTTCAAGTTTCCGATATTTGAAACACTTAGTTTTAAGATATATACATTGAATGCCAACTTTATTTTATAGTAAAATACTCGCCTTTTTTCATTTTGCACTATTTATACAGCATATATGTTCATATTATTAAAACTCGCTTGAGTTTTATCGTTGCACAGTGACCCAGATTAACCTAAAAATGGCAAAAAGTCCGGAAAAAAAAGTGAAAGTTTTATCGTTTTAATACTTAAAATGTTAAAGTAAACTACTTTTTAATCTAAAATCAACTTTAAATAATTTCATAGATATTATTATTGTGTAATTTTAAATGGATATATGTGTAAAAAGTTAAATTTAACACCATAAAATTATGAAAATTTAAGGTATGGTTATCTTGTAAGCAATCTTGTTTTCCACCTCCATACAAAACTTTATTATTGTTTTTGTTAAAGTAATAAGTGTCTAGATATTTAAAATTTATTTACTTTTTTTTTTAGATTAAAAAAACAAGTTCTTTTTAATTTTTCTTTTAAAATTAAAATTTTAGTACACAAGTTTAGTACATAAGTGCCAGCTAAAAAAAAGTGCCACGTTGTTTCACGTTCACTTTTAGTGAAACAAAACCATTAAACTATAGCAAAGTAAACCCTACAGTATTTGCTGCAACTTCCTGCTCCTTAAGGAGATATTTTAAATTGATTCATGCATAGTTTTGTAAAATGCAATAATTACATTATCTTCTGGGTACCATATTGATGGTAATTAATTTTAAGTTTATTGTACTGATACAGCTAAAATTATAGTTAATAAATATGGTTGGTATATAATGCCACTCTTTGATCACAAAATTCTGATACATGGTTGTTCCATTTCAAAGCAATTTGATTTGCCTATTGCTCAATACTCTGAGGAAGCTCAAAAAAGTCTAAACAAACAAATCCGAAATGTAAGGTTGCATCGTACAACAAAAATATCAAGAATTAACACAATGAAAGATCAGATGCACTACCTTTTGATTAGATCGGATCCAAAAATCTCAAGCATTTCATTTGTAAAACACAGGAGTTATCAAGTCAGAACTTTGCCTCCAGATGTAGTGAACTTATTAGTAATTTAAATTGTAAAAAAAAATTATTATTTTGACTAGTTTATTTTTGTATTATAGATTGCGTTAAAGACTCATAACGCGTCTGTGCGCGTAATTTAGTATTTAGTAAACTCGCGCGCGTTAAACGCGTGTGCGAGTGTTAAACGCGTGCGAGAGCGCTTGTGTAATAATAAAATAATGGTATAATTTCAATCAAGGAAGCTAAGTTTTTTACTAAAAATGTTATTTACTAATATAAAGTCCTCTAACGCGCGTTTTGACGCGTACATGTGCGTTAAACGGGTAACAAGTGCATGTGAAAATAATTTTAAGTTACTAATTTGAATTCTTTGACCCCTCAAACCCCTATTTGGATGCATAGTGTAAGCTTAATGAACATGTTATTAATAGTTAGGTAATTTTTGCCGCTTTTAAATCTGGGTCACTGTGCGTTGGCGTATTAATAAAAAAATTTAATTTTCTGGTAAACAATATTGATGGTTCTGGTGGTTTTAAATGTTTTTTTTAACATCGGTTTTGACAAACAAAGTATATAGAGATATAGTTTATAGGTTTTTAAAGATTTTTCTCTCTATATATTTTTTATTTATATATTTTTTAACTTCTTGAACTATTTTAAGAGTATAACTTAATATAAGACCAATAGTTGGAGATTCTTCCTGCATATAAGTTATATAGTGTAACTTATATCTAGGAAGTGCCCTGGAAATTGTTTTTAAAAAGTCTTAAAGAATGTCGATAAATATCTTTGTTTGAAATTTTACTTTTTATCGGTTTATTTTTTTAAAACAAACAATGAGTAAAAATTTGAAAGTTTCAGAAATTTAAAAACTTTTTTGATGCACTTTAATTGATTTTTTTTTTTTTTTAGCAAACGTGAAACAAATTAATACAGATTCGGGAAATTCTACATTGACATTGCAAATGAATACATTATAAAATACTAGCTAGTATGTATTACCAGTTCTACGCTTCACTAATTTCTTCTGCTAATTCCGTTTTAAAATTTGCGATATATTTAGCATAGTAAGGATTATTTTGAGAAATTTGCGATAAATTAAGCTTATAAATCGCTTTGTTACATCTATATATGATCACGAAACAATGATGTTGAGAGATTAAACAGTTTTCTTCTTGAACTGAAAACCTTTATTCAACTGTTTTTATTTTTCATATTATTAGGTGTGTTAAAGTGCTACTTTTATATGTAGTTTAGTTAATCAACTTATTTCATCCTTGCGTTTGACACGATTATAATTAGGTGAATTTATTTTAGCTTTCGTGTGACACTGATCAAAAACAAATTTTGTTGAAGCACGTGCGTCTATGATTTTAAACAAATTTTGTTATTTTTGAAATTATTCCTAATTATTGCAAAGAGTTAAAGAATTTTTTTATATATAGAAAATTTAAATATATATTTTTTTAAATATACATGGTATCTATTGCACCATAAATAGGGTATTTAGGCTATTTTTATAGCCAATAAAAATTTTGTTTATGTTAAATAAATTGCATTCCTTATGATATTTAAATTTCAAAATGGTTTCAACACACATCTTTAGCTTATTTAGTTCAAAAGATATGGATGTTTTAATATTTTCAATACTCGGACTTTTGAAGAAATATTTTCATTAAGTATCGCGTTAATTTTTTGCACCAAAAATTAATTTTTTTTTTTTTTTTTTTTTTTTTTTTTGTGTAAAATTTATCTGCAATAAAATTTTTTTTCCAAAATTCGTTTAGAAATAAGATATGAATCTATATTATTTTAACAATTCATTAATATAATTTTTTTCGGTGTTTTGCAAACACGGACCATTAACTGATCAATTAACATTAAAATATGTTTTTAAAATTTTTGAAGATTTTAAACAATAAAAAATTTAATGTTTAAATATTTAAAATGTTATATGATTCATATAAAACAAAACATTTCAAAAAAACTAAATTGAACTAATTTTTGTTTGAATTTTTTTTAATGCATTATTAAGTGAAAAACTCAGATCCAATACCTAAAGATAACATATTATGTAAAATTTATTTTAGCATAAAAAAAGTTGTCAGCAACAAAAAGTTTTCATTTATATTTATATATATATATATATTTATATATATATATATATATATATATACATACATACATACATACATACATACATACATACATACATACATACATACATACATACATACATGCATAAATTAGTAAAAACACTTATCTAATTTTTTTCTTCTACAAACTGTTTCACAATCAGTAGATTCATCAAGAAGCCAATGCATTATTAATCCTTCCTGATGAACCTACTGATGGTGAAACAATTCGTAGAAGAAAAAAAATTAGATTAGTGTTTTTACTAATTTATTATTGCTCAGTTATTTAAGAACATTGATCAATCTATTAGTAGAATACACAAACATAATTTATATATATATATGCATATATATATATATATATATATATATATAATATATATATATATATATACACACACAAATGTAATTCTAACTGACATACAGTACTTATTTCTACATCTTCTTGTCTTCAAAAATGTTTAAACAAAGTTTTTCTTTACATTTGTACACAATACTATTCAACTACAGAGAATGAGTGTCTTTCATTGAAAGACACTCCTTAAAAGTTTCAAGGATTTTGTATAAAAAACAATGAAGTACAAGATTATTTTATAAGAAATGCAAATAATTATCACTTAAAAAGCCAGAACAAGAAAAGCAGACTAAAGTCTATCTTTTGCAATGGGATAAAGTTGTACAACAAATTGCCAAATGAATTTAAATCTCTTGACATAAAAGGATTCAAGAATCAAGTCGTGAAGCTTTTAAAAGAAAAAGGTTATGTACTATTTTTACAATGATTTTAAATAGCTGTAAACAGGCTGATCATCATCATCATCATTACTTATTACTTTTCAGTAAGTAAATCTACTATAAAACTGAAAAAAAAAATTTTCAGTAATCCTTCTTTTTAATATATTGTTAATAAAAAAACCTATACAACAATTAAAGCTAGATATATCGCCCTAATTATTATATATCTATATTTTTATACAAGTAAAGACCATCTACATACACATTTTTTTTCCACATAAAAAAATAGTCTAAAGCATATATCTTTGAGTGCACTTACTAATGTTAGTATAACGGGGGCAATTTTACAAATCACCAGTTGAAAAACGAAAAACCCATCCTAATTAACCATAAGAAAAAAAATTAAAAATACATGCATATTATTAATAAACAGTTGCAGAATCTATATTCATCTGAAGACGGATAAATTATCTAATTTAACTGGTATTTTAACAAAGTTAAAATCATTTAAAAGTAAACAACTTTTTAATTTCAAAAGTAGAATATCGTCTTCACTTAAATAATTGTTCTACATTCTTTTCTAAAAAAAAAGATACCAAAACATGTATTTAAATTTGAAGTTTTTATGGGTGGGTTTTCATTTTTTGACACCTAACTAAAATCGTTTCATTAATTTTTTTTGGACGAAGTTTTTAAAAAACAAACTACGTTTTTTTCCGCAATAAAAAGTCACGTGACTAAATTTTATACCATGAATAACACGATAATCTAACATTGTAAAGGTTTTTAGAAGACTTTCATAATAAGGCTTTTTTTTCTTAATATGTTTTATGAAACCTACTTTTTAAACATAATTTTAGAACTCTATCAAAGTTTTACATAGGAGAAATGTGAGATAAATGCTAACTATATGACAGCCACGTTTATTTTTATCTTTATTTTTATAAGAATACTTTGTTATTAAATTATTCTCTGTTGTTTTACTGCTATTAATTTTTTTTTTTTTAATTTCTGCGTACAAATTGAAATGCGTGAAATGTAACCTATAGATTTAAAGATAAGAAAAGACTGAGCCTATCAAAAAGACTGAAATGTTGATTTTTTTAATCTGTCAAAAGTGTGATACTTTGAAAAGTTATAGTAATAGTAATACAAACTGCTGTAACGACGATTGTCGCGGAACATAAAGTTTAAAATTTATACTTTAACAGCCACTAACAAATGTTTATCTAATCTAGCTTTAAAAGAATTTACTGCCATTGCAGAAACCACTTTTTCAGGTAAAGCATTCCAATAAGGTATCACTCTGTTCGTAAAAAAATTATGTCTCGGTGTTGTTTTTGCATATTCTCTATCAAATTTCATTGGATGATCAAATTGGCTCGAAGTCTCTGGGGAGAAGCTGTATTAGGCTCTTTATACCACAATATCTTATCAATCCTAGTTGTTGATTTTTGTTGATTTTTTTAATCTATTAAAAGTGTGATATTTTGCGCAGTTGTATTGACATGATTATACAATAGCGCTGTGACGCAAATCTTGATAAATAAAAATCGTTACAGTGCCGGATCAATGAGGGCCCCCCCTCCTTGATCCGGCACTGTTAGCGATTTTTATTTATCAAGATTTGCGTTACAGCGCTATAGTATAATACCAATATAATATATTCCCGGGGTTTAGCCCCGGGCTCTGCAAATTTAGGGGCCACTCAAAAATTTTAGAGGACCTTTTTTTTTTAAAAAAAAAGCTATTTTTAGGTACTAGCCCATAAAAAGGCATCTAAAAACAAAAATAGCCCCGGCCCACAAAAAGTCTTAATCCACTACTGATCGCTAATGTTGCAATTCTATTTTTATTTTTTTTTTCAATATATTTCGCTGTTTATATAAAAATAAAATAAAAAAGTTACAATGACAACTTTTACATTACATAAAGAATATATAAAACAGAGAGGGGCTCAAAGAAGATAAGGATGATTGGTGTCACCACAATCTTTTCTTTACAATATCATTTAAACCCATATCAGCGCTAACTAGTTCTTATTATGCCATATGCATGCTTGTGTTCGATATGACATCCATAATCTTTCAATAACTGAGTTCTGAAAAAAAAAGTATGGTCACTAAACCATATCAGTAGCATATATTATAGCTATTTACTATGGACCTGCCTTTCTTAAATTCACCAAAGCGAGCATAACGTTTTTAATAATTTAAATGTATTAAATATTTCTGAAACAATTCGAATGAAATAAGATTATAAAGTTGGAAAATCACTTTAGGAAAACATGAGTAACCACACATGGTCTCCTAAAGTTTTCATACTATTGCACTTTACGTCGCTCTAATACAAAATGAGATAATAGGCTTATAAAAAAATAAAACGGAATTCAGTTAAAAATATTTTTTTATTTTAAAGATATTTTGTAATCTTTTGAAGTATTAGCTAAATTATTTGTATTAAATTTCTTTTATATTTAATACTATTTTTATGCTATCTAAGAAAATAAACTTTACCTACTTGTTTATTTATTTAAAAAAAAAAAAAATTATTTGCCAATTAGAAAATAACTGTTATAAGTTATTATTTATATTATTATATAAGTAACATACAAACTTAAAATAATCATAATAATTTTTGTTTATTTTTTTGATTAACTTACATTTGTCGGGATAACTAAGTTGGTTAAAGCGCTGTTAAAGTTCTGATTTATCATTACCCGTTGCACCAGGATTGCAGGTTCTTAGCACCGCCTACTCAGCGTACCTGGGTAAAAAGAGAACTCGCCTCGTTTAGCCATGCAATGTTGCTTCATATATATTAAAAATACTAAACTTTTGATTGTAGAGAGTGCTCATTATTTAAAATATATATTTTTTTTCAAAAACAGAGCGTTTTATACTTAAAATTAACTTTTTCAGGAACCTAAAATTTCATGCCTGTTAGCAATCTTCAGCCTTAAAGTACAAAATTAAAATACCAAATAATCTTTTAAGTGGTAGATGTTTTTCATTATGCCATTGGTTAAAAATTACAATCCTGGCCGGATTTTTCGGCATTAATCTTTCTTATAAGCTTGACTGATAATTTGTCAAAATCCCCTCAATTGACAAAAGTGTCGACAAACCGTGGAAGAAAATCTGCATGTTTAGTGATTGATACAATAAAAAATATGAGAAATGATGACGACTTCCAATTGTTTTTTTCGAATTCAATCAAATCAATTGAAAAGCCTACCTTGCCGAGGTACCAAAAAAAGTCGATTATTTTCTTTTTAAATATGTCATTGATTACGAAAAATAATTAAGCAATGTCTATTACCCAGAAACAGCTGATGATTATTTTTTGCATTAATAATTGCGTCTCCTGACACAATTATTAATGCAATAGAAGATCTATTCAAACAACCAGCATTCTAGAAGTTTATGAGCCTTGAAGAACTGCTTTTAAAAGCCATTAATAAAACGGTTATATCAAAGAAGATATCTGACGCTCTAAACAACGATTATTTTACATTAAAAGTTTTCATTTATCTGTCCAAAGCCTTTGATACAGTAAACCATGATATAATACTAACTAGACTCGAAAGCTATAGCATTTTTTTTTTGTTTCTTATTTTTTGTTGTTAAGCTTAACAACAAAAAATAAGAAACAAAAATTTACTTTGGATCAAAGTTGGACATCCTAACAAATAGAAAACATTTCATTTGCTAGGCTTCAAAAGTAACAGGTAAACACTCAATAACTTGTGAAGTTCCTCAGGGTTCTATTTTAAGTCCATTATTGTTTCTACTGTACATAAATGATCTATAATTATCACTAAATCTTATAAATTGAATTCTATTTGCTGATAACTCCAATCTTTTTTATTCACACAAAGATATAAAAAATACTTTTTAAATACGCTAATAAACAATTAGAAAAAGTTAATAAGTGGTTTTTAAGTAACAAACTTTCTCTGAATACTGACAAAACTAAATTTATATTATTCCATAAATCAAATAAACTTAATAACACCCCATTAAAATTAACCAACCTTATAAACAAAACTATTATTAAAAGGAAATCTTCAGTAAACATTTTAAGCATGGAGTTTTTGAATTTACGATGGAATTTTTATATAAACAGTCTAGAAATAAAAATTTAAAAACTATTGGAATGATATATAAAGCTAAACAATTATTTGTTTTTAAATCACGAAAAGGTTTATACTCTGCTTTTATTCATAGTTATTTAACGCACTGTAACATCGTAACGTACTGTAACGTACTGTAACGTACTGTAACATCGTAACGTACTGTAACGTACTGTAACGTACTGTAACATCGTTTGGGCAAATACCAATCATACAAAACTAAAAAAGCTTCAAAGTAAACAAAAACACATGCATGTTGAATTGAACTTGGTGTTGAGAGAGAAAAACCTTGCGGAATATTCCTGTGATTACATGGAGCATTAAATATTTATAAAATCAATTTACATCAAATTTTAGTCTTTATGTATAGAACTAAGTTAGGATTGTCTCAAAAAATATTTAAATGTTATATGAAATCTGTCGAAAATACACTATAAGATTCTCAAAAAACAACTTTGTTGTTCCAAAACATTGTTTGAAATTGAGCTCATAATCAACTAAGTATCGTAGATCATATCTATAGAAAACATTCTCAGACATAATTAATAAAAAGATAACATCTCTACATCTATTTAAAAAGAAATTTAAACAATTTATCTTATATATGGATAAACAATTTATCTTATATATGGATAAAACTATGTTTGATTTAAAATTTTTCTTTTAAATAAAGTTGAACTCAAACATTAAAAAATTTCAATAAATAAAATTAAAAAAATAAATAGAAATTTCAAAAATTAAAATTATTATCAAAATCCATATAACAAAGTTTAATAATGATATTATCTCTTTTTCAGAATAGTGTATGTGTGTAATATTTGTTTTTTGCTATCATAGAAAATGTAAGCAGTTTAGGAGTTACTATTTGATTCTTTATGTATTAAAACTTTTGATTTATGTATTAAATGATTTTAATTTTTTAATTAAAAATTTCATTTTTTTAATGTTACTGGCTTCTTTGTCAATGAATTTAGAAAGATTAGTTTGCAATTACTTCTGGTTTTTGACAGATGAAATTTCAAATTTCACCTAAATGTATTTTGGCGCTCAAATAATTCGATCATTAAGTTTAAAAACTCATTTTTTGAACGTTTTATATTTTTAGAAAAAAAATTAATAAAGAGTTGCAGTTTTTAACTTATTTTCAACAGTTAAACTTACCGAAAATTATGACTTAAAAAAGCTCATGTAAATATAATTTCAACTGAAAAACCTCTAAAAAGTCACAAGTTTATCATCTATAAAAAATAATCAATTTAAAATGAAGTAGTTAACACTAAACAATAAAACAAATGAAAATTACTCACCATCCTAAATCATCTGGCCGCTTTAAATAACACACAAATGACAACACATAAATCAATACGATTAAGATATTATCTTTGAGTTTATATATTTACGTCTTGATGATAAAATATTTGTGCTCGGTGACTCGGTGATAAGACCATTATGTCTTAATCTTGCTCCACCTTTTTTTTTTTAACTTTTTTAGATATTCTATGTAGATTTGTCTCACTCAAAATATAGATGGGGCTCTTGCTTTTCAAATTGAAAATTTATTATAATAATTAAATAGTTTTTCATTGAGAAATTTCTATTTGATCTTCTAAGATTGTCACGCTGTGACACTTTTTTTTTTTTTTTTTTTTTAATTTTGCTTACATTAAAATGTCAAAGTACAATTATATATGCCATATATATCGTGTTACAATTAAATTCGTGTTACAACATTTATCAACTAAATTTAAATTAAAAAAAACACGGACATACATATATAAATATAAGCATATATACAAATACAAATTCGTAGATGCGCACATACATAAACTGCTTACAATGAAACATAAGCTAGGATCTGAAAGAAGATCACAAGATCTTGTCATCAGAACCTTATAAAGCACAAACAAGCAAAATAAATACCAGTATAAGATACTAAAAAATAAAGTAAAAATTAAAATAAAAAAAGTACTAAATCCAAGTTGTATAACAATTTTCAAAATATTAGAAGTATCTGAGTATATTATCAAGTGAAATAATACATTTTTTTAAATTGAGCTTGAAAAGGTAAAAGGAAGTTGGTAAATCAAAATTCTGCAAAACTATATTATTCCATAGGTGGGGTCCACGATAAGCAATGCAAAATTGATTAAATTTTGTGTGACAAAATGGTTCCTTTAAAAAGTTTATGTTTCTCATATCGTATTTGTTGTTAGGTTTGAGTTTGAAAGTATTATTAAAAATGGTAGGGGATTGATTATTTCTCCATAGATATACAAAACATAAAACTTTAAATACATTGAGTTCAAATAAATTTAACAATCTCATTTCAGTAAAAAGAGGTTTTGTGTGTGTAAAACGATCGGCATAGTTAATTATGCGGATCGCATGCTTTTGACGACGATAAAGAAGTTTTAACTTACTTTTTACAGTACTCCCCCAAGCAGTGTTAGCATAATTTATGTAACTGTGGATGAAAGAGTAATAAAGTTGTTTTAAGCAATTTTTATTTAGGTAGTTACCAGCTTTATATAGAATCCAAATGTTTTTTGAAATTTTAGTAGATATATAATTAATATGTTGATTCCAGGAGATGTTTTCATCGAGATAAACACCTAAGAATTTTGTAACGGAATCATTTTTTATTTCAATTTCGTCAATAAAAATTTGCGGCAAATTTATTGGTAAAAATCGCTTTTTTGCATGCGAATGGAATAGAGTCCATTTGGTTTTATTAATATTTAAAGTTAGCTTATTACATTTAAACCAGTTTGTTATATGCTTTAATTCTTTATTCATCGTAGTAAAGAGTTCCTATATATTACTGTTTAAGAGGAATAGATTGGTATCATCTGCGTTCATAATGCTTATAAGGTTAGAAACTTTATTCAGATCATTTATATATATCAAGAAAAGTAGGGGCCGAGGATTGAACCCTGAGGAACACCGCAGACAATATCAAGACAATTATTTTGATAGCCGTCGTTACTAATTACAAATTGTTTTCTTTTTGTTAAATAGCTTCTAAACCATTTTAAGGCAATACCATTAATTCCATAATATTCAAGTTTTTGAAGCAGAATGTGATGATCTACCGTGTCGAAAGCTTTTGATAGGTCAATGAAGATACCTAACAAGTACTGTGATTTTTCAAAAGATTTTGAGATTTCATGCACAAACTGGATTATTGCATGCTCTGTTGAGTTATCTTTTCTAAAACCAAATTGTTTGTTGTAGAGTAAGTTATTTTTGTTGAGATGTTTGTATATTCTATTAGACATTATTATTTCTAAAATTTTTGAAAATACCGAAAGAACAGAAATAGGTCGATAATTGCTAATATTTGATCTGTCACCTTCTTTAAAGATAGGAGTAACTTTAGCAACTTTTAATTGTTCTGGAAAAATTCCTTGATTTATAGAAGCTCTAAAAACTTTAAAAAGAATGTTTTAATAAATCAAAACAATCTATAATTACGTTTCCATTAATTTCATCTGCTCCTGTTGCTTTGTTTCTTTTCACAGAATTCAAAGCTACTTCAAATTCCTCAAAAGATAATTCTGAAGATAACTCATCAGAGCAAATGCAATTATCCATAGGTACGAGACAATCATTAAAAGAAGCCGTCGTATTTAAAATCCTATTTGATAAGGAAGGACCTATCCCAATAAAAAATTTATAAAATTCATGGGATATGGCTCTTGGGTCATATAAACTTATGTTATCAACTTTAATCATTTGCGGCAGAAAACCTAAGCACGATTTTTGTTTTCCAGTAATTTCTTTCATAATTTGCCATGTGCGTTTTAAATCGTTTTTAAATTTATTAATTAGTTCTGAGTAGTAATTTCTTTTTAAGTTTTTACGTATTTTTTCAAATAGATATTTGTAGTTTTTGTATATTTTTTCGCTAGCAGATGTTTTTGTTTTTAAATATTTAATATACAACTTCCGTTCAATTTTTGACGATTTTTTTAATCCCTTCGTAATCCAGGGACTTTTTGAGCTTTTGTTAATTTTTATTATTTTTTCAACAATTGGAAAATTAGCGTCGTAAACGGAAAACAATGTTTTATAAAATGCTTCGTAGATGTTATTTGCATTGTCATTGAAATCAATATGATTCCAATGGAGCAAAGATAGTTGATCTTTAAATAGCTCAAAGTTTTTTTGTTTAAAGATACGTTTTCTTACAACTGTAGGGGTGTTAATATTTTTTTCTAAATTTGAGTTTATAATAAGAAATATAGAATAATGATCGGATATATCAGTTTTTAAAGTACCTTTTTTGAATATCTTTATTAAAAATATCTGTTGTAATGATATCATCTATTAAGGTAGCCGAGTTTATTGTTACCCTAGTAGGGCGATTAATTAAGGGTATAGACCCTGTTTCAAAAATTGTGTCATAAAATTTTTTAACTTTATACTCATCGTTTTAAAGAAAACAATTCATATCAAAGTCCCCAATTAAAAAGCTCTTTTTTTTTCCTGCGTCGCTGGTATTCACGATATGTTGTAAAAACATGCTTAAGTTTTCACTCACGCCGTCAGGTGGTCGATAACAACAGCTTAGTATAAAGGTTTTTGTTTTTTCGAGTAAAAGTTCAATTGTTAAAACTTCTTTATCGCCATCGGAGACGCTTAAATCGTTTCTCATATTATAAAAGATACTTTCATGAACATAAATTAGAAGCCCTCCACCTCGTTTACTCGTTTTTCTTTCTTGTGAGATAATTTTAAAATGAGGAATATTAAAATTATTGTCAAAATCGTTTAATGTAACCCATGTTTCAGTTAAACAAATGATATTAAATAGATTTTTTGTTTCTTCTAATAAATTTAAAAGTTTTTCAAAATTCCGATTTAAGCTTCTTATATTGAGGTGGAGAATTCTAATTTGATTGGAACTTTTTTTAATTGCATTCTGAAAAAGAAAACCTTCAAGCTCTTTAGGATAAAAATAAGCACAATCCGTAAAAGTATCGTAATAAAAATTATTATCTGGGTCTATATTTTTATCAGAGGAAAAATTGTTTCCTTCAAAAAAATTAAAAGAAATGGATTCAAAATCGTTCATAAAAGCCATGATTATTAAAATTAGGTTAAGGTTTCTTTTTTAGAATGCGTAATTCGATTATTTGTTTTGAACGTTTTTTAAAATATTAGTTTTTAAAGAAATAATTTTATCGTAACGAACCGAAACATTCTCACCGTTTAAACGTCGTTCTTTTACTTCCGCAAATAGTTTTCTTCTGATTGCAACTGTTTCGCGAGAAAAATCCTCGTTTACATAAATGTTTGTTCCTCTGAGACGAGCTGATTCTTTCAAAATTTTAGCTTTTTTTTTTTTTTTGGCCCAGTGCGATGTGCTCGTTCAATTTCAATACTCTTTATACCCAGTTTTTGTAGAAAAAATGAATGAACTTTTTCTTCGGTTTTGTCCCAAGATTCTACTTCGTCTTCACATATTCCCTCAATTCTTAAGTTATTTCTCCGCGATCTATCTTCGAGGTTACGGATTTTTTCGTTTAAAAATTCATTATTAGTTCTTTCTTTCTCTAATTGTTTGTTGATGTCGATTTTGATTAAAAAATGTTTGTTGTTACTTTCAATCTTTTTATAAATTACGTGTTCGTTGAAGTTTAAACTTTCTTTTATATATTCAAGCTCTATTTCAATTTTTTTAATCTTGTTTGCATTTTGGGTGATATTTTTCTCAAATTTATCTAATCATTCGTTTAATATTTTTGTATTTGCACTAATAATATCAATTACTGTTTTTCTTGGTTTTTTAATAAAACTAAAGTTTCCTTTTTAAAATCATTTAGCATTTCTTTCATCATTTTTTTTTTATTTCTTTAAGTGTTACAGCCATACCTGATGTTGATAGGATCTTTTTAGTTAGTAGATTCGTAGGTTTTTTAGTTGTTTCTTTATTATACTTCAATTCCGTAGACTTTATTTATTTATTTACTTTTTTCTAGTCGATAACTTTTATTTAATTCAGTAGAATTTTTAATACTTTTCTACGCACAAAAGCGTCTGTTCACTTCGAAAGCTTGCGATATAGTACACTAATAATAACATTTTTCTTACACTATTAGTAACATTTTTCATTCTAGCGTAAGAATATTTATTTATTTTAAATAAATCTTTATAAATTACTTGTAACTAAAATAGGGCAATAAATATCAATAGATATTTAAATTTAAACTTTTTTAGTTTTTGTGATATGTGTCTTAAGTTTATGTCACGTTGCACAGTGCCTCACAGCTACAGAAAAACGGCAAAAACCCTCAAATCAGTGTTTCTGAATGGATTTCAACCTTTTTTGGCTCTAAATATATTAAAATTTAATCAGTAACCCAACCCGAAAGTCAGAAAATAATTTTGCACACTTTTTTCAAAATATTTTTGCAAATTTGCAAATTCTGAATTTTTTTCCCACTTTCTCAACATGCTTTTCTGTCGTTTTTTATTGTACTTATAGAGAAAAATTCATAAATACATATATAGTTTATTTAAATAAAAAGTGACAAATTTTCAATGTTTTTAAACACTCTACATATAATCCTTTAATAACAGCCGATTTTGTCAGTAAACAGTGAAAACAATAAAGATTACATTATTCAGAAACAAATATCTACAATTTCTGTATGTTGTAACATATAACATATATAACATGTAACAATATAATTTAGATTTAAACAAAAAAACTAAACTTAGTGTTTCAGCAAGTTAAGAACTTGTTCAGACAAGGGGTTTCCATTAGAAGATTTGTGTTTTATGAAGTTGATCGACAAAATTTCTGGATCAGTTCTGATCAGCAAATATTGAAATTGATTTTTCATTACATTTAGTCTGGAAGTTTTGCATGAATGGTTTAACCTAGCGTGTCTTATCACTTTATTTTGGGCCTCCTGAGCCTCCTCAGAATAATAACCAATGGGTAGTTCTAGATTTTCAGCAATTGCAGGTCCATGAACTAGAAGTTTGTGAAGAGTTGGAGGCATTCTGTACCAATCATAGTTATTAACTATAAAGGCTAGAGTCTCATTGCAGTATTGGCTAAATCTATCAATATTTAGGTCATACCCTGAACAAACAGCTTGAAGAACTGTCCTCACCCGGAGAATCAACTCAACCTGAACTCCTGTTATGTCAGCAAAAGCCTCACCATGCATGAGTGCTCTTCGGGCAGTATTACCATCATTTGTATTCCCAAATCCAGTTTTTGGAACATCTACCAGTAAACTAAGTTCTGCTCTAAACCTATCTTGAATAGTTTTTTTTCTAGCTTGAACAAGTACCTTATCTTCGGCTAACCTGACATCTGTCCTTGGAATAGTCATCTCCAGTCTGTAGCCTAAATGAAGTATGTATTCAAAACATTTAATCCAACAATGCAATGATGATAAACCAAGGGACATAGCATCATCATTCACAGGTTTAATTTTAACTAGATCTAGCTTGTTCATTTCTGATGGTTTCGCACCACAAATATTGCAGCTTGCAGATGATTTTGTGTTGGTTAAGGCATTAACCACTTTGCCATCAAACATGGTTAGTTCAACATGAGATTTTATATTGATACTGACTTTTCTTCCATCCGCAAGTGTAATAATCTCAACATAATCTTCCAAATCAGCCATCTGATCACGAATGTGTTTTTCTTCTGACTTGCTAAGTTCTGTGGTTTCTTTTTTGTATTGAAGACGAAGAGGTCTGCAAAAATGAGAACTATTTGGTTTCTTATTCTCCCAAATTGTTTTACTTTCTACACTTAACTTAAGAGGTACAATTGCAGTTTGGAAAAGGGATTCTTCATTTTTTTTAGCCTCCTCAATGTCTGTGTTATCATACCTTTGTTTATACAAACTTTGGCTTGATGCACCATCAAACCCTGCTTTTAGAATAAAACGACCATTGAGCACATTTTGATCTGGATCCAGAGTTTTTAAATTGTCTTCACTTAATACAATAACTTTTCTAAGAGTATGATTCACCATGGACTGTAATTTACTTTCAGCAGAAGTTTCAGTTACAACAAGGTCCTCTGGATAACAATTACTTTTTTCCTTGAATAGAGCATGTAATGTTGGATAAATATTGGCATTGTGTTTGATTGAAGAGTTTCTTATCATTTGATACTGATCATCACTGAGATCACAATTAACTTTTAATGAAAGTGCTTCTTTCTCACTCATCATTATTGGTTCCTTGCTGTCCATACTTTTTCTGATTTCAGATGCTTTCTGAATAGACTCTTTAACCACATAAGCAAAGTCTTGTAAGTCACCTGATGATTTTTCACTTTTAACAGCAGCCAGAGCTAAAACCTCTGGATCATGCGCAGATAATCCAACAACTCTTGTTCGCTTACTTCTCTCTCCTAGATCTTTTCAATCTTTCTTTGGTCGCCCTCCACTGAACTCTTTTCTGCTTACATTGTCAGCTTTCATAACAATTTGAATTTCGGTTTGCAACCATTTCTTTTCTTTCATTAACAGCCTGTTATATGTTTTGTTTACTGCAATCCACTTAGCTTTCAATTTTATCACCAAAATTCGGATTTTTTCTGTTAATTTTTCACTATGCACTTTTTCACCATCCAAACCTTCTGATATCAAAATTTCCTCATAAAGGAGGCTCACAATATCCTTGTTAGTTATACAAATTTCTCTTACATTGGGAGTCAAGTCTATTATTTTCATTTTGAGATGTAATCACAAAGGCACATATTACTAACTAATTTTTTGGATTTGTAAACAACTTTTTGCGGATTTCTTATTAATTGCAAAAAACTTTAAAATTCAATTTTCAAAAACGTGCTACTTTGGGGCGGGTTTTTTTTTTCCGGGCATTCCTGTATATATTCAAGATACTTCCCCATCAAAATTCAGGGTGGACAAGTGTGGACATTTTTAGAAAAAGTAAATATTGTGAATATTATTTTCTGAAAATTTTTAATTTTTTCACAAATTGTGAAATTCGAACATTAATTTTTGGTGTTGATAAAAGTCCAATGTCAGTTACTTACCGGATGATATAATATATATATGATGTTCACCGAAAAAATGAAAGAAAAATTTTTAAAAATGACCATTTTGTGACAATTTTAAGATCTACTTGAAAACTCTAAAATTTCTAGTGAATTTTTGCCCACAAACAACCTGCATATAACAAGCTTACAAAAAGAGTAAAAATTTACAAAATCATAAAAAATGGGTTTACCTTGTTCAGTATGCTTATAACAATCAAGATAAAGTTAAAAAACATCAAAATAAATTTAAAAAATTAATAGGGTTTTTGCCGTTTTTTCGCACTGTGCGTTATGACGACACGGTGTGACATTTCTTAAAATTAAATTTTTTTAATTTAATTTTCCGTTTTTGTTACAATTAAATTCCGTAATATAATACCAGATACTCTTATTCTTTCAAAAATAAACCAGTTATAAATATAAAAAATCAAAGACAAAATAATAAGAGTTAGTTATACAAAAATAAATAAAAACGCGGGAAACTTGCAGAAGACCATTAAGTCGTATCATTAAGAACCGTTGTAATTATGTTTTTACAATATTAAATTCCTATAATAGTGTTAAAATCAAAACTTAATTAACTAAGGTAAATAGTGTTAAAACCAAAAACTTTTCAATGTAAAAAGACAAAAACAAAAAAACAAACAAACAAAAAAACAAAGCAGTTTAAAAGATTTGTATACTTTAAAATATTCTTTTTTATTAGTTTTTGAAAGCAATTTATATTGTTTACACCTGGTAAATTACTATATTTTGCTAAGATTTTATTCCAGATATGCGAAGCGCGATACGTAATTTTAAATTGTTCTTGTTTAGTTTTGCACAATGGTTCAATTAAGCCTGTTGTGCGTAAAGTATATTTAATGTTAGGTTTTATTTCATAAAGATCATTAAAAATTGAGGGGCATTGTTGAAATTTACTTTTGTACATGAGACATAAAGTTTTATAAACGTTTATCTCGTATAACGTAAAAATATTCATAATTTCGAACAGTGGTTTTGCATGTTGGTTTTTATTTTGAAAATTCATTATTCTTAAGGCATTTTTTTGTTTTCGATAGAGTGTTTCAAGCTTGCTTTTAGATGTACTACACCACGCAATATTCGCGTAATTCAAGTAACTTTGTATAAAACTGAAATAGATTCGTTTTAGACGATGCTTATTAAGTAAATCCCGTGACTGATATAGAACCCCAATACTTTTTGATATTTTGCCAATATAGACAAACAAGCTATGCGTCATTAGTTTTTTTGAGCAAGATGGTATATCCCGTCAGGCACCTGAGGTAAGAGATACGATTGTTTTAAGAAGTAATAAAGAAAAAAAGAAAATGCAAAAAAGGTATTTAACAATGAATATAAGTGAAGCATATCAAATAATTAAAAACGAACACACTGATTTTTTCAATCAGTAAATCAAAGTTTGCTAGTTTTGCTAGACCAGGCCATATACTTTTATCAAGCTTAATGTCTAGAAATGTTTGTTCATGTCAAAAACATGAAAACATTATCTTGTTACTCAAAGCATTACATTTCACCGATTTAAAAATGTATTACCTGATTATAATGCATGCAAAATCATTTTTTAAACGTATTTAAAGAACTTTAACATTTGCACATATGTACTGTTGTGTATTACATTTGTATCTATCACGGCTGTTTCACTCTTTAACAACTTTAACATTTCACTTTTCACAACTTTAACATTTTCACATATGTACAGTTGTGTATCTATGACGGCTGTTTCAATGTAAAAGCAAGCTTGACGTCACAAAAAATTTTGAATTTAAAAAAAAAAAAAAAGTATTTCCGCATAGAAAGTATAACAATTAACAAACTTTAAAGTAATATTATTTTTTTCCTATAAAAGCTTTCGCCTTCAAATAAAAAAAAAATAAAAGATCTATCTTTCTTTGTTAAATAAATATTTATATTAAACGGACCATTATAAAATATTGCTTATGATTTAGGATCACTTATCTATTTTTTGCGATTTTCACTGAAAACCTTGGGCAAACTAATAT
Organism: Hydra vulgaris; assembly: GCF_022113875.1. Classification (NCBI taxonomy): domain Eukaryota; kingdom Metazoa; phylum Cnidaria; class Hydrozoa; order Anthoathecata; family Hydridae; genus Hydra; species Hydra vulgaris. The sequence goes on from NC_061165.1 coordinate 44,183,118, forward strand.
TCTAGAACATAGCTACGTGCCTAACAGTTGAAATTTGGAATAAGTTGAAATTTGAAACAGTTGAAATTTATCAATAAGTGTCTATTTTATTGTATTCTTACGTTACTGGTGTGTTTTTATTAAAAAAATTTTTTTTTTGGGTTTTATATATTTAGTTTTATTATTTATAGATGTAAAATATAACATTTTTGATCAATAACGTAGGTTTTTTAAATTTTAACCTTTTATGCATATAAAAATAAAAAAACTATTTTCGGTACCTCTAGCTATGTTCTAGAATATCTATTTAAACTTAACATGTTTACCAACTTTTTCTAGTTTTTCGCGTAAATTTTTGTTAACGTTTTCAAAGTGATGATGTAAAACATACGACTTAAAAATATTTTGTTTAATATTATTTTACGATTTTGATGTCTGATCTTTAATAATCCCTGTTTTATATCACATTTAGTTTAAGTAGACTTTTTTTTTTAAATTATAATGGTCTAACGATGTTTATATTTGATAATAAATATTTAAAAGATGTTTTTTCATATTTTGTTTTGATAAAAGGACCAATAAATTTATAAATAATTTAGCTATGCTCATTATTTACCCGTTTATTAAAAAATCAAATAAGCTTTGATTTATCTTTAAATGTCATAAGATAAAAAATTATATTGGTATTATTAATCTTTTTACAGAACAAAATTATCTCTATTAATTCAAAAGTTTTAAAGGTTTTAGTAACACTCTCTAAGTGATTATTTTCAAAAAATAACAAGAAGCCGTAAAGCTCACCTTGTAACACCCGTGCTATCGACCTATATAATATTATGTTACTGAATCAATTTTATACGAGCTTGAAAACGCTATTGTGTAAACTAATAACTGAATATTTTATAATTCAAATTAAAATTATATGTTAAAAAAGGGTTATCCAGTTTTAAGTTGAAAGATTTTTTTAAAAAAAGGTTTTTCAGAAAAAAAATAATTCATAAACAAACCCAGTTATTTTTCATTGATCGATTATTTCTATTTACACGGTCACAAATGAACAGAACGTAAAAACGTGATGTTTAAATGTTTAAAATCAAGCATTTGAGCTTAGCGACTAAAAAAGGGTTGAGAACATTAAAAGATTTAAATTTTAGATCTTCAAAAACCTCTGCAAACGTCTATGAACCAATAATTAGCCAAATTATATGGTCTACAACTTTGCATCTTTAGAATCAACGCACATATTATTGAATCTTTCCTTAGAATTTGTAAAGTAAGAGATAGTTGTAGTTTGTGAAATTGTTCGCATCTTTGAGTTTACTAAAAACAAAGTTTTTAAAAATTGCCTTTAAAATTTACAAAAGTATTTAAAAAAAAACAAATAAACAGTTTTTTGTATTCAACCAGGGCCGACGACACGTGTCAGGAAGGCACGTGCCCACCCAACTTTTTATCTAACGGCCCTTTTTTTTTCATAAGAAAATTCTAGATATAGAAGACTTTTTTTAAGAATTGACAATTGTGCCCCCCTATTTTGAATCCCGTGTCGTCGGCCCTGTAACCAAAAATTAAAAGGCTATGTAAGTTTAAACGATATTGTTTGCTACAAAATTACTTCGACCAGATTTTCACACACACACACACACAAAAAAAAAAAAACATTTAAGAACTTACCCGTTGTCTTTTTTGTCTTTTTTCTTCTTAATTTTCCCCACATAAATAACATCCATTGTTCTTTAACTTTTTTGTTCTCAACAGTGTAGAAAAAGAAAATAAATAGCCCTTGTAAAGAATTAAAAATGCAAAACAACCATTGAAATATGTCTCTTGCTTTTCCGACAGCTAAAACTGCAAATAACCAAGTTGTACCAAGTAATAAAGAGCACGTAAAAACAATTCGAACTTTCTTTTTGTTTTTATTGTTGTTATGAAGGTCGGAGTTACGATTAATAGTTCTAAGAACTGATATAAGAATAAAAATATTAGATACCATTACCAAGCAGACAGGTAAAAGGATACCCAAGTAAAACGGAAAACCTCGAACAACACATCTAAATAAAGAGAGAATAAATTAATTAAACATTAATGTACGGGGGAGGTGTCACGAACGGAAAGTTTATCTCGCAAAGCCAATTGTAAAATTCTAGCAAATATTTTTGTAGTTGATTTGCAGTGGACCTATATAGGAATTTTGAGCGGTTTATTTGAGGTTTGCTCATCGGCAACTAAGTTGATCATTAGTGGCATCCACTAAAAGTAGCCAGCCGATAACTTTCCAACATGTGATATAGTGACTTATCACCGGGTAGCCACTTTTGGCGGCTACCACTAATGGTCCGCTAAGTAGTTGATGAGCAAAACTAAAGTGGAGGGCTCAAATTGCCTATATAGATCAACTAAACTTCGGCTATAGAATGCTTGCTGGGATAACAATAGTAAACACAAAAATTTTATTTCAAAAATGAAAATTTTATTGTATTTAATAAAACAATATACTGCTATAAACAGTCAAAGTAATCAAACCAATGTTTTGATAAAACGCAATTTACCACTCCAAAGTTTTGAATGGAACAATGCAAGTCATGGAAAAGACACATCAAATCAATATTATGAACTAAGGTTATGCAAAACAAATTCATTTAGTCCTGCTTTAACTTTAGCCTTACCTTGAGATTTCAAGTATTAATCAGATTTTTCGAACAGCGCGTCGAATTTACATAATTTTTTCACTATTAGAAAGATAAGTTAACCTGCTAGAAATTATCTGAGAAAAAAAGTTTTGTTTTAATTTTTTTTGAAATGATATTTCCTATAGCTTACCAACCGGCCTGAGTGTTGTAAATTGAGCAGCTGTGTATGACAAGTGGAGCAATAAAGGAGCTAGTATGCATAATATGGATTTTATGCATGACATGAATAAATCTTCAATAAAATTTTTCATACCTTAATTTAATTATTTTAATGATTTCAAAAATAAATAGGGAAAATCAAATAGCATTAAAATTTTATAATCATTTCTTACAATAATATAAAATATAGAATATATAACATATTAAAAATATGTAACATTTAAAATATGTAACATAAAAAAAACACATATAAAATATACAAAACATAAAAAAAAAATTTTTTAGTAATTAATTTAAAAAATATATTTATAATAGACCTTAAACTATTTACCTAAAATTTCTTCATATTACAAATTTCTTCATATTAGTTTTACTTTTTCAAACCTGGTTAACATAACCTAACTGGACAAGGTAACACAGTTAGATTATATAGAAAACAGTAAGACGTGGGAAAAAAAAAACTTAAAATAATCCAATAATAAGAATATAACAAAGACAATCAATATCATAGCTTACAGCAAAAATACATAAAATACTTTAAATAGTAGACATATTTGCTATTTCAAATTTCTTTGCTTGCTATTTTATATTTCTTAGACCATCTCAAGAGTTGGTTTTAAAAAGGTTTTATACTTTTGTTTGTTAAAATTTGCTGTTTTACCTCTTTTCTTTTTTCAAACAATTGTGTTGGGTGCTTTATTGTTTTCTTATCTTTTTTAGAATCACGTGTAGGTTTGGTGGCCTTCTTGGTCTTCTGGATACAAACAACATTAAAAAAAAAATCCTTATTTTTATGTAATTTCAAACTATAAAAATGATTTGATGTGACAAGTGATTTCCAAAAAAATTGCAATAAGTTAAAATTGTAGACACTTGTTTTTTATTTGTTTCATTTGAATTTTAAAGTCTTTTCAACAAACAACGTTAACACCTAGATTGAATTGTCAGCCACTTTAATTACAGTTGAACACATGGTGTTCTTTCCTTTAAATTATGCTTTCAATAAATAGCATCAACCATTAAAAGCATGGGTAAACCATTTATTGATTACTTACTGATCAAAATATATATATTATGATTTAATTTCATGGTTCAATATATAATTAATTTAATAATTACAATATATATTTTATTAGGGGTTGTCCATAAATTACGTCAGGCTTGAGGCTGAGGAAAGAAGAGGGGAGGGGGTTAGTAAATGTTAGTGGTTTATGTGACAACTTGTACAGGACTTGCTACTAAAGTGTTACGATGTTGTGATAAGAGAGGAGGAGGGTAGGGGTCAGAAATGGTCAAAAAATGTGTGACGAAATTTATGGACTACCCCTAGGTTTTAACTATTATTCTTATGTTTCATTTGCATTAAAAAATTTTTTTTAACTGTATATAATAAAGTAATAGTAATGAAACAACTAATTCAGAAGGCATATCTACATTATATACAAATTAATTATGTTTTTGTACTTTGGAGCACCATGTCTTCTGGATCAATTAATTTATTTTATAATAAAAAAAATGCTGAGCTTGCATTAATTATCTAAACAATATATTTTACATTTGCATAGTATTCACTAAACAAGAAAACAAACCAACCAAGAGAATTAAAGCTGAAGATCAAATTTATATAGCATTAAAATTGGTAACCAGGATAAAATATTGCTGCATAACATGTTATTCTGGCAAACTCAATGGCTACTTGAAAAATGAAAGTTCTATGTTTTTCTATTAACTTATGATTTGCTGTGAACCAACCAACCACACTTACGAATGTTACTGGCGAGACTTACAAATAGTTACAATCCTGTGAGAACTTGATTAATGGTTTTTCATCTTTTTCAATACCATTAATGTGATCAATGTCTTTTTCTGTATGCTACTTGAGTGACAATTATCAAATAAGAGACAACAGCTATGATCGTAACCATTTAACTAATTCATTTTTTGATTAATGCACAATATTCAAGCTGTGAAAGTTTCTAACTTTTCTAACTTTTTTTCTTTTCTTTTGATATATTCAAGCTGTGAAAGTTTCAAACTTTTGATAAAAAAGAAGTGTTAACATAATAGGAAAAATTATATATTTCCTCAAAATTTTGATTTTAGATAATAACATAATTACATAATTCTTATTTTTTGAGAGTTTTTTTTTTTTGTAAATTGATTCGTAAATTGTAAATTTTTGTAAATTGATTTTGTAAATTGGTTTTGTAAAATGATTTTGTAAATTGAATTTTTAAATTAATTTTGTAAATTGATTTTTATTTGTAAACTAATTTATAACTTATTCTATTCATGCTATATACCATTAATGCATAATAAAAAATATTTAACAAAATTTGCTTACATTTTAGCATCATTATCAGATGAAGGACCTAGGTACTCAGGTTTACTAACAGATGTAATTATAGTAATACCGAATGGTAAACCTAAAATTAGAAAACGAAACAATAAAAGAGAAACAAAACAATACAACCACTCATATTTTTAATTCATATTCATATCAAACTCATATACTCAACCACTCATATTTTTAATTCATACTCATACAAACATACATACCACTCATACAAAACAAAATTTTTCAAGGAGCTTTTATAATTTGTTATTTTTTCAATCAAAAACATTATTAATGCATATACTTTTACAAGACATGACAATAATAAACACTGACACAAAGTACAATCAGTTTTTGATTATAGAGTTGTATGTACTTAAATATGGCATTAAAAATATTATATTTATATCAAACTAGTATCAATATTATTGATAATTTATGAACTTTTTCATTGTAAATGAATAATAAATTAGTAAAAATTACGTTATACATGTTAAATATTTACAACAAACAGTTTTGAAAATGAAAGATTTTTTATTTCTAATTGAAAATTCAGAAAAACAAGAAAACTAATTAAAACTAATGTATACAAAATTAAAATTTATTAAAAAATTTTCAAGTAAATGTTAAAATTGCTTTAATTATTGTTTTTCAAATATCAGGTAAATTTTGATTAAATTTGTGTCTAATCAACATAAACACACAAATACTCTAATTTGTGTAATAAATAAACCAATATAAAAAATATTAACAAAATAAAAAAAAAATTTAAAACAATAAAAGGGAGGAATCTTCGAAGATTCATCCCTTTTATTGTTTTAAATTTTTTTTTTTTATTTTGTTAATATTTTTTATATTGGTTTATTTATTATACAAATTAGAGTATTATAAAAGGGAGGAATCTTCATAATCATAATCTTCACTTCAATGATCTTTTGATAATTAATAATTGAAATTATTAATTTAAAAAATTGATAAGAAACTTCTAAATACTAGCAAATTACAACTTAAATAACAACTTGTGATAAAACTAAAACTTTAATTGCTTGTTCAAGCCAAATCAATTTTGCATAAAGAGAGTTTTTTCTCTTGTTGAAAATGTAAAAGATTTCTTGATAATAAAGAACCTCTCTCAACAGAAGCTTGGCGTTTATTATTATTACTTTTTTTCAAAGCGTATTACTATGTATTACTTTGTATAAACTCAGTAAAAAACATATGATATCTATTTTCAGAGTAAAGCATTATAAATCAGTCTTATTATTCATTAAAGGCAGATTCAATAAACACATATTTTTTTTGGCCAAAACTAAACCATGAGTAGATAAACAATTAGTAGTTTAACAAAAAAAAAAACAATTTAAAAAAACAAATTATTAAAAAAAAAATAATAATCCTTAAATTTTTCATTTAACACAAATATTCATTTACAATCCTGCTAATCTCATAAAAAATTTTAAAGTTAGATCTTAGAGCTTAACAATGCTTTTTAGTAACAGTAGAAAACTTTATCAACTCAGGAATAACAAGATTTACAGTTTCAAACAAAGCAAGCTTAGTAAGCCTTAATTTACCTCAGATTTTATAATAATTTTCAATAGATTCCGAAAGACATCAAGAAAACCAATTAGAAAAGAAACCATATATTCATCTGAATGAAATATTTTTAAAACCCTTTAAATTGACTTACAACATCAACAAAAACATTTACTTAATAGCAACAAAACCTATCATTTAACTTAATACTTTGAAAATAAGTATTTTTACTAATTTATATATATATATATATATATATATATATATATATATATATATATATATATATATATATATATATATATATATATATATATATATATATATATATATATATATATATATGTATATATATATATATATATATATATATATATATATATATATATATATATATATATATATATATATATATATATATATATATATATATATATATATATATATATATATATATATATATATATATATATATATATATATATATATTTAATAAATAGTAAATGTATGCATAAATTTATAATAAAGTATTATAAGTTATTTCCTAGCCCTGGCTCTCAATCCATGCTAAATCTTAAAAATTTACTAGAGCAGAGTTTGTAAAAAGTCCCATTTTTAGCTAGGGCTGGGACCTCAGTCACTTATTTAATATTGGTAATTGAGGTAATTTTCAGCTATTTTTACATTTTCAGATTATATAAGTTGAGAACTTATAAAATTTATTTGAATTATAATACTACTTCGTAAATCTATTTGTTCATTATAAATATATCTTTATTAATACTTTCTCTAGTTAAACAATAACGGAAATGTTCTAATTGGTCTTAATAAAAACTCCTTATAATAAGTACTGATACTTTTTATTTAACTATACATTCTGACTTAGTTCATTAAAGTAAAAATTTAAAATTTACAACTTTTATGATCCATTAAACTTCAGTGTGTCTATAGGTAAATACACATTGAAATCAGCACATTGAAATATTTATAGAAATGTTTTGCAATTTTCTAAAATATTTTGATTTTAAACTTTAGGCTATGTTGGCTGTTAGAAAATTTATCCACTGTGAACACCCCTTAGCTCTTTGATTTAAACGTATTTTCTGGATTTGGAATGCCAAATTATTTTAAACAAAGTATGTTTTTAATAATATATAAGAAGCACTTTGGTTGAAAACCTGCTAACTAACTTATTTTTATTCATTAATTACAACCTTTAATAATAACTTCTAAAAGTCTATACAAGTTTAGGCTAGTACTAGACACTTACAAAGTTATTAAAAAAGCCAAGTGAAAGAAAAATAAATTAACTTTATTAAACAAAAGAAAGCTTAACTAATTTTAAAATATTAGCAATGTATAATTAATACTGATGGGATTGGGAGGAAATGCACTACAATTTGTCTGACATACTGTTTCAGATAAATTTATCAGAAATCTCCTAAAATTATTTTTAAAAGTACTAAAAATATTTTTAAGAGTTGTCATTAAGAGTCAAGAAGTTAAATCATTAATTTTCCCTATTTATTTCCCTAGAAAAAAATTGATAAAACTTAATATCTTAGACTAGTGCATTCCCAAGCAACTATGCAACAGTCACCAAACATAGTTAGAACATTGTACTAGTGAGCATGTATAGTTCAAATTAATATGAATTTGTATCTAAATATAACATAGGGTAGATTAGGGTTATATGAGCTTTTTTGAAAATTGGATTATTTTCAAAAATAATTAAGCTAGATCCAAAATTTTTACAAATACACAATTTTTATATCTTTACATATATTCCCTATAATTATTTGGGCACCTAAAATTTTTTTTAAAAAACACAGAGGTTTAAAAAAAAAGCAAAAGTGCTCATATTACCCAGACCACTTGGTTATTTTTAAATTAGCTCAAAAAAAAATAACATTAAGTAAAAAATACCAACCTGACAATTAGAACTAATATTTGAAATATAATGATTCATTATTAATAAAACTTATCATTAAAGAATCAAATTTTGAACCACTTTTTGTTGAAACAATACTGCTATGTTTTCTGCAAAAAAAATTAGTTTTTCAATTTTATTAACTTAAACCTTTAAATAAAAAAATTAAAATTTTTTAATTTTAAATTGCTGAAAAATATTTAGTATTGCTAAAATATTAAAACTATTCACTGTGTTTTATCTTTATTTAAAAAGCTTTTAAAATCACAGCTATTTTAGGACTTTAAGCTAGGTATTTTCAATAAAAAACACTGGGTAATTTGAGCATGCTCATATTACACAAAAACAACATCTTTAAATAAAGTCAAAATTAATTGTTTCTATGTATTGTTTTCAAACAAAAATGGATTGGATTTTTAGCTAACATATTTTTCTTCATGAAAAATTAGTTTCATTAATTTAGTACCAAAATATTGCGCCACAGATTTATTCATGAGTGATGATGTTATTTTAACAACACAAAAAGTTTAACAGCATTTTAATTTGATGATAGCCGCTAATTACTGCATACAAATTTACGCTAAATATACTGATTCCTGTTATCACCACATAAAGTTGATTCAAAAAATACAAAGCAACTTTAACTTCACTCCTTACTTCTGAGAAATCTTTAAGTATGCTCATATAACCAAGGTGCTCATATTACCCTAATCTACCCTATAGAAAATACAAAGAACTTTTATTTATAGCTAACAAAATATATGTATAAATATGCAAATATAATAATTGTATAAATATGCACATATAATATATGTATAAAAACATGCATATATTGATAATTGAGCACACATAACATATATATATATATTAGCCCATCCCATTTTGACCCTCATGAACAAATATTTATACGCGGAGTGTTGCAAAATATTACCAAGGTGCTGTTTTCTTAATGAAATTTTTTATTTTAGATGAAATTTTTTATTTTAGATGACCCTTTATACTTGTGCCACTCTTTTGAAGTTTGAAATTTTTACATTTTCAAAATTTTTATGGGTATTTTTAAACAATCGGTGCAAATAGAAATTTAAAAATCATTAACTATATAATAATGTCATTACAAGTAATGGAAGGTCTTTTATCTATAACGATTGTGGGTATTTTTATTACTATTATTTTTGTTAACTGGTGGTATTTTAAAACGCACAAATTCGTTATGAAACTAAAAAAATGTGGTTTTTAAACACAGTAGTATTGAGACCCAATACACAGCAATTAGAAATTTATTAAAGGCTTTTGATCTCATGCAGTTAACTTTGGCTATTTAAAAAGGGTTTGTACAAGATTAGCTAAGTTTCCTGGCCGACATTGTTGTTAACCTCCTTGTCATCATGTCAGAAAGCATCATATAGCAGTAGCCGTAAATAAAACTGTTAAGCTGGAGAATAAACTATTTATATCATAAAACCATAAATAGTTAAAAAATAGTAAGGTAAAGATAAAACTGCTTCACTTTAAAATATCTTTTTGCAAAAAAAAAATGAATAAGTTTCTTGATGACAAAGAAAGTTGAGATCAAGTTCATATCAAGTGAACTTCAATCAAATCTTGGTTGGTGTACATTAGTTACGTGACCTAACTAACAGTGCATATTGCACCTTGTAAGAAAATTAACAAATATGGAGCTGTTTCAAATGCCTTGAATTTCATGAAATTCATATTTCATTTCACTCAAGCAATAATTTCACTCAAGCAATTTTATTCTGAGTAATAAAATACTCAAAAAAAACAATAGAATGAAAAAATCAAAAGAATGGCTAAATTTAAACTCTAAATTTCTCTTTAAACACTAAATTTCTCTCTCTATGGAAACGTGGTTTTTGATCTGTGACTTTTCTGATACTGCAACTTTTAAAGTAAAACTTAATTTCACAAGTTTTGATATATTTTTTTTTTATTTAACCATATCAATAAAATTTACAAATTTCATTGTAAATTAATATAAATTGGTTAGGTGTCACTCATATAGTTACAAACTAGTCAATGGAGTGACACCTAAAAAACATAAAAATTTCACGAAAAAATAAGTAAATAAATAGAAAAAAAAAAAAAACAAAAAAAAAAACAAAAAAAAAACAAAAGGAAAAACTCAACATCTGTATATATAAATAAGAGAGAAAAGGAGAAAAGATTGTTAAACAAATAATAATGATATATGTAATAATAATAGTAGTAATACAAAATAATAATAATAAAGTACCAATAATATTAAGAATATTATAATACAATATAAATTGTATGTACAAATCATAGATGATAATTAGATATAATAATAACACAAAATGTAACATTAATAAGTTTAACTTTTTTATTAGAATGTTGTGATCAACCGTATCAAAAGCTTTTTGAAGATCTATGAATAAACCACAAGCAAAAGAACCACTGTCAATTGCACCACAAATCATTTCAGTAATGCTAATAATAGCGTGAGAAGTGGAGTGATTTGAGTGAAACCCAAATTGTCATATATGAAAACAAGCAGAATTATTTAAAAAGTTGTAAACACAAGAATACATAAGTTTTTCTGAAAGTTTGTTGACATTTGATAATAATGAAATTGGTCTGTAGTTATTACATGCAAGTTTTGAGTCTTTTTTATGAATTGGGATAACAGAAGCAATTTTTAAAATATCAGGGACATTTTAAAAATACACCGGTTGTGAATGACAGATTAAATAGTTCAGAAAGTACAGGAGAGATATCATTTGCAAGAGCTTTAAAAATAGGTATTGGAATGCTGTTAGGTCCGGAAGACTTGCTGTCATTAAGAGAATGAATAATCGATAATACTTTGTTTTTTGTCTGTAGGTTTTATGAACATTGAATTAAGATTAGGATTTCTAAGATATTTATTAAAGTCAGAATTGGATGAGTGGATCTTATTCCGTAAATCTTCCGGAACTGCAACAAAGAATGAATTAAAAGATTCCGAAATTTTAATGGGGTTGCATATCATGAAGTTGGTAGAAGATAAGCATGAAGGAGATTAATTAACTCTCGAACTAAGTTTTAAAAGATTCTTAATACCATTCAATGTAGATTTCAAATTTTTGGCATTGTCAGAGAAGAACTTAGAGTAATGGTTCTTTTTACTACAACGGGTGAGAGTAACAAGTAAGTTTCTATATGTTTTATAAGATTTTTCTAGATTGAGTTTGTTATTAGGATTCTTTGCTTTAAAAAATTTGTTAAATATTTTATTTCGCATTTTAATAGAAGTCAAGATTCCTCGTGTTATCCAAGGTTTGAGACCCCTTGATAAGCATCAATTGCTGACTTTTTTCAATGGTGCATGTTTATCTAAAAGAGAATTGAAACTTGAGAAAAACTCTTCAAATGACTTACCTTAGTACCTTATTATTAGTCTTACCTTCTTTGACATTGATTACATTAGTCCAGCTAATTTTTGAGAAATCACTACATAATTCGATGCAATTTATTTGTTTTAAATTTCGACAAAAAATGGAGCTTTTACGAGTATTAATTTTGTTTCTATAAAATGGATGTATTAAAAATTAGGGCAAATGATCTGATACCGTAGAAGTAAAATTACCAGCAAAAATATTTGTAGAAGTTGCATTAGAAAATATGTTTCCAATTAGAGTTTAGGAGTGATTTGTGATTCTTGTTGGCAATGAAATAAAGGGTAGAAAGTTATTTAAAGCAATATTGTCTAAAAATTCGGAGACAGAATTATCTGAGTTTGCTAATAAAAGATCAAAATTAAAATCACCTATTAAAAAAGTAGTTTTGTATAGATAGCTTTTCCATAGATAGCTTATCCATAGATAGCTTTTCAAAAAGTAGAATTAAATATGATTTAATAAATTTTGAAATATCCATACTAGGATGGCGATAAATACAGCCAATAATGATGTTTGATTTTTTAGGAATAATGATTTCCACAAACACAGATTCTAAAAGCTTTGGTTTAAGCATATTAAGATCATATCGAAGTTTGTAAATTAATGTATTCGATATATAAAGTAAAGCTGGGAGGAGCTAAGATTTAATAAGATTTTTTCGGAGTGTGCTCATAAACATAACCGGTAAGATTTAATGGGATAGTTATAAAATGTCATTTTTTAGTTTAGTTTCAGTTATGCCAATAATACTGAATTTATGATTAATAAGAGATAAAAGTGAGTTTAATTCATCAAAATTTTTAACAAGAGAAGCAATATTTAAATGAAAAAAAGAAAAATTATTATTGTCGATGTTAGAAGAGTTAAAACTTTCTATGTCCATATATTTACAATTAATAGGGTTTTCTTTGAGGTTTACGTCATTGTCATTGTTGTTATTAAGTTGATAGGAAATAAAATCATTAAGTTGATTATAAAGATTAGACTGTATGGTGTTTGGGAAAGATGATATGTTGTTTTCGAATTCATTAATATGAATCACTTTATCATTTATTGTCTGCAGGTGCAACTCCTTATCTGATAAAGTACTGAATGGAAAATTTTTTTCCCTACATGAAATACAGAACCAAGATATTTTAGAGTTTTTTAATATTCTAAATTCAATATCATTCAGAGACAAGATTTTTTATGAAAAAAGTTTAGGCAATGATCAAATTGAAGGTAGTGATGGTTTTTATTAACTTTCTTGAAGCAATCTTTTTTTCAAATCTAGAACAGCAATATAACCAAAAATAATAAAAATAATAATAGTATTTATTAACAATATAAATATAATTCAATTGATAAAATAGTAAAACAAAAATAATATTTAACAGTTAAAATAAATAATGAAAAAATACTATTAATAAAGTAAAAGAAGAATAACGTAAATATATATTAAAAAAAATTTTTAATTGGTTAAATGATAAGTTGTAAGTATAAAATAAAACAATTTATATTAAATTAATAATAAATTATAAATGATTATAAGTAAATTATTATAGTTATAATAAGTGGAAAATATAAGAATAAATTATTTAGTTTATACTTAGTATAATAAGTTAATAAGTAAAACTATAGTAACTAAGCTAACAAACTATATAGATATATAATAATAATACTAGTAGCAATAATAATTATTATAATAATTATTATAATAACAATAATAAAAACAATAATAAGTATATATAATAATAAACAATATAAGAAAAAAGAAAAAAATTAATGAAAACAAACAAGAAAAGAAGAAAACAAATAATAATAATAATATTCAAAAATAAGAATAATTACATTAAATTAAAAGCGTATTTTAAGATAAACAAACTAAATTCTTCTAAAGTTTCACTACAATCTTCTGGCACTACTTTTTCTTCTTTGTTTTTTCTTTTGTCTTAGTTTACTTAATTTTTCTTTTTTTTTTTTCTTTACTTTTTAATTTTTATTTTATTTGTTTTTTTCCTTTTCGTTCTTTTTTTTTTTTTTTTTTTTAAGTTTATAAAGTGTTCCTTTTTTTTTTTTTAATTCGAAGATCTTTTTCTTTTTCTTTTTTTTTTTTTCTTCCCTTCCTTTTGTATGACTTTTCAAATGCGTTTGTTTTAAGACGATCTTAAGACCGCTAACAAATTATTTATGCATATAAAACAAAAAATTATTTACTTGTTATTATAATTTGGTTTTATCTTTAATTTTTATATTTATCTTTTCTTTTCTTTTTCTCTTTTACCGTTAATAAAACGTGACCGCCATTGGCGAAGACCTACCACTGACTGTCATTTAAAAAAAAAAGGTTTTAGAGTTATTTACTTTGTATTTTATACTTCAATCTTATTATTTAAGAACAATTTGTGTCCTAAAGTAACAAATTGTCTAAAGATAATGCAAAATGGTTTAAAATCAGATGCAAAATACAAAGAAAATAACTGTAAAACCATTTTTAAAAATGAAATCAATAGAAATAGCATTTTGATTTAATCTTGTTAAAAATAAATGTAATAAGTATTTAGCAATGTCGTTTTAAACCTTATTTCATCTAGATTGCATTATTTTTAATTTACACTTTTAAGATCAACAAGATTATTGGCAGTATATCGAGCCTATTGCAGAGGTGAAATTCAAATCATGATAAAACCTTAGATGTGTTTAGTACTTGCATTAGCATCTTTTGATAGAAATCAGTATATAAAAATGGTAAAAAGTTCTGTATTCAATAAAAAAGGGAGGTTCAAAAATTTTTGAATATAATGAATTCCAAAACTTTTAAAAACTTTCAAAGTTGCTAACAACACATCAGAACTCACAGCAAAAGTGTAAATTTATTAAGCAGAATCTAAGAAACTTATTTCTTAAAACAAGAAATATAGTTCTTGTTTTTAAAAATGAATTGCAGGGTAGGATATTTATTTCTAAAAACAAGAACTACATTTCTTAAAACAAGAAATGCAGTTCTTGTTTTAAGAAAAATATTTTGTAATAAAAAATTCAATTTTTCTGTGCTTACAAAAAAATTGAATTCAAGATAATGTAGAGCGTGTGATGAGCTAAAATTTATTCAAGATAATGTAGAGCGTGTGATGAGCTTGGAGAAGCTTCAGAAGCTACTTCAAATAAAGAGTTCTTGTAAAAAACCATTAAAAAAAGAAGAAGAGTGGATTCCAGGATGTAGCAAGGGTGAGTGCTTTCTCGCTTTTTGTTATTAAATGATTTTAATAATTTGAATTTTAAACCAATACCTAACTGCAAATTCTGAACCTTAAAAGTACATTTAAAAGTAATTTTTTAATATATTTTCTTGATATATATTTGTTTTAAGCTGAAAATTTATATGTTTATAAATAATTATTGCACATTTGCAGCATTTAAACGCTGAATTCTGAAGCAAATTTGCTTCAGAAAAAAGAGATCTGTGGCAGTGACTGATCCAGCATTTTTTAATGTTTGAGATAACATGGAACAAAATTCAAATATTTGTATTTTTATACTAATATCAATAAATGATGCTTTTTAAAAAGTTGCCATGTTTGGAGGCTGGAAACAAAAAAAGCCATAAAACAAGTTGATCAAATAATTTATTTGCTACTCTTAACTAAATTTATATTCATCGATAAATTTTAAGTATTGTTTTACAACCTCTAAGCATTCAAAAATTATGACTATATACAATTTGTAACCCCCTCAAATTGAGGGGCATTTAAACTTTATATTGTTATAAATTATGAACTCTGCGAGATATTACTATGAAACTTAAATTTTATCAATAAATATAAATTAACTAAAAAATTATTTTAACAATTATTTTATTTGGGGCAGAGGAATGAATTTTTAGGGCTTTTTTAGTTTCCAGGCTCCAATCATCACAATATTTTGCAAAGCATCATTATTTGACATACAAATGTATCGAGATTGGGCCATGTCTGTTACCTATCTCAAACACAAAAAATGCTGGATCCTTCACTGATATGTGGTTATATGTCTACTCTAGGCTTTTTGCAACATGAAGTGTAAACTTTCAAGTTAAATGCTTTTCTGCGGTGCTCTGTGATGTAATCATTAGGTTTTCTTGGAGCACTTAAAATAATCACACAAAAAAATATGTATATTTATTTTTGAATCACATTGATACATTTTGATCTAGTTTAATTTGCAACAAAAGATTTAAAGTCCTTTACCAAATCTTTCAAGGAAAACCATTTTGGATTTGGATTTGTTTATTTTAAAGGCTCAAGTTACAGTATTAAAAAATAAACAACAAACAAAGTTTGTTGTATGACTGGAAAAAAGCCTAAAAATTAACAAATATCTCTTTACAGTAGCCAAAGTGTTAATTTATCTATCGTAATCAATGTAAGATAGGCACAATATATTTCGTAAATTAATGAGCACTGTGCCTTTTTTTGGTACAGGAACACATAAAAAAAAAACATTGTTGAACAAATCAACTGGATTTGACATCAGAATCTATTTGCACCAATGCTTGAAAATTGCCCTAAAATTAGCCAAAAATCATAAAAAGCGTAACAATTGGCGCGAATACTTCTATCAAAAAAAAAAAAAAAAAATTTATAAATGTGACCTCTATGCCACTCATTAGCCACTACGCATAAAAATTGGTTGTCAAAATTCGTTATACAAATATATATATATATATATATATATATATATTTATATATATATATATATATATATATATATATGTATATATATATATATATATATACATTATATGTGCATAATAATACATATATGTAAAGTGTATATTATCAATGTTCGCATATACTTATTGTTCATTAAGCTTAAAAAATTTGAAGCTAGAAAGTTACTAAATGTATTAGGAAATAAATAATAATATAAAATCATACCCCAACCAAATGCAGATGATTTAAGGAGAAATATGTAAGAGCTAGATGTGTTAAATACTTTCACAACCATTCTGTATAAATTGAATCCTTCGACTGCCATCCAAAAGAATGATGATAAAATGAAAAATTGCAACAGTGAAGAAACAGCCATGCACAAACCACGAGGTTTTGTACGTTCTACCAATCCAAGAAATATAACAAGTGTGCACAATAAATTCACACATAAAATAATCAGAATTTTTGGAGCAAGTTTCTTTCTCAATTCACTTAAAAGAATTAACATTTACACCACAATAGATTAAAAAAATCAAAATATTTACATTTAACATGTTTTGTATATTATTTGACAAAATCAGCCATACATTTAACTGAAAAAATCTGAATTTAAATATTTTTATGATATATACTTTTTATTATCTTGATCAATTATATGGCTGATGATTGCCACCAGGCATGGTCTTTTAGTTCCATCAAAAAACTGTTTTTTATTTTATATATTTTATAGCTATATATATATATATATATATATATATATATATATATATATATATATATATATATATATATATATATATATATATATATATATATATATATATATAAATATAAATATATATATATATATATATATAAATATAAATATATATATATATATATATATATATATATATATATATATATATATATATATATATATATATATATATATATATAGGGGTTCAAGTAGGGGGAATGCAGGGGAACGCTGCTCCTCCTTAGCCCAAGAAGGAAATCAATTTAGATACAAAAGCTGGAGTGATACAAATGTCAAGCAATGGATTAACTTGTTTGTCAGTTATAACAGGTAGAACGCGCCTATTGGAACCAAGAGTTGACATTGATGAGAAGTTCTTAGCAAACAACTCAGCTTTGTCTTTAGGTGAGGTGGCAAAATCTGAATCATACAAGTGAGTTGGAATGATGGATTTTTCCTTATTATAGATACTGTTAAATATTCTCTAGAAGCCACAAAAGCCTATCTTTGAGATGAAATATGAGATTTCGTTATCTGAGAATAGCGGGCTTTGACATTAGACAAAACCTTTTTACAATGGTTTTTAGCAATAGTAAATAGACATCTGGAGAATTGTTTTACTGATAGATATAAAAGTAATGGTTATGATTGGAAATTGCAGCAGCAAAATGAGAGGAAAACCATAAAGAAGAGTGAGACTTGACTTGGAATCGCCAAGAGGGAACAAAAGATTCCATGCTAGCCTAAATTTTAGAAGTTATATAAGAAGCACATTTGTCAGCAGAAAGCTGAAAATCATGGAAAGAATCCCAGTCACCTCTAAGGTAGTTATAAGCAAAAAAGCAATCATTAAAATTAGGCAAAGAGGATTATAATGATGAATAAAAAAAAGATAATAGTTTTAGAGAGATTAAACTATGATCAGAAACACCTAAAGGTGGAGAAACTGAGCACTGCCTAGAATTAGAAACAAGACTCAAGTTGAGTAGAGAAGATAAATTATTTTGAACATGCATTTGTGTGTGAAGAACCATTTAACCTAAATAGTTTTTAGAACCTTTATCTATATTTCCTGTTTTGATTTCAAGACTTCCCAGACTTACATTGAAGCAGAAAAAAAGTTTCATAGTTTTTAAAGATAGCCAAAGATAAATGCAGCAAGATCGGTCACAAAAGAAAGAGAAATCACACAAAACTCAGCTTTGTGACACCCACCAGATTTAAAAATAGCCTGCTCATTAAGAAAATTCATGCAACACACTTCTCTACTCCTGCTTTACATTCTTTAAACTGTTTAAGAAAGTTGCAATTAATACTATAACTGCATTCACTCCAATTAAAAAAGATGGATAAAGTTATGTTCAGCAGATTGCTTATGCTTACTAAATCCTTCATAAGCAATCTCCAGTTGCAAAATCCACTTTTGCTGATTAGAGAACTCTTAGTTTTTCTGAAAAAAAAAAGCAAGATAACCAGTAAACACCATATCTATTTTTGTTAAACAACTATTTTAAGATGTGTAGCAAAGTTCCAGCGTTTCCACAGGTTTCAAATGTTGAAAAATCAGTGGCACTGACATCTCTTAATTTCTGATTTTTTCTGATGACCTCAATCAGTCAACTACTATGACATATTTAATCGGCAAGGTTAATAAAGTATACTTCGATGTTCTGAGTTAAATTTTCACTGGCAACACTAATGAAGTCAAAGATTACTGCCTCTTTACTAAAATCTTAATCACTAGTCAACAAATCCAGAGGATAGCAGCTACATGATCAGAAATAGCTTCTTGTGCTAATGCAGCAGACTGTTTTTTTTTCAAAAAATGTTATCAACATTGGTATGGATGCAACAACATTATGCATACTTCTTTTTTAATTTTCATAATCCATTTAAAAAGTTGTTTTTAATAACTTTAAAAGAGTTTAATTTTTTTCTTGCTTGCCTGTTCAAACACCCTGCAGCAGCTGCCAATGCTAGACATGGGTATTTTGATAATTTTTGTATACTTTTATTACAAAAAATTTTAATTCATAACATCTGTTTAAAATGGAGTTATATATATATATTAGAGTGTGCTATTGCATAGTTTTTTAACTTTTAATGAATACATATTTTTTATGTTTCCTTTTTATATTAAAAATATTTGAGGTTTTCATTGGTTTTGGTTAAGGGTTTTAGATTGGTTTATTGATTTAATGTTCATTCATAAAACTGTTTTGCTCAACTTATTTTTAATAATAATATTAAATTAAATTTTTAAAATGTGTTAAATGCAACTTTTTAAATTGAGGACCAGTGATAGAACTTCTTTAAAGTCTAAAAATTATAAAAAGCTTACAAATTTATTTAAGAGAAGAAGGGTAAGTGCTAAGATGTGTTCCATGAAGCTACCAACTTGTTACCAAGCTGTTGTGATTGAACAAATTCTTTATTTCAAAGAAAATTTATCTTAAACAAAAATCTAGCCTAAATCACAAAATAAGCACTTATATTCTGTCCTTTTAGCAATAAATTCAGGTTCAACTATTTTTTTGACAAATAAACTATTTAATAAAATTACTTTTAAAAATTTATAAATACTGAATAATATGTAAAGTAGTTTTATCCATTGTCTATGGAATGTCCATACACCCATACCTGTACGGTTGAAGTCATATTAATGCGTTTACTTAACATTTTAAATTGCAACCCATAAGAAGGTTGTAAAATTTTTAGAAAATATTGGTATATAATTGCCGAAACACCTCGCTACAAAATTGTCATTTTAAAAGGAAATGATTGGTTGAGCTGTGGTTTTACAAGGATTGCAGTGCAAGACTTTATCTGGTGAGGTAGGAAGATAAAAATCTAAATATATAGAATTTAAACATATATTTTATGTTTTACTTTGGTTTAAAAAAATTTTTGACAACAAGATATTTTTAAAAAGACTGCACTTAAGGGGTAAACAGATTCTATCTGTTAACCAGCCTCGCACCCCTTCTTCATCCATTAGGCTGGCGCAGATATATTTTTAATACATTGTTTCCAGTTTAGGATGTTGAACTCTGGATCTTCTTGACTCAATTCATGGGTTTTGTTTGTGTCTCTGTTTTTATGACTAGGCAACTCATTCTATAATCTCCGAATGAGGGTACAGTTCTAAAACTCAGTTTTATGGTTCTGAGGCCAGCTGGTAGTCAGGTTTCCCGAACACTGTGGTAGCTCTCAGAGAGGCTGATTCTATCAACAGCTGAAAAATATCAGAGTACTAACAGTGCCATGTTGCACATGGATGGTGTCCCTGTTTGTATTTTAGTGTGCATTGCCAGAGCCACATTGGAGCTCTTTGTTATGGCATAGGGTTGATTAGTGGAAATTTTTTTTATTTTTTTATTTTTATTTTAATTCACCTTCTCAAGGCCGGGAAGGCCACTACAGACGAGGAGGCTACTTATTTGTGGCTATAACCCTCTCTCAACTCTATAACTCCGAAACACGAACCTTGACGAACAAGGCCGCTGCGCGGAGAAACGAGTTGAGCGCGGTACTACCAGGGACGTGGTGGGGATCAAACTCGGAACCACTAGTTTATGAAGCGAGCGCTCTACCACTACACCACTACCGCATGAAATGAGGAAATAAGGCAATTGCTTGAGCTATAAAGCAGTGTACTGAGTACTATCTATGTTTCGAGTCAAGTTCTTTAACAAATTTAAAAATGATTAAAGTAACAAAAACTATAAAACACAAAAAACCACAGTCATCACCAAGTTCGCTAAACCTATCATTCACCAATATTTGTGGTCTTCGAAGTAACTTTTCTTCTGTTCAGTCTTATCTCTCGCAAAGTTCACCAGACCTACTTGCTCTTTGTGAGACTAATTTGAGTTCAGCTGTCTCATCTTGTGTTCTTAGTGTTGATGGTTATCTTCCTTTAATTCGTAAAGACTCCAATAGTCACATGCTTGGCCTGGGCATTTACATTCGTAAGAATTAACCCATTTGTCGGGAAACTAGGTTTGAATCCACAGACTACTCTTTTATGTGTTTTCGTTTAGCATCACTTCACTCTATCACCATTTTCTTTGTTCTATATCACTCTCCCGCATCTCAAGACTGCACTCTTCTTGATATTATTTCTGATTATATTGACCAAGCCCTCATTCTTTATCCATCAGCCAATATTGTTGTTGTCGGTGATTTTAATGTTGATCACACTGAATGGCTTGGCTCTAGTGTCAGTGACTCTGCAGGCATTAAGACCCACAACTTTTGTCTTTCTCAACCCCTAACTCAAATAGTCAACTTTCCAACTTGCTTTCCAGACAACCCGAATCATTTACCTTTTCTACTCGACTTATGTCTTGTTTCTGATCCTAGTCAGTGCTCAGTTTCTTCACACTCACCCTTAGGTGCTTCTGATCATGGTTTGGTCTCTCTAAAACTATTATCTCATTCTTCTTTACCATCAAAATCCCCCTATCATCGTACATCTTACAACTACCTTAAAGCTGACTGGAACTCTTTCTGTGATTTCTTCGTGATGGCCCCTGCGTAGAAATCTTTCGTCTCCCTGTTGACAAATGTGCTTCTTAAAAACTTCGTGGATTCAGGCTGGCATGGAATCCTTTATTCCCTCTCAACGATTCCAGGGCAAGCCTCACTCTTTTCCATGGTTTTCCTCACATTGTGCTGCTGCAATTGCCAATCGAAACCATTACTTCCATATCTATCAGCAAAACAATTCTCCAGAAAACAGACGTCTGTTTATTACTGCTAGGAACCATTGTAAAAAGGTTTTGTCTAATTCCAAAGCCTGCTATTCTCAGATCATGAGATCTCGTATTTCATCACAAAAATTAGGCTCTAGTGACTTCTGGAGAATTTTTAATAGTATCAATATTAAGGGCAAGTCTGTAATTCCACCTCTTTTGTATGGTTCAGACTTTGTCACCTCACCTAAAGACAAAGCTAAACTATCATCTCTTGATGCCACTAGTTGCGTTCTACCTGATATAACCGTCAAACAGGTTGATCCACTGCTCGACATCCGTATTACTCCAGCTTCTGTATCTAAAGTGATTTCCTGTTAAGACTCTTCTACAGCTTGCGGCCCAGACAACATACCTGTTATAGTCTTGCAGAAGTGTTCTCCGGAGCTGTTGTCTATCCTTTCAAAACTATTTAACAAGTGCTTATCAGAGTCTTGTTTTCCAGCCTGCTGGAAAGCAGCATCTTTTATCCCTATTTTTAAAAATTCTGGAGAGTGATCCGATTTGTCTATCTGCCGTCCCATTAGTCTTCTTCCTATCATAAGCAAGGTTTTTGAATCTTTTATTAACAAACACTTAATCTCTCATCTCGAATCTCATAAACTACTTTCTGATCGTCAATATGGATTTCGATCTTCTCGTTCTACGGCTAATTTGCTAACAGTAATAACCGATAGGTTTTATCGCGCATTAGACAAAGGTTAAGAGGTTTAGGTCATCGCTCTTGACATTTCTAAAGCGTTTGATAAAGTTTGGCATGCTGGTCTTCTCCATAAGTTTTCTACTAACAGTGTATCTGAAAACATCTTTAAGATTATTGAATTCTTCCTTTCCAATCGTAGTATAAAAGTTGTCCTTGATGGACAGCACTCTTCTTCTCATTCTGTAACCTCAGGGGTACCTCAAGGTTCAATCCTTGGCCCTATACTCTTTTTATTTTACATTAACGATCTTCTAGATATTCTCACATCTAAGGTGGCATTGTTTGCTGATGATACTACCATTTATTCTTGTCACAATAGGAAGCCAACTCCCTCTGATTGCTTGTAGTGGGCATCTGAGCTTGAAAAGGATCTCACCTGCTACAGCATGGGGCTCACAGTGGCTGGTGAACTTTAATTCAGATAAAACTCAATTTTTTTCGGCCAATCGTTATCGCAATAGTTTAGACCTTCCTATATTTATGAACAGTAATGTACTCGATGAGTCTCCCACCCTTCATCTTCTATTAACTCTTACTTCTGATCTTTCTTGGAAACCTTATATCAAATCCGATGCAAAATT
This sequence comes from Hydra vulgaris, assembly GCF_022113875.1. Taxonomy (NCBI): domain Eukaryota; kingdom Metazoa; phylum Cnidaria; class Hydrozoa; order Anthoathecata; family Hydridae; genus Hydra; species Hydra vulgaris. Next base: position 44,206,619 of record NC_061165.1, read on the forward strand.
AGCATCTGCTAAAGTTGCTTCTCTTTATCGAGCTCGTCACTTTCTTACTCTGGATCCTATTCTCTATCTCTATAAATCTCAAATCCGGCCTTGTATGGATCACTGTTGCCATATCTGGGGAGGATCTTCTAATGATGCCCTTTCTCTTTTAGACAAGGTGCAAAAACGCATTGTAAACATAGTTGGACCTGCTCTTGCAGCCAACCTTCAACCTCTGTCACATTGTCGTAATGTTGCTTCTCTTTCTCTTTTCTACAAATACTATAATGGGCACTGCTCGAAAGAGCTAGCGTCTCTTGTGCCATCTACTAAAATTCATTCTTGTGTTACTCATCATTCAATTAAGTCTCATCCTTTTTCTGTTACTGTTCCTAAGTGCTCCAAAAACTCTTATTTGTCTAGTTTTTTTTCCTCGAACATCAGTTCTTTGGAATTCGCTTCCTTCATTTTGCTTTCCTGATTCATATAATTTGCAATCTTTTAAGTTGTCAGTAAATCGTTATCATGCTCTACAATCTTCATCTTTTCTCTTCCAGTAACTTCCAACACTAATTAGTGGTTGCTTGCAGCCTTGTTGGAAGCGAAGATAATTAAAAAAAAAAGTTTAAAATTTTGAGATAACAGTATTATTAAACAGCAAACATTTTTAAGTCAAGGTGTCTTTTTTTTCCAATTTTTACTTTTAATTTCAAAATACTGAAAGTAGAACTAAAAATTAAAGTAAAAAAAAAAAGCCTTAAACTTTAAAAACTTAAACTTTTTACTTTAATAGTTGTTTAATTTTGTTTTAATAAATTTTAGAAAATTTTTTATGTTTATTAAAATTTCTAAAGGGATTGCTCAACTCTTAGTAGTACAGATTTGTTGTAAAAAAATAAAGCTTCAAAAAATTAGTTTTAGTGACAAAAAAATATAACAACTTACGCAAAAGCAGAATAACTAACAATAGTAATAAATAATCCAGCAATTGAAATAGCACACCCAACCCATGTAACAATACTAAGGATCAGAGGGTTATTGTTTGATTGATCAACATCTAGCAATATTGCAAAGTTTGTAAGGTGGTTGCATTGGCAAAAGATTTCTGAAGTTGGATTGCCAGTAGTGTTGCAACCATCAGTAGTCCAGTTTTGTTCTGAAAAAAAAGAAGAATTTACATCTCTCTTTTTCTCTTTATATATATATATATATATATATATATATATATATATATATATATATATATATATATATATATATATATATATATATATGTATATATATATATATATATATATATACATATAAATATATATATATATATATATATATATATATATATATATATATATATATAATAATAAAAATAATAATAAGACTAAAAGAGAAAGATCAATAAATGACTATTCAACAACACACTTTATGCGACTCACAAATCCTTAAAACTCAAGTTATTATTTAAAATTTTAAGCTGACTATTAACATAACATTAATTAGCTTAAATTTTAAAATAATTTGGTTTTAAGTAAATCCTCTAATTTTATTGGAGTATAGTTTTATAAAAAATCATAGTTACTGGAAATTAATTATTTTTAAAAAAATATTAAAACAATTTTAATATTTGAAAAAAAATGTTAAGAAACACCTTCCACCATGTAGAATTGACAATTTCTTTTGCCAGAAATAGTAGATTTACTGGAAAACTTCATCAATATTGGATTGCTTAAGTTTTCCACTTTTATACCATTTACTGAGACTGACAGTATCACACTATCTATAACTCCTACTTGTTCCCTGAAAAATGCTTTTGTTCTATATATAAAAGAGTAAATTTGAGTTTCATTATGTTCAATAAATAATGAAGAAGGAAGAATTATGTAGTCTTTTATATCTGATGTAGACTTGAAATTATCACTAGATATATTTACACCAACACTAGATTCATTTTCCATTGAAAAAATAAATATTGAGTTTTTTTTTTGTTTGGTAATGTATGAAGCCATTCCCAAGTTTTTCAGTGACATAGTAACATTTGTGGTTTGTTGTTTCCCCAAAACATCAATTAATGATAAAAAAACAGCAGACAAATTAAACTTCTGGTTTGCGCTCTTAATTAAACTTGTATTTGAAGTTATTAAAGCATCTATAGATGACAAAATACCATGGGTAACCTAAACATATTATCAAAAAAAAAATAATTATAGGAATTTTATTTTTAATAAAAAAAATTTAGTACTTAAAAAGAATAAAAAACTTAATATAAAAAAAGTAAAAAAAAGACAAATTATAAATTTTATTTTAACAATAAAAATCAAACAATCCAATAATCATAAATACTAAATAAACAACTGCTTATTTAGTTTTAAAAAATCAATTAAAAAATCAATTAAATCAAATAAACTTTTTTATTCTTGTGATGATGTTGAGTTGTTTAGAGGTACTAGAAGTTGGTTTGAGTTTTCAGTTGTGAGACACTTTTTGGTGCAAATAAAAACTAAATAAACAAACACAAAAACAACTAACCTTTTCTGATGAGAAGTTCACATTTATAATCTGTTTTATAATACTTGAAATCATTTGAACATCATATATGCTTGATAGGTTACCATTTTGAACTATGTCATTTAAGTAATATGTAACATTTAAAATGTTTGATGTTGTGACATTAATCTAAATATAATTTATTTATTTAAATTTATTTATAAAAACAAATATTTACATGACTAAAAATATAAAAAAATTCTAAAAAAGTATAACTTTTTTAAAAAAATCAAGAAATAAGATTTGAATTCTAAAAATTTTTTGTATGATTTATTTAGTTAAAATTATATGGTATATTTTTATGGCATTTTTAGGTGACAAAAAAAAGCAGAAAAAGAAAGCTGTTAGTAGAACAACATAATAAAACATTGACAGATTGAAATGGCTAACCAAAAAAAAAAAAGATTCCAAAGTAAAGTAATAGCAACAGATTGATAAGTGTTAGAAACCTTTTTTTGTTAATTATTTACAACTAATATTATGCAACATTGACATCATTATTGTAAATAAACTTTTGTAACATATTTTATTAAGAAAATGGCTTTAACTATGAGTCGAAACATTACACTTAACATTAATAAAATTTAAATAAGTTAAATAAATAGCATGTCACTGTCAATGATGTTTTTTAATTTTATATATAAATGCTATTAAGATATCAATAAAATATCATATATTACATATTATTAAAATGGCATTATTATATCTTACATTATCATACTATTAAGATGGCAATTATATATCATATATTATCATACTATTAAGATATCATTAATATATAAATATATATATAGTTAATGTAAAATATGATATAGAAGTTAATTAACAAATTAAAATACTACTTTGATATTAGTATTCATACGTTTTCCAAGTTGATGAGTTTCTGGGATATTTCAGATTTTGAAGGACAATTCGAAAGAATAGCAGGTTCCCACTCAGGAATAGCAAAATTACTAACAAACAAACATCGTCTTTGAAATTGAATACTTGCATTATATACACAGAGAGAAACATGAACATCATCTCTTAAAGTCACTGGAAAATTATATATTCCAGTGTAACTGTCTTCTCCAACAGTCTGTTCAATACAACAGTCTAAATATTAAATAGCTATTACAAAATAATAACAAAATTAAATATATATATATATATATATATATATATATATATATATATATATATATATATATATATATATATATATATATATATATATATATATATATATATATATATATATATATATATATATATATATATAAATCAACAATAATAAAAAAATAAAACAATTTACATTCAAAACTCAATTATAAAAACAATAATAACATACATATATACAAAAACATCTTTCAGGGTGTTACCCAGCCTGATGGCACCATGTATAACGTGGTATTCCTAATTAGTTTAAAATTCCCAAAGGTTTATAAGATCATAGTATATAAAAAAAAAAAATTAAGTCAGTCGCAGATTTAAAGTGTCGCGCTAGACTAGTAAAAATAAATATGCATGACGAAAAAATGAATTAAATTTATCGATTTTTTTTATGTGTAAAAACGTGTCATCATTAACAAGCATCATTAACAAAATCATTCATTCAAAAGTTTAAAAACTTTTTTTTTTAAATTTTTATTGACGTCACTTATTCTCGAGCTCAAACTTTTGAATATGTTTAATAAATTATTTTATTAATTTATTTTTATTATTCAAAAACTCTTTATTTAGGTGTTTGCTGATTATCTTAAGTTAGGAAAGTTACAAAGAAATTCGCATAATAATAAATATTATACTTTAAAATAAGTTAATATCGTTTTTATAATAAAAGATTTATTAATACTTTTAATAAAATAAATCAGCTAGTAAAGTAAACCGAAGATAACAACAAAAATAATCAAAAATAAAACTTGCAATGAAACATATTATCTATGTTATATTTGCGTAAAACATAAAAGAAGATAATTAAATAATATTACAATATTATTAATTATTAGCCAATATTTATAAATACATTTTTTTTTTTTTTAATTACAAATACAAACATTACGTAGATATTTAATGTATATTTGTAAATTAAAAAAATAATAATAACTTTGTATTTAAAAATATTTTTAATTTAAATGCCTAATTTACTAGATATTTAAATATGCCAATTAAATTTTTAAGTATTTAAATAGTTATATATTCAAATATATTTCTTTAGAACTAATCGTTTAAACTTGTACTTAAAAAGCGATGTACGCAATTAAAATAGATCAAGGTTTCAATGAAATATATAATTTATATATATTCATAATTTATTCATTAAAACTGCAAACAATCGTCTTTTGTTCTTGTTTTCGCTCTACTATACTGCAGCCATTTTTCAAAACGCCTTTAGGTAAAAAAAAAATCAATTTTGACATTTTTACAAAATATGCTAGTTTAGATGTCTACAAACGTTATTGAATTCATATTTTCAAAGAGCTCTAAAAAAATTCATAAAAAATTATTAGTTTCAAAAGTCATTTTGCAAAGAGTTTCTCCTAATAATTTTTTTTAATTGCACTTTTCTTGAAATATGTAATAAGGTGTTTATGAAAAACGGCTGCAGTTTATCAAAAAAAAAAGAAGAGATTTAAATAAAAACTTTAGAAGATTGCTCATAATGAAACAAGCTGATTAATTAAAATTAAACATATATAAAGTAGAAAAATAATCTTGCTGTAAATATAACTGTAACGATCTTTTTTTTTTTTTTAACCGCACCTAAATTCCCAATTTCGCAAAAACACTGTATGAAATTTTTTCCTGGGTAACACCCTGTCTTTGTGCACATAACTACGAAAAGAGGTTTTTATTTACTACAGCTGCCCAAACCCAAACTGAGAGTGTGAGTTTAAACCGGTGTAATCTATTTGTGAAGGATATTTATTAAGGATAACTTTTTCTTCTATTTTAATTAATATTTTTCATTTTTCTAAATACTTTAAAAAATTCCTGGATTTAATCATTTTAATAACGAAGTAAATTTAACCAAATTATGCAAAATATATTCGGACAGTTCCAATAACCAGTCTAAGTGAGTGTGTATACAGGAAATATCTACATAAAAAGGAGATCACAGCATAATTTCTAAGATTAAAACAAACTTAAGATCTTTTCTTAATATTAAACTTGATATATTTTTTGGGTAAGTTAATCTCAAGTTTGTTTTAAAATGTTTTCATATTATTATAAACAATTTACTGAACTTAAATAGTAAATGGATACTTTCTCAAAAAAAAAAAAAAAAAAAAAAAAATTATTTCATTAAACTTCGAGTTAGTTTATTAAATTGCTATTTCGTATAAATTTATAAACTAACTAAATTTATAAACTAAATAACAAGAAAAAAACTTTTTACTATTTTTTTTTATTTATATGAGACAAACATTCAAAATGCAATATTTTGAAAAACATTATGTTATACTAATCTTTTTCCATTATTTAATTAAAACTGAGAAAAGCCAGATCTGCAAAAACTTTTAGATATTAAAGTTACATAGATTTCTGTTTTTATTTTTTTTTTAATGTAACATAAATTAAGATGAAACAAAGCTCACTTTTTGAAGAGAAATACTTACAAAATATTTAAGTATGAACAATTATTGGCACAATAAAGACTAAAATATCTTACCACAAGATTTTAAAGAATTAACAAAATATTTGGCATCCAAATTTAGATTTATAAGCACTCTACATTTCTCAACACGATTTTCAACCAGAACTCTATAGGAGAATTGGACTAATGCTCCAAGTTTCAGATTTCTAATAAAAAATTATTTTATGGTATATAAGGAATAAAATATACAATGGAATGGAAGAGATATAAAATATAATAAGTGAGGAGCCCAACTGCAAAATGCGCTAAGTCTCAAAAATAAAAAAATTGAGTTAATTACATTTTTCCATTTTATATACTGAAATCTATAATCTATTTAAATATTAAATCAAAATAAAGACTCTAAGTACAAAAAATATTCAAGGGAAATATCTAAACATTTTCAAAACACGCTAAGTCAAACAGGTTTACAGCTTTAAAACTTACTAAGTCCTCAGCGAATCAAATGACGTTATGATTTTTTAACAACCAATGAATTGTGTGTTTATATTAAAATTAGAGCATGTGTGTGTGTGTGTGTGTGTGTGTGTGTGTGTGTGTGTGTGTGTGTGTGTGTGTGTGTGTGTATATATATTATATGCATACAGGGGTGGGACCGCAAAATGTGAACACTTTTCTGATTGTAATAATTAATTTTCTGTTAAATATGAACTATTTTAAATGTTCAATTTGACCTCCTTGATTCTCGTAGATCATTTTACAACGTTTAGACCAACTCTTTAGACACTTTCTGATGAGTGAGAGAGTACAACTACATCTAACGAGAAAATAGTTATAATAAAACAAAAACGTTCACATTTTGCGGTCCCACCCCTGTATATATATATATATATATATATATATATATATATATATATATATATATATATATATATATATATATATATATATATATATATGTGTGTGTGTATATATATATATATATATATATATATATATATATATATATATATATATATATATATATATATATATATATATATATATATATATATATATATATATATATATAATTTGACATTTTTATTTTCAGGCATGGACTAAAACCACCATCAAAATACTATTGCCAATATCAACGCAAAACGATATATAAATGCTCTGAAATAAAAGATATTGACCTTTACCTTTTTAATGCTCATTTTTATAATGCTATAAAAAAATGTGACCAAGACAAATTTATATTAAAGTTTTTTTCTGTTCAGGAAAAACAACGATATAGAAAAAGAGAGCAATTTTATACTAAAAAAATTAGGAACAGGTCTAATTGTGAAATTAGTTATTTTATAGAAAAAGAAAACAGACAAATAGTGCGTGTTTGCAAAGACACTTTTCTAAAATGCTTACATGTTGGTAAAACTCGTGTTCAAAGTATTGCAAAACATTTCTTTACACATGGTAATCCTAGACAAGAAAACAGAGGTGGTGATAAAAAAAGCCATAAATTCAAGGATAAGCGAAAGGCTGTGATAGATTTTATAAAGAGTCTTTCTGGAAGGGAAAGTGATTATAACAGAAAGAAATCTATAAAACTTTATCTAACATCAGAGCTTAAAAGTATTAAAACAGTATGGAAGTTGTATGCAGAAAGGGAACCCAATCTACCAGTGACATGAGTTTTTCAGAAAAATATTTATGCTCAACTTTAATTTAGGTTTGGTTCTCCTAAATCAGATGCATGTTCATTTTGTGAAAGAATTCGAAACCAAATAAATATTGAAAATGACTCAGAAAAAAAGAACAGTTTAATTACTGATTTAGTTGTTCATAAGCATCGAGCAAATGCATTCTATGATCTTTTAAAAGAAAAAATAGATGGTTTGAAAATTATTTGCTTTGACCATCAACAAAACCAAGTCATCCCTAAAGTTCCAGATCAGCAAGCTTATTATAGTAGACAACTGTACATATACAACTTTTGTGTTGTAGAAAATGAAAATAACGGATCTTTAAATCAAGATAATGTCACTATCTATACTTGGAATGAGAGCGATTTAAAAAAGAATAGTTCTTCCTGTTCCAGTGCAGTATTTGACAAGCTCTGCAATACAAACATGGATGGCATAGACACTGTTCGTTTAGTTTTTGATGCATGTGGTGGTCAAAATAAAAATATTGCTTTAATTTATATGTCAGTCTTCTGGCTGTTAAGACATGCACCGATATAAGTAAAAACAATTGAACTTTTGTTTCCTGTTCGAGGACATACATTTTTGCCTTGTGACCGTGTATTTGAAACTTTTGAAAAAAAGTTGAAAAAAATTGAAAGAATATATTCTCCAGAAGAGTACTTTAAGGTTTACAGTACCCAGGGAACAGTGAAAATTGCAGGAAAAGACTGGAATGTGTTGGACTTCAAATCAGTACCTTTAAGAGTTTTTAAAAAACCATTGCCAATCAAAATTCAGGAAAATAAATACTTTTTTATCACAAGAGGATCGCTTAAAAATATTAAAGTCCAAGGAGAACCAAATTTTAAATTTTTTCTTAACAGCCCTCAAATTATAACAAAAAGAGACCATGATTGTTTATCTTGTCTATCTCAGATCTAGAAAGGAGTCCCAGTTGCAGAGGCTAAAAAGAAAGATATCAAAAGTTTGATTCTTGTGCATGCAGGATAATTGGGAGCAGGATAATTGTTTTAATTTTTTAAAAAGTATTGTTAATGATTCTTTAATAAAAAAAAAGCATCAAAGACGAGGAAGATACTACATGCAGCTGTATTGATGAAGATGCTGTATGCAGACATATTTAACTTTTTGATGTATTTATCCTTTTTAAATTTTGTTGTGTTAAAGATCAATTTTTTAATAAAAAACTAGGTTTTTATTATAGCCTTTTCTTAATTCCCTATGTTTTAAATTACCTTTTCCGATACCTTTTTTATAATATAATTATAAAGAAGTTTATAATTCGTGCAAATTAAATCCTTCAAAACATTTTAATTAGTTTTAATATGCAAGCGATCTATCTGAATTTAACCAAACAATTTCAAAATAATCTAAGAACATCTGAAATATTCAAATTAAGCTAAGTCCGTATTTTAACAAGGTTTATTTCAAGATCCTAAAGAGTTCCATTTTTTTTCGTGCATGTTATTTAATTGTCTCTACTTGATAGTGTAAATTTAACAAACAAAATTTTTTTTGAGGGCTAATTAAGCCTGGGCACGTTTTCCTTCTATTTCTCGAAATGGATTTACTCGGACTTAGAGCGTTTTGCAAATGGGCTCCTCAAGTAATAGAATTTGAATAAAATTTAATTACACATTTATTTTTAAAGATTTTAAAAAAGATAAAAAAAAAATGAATAAAACTAAACATCAAATCAAACATTATAATAATAGTAAAAAAAAAAAAAACTAAACATAAAATTACATATGAAGAATAGGGTTGAGCATTTTAGGTAAAAATGATAAATGCACAAAAAAACATCAATGAATCATACATACAATGTAACTTATACACTAGTTACGGTTGAGCTTTTCACTCTTAATAAGGTTTAAAACGGTAAAAAGTGAAAACGTTATTGGTTTAACACAGTGTAAGTTACGGTATGCACATAAATGTTTTTTGTGCATTTACCTCTTTTACTAAAAAAGGTCAAATCTAATAAAGAAAATTAGAAAACAGAAATTAAACATTAAAAAAACGAAAAAATGAACATGAAACACGAAGGAGATAAAGAAATAAAAATTAAACCTGCTATAAAATTCTACATGTAAAATTAATTCTTCTGAAAATTTGGTAGATAAAAAACTATTTCTGAGCTAAATTAAAATAAAATAAAATAGTATTTAAATATAAAATTATTTTATTGATATACATTAAAAAATTACATATTATTAAATATTTTACACTTTTAAAATGAACTTTTACTGAACTAAAAAGAAAATCAAACTTTGAATTAAGCATTAATAATAAAAACTTTTTAAATTTTACATCATTAAATTTTTTTTTCATGTTTTTAAACTTTACTTTTTTTATTATTATTTACTATATCTCACTAAATTTCATAGCATAGATTTCTCTTTCAACCAGTATTTAAGGTATATTGCTTGAATATAAGCTAAAGCCCAATTTTGGTATTGTATCATTTGAAAGTATGAGGGTATAAGGGCTAAAATCTTTCCTTAAAATAACCTTCTAAAGCAAATGAATTATCAATAGATATAACATATTTATGCATGTAATTTAAAAACTCATTGACCACTTTTGCAATCCAAGTCACTTGCTAATTAAAACAAGTATGAATAGCAAACATGCAAAAAAAAAGTAAACAAACATTTTTTTTATTGTAAATAGAGTGGCAAAAAATATAAAACTGTTAAACTAAATTACTTAAAATTCAATCTAATTATAAAATACTTAAAATAACTTGATGGAAAAACACACAAAAAATAACAGTTCTATTTGTATTAATAAGGTTATTAATAACTAATAAAATTAATAAAACTTCACAATTAATAAAACTCCACACAAAATTAATAATAGTTCACGAGAGGTAATCCACTTTTATTTAGAGTGGTAGCCCTCTAAGTTCAGAGTTTCAGACAGGAGGTAATCCATAGTTTTTTAGGGTGGTAGCCCTCCTATCAAGAAATAAAAAACTTTTAAAACAGACATTTTCTTGTGTTTAAAAAAGTAATTTTAAAAAATCAGAAAAAACATTTAATCAGTGTAAAAAAATAAAAAATAAACATTTAACCAGTGTTTTACCAATATCGTGCAAAAAGTAAACTGAAGTTACTAAAATAACTGAGAGTGATACAGAACTAAAGGATATAATTGATAAATTATACAAAGCCATTAACATTTCAGTTCCTATTTCAACTTCAAGCAGAAAAGCTAAAAAACTTATTGCAGAGAGAAATGATAAAACAATAAATCAAAAGAATCAAATGAAGAAAACAAATTTAAATTTATTTTAAAAGGAGATTCACTAATCAAAGTTAACCTTGAAGGGAGGCATACTAATACCAACTAGTGATTCAAAATATATATACATTTAAATTTGTCATCATTACACAGAACTTCATCATCTAAATCAACTTATTACTGAACTCACTACACCAATGCAACAGCCTTTAACAATAAAAAGAACTTCAAACAATTGCCCTTTATCATAATTTTGAAATTATTTTTATCACAGAAACATGGTTTACAGACACATCCATTCCTTATATTACCAACTATGAGTTATTTAGAAAAAATCATGGTAGTCGTGGTGATGGAGTAGCCATATATGTTAATTCGAGATATAATAGTACTGAAACAAATAATAAGATAATAAATGACAAATGTGTCGAGTAATAGTGGTGCTGTTTATCAATTGGCAAAGAAAAACTGCTGCTTGGACGTATGTATGCAGGCCAATAATTCTCAATGCACAGGACAACCTTAAAATTTATCTAACCACTATAAGAGACAAAAAAATAATGAATCCTTCTATAAAGCTAACCGCTACCTCTTGACTAAAAGTTTTGATGGGGTAATGATTGCAGGCAATTTCAACTATGCTGACATCAAATGGGATGTAGAATGTAACCCATTCAATTCGAACAATCTTAAAAGCTTTAAATAAATACTGACTACAAACTTTATCAATACTGTTAAGGGGTCATCCACAAATTACGTCACGCTTAGAAGAAAGGAGGGGGGGGAAGGGGTAGGCAATTTTGAGACGATTTGTTACAAGGGGCCGGGGTCTCAATTTTGTGACGCAACATTTTTTTTTTAGAGAAGAGGTTCTTTTAGTTAAAAGAGTATCTGAAGAAGAATCCACAAGATCACGCTTCCATTGTTAGTTGGAAGAAAATATATGTATTTATAAATTAATATTTTTGCATGTATAATATATTATCATTATATATATATTTTATATATATATATATATATATATATATACATATATATGTATACAATATTTTGCATGTATTATATATCGGAAAAATAGATTTTTAAAATAGGTATCATGTTTAGGAGAGTGATGCTAATTTATACAATTTTACATGAAACTATTGAAGACAAAAAAAAAACATTAAACAGACTGAAAAGTACTAATTAATTAACTCAAAGAAGCTCAGTGAATTATAGACTTTATTATATTTAAAATCGTTTTGTATTTTATAAAATTTTGCACCCCCTCCCATACTCTCTAAAAAAACTTAAAAAAAAAAATTATAGGGGCAGGGAGGGGGGGAAACAAGATTGTTGCATAATATTGGGGGAGGGGGGGGGGTTCAACTAACCAATATCAGAGGTATCTCCAGGAACAACGTTTGGCAACATTACACATGGACACTGTACTATAATATGGGAATATAGGACTCAAAATAATCTACCTTTTCAATGTTCCTCAATCCAACATCACAGTTACGCTAAAGGTGATTACAAGAATCTAATCACCTTTAGCATAATTGACTATACATAGATAGCATAAATTGAAACAACTACTCGAACTTTGAAATTGTATTCAACTTTGCTACAAATCATTTTTATCAATATATTAAAAAGTATGTGAATTATACACTCCTATTAAAACACCAAACAAGCAAAAAATAAATAGACCAAAGTGGTTTGATTCAAATACAAAAAAATTTTTTCAGGACAAACATTGTGCATGGTACAAATTTCAAATAGTATCTAAGATATCAAACACAACAATAAACAGCATAATTGAAAAAAAAGAATATCAAAAAATATGCAAAAAATTATCTCACCATATAAAGAATAAGAGCTTGTAATACGAATTATCGCTTACGAGTCATAAGTCATAAGCTAATTAATGGAAAGTATAATTGGTGACTCCATGATGAGACATCTAATCTTACTTGGTGAAAACCAGTCTGACTGGAATCTAATCAGTAGTGGCACAATACAAGGATCAGTACTTGGACCGCTTTTTTTCATAATATTCATAAACGACCTTCCTTGTAAACTTTTCCACATAATAAAAATATACGCTGATGATAGTAAAACTCTTGCTGAGCTGAACGAAATTGAAATACGTAGAAATGAATTACAAAATGATACAGATAAAATAGCTAAATGGTGTCAGGAATAGAAGATGAAACTTAATATTAGTAAATGTAAAATAATGCATTTAGGTAAGTATTATCAAAAAATAAATTATACTATTGGTGACTTTAATAAAAAAATATGAATTCGAATTGAAGGCTCCAATTCAGAAAAAGATCTAAGCATTATGACATCTACTGATGGAAAATACAGACAACATATCAATAACTGTGAGATCAATAACAGAGCTAACAGAATGCTTGGTTTAATTAAACAAACATTTGAATTCTACACCAATTGCTGAAATATTGTATAAAGTCTTTGTTTGATCGCTTCTTGAATATGCAGCACCAATCTGAAATCCATCAAAAAAATAAGATATAGCAGCTCTTGAAAAAAAAAGTTCAAAGAAGAGCTACTCAAACAAGAAGTCTCTCACATCTAAGTTATGAATCACGATTAAAAAGTTTCATATTACAAGGCTAGAAACTTGAATATAAAGAGGAGATTTAATAAAGTGCTTCAAAATTGTCCATGCTTTCATACAAGATAAATGATGTATATCTACATTAAAAATGATAGTAAAACCTGATGAGTTAATGGAACAATTTGCATACAGAAGAAATCACATTCGATTCAAAAAAGAACTAATAAAGGAATGTTGTCCATTAAGAGAGAACTTTATTCTTAATAAAATAGCCACTGTATGGAATCATCTTTATCTGTCTATTGTGCTATCTAAACCAGTGAAAACATTTAAAAAACAATTAGACAAATATATTGAAAGCAAATATAAAGTCACCGGCTGATATAGAGCGTGCTTATTACACGCCCTCGTTAAACATTATGAACATTTAAATCATTTTAATTGTTATTTTGTTAAATTTCAGCAATAAATTATTATTAAATCTAATTATAAAATTCTAATTATAAAATACCTAAAACAATTTCTTATTAACAGTTAAATGTTGTCACCAATTATCAAAAAACTCCTTTTAGTATTAGCATTTTTATTACCATAATAATAATGATAACAATATTAGTAATAATTGGTATATATAAATAACAAATGGTAACAAAAAAAGAGTTTTAGTATAAAATCTCACATTATTAAACAATTGATTTTTCATTTCGGTAAATACTTCACTTGATTTGTTGGAGAACTGATTATTCCATTGCTTACTCATTACAGTTAGGTCAGCTAATGCACAACTAAAAACTAAATAAAAAAATGCAGTTAAGAACTAATAATAATGAAAAATGTGAGAAATTTAACTTAAAACACATATATGCTAATCTAATAATGGTAATATTTCAAAAAAACAAATGTATAGAAATTTTTTTTTTAAAGTATTCAGTAATTATCACATAAAATTACAATAACAGCTGGTTAAATTATAATTAGTAATTTAAAAAAGTAATTAGTAAAATTTGTGCGATGTAAGCAATGTAAAAATGTAAGCAAAATTTTGATGGTCTTTCAATTTTAAAAGATTAAAATTGACTAAAAAACTAAATGTGTATTAATTTAATAACAACTTACACAAACTTTAATAAAGATTTTGCCAAATTAACTAAATTATCTTTAAGAACTCTTAATATTAAGAATAATTTGTTTTCTTATGCAAGTTCAATGTACACTTGATGCACATATAGAAAAACAGAAATATGAAACTTTCGATGAATAAAATAAAATTTTATTTATTCATTTTATAAAAGAGGCCTACACAATTTAATGCCATATCACAGTTGATTTTGTGGTTTTAACATTCAAGTGACAAAAAAAAGTGTTGTACAACTGTAAACAAAATAAAAAGTAATGGAAATTAAACTATTTTTAATAAAAAAATTGCAAAAAGTGTATAACATTAAATTCACTAATTCACTATACATACTAAACTTACATACTAAACATAAATAAATACTAAACATGCATACATATATGCAATTTAAATTAGACATTTTAAGATACAGATTTTTTGCTAAAGTCTTGTTCCACATTTTTAGAACTTTGCATTTTGGCAGTATGATAGGATGGTGTATTGTGTTTTTTTTTTTTCCATTTTATATTGGAGTTTTTTTAGAAGTAGAATAGTCAAACTTTTTCAAAGAGTAATTTTTTATTATGTTAATAAATCCTTAAGTATTATTTATTGATATCAAAAACTGTGTTTAATATATAGTAATATATTATAAAGGCTTTAATATATAGTAACATATTATACAACTTATTTATGTACATATAATATGACATATATATAATATAGTATACTATATTACAAATATGACATATATGAGTGATTTTTTATATTTGTATGATAATATTAAACATATATTATGTTTAATATTATTGGACACAAATATGTCAATATAATACTTATAAAGCTTGTGTAGATTAAATTAATGTTCTTGGATTTAGCAAAAATGTTAAAATGGCTAGAAATACAATAGGTATGTTAATAGTTTTAAAATATCTGCATATTTCTGTAGTCCCCTCAAATTGTAAGGAGTTAATACTTTATATTGTCATAACTTTTGAATGCTGAGAGATAATACTATGAAACTAAAAATTTATCTATGAATATAAGTCTAATTGAGAATAGTATAAAAAATATTTTATCAACTTGTTGCCCCTCATGTTTAAAGTGGAGAGGGATTTGTGAAAAATTTGAGGAATTTTTTGTTCCCAGCCTCCAATCATCGTAACTCTTTCAACCCATCATTATTTGAAATAAGTATTCATTATTTGAAATAAAAACTTAAATTTAAAATAACCCATCATTATTTGAAATAAAAGCTTCATTAAATAATGTTTAGAATTCAAATTTTTGAATTAAATTTTAAATATCAAACTTCAAATATTCTTTACTAAAAGTTTTTAAAATATTCTTCAACTAAAATTTAATTAAAGATGTTTGCGAAAACCAACAATCAAATATAAATCTTAATTTTATCAATAAAAACTCCAAAAACAATATAAACCCAGATTTAGAAATATTTTGTAAAAAAAGACAGAAACCTAGACAGGGGTAAAAAAACCCAGATCTAGTGAAAAAAAAAACCAGATGTGGCAACATTGCTTTTAGACAAAAGACAAAGGATTAAAAGTTTTCCTTTGCAAAGTCTTTATTTAAACCAAGTAAATAAATAATAACCTTTTAACTATTAACCTTTCAAGCCCAGCAAAGACCGCTGTGCAAATAAGCAAAATGATCTACTACTAAAATAAGTTTTGCATTGAATAATTTATGGGTGATTCCTAAAGAAAAAATTGACTTGCAAAAATAAATCAAAAATTTGTTATTTACATAAGTTTAAATTAATTAAATTAGTTAGGTAGCATATGAAATCGAAACTTTTTTCCTATTTTTATTAAAAAAGCAAAAGAAAAATAACAACTAATAATTACTTTTTAGGCATATTTTGAGACGCCCATATTACTTTAGAGGGACCAAAATAGTTTTAGTTATATATTAATAGTTTGTATTTTCAAATTATTTCCAAATTGTTTGAAAAAACTTGTTTTTTGAAAACAAGATTTTTTTTTTAATGGTCAACCTTGAATTTGAAGTTGAAAGAAGAATTCACTTTGGGAGGTTGAAACAGCAATTTTGATAAATCCATGGGGTCATTGGCCATTAACTACTCATTATTTTGTGCACTGCACATGATAAATTTTTAATTATATAAAAATAATATTTAATGTTAAACCAACATACCTGAGCAATTTTTTACACCATCACCAATAAAACCTTTTTTACAAATGCAAGTTATGCTACTATAAAAGCACCAGAATGGCATGCATGTATGCAAGTACAAATGCATGAAAGATAATATAAAAAAACTACTGTAATATAATATGACAAGTTCAAAGTCTCTTGTCTTTTCTAGTACCAAAGAAGAGCTAGACTAAAAAAATAAGTTCTTGTTACTGTTATTACTGTTATCAGGCGATAGTGCCAAGTAATCAATTACCAATATCTAATTTTATTAACTTTTATTTTACTAAACTTAAATATTTACTAAACTTTATGATATAATACATAAAACACACACAAAAAAAGATAACTACATACCTGAACATTTATTTACACCATCACCAACAAAACCTTTTTTACAAACGCAAATACTATTATTACAAATAGCATCAGGGTGACAATTAATTTTACAATCATTTGCTAAAATAAATAAATTTCATACTCATAATATTTTTATTTCTGTTAATGCTTTTTATTCTATAATCATGTCAGCATTTATTTATAAAATTTTTACTAACCAAATTTGAAAAAAAAACAAAAAACTTTTTATCTACTATACTGTAACCAGTATACAAAAGATGTCTAAAAAATGTTTAAAAAAGCATTATTTTTTAAGAAAAATATTAGACTAATGACAATATTTAGACTGTGTTAACTGCAAAGAAAATGGTTATTAAAATTAAAAGAATTGAACATAATCAACTATATGTAAAATATTATTAAAAATTCAATTTAAAGGAACAATATAGAATATTTTCTATATTGTTTCTTTAAAAATTATAGTTTTATTATATGCACAGCATCCACTTAAACTTTAAAAATAGTTTTTTTTAATACTTCATTAAATTAAATTGATTTTTTAAAAGAGTTTTTTTTTGATGTTTAAATGTTAAAAATATTATAATCCTCCACATGTATTAAGCTTGAGGGCATAAACCATGTTTAACTTATCATAAATACATCAGGATTGTATGTGGCTATTTCCAATAAAAAAAGTTCAAATTTGTTATTGAGCGAAGTTGCATTCGTGTACCTGCACTTAAGGTGAGATTTTAACAATGCTGTAGAATTTTCGTTCAATATCACTAAATTATTTGATAAACCATCATTTCTATGTCGATCTAAATCTAAATCACAAACATTTGAAAGACCAACTTTCCTATTATGTACATCTTTTATCATTAAACTATCAGATAGAAGGCAGTCTTTATTAGCATTTAGAACTGAATTAGATACAGGATTATATGTTGAAAGGACAGCCATTAGTGCAGGTTGATTCAAATTAAATGATGATTGCTATTGCTTTGGTTTTTTTATGAGTTTCACAATTTTAAAATTTCTTATAGTGTAGTAGTATTCATCGTTTTGATTTAGGCTAGCATTTAAAAATTTAACTTCACTACGTAGCTGTTTAAAGAGATCTTTTTCTGATTCTGTCATATCTGAGTTAAAATAAATTTTGTTTATCTTGTTTCTGTTAATGCATGCAGCTCTTAATACACTTATTTTGTCTGACGCATCGTCTAACTCAATGATAACTGGTGGTATTTTTGAAGTGTCTCTTGTTTTGAGTCAGATGACTTTTTTTATTTTGTTCTTGTCTGCATTTATTGAATCAAAAATATCGTTTACCATATCTTCATCAAATTTTTTCTTGTCAATATTATCATGATTTGCTAATTTAACACCAAAAATTATAATATTATTTTTTCTTTTATTGCGTTCTTTTTCCTCATGGAGAACTGTGTTTATAATTTCATTTTGACTTTGATTTGTTTTAACTTTTCTTTTTACGACTTCACTCCAATTATTTAAATCTTTTGATTTATCTTGGTCTAATTTATTTTCTAATTCATTCACCCTTCCTTCAAAATTTTTTATCAAAACATCTTTCTCGTTAATTTTTTTCTTTAATTGCTTGATTTTTTCTTGCATTTCTTGTAGAAACATATTTATGGCTGAATTTTTTGGTGGCATTTTAAGAGTGAAACTAAACCAAATCAACTCTCATCAATACACCAACTTCAATTTCTTTGATAAGAGGGTTACCACCCTAAAACAGTGGGTTACCTCTGGGTCGTGAACTTTTTTTTCTTATTATTACCTTATTAACACAAATAGAACTGTTTGTTTATTGTGTTTTTTCCGTCGGAAATAAAATATAGAAATAAAAATTCTTTATAACAAACTCATAAATTAAATTTTTTTCAATAACCTAGTTAATCAATAACTGTATTGCTCTTTTTAAACAAAGAGCAATACGGTTTTATTCATAAACACAGTGCTAACATTCTTATAAGTTTTATGATTGAACTTATTATTTACCAATCATATCAAGAACATACATAGAAAGCTAGATGTTAAACTTGAAGATTTTACTGACAGTGTTAAAATGTGTTTCATTTATGATGAATGAAGATCGCAGTTTGAACTTATTATTATTTCAGCTGTTATTTGTCTTTACAAAGGAATTTACGCTTAAAAACTTTTAGTACAATTAAAAATCATTTGTTTATACAATTGCTAATTAGAATAAAAATTCATGCTTATGACATAAATAATCATGAACTTGCTTACGTTAACAAATCTTATAAGTTGATCATTGATACTCCCTGAAATTTAATTAACATATTTTATTCAAAGCTTAATGTAGGATTAGCATAATCTGTATTGATATTTGTCTCATTCTTGCTGATCTTGAGTTATGATTTTATATTAAATTTTATATTATTATGTATTTTACTTTGTTTATCCCAATACTTTATTTGACAAAACATAAATTAAATATCAGATATAATTATAACTCTTGATTATAACAATTATTTTAACATATACTGCAGTATTAACGGTCTTAGGATCTTTATGTTGAATTTTAAATAACTAAATAAACAAATAAATTTAATATGTTGTCATAAACAATGCATTAAAAAATGCTGAATACCTGAGCAATTACTAATGTCATTACCAGCAACTCCAACTTTACAATTACAAGTTGTAACAATGCAACTAGCATTTGTTGGGCAGGTGTTTGTACAAATAGCTTCAAAAATAAAACATATTGCTTTTATTTTTATTTATACATTAAGTTTTTTTCAGAAAGACAATTTCATAAAATTGTAACTAGTTAAAAGTATTTACTCTATTATTTACTAGTTAATAATATTTAAACCATACCACGTACCAGAACAGTCATCAAATGAAGTACCAATTAAATCTCTTTTACAAGTGCAAGTTTTGCTGATGCAAGTAGAATCAGGATAGCATTTATTTTCACAAACATCTAAAACAAAAATCTTATACAAAACCTAATTATGCAACCATTGGTAACTGGACAATTCATTGCAGATGAGGCGTCACAGAAAACTTGTCACATATTTTGTCGCAGACGATTCAGTTTGGACAATTAAATATGGATATTAGGATTACAAATGCAGAGGCAAAATAAAGGTGGGAGGGGGTAATTTGAATATGCAATGTGAATTAAAAAAAACATAAAATATTGATAATAATAAGAAATGTTAAAAAACTTAAGAATGTAAAATATAAGATAAAACAAAAAAAATTTAAAGGCTTGGTTGTGGTATCCAGCCATTATTTCTTTAATGGCTGGATACCACAATAGAAAATAGAAATAATGACTGGATACCATTAAGGTGGTATCCAGCCATTATTTCTATTTTCTTATATTTTACACATAATAAATACCTTTTAAGAATTCTAGATAAAAATCTGAGATGTATTGCAAAATTTTTTTAATTTGAAAAAAAATTATTGCTGACTCAGCAAATAAAGGTGAAAAAGTTAACTTCCCAAGAGCATAAATATCTTAAGATTACAAAAATATAAAAGCAAATTTAGCTCAACATAGTCGACATAAAGACCAGAGCAATGATTTTGATGATAATGCTTTAAAAAGGCTAAGGATGAGATTTTCGAATAATAATTTTAATGATTATTATTGAATAATAAGGACAATCTTAGCTGATTTTGGTAACAATTTGAAACATTTAACACAAATATTTAAAATAGCCATTTATGAAATAAGGTACCATAAAATGTCTATTCTGTCCAATATCATCAAAAATCTTTTCAGATACCTTAAGAATAAAACTTCTCACAGTAATGCTGAGTTGGAAAGGTTGTTTAGCATCATAAAAAAGAAAAGAAACTGCCTAAACAGGGTTGAAAACCTCAAAGAAAGCAACATAAACTTGCAATTATAAACAAAACAAATAATTTAGATTATTTTAATTTTTCTTGTTTAAAAGAA
Source organism: Hydra vulgaris (assembly GCF_022113875.1). NCBI lineage: Eukaryota > Metazoa > Cnidaria > Hydrozoa > Anthoathecata > Hydridae > Hydra > Hydra vulgaris. The sequence goes on from NC_061165.1 coordinate 44,227,820, forward strand.
AGAACTTTTTCTTTAATTTATTTACATGTATCCAGGCTTTTATGATAATGTCAAGGTGTTTTTTTAATGAATCTTAAGATTTTTTGAAAAAAAGGTTGCAAGGTCTGAGAATGACAATGTTTTTGTATAATCAAGTGTTGTTTTGTATAATCTCCGTGTCTCTTTTAACTCAGTTTTTCTCTCCACATTAGAGAGATTTGTACTCATTTAAATTCTTCTGGTGTTCAAACATTCGAGGTAATAAACATCATTTATTCACTGATAAAAAATATTTAAACCGAAATCGTGAAGGTTTTTTTACAAATCACACAGTCAAGTTCTGAAACAATTTACCAATTGAAACAGTGGAAGTTAAAAATCTCAACTTATTTAATTTATGTTTGTAAATTACACAAATTAATTCTTACACAAATTAACTCTTTTAGATTTATTTTGGTTAATTAATTAGTAAAAATATAGGGGTATTTGGTAACTTTTGCAATGAATTGTCCAGTTTTTGCACTGAGTAGTTATGATCATAATATATACCTGAACAGTTTTGAACAGTATCACTGTTAAACGTGAGGTTACAAACACAAGTTTTGATAATACAAGCAGCAGCAGTATGGCATGCAATGTTACATATACCTTTGAATTGAATAAAAATAAATTTGAATACATACACACACACATATATGTGTGTGTGATGTTATTAGACATATATAAATATATATATATATATATATATATATATATATAAATATATATATATATATATATATATATATATGTGTGTGTGTGTGTGTGTGTGTGTGTGTGTGTGTGTGTGTGTGTGTGTGTATATTTCAAGTACAATTATATTACATTACAATTACTAATTATTAAATTTAAATTACAATTACTAATTTAGGGATAGGTGCAGTTAAGTGTACACACATTTACTAATGCGGTAGTGGTGTAGTGGTAGAGCGCTCGCTTCATAAACGAGTGGTTCCGAGTTCGATCCCCACCACGTCCTTGGTAGTACCGCGCTCAACTCGTTTCTCCGCGCAGCGGCCTTGCTCGTCAAGGTTCGTGTTTCGGAGTTATAGAGTTGAGAGAGGGTTATAACCACAAATAAGTAGCCTCCTCGTCTGTAGTGGCCCTCTCGGCCTTGAGGAGGTGAATTAAAATTAGAAAAAAAAAAAATTATGGATAGGCGCAGCTGAGTATACATGCATTGACTGAGGGTATGGGCTGGCAGTCAATTTTTTTAATAGAAAGTCCTATTTAATTTTTTACATTTTTTTTGCTTTTATTTTTTAAAAATCTTAAGTTAAATTTTCTTAATATTACGGTATAACAAAATAAAATTTATTTTCTTTAAGATAACTTTTATTTTTCTGCAACCGACTTTTGGTGGCTATCCACGGTATATATATATATATATATATATATATATATATATATATATATATATATATATATATATATATATATATATATATATATATATATATATATATATATATATCATTTTCCAAAAAAGTAGCATTGTACTGTCCCTACTAATTTTTTTTTGAAGTTAATATTATTTTTACTTTAAACCGGTGCAAATAACAAATATACAGCTTATACAATGTTAAACTGATGAAAACCAATCTAAAATAGTATTTTCAGTGAATAAATAATGTTCCACAGACTGTGACAAGTCACGTCCTTGGAATGTCACAACCCAGACTTTTTGCTAATCCCAAGAAGTTTAAACTTTGTTGCTGGTACTTTACTTTTATTTTAATATATAATAAATAATCAAGAATACTTTAAAATTAGAGTTGACATAATATTTTCCTCAAAACATATTTTTAAAGTAACTTTTATGTAATTGAAACTCTTGTCACCACCTTAAATGTCACGTCTGTAGATAGAGTTGTTAATTCAAAAAAAAAGCTCTAGGAGGCAGCAGTAGTTCTCTATGTTGCAGTTTTAGCTAAACTATCAGACATTTTTATTAGAGTAATAGTGGGGGAATTTTTGGTTTAGTTGTTTAGTGCTGATAAGTGTTGAAGTTTTAAAAGTTGAATTTGTTAATCTTAGTGCGTCACATCTGTGGCTAACATACTCGGGGTAAATAATTTTATTTTTTATAAGTAATACTTTTGTTTAATAGCAATTACCTTGGTATATTTACTCCAAGGGGAACAGAGTCCAAGCCTTAAAACACAACACTCCTTTTAGGTTTTTTCCTTCAATTTGTCACGTCTGTGGATGTTATGTCTGTGGAGTACAGAAAGCAACAGATGTCACACACATGGATTGGATGTGACAACAAATGACAAATTTACCTGTACCTGAATTTTTTAATGCCTATTTTTAGCATTTTTAACATTTTAAAACTTTGCTCATATAGCTAATTAATTATTATTGAAAAGATTAATGTTTCTTTTCAGGTAGTTATAATTTTTTCCTTTACTTACAGTTAACAAAAATGGGAAAGATAGAAAAAAATAAAGAATTGAATATATATATATATATATATATATATATATATATATATATATATATATATATATATATATATATATATATATATATTTATTTATATATGGAGTATAGCGTGTTCAGTTGAGTTATATTTTTTAAATCCATATTAATTTTTGTATAGGATAAGATTTTGAGGAAGATGATTAAAAATTTTGTTATAAAGAATTCTCTCTATAATTTTCGTAAAAACAAAGAGAGCATTGGATCGTATTTCTAACATTAAGTAAGTCTCCACCTTGAAAAACTTTGAAACTTTAGCTATTTTTAATTCATCAGGTGAAACTTTAGCTATTTTTAATTCATCAGGTAAAACTTTGGCTATTTTTAATTCATCAGGAAAAATTCCTTATTGAATTGAGTTTTTAAATATTTTAAAAAGGATATTTTTTAAGATATCATATAAATCAATAACAATGTTTCCATTAAAATCATCAGGACCGACTGCTTTATTTAACTTTAGCATTTTAAAAGCTCTATCAAATTTATCAAAAGACAGTTCAAAAGACTTTAGAAAAGATATTAAAAGAAAACTACATCTGTTTATTTTGTTTATGTTTGAAGATACTAAAGGAAAACTACATCTGTTTATTTTGTTTATGTTTGAAATTTTTTTTGCTAAATTTGGTCAAATTGTAAGTAAAGAATTCATTGATTTTATCAGCTATCTCTCTTGGATCATAAAATATTTTATTATCAATTTTAATAGATTTAGGAAAAGAGCTAGTTTTCAATTTCCCTTAAAACTTGCCATGTTTGTTTTGTACTCTTTATACTTTTATAGTAAATTTATGTAGTACAATTTTATTAATTTTTTTCTTCGCATTTTAAACTTTTTAGCGTAACTCTTATAAATTGTTTTAGTTTCTAATACTCTTATTTTTAAATTATTTATATACAACTTTTGTTTAAATTTTAAACTTTTTCTAAGATCTTTTGTACCCCATTGTGGCGTGAAGTCTATTTTTTTTTTTAGTATTTTATGTTTAGGAAAATTAATATATCATAACTTTTAAAAAAACGTTTTTAAAATTTAATTATCGAGGGATTGTAACACTTTAAATACTTCAAGTCAAATTTGATAATTATTTTACGCCAAAGACAACACAAAACACCTTTTTATAATATTTTCTTTCACCTAATATGAAGGTATTGTGGTTTATCCTCAAGCTAATTGCTTTGCGGAGGAACGAACTCTTGGTCAAGAAAATTTAAATACTATTTATTATAGATTTAAAAACTATATATTAAAAAAAAGATTTTTTTTTACTTTTAGTTTTCAATTATTGTCTTTGGAAATAGCAACTGCTAATGGAAAAAGTAGAACTAATTGGACAGAAGGTCAATTGCAGGAGGCTCTCCAAGCTGTTTAAAATGGATTATCGCAAAGAGAGGCTGCCATAAAATACAAAATTTCACGTAGAACTCTACGAAATTACTTAAGTACAGGATCCCAAAATAGTCTTTAGGGAGAAAAACTACGTTTTCTAGTGAGCAGGAGCAAAAGCTGATGTTAAGAATTTTCAAAAAGACATTGGCATGCCAACAACACCAAAACTCTTAAGGGCATGTTTTTGAGTTTGTGGAACCAAACAATATTAATCATAGCTTCAATGTCAACGAAAAGCTGGTTGGTAGAGACTGGTGTAATAATTTATTAAAACGTTACTCAAAAGTTTGCTGCCGAATGGCGCAGTTTATAAACCCAGCAATGGCACAAAAAATAAATCCCTATATTGTTAAGGACTATTTTGCCAAAATAGATAAACTAATGATATTTCATGGCTTTTTTTTTATACTCCAAAAAGGCTCTACAACATGGATGAAAAGGGAGTCAGACTTACCGTTCATTACCAGCAAGCTGTTTTAGCACAACACGGAGCGAAGAGAGTTCATCTTATTGCTCAGGAACATGCGGTAAATGTGACTGTGGTTGGCTGTGCTAATGCTATAGGGTGTGTTATACCTCCAATGGTGCTTTTGAAAGGTATTCGACTGAAGAGTGAATTCAGTAACAATTTGCCTCCTGGTTCAACTGCATTAATGGCGGAGGAGGGGTCAATGACCATCAAATCCTTTCTTTTACGGCTTGACCACTTCGATAAATATGAAACAAGTGGAGATATTCTGTTAATTATTGATAGTGCTGCACCCATATCAATATTAGAATAGTTGAAAAGGCAGAAAGCTTTGGTATTCACATCTTTTGCTTACCATGCAATACTTCCCATGAACACTGCCTGTAATCTTAAAAATTAATGATGAATTTTTGTCCAATCCAACAATGATGTGTGATGAATTAAGTAATTTCTTTGTATCAGTTGGCCTAAATCTTGCAAAAAAAATTCCTTTTGTGGTAAACAAAATAGATAACTTCGATTTTCAATTAACTATGTCTCTAACTTCCTTTGAATTATCTTTTAAAGACTTTAAGCAATCTTTTAAAATGCTTAAGTCTAATAAATCTGTCGGTCACGACGGTATATATAGTAATGTGGTCATTGACTCGTATGAACATTTAAAAGATATACTATTTAAAGTTTTACACTGTTCAATAAAACAGAGAATATTTCCAGACTATCTTAAAATAGCCAAAGTCATAACAATTTTCAAAGAAGGTGATACTAAAAATCTTACAAATTATCGACCAATCTCTGTTTTACCTGTTTTTTCTACAGAGTTAGAGAGAATCCTATATTACGTAATTTATAATCACCTTTCTTTAAATAATATACTTTATACAAATCAATACGGGTTCAAAAAAAATACATCAACAGAACACGCGATACTCCATATAACTCGTAGTATTTCTGAATCGTTTGTAAATTCCCAATATACGGTGGGAGTTTTCATAGATTTATCAAAAGCTTTTGATCGATCGATCACCGAATTCTCCTTAAAAAAGTTAAATATTATGGAATTAAAGGAAATGTTTAATAGTTACTTTAAAGTTACTTAAGTAACCGCAAACAGTTTGTTTATAGTAATGAAGTTAACACATCTAATTTATTAAACATAACCTGTGGGGTTCCGCAGGGCTCGATATTAGGACCCCTTCTCTTTCTCATTTATATTAATGATCTTCATAAAGCTTCTAATTTGATGTCAGTCATGTTTGCCGATGACACTAACCTCTTTTTGTCTGATAATAGCATAACTACATTATTTCAAGATATGAACATGGAATTAACAAAAATATACGATTGGTTTAAAATGAATAAACTTTCAAAAAATGTTGAAAAAACAAAATGGACACTTTTTCATCCTGCATCTATAAAAAAACTACTTCCTTGTTAACTACCTTTACTTTTTATTGATAAAATCCAAATAAAAAGAATAATTAGTGCTAATTTTTTAGGTATCTATCTTGATGAAAACCTTATTTGGAAATACCACATTGAATTCTTGTGTAATAAAATTGTTAAAAGTATAGGAATATTGTATAAAGCTAGAGGTGTGTTAAATAAACGTATTCTAATTTAATTATATTTCTTTTTTATCCAATGTCATTTAAACTATGCAAATATTGCTTGGTGCAATGCCAATAAATGTATACTGGAGCCTCTTTATCGCCAACAGAAGCATGCTGCTCGTCTTATTAATTTTAAAAACAGATTTACTGATGCCAAGCCTCTTTTATTTGAAATTAAAATTCTTAATATATATGAGCTGAATGTTTTTAATATTCTTTGTTTTATGTTTAAATGTAAAATTAACTCTTCCCCAGTTTCTTTTCATAATTTATACACGCTGAAATATAAAAATAAATACAACTTAAGAAATGATAATTTAATTCGTCAACCATTTTTTCAGACTAATTTTGGAAAATCTAGTATTTCTTTCCGAGGAGCTTTTCTTTGGAACAAAATAGTTTTAAAACATTTTAATTTTTCTCTGCATTGGAGTAATTTTTCATTCAGAAATAAGCATAAAGAAATCATTTTGTCACATAATGATATATTGTCATATTTTTAAACGTTATTAATTTGATGTATTATTTTAGTTTATGTTGATTCAGTTGAATATTTATAAGAACATGTACTTAAATGTGATTAACTATATATGCACTTGACTTTATATATATATATATATATATATATATATATATATATATATATATATATATATATATATATATATATATATATATATATATATATAATAATATAATATTATAATAAATAAAAGATAAAACTAAGACTTTTTTGTTAATATAAAAAAAAAAAAACGCGGAAGATCTTCAACAGCTTGGACTTGATGACGTAAATGGCAGCATTGTAGTTGACTACTATAATCAATTAAAATTGCCTTTATTTAAGATTTGTATATGTTCATTGAATTAAGGCGTTTTCCCTGAAATATTTAAATCAGCAAGATTTAAACTTATATTTAAAGCAGGTGATAAAACCTATATTGGTAATTATGGACGAATATCAATACTTTCCATTTTTTCTAAGATTTTTGAAGGATTTATGTTCAATAGAATTAATATCTTTTTTAAAGATAATGATTTATTTTATTCTAGACAGTTTGGATTTCAAAAAAACACTTGAAGTGAGCATGCAGTACTATACTTAATCAATGAAATAAAAAATTCTTTTGTAAACAGAGAATTTATTTTAGGCGTATTTATTGATCTCTTCAAGGCGTTTGATACTATGAATCACGGGATACTTGTTGAAAAGCCTAATATGTATGGTATAAGAGGCATATCAAACAAGTGGATAGCAGACTACCTTAGTAACTGAACACAATCCATAAATTATGTAAATAATAAGCATTCGAGTTTATCTTTGATGTCTTGTGGAGTGTCCCAGGAATCGATTATTGGACCTCTACTTTTTCTTATAAATGTAAATGATCTCTGGAGAGCGTTAAACATATCAACAATAACGTTTGCCGATGACAATAACCTTTTTATCTCAGGTAAAGATATACATAAACTCTTCGTACAAATGAACGATGAGCTAGTAAACATTTAAACATGGTTTAAAGCAAATAAACTCTCAATTAATTCGGATAGAACAAAATTTTCTTTATTTCATCCTTAAAATAAAATTAAGAGATCTTATCACAAAGCACCGCGGAAGTGCATTTAACCAGGAAGTTCATGCCTTTTTCCTTATTGTAACAAGCGCTCTAACCACTGCGCCACGGCCGTACACTAATAAAAACACCGAAATTAGTCGTGAAAAAAAAGAAGTTTTTTGGTGTGCTCATTGACAAAAAATATATCCTGGAATATACATATTGCTTATATTGACAACAAAATACAAAAAAGTATTGGAATTCTAAGTATAATTGCGCAAAAAGATTTTGCAGACATTGGCATAAGTGCAAAACAGTTGAAAAAACTGGCCCAAGTGCGAACCGACAAAAGTGCAAATTGGCATAACTGCGCCGAACAAATTTGTAAACATTGGTATAAGTGCGAACTGATATATATGCGAACTGGCATAAGTGCAAGTCAGTTAAAAACACTGGCATAAGTGCAAACTGGCATAACTGCGAATTGGCATAAATGCGCCGAATAAATTTGCAAATATTAGCATAAGTGTAAATTGACATAAGTGCGAACTGGCATAAGTGCAAAGCAGTTACTAAAACTGGCACAAGTGCGAACTGACATAAGTGCGATTAGGCATAAGAGCACAAATTAAATTTTCAATTACTGGCATAAGTGCAAACTAGTATTTCGCATTTATGCCGATTCGTACTTATGCCAGTTTTCACTTATGCCAATGTTTACAAATTTATTTGGCGCACTTATTCCAATTCGCACTTATGCCAGTTCGTACTTATGGCAGTTTTTGTAACTGCTTCGCACTTCTGCCAACTCGCAATTGTACCGATTCGCACTTATAACGATGTTTGAAAATTTATTGGGCGCACATATGCCAATTTGCACTTATGCTAGTTTGCACTTATTCCAGTTTTTGTACGTCCTTCGCACTAATGCTAGTTCGCACTTATGGTAATATATATATATATATATATATATATATATATATATATATATATATATATATATATATATATACATATATATATATATATATATATATATATATATATATATATATATATATATATATATATATATATATATATATATATATATATATATATATATATATATATATATATATATATAGTTATAACACGAACTTACATAAATGATATTACTAAAAACTTATTGTACAAATTTATAATACAAAATATTTGCCTGATACATACAATAATAACAACAACTATGATTTTTTAAGTTTGAAAACTCTAACATTGGAAGATACAATAAAACATGCAAAGAAGAATATCGAAATCGCATCTATATTGTTGTTCAAATGTATAAATTTACAACATAAATTTATACAAACTATTCAATATAAAATGACATACTGTATACTCTACTATATTTTAGTATATATTCAAAAATATATGTGTATACAGTAATTACATATACATGTTGACATAAAAGTAGCGATTCCACGGCGCTACGTAAAACGTTTGACGTTTGATCAAAAACACCGAATTTTCATAAACTTTACTCTCTCATATCTTTTTGTAGGGTTAAGTAAGCACCTCTAGGCTTATTGGATCAATTAATGTTACTCGACTTCTTTCCAGCCATACATAGAAAGTACTATGCTTCATATGGCTTCAATTATCTATTCAAACATTATTAATATCTTGAGACCACTTTTGCTAAAGAAAATTGCCACAGGTTTTTGAATGAAAATTATGTATGCATTATATGCTTTTTTTTCGACGTTTTTTGTTTTGATATTTGCGTTTGTTTACTAAATTATAAATAAATTTTTGCGTTTGCTTTATGAAATTTGGTGATTTTTTCCGACTTAATTAGAAACTTAAATAGTAGCTAAATAAAAGGGTTCATTTTATAAAAATAATATAAAATAATAAAATATACTATAATATAAAACTGTTTTAAATCGTATAAAAATCTTTTCTTTCCATCATTTTCGCTTGTTGTTCAAAATAAAAAAACTTCTTATTTTACATTCTTAATACGAATTATTTCTTATTCACATCCTTAAATTATTTCTTACTCTCATCCTTTTACAAGCCTGAGTGGTAAACTTAAAGAAGCCAATACCTCTCAAAAATTTAATTTAAGGATGTGAATAAGAAATATTTTTCATTTATTTATTTTTTGTCAAGCAACCATTTACAATTAAAGGTAATTTCCGATAAAATATTTAAAAATATTAAATACAAGTACATTTTATAATAGTTAGAAGACCGGAGAACCTGATGATTATAAAATCTTATCATCAGTAACCTTTGATAATAAAAATTGATAATAAAAGTGTATTGATAGAAAAAATCATGTAAAGAATCGTGAGTGGCAATAAGTTTGATTATGTTCTTTTTAAATTTTTGAGAGGTATTGGCTTCTTTAAGTTTACCACTCAGGCTTGTAAAATGGTTGTATCGGTTTAATGTTTTACGCAAAATATTTTCAAAAACCTTAGCCGTTTTTTTTGACTGATGTTGAAACATAAATTGTGTAGTTTTGAAAATATTTAATTCATAAATATCAAGTGCCCTCATGCTCTTTAGAAGAGGTTTAGTATTTGTGAAGCGATTTTGAAAATGAATAATGCGTGCTGCATGATTCTGTTGTTTAAGGAGACAGTCGAGTTTAGATTTATCTTTATTACCCCAAAGAATATTGCCATAAGATAAATAACTATTTATGAATGCAAAATATAGTTGAGTTAGTGTAAATTTGTCTGGTTTTGTATAAGATGCCAATACTTCTTGAGATTTTATTGCTAATATGTTTAATATGATCTCTCCAAGATAAGTCTATTAAAATACCAAGTAACTTATTTGTGAATGAGCGCTCAATTTTGATGTTATTTATATATAGCATTGGTAAGAATTTTGGAATAGATTGAAACTTTCGTTTAGAATGGAATAAGGAAAACTTAGTTTTATCAGTGTTTAAAGATAAGCTGTTAGCGATAAGCCAGTTTGATATTTGTTCTAGTTCATTATTTGCTAATTGAAATAGAGAGATAATATCACTGTGAGAATATAATAAAGTGGTGTCGTCTGCAAACATAATAGTAGATATAGTATTTGATGCTTTATATAGATCGTTGAAATAGATTAAGAACAGCAACGGACCTAAGACGGAGCCTTGTGATGAACCCCACATGATGTTTTAAGTTTTTTTGTCTGAAAGCCATCATTTAGAGAAATAAACTTCTTTCGATCAGTTAAGTAACTGGTAAACCATTTTTGGTATTCGTGGTTTATTCCGTAATATTTTAGTTTTTCTAATAAAATCTGATGATTAACGGTGTCAAATGCTTTTGACAAGTCTAGGAATATACCTATAGTGAGCTTGTTATGAGAAAATGCTCTACTGATAACTTCCACAAATTGCATAAGTGCATGTTCTGTAGAGTATTTTGATCGAAAATCATATTAGTTACAATAAAGAAGATTGTTATCATACAAAAATGCAAATATCCTATTATACATGATACGTTCGATGATTTTTAAAAATACAGGTAATACCAATATAGGTCGATAAGTTGTAACCAGACTTTCATCTCCTGATTTAAAAATGGGTGTAATAATTAGGGCATCCAATACCGGACCAAAAATTGAATACCAGTTTTTCGGTATTAGATTAAGTGAAAACCGAAATACCGGTATTAAAACCGGTGTTTACTATTACTAAAAAAACATTTAATAAAACCCAAAGCAACAGTTAAACGGTTTCAAAACTTTATTGTTTAAGTTAAAATGATAGATATAATTAATTAATTTCAAGCAAAAAACATAAAATTACTACTATGTTTTTTGCGGGCCTATTTTATTACTAAAATAGGCCCGCAAAAAACATAAATTATTAAGGTTTATTCATTTAAAGATGATTGTATTTTTGTACATAAAATTTCTGATAAAGAGAAAGCCCGTTCAGCTTCTACGCTGGTTGGGGGAATAGTTAAAATATAATCATATACTAACATCAAGTTGGTACCACGTGTACCGTCTTCCTCAAATATAGAAACTTCTTTTCGCACCATTTTAGTCAAATCGTTAATACTTTGCTTTGTTTTTGGTACTGTTTTCATTTTTATCTCATTATTTATGGCCATGTCTAGCTGCTCCTGTAATGTCAAGCTCAAAGGTTCGTCTTCACACATTATAGAATCTTCATCTTCATCTGTTTCTGATGGGAATGCTGCAGTTTCAGTTTGCTCGGATGAGAGCCGCTGGATAAGATGCACAATTAAATTAAACAAAGCAGTTTTAGTTAGCCGATCAAATATGATATCTGAACTAAAATTATTATGGGCTTGATCACCTTTATGAAAATATTGTATGAGATAAAATAAATTTGTGCGTCTTTCTGTTATTCTTATAATCAAGGAGGTTTTCATATTTTAACTTAATGGTCCTACGCCCAAATTTTGCAGTATGAATGCCAGGGTAGTATCAGCTGATAGTAGGTTAGCATCTCTCCGACATAAAGCCTCTACAGCCAATTTCACTGGTAACAACATAGAAACTGTTAATAATATTAATTCTAATTCAGATTCCATAAAATTATTAGCTGAGTTTAAGTCAATCAGGGCTTTTTAAATAGAATTTTTTAGTTTATAAAAACACTCTAGCATAAAAAGTAAGCTGTTCTATCTGGTCTTATTATCTAATATTAATGACAGTTCATTACCATGTTCAGTTTTTACATAAACTTGAAGGATTTCAATTTAGTTGGCGATCGCCTGAACAGCTTTACAACTTTTCTAACTTTGCTTATCAATGGAGCCAAATTATTTGCAAGTTCATTTGAAATTGGCGAGTTCTGAAAAATCCTTAGTCCGTCTAAATGCTCTTCATTATTGTCATCGGAAATCTCACCCGCACTATCTTCATCAGATTCAATATAATCATCGGTCAATTCTACAGTTGTTGTTTTATACAAGACGTCAACCACAGCCAATTGGATTCCATGGATTAGACAAAGTTGCTGGTCAACGGACATTAATCGCCTACTTTCTTCATAACGGAAGCACCATCTGTAGTAATACATATAATATCGCGATCAATATTTAGGTTGTGTTCTTTCAGTATGTTGTTAATTAACTTAACAACATTTCTGCTGGGAAATGTCCATTAACTCTCGTTAAGTCCGAATTCCAAAATCTATTTCGAGTATGAACGGTAATGTTCAAATAACGTCTATTTTTTACCGAAGTCTACTCGTCAAACGTAAGACTAAACCGATTTCCTTGCTGTTGAAGTTCAGATAATTCTTTTATTATTGAGTTTCGAATTTTAGTAGCATACTTCATAACTATTTGATACAGAAACAGATTTCTCTGTGTCAAAACACGCACGAAGTCTCATCGATGAGAAATACTGGTATATACCGGTATTGAGAGTTCGGTATCGGTATTCAAAAAACGTCCGGTATACCGGGATACCGGTTTTCGGTATACCAGTATTGGATTCCCTAGTAATAATTGCAACTTTCATTTTATCTGGAAAAATACCTGTTTTTAACGATTTGTTAAAAATATCTAATAAAACATCTTTAATAAGTTCATAGCAGTCTTTGATTATGCTTGCTGAAATTAAATCATAGCCTGTTTTATTTTTATTTAATGTTTTTATTGAATCATCAAGTTCTTTACTAGTGAGTTTTTTAAATGCTAAGCTTTTATCCGACATCGATAGGTAGCTCAAGAAATGTGCAGGAGTTTCACAAATAGCCACTAGCGTCATTAGCTATGGATTCTAATCCATAGATAATGACGTTTGCGTCTCTACGTTCTTGATCTTTGCGTTCCTTTGCGGTTTCAAAAAGAAGAGATAGTTGGTCATTTGTTTTTTTGGCAGCTTCTGATACAACTTTCGACCACAAAGTTCTACTTGTATTAGAATTGACTTCTTTTGATTTTTCCATTTCTGTAATTATACTTTTTAGTTGCTTGTTTTCTTTAACACATTCCGCATCCTCGGATTTTAAGTTTTTTATTTCATCCTCAAAAATTTTATTACGTCATCTAACATCTTTTTTTATTTGTTTTTCTTGCTGAACTGTTTTCTTGCTGAGCCAGTTTAGTTTAAAAAATTTTTTTTTGTTTTGTTTGTTTTCTTTTTCTTATTACACATGGACTAAAAGGTTTCAGTATGTGTTTTTTTCCCTATTGTACAAGAACATATACATATAGTTAGTGATGAATTAGAGCTTAGAGTTCTCACTGATATTACAGCAAGCATTGATTATGCATTATTTGCAGATAAAAGCACTGACGAAGCAGACCGATCACAACTAGCATTATTTGCTCATTACATAAATAATTTAAGCATATAAATAGCATTATTTGCTCGTTATATAAATAATTTAAGCATTTGCTCGTTATATAAATAAATTAAGCATAATTTACAGACAAACATGAAATTATTGCATAAGTTACAGACCGGTCAGTAAATTACAGAATAAGAGATATACAAGCCAATAGGAAATATCGAACTTAAATTTATTTGATATTTTTGAACTGTTACTACATTTGATTTGAAATTTTAAATAGTGATTCATTTTTTATTAATTAGGTCGGGATCGTACGGAATTGTTTAGTTTACAGACTGAAGTGTAACTTATTTAATTATGTAACGAAGAACAAAAATTAGAGTTACAATATGAAAATATGCATAAAGGAATTTTGGAATCTGAAAAATAAAAAAATTATCTGAGGTTTTAGTTTTTAAAATTGAATTTTAAGTTTTTAAAAGGCAATCAATTAAATCATTTGTTAAAGGGTTGCATACTATAACAGTTGGGGTAACAGAACATGAAAAAGCATCATTGTTTAATCTTAAATCAGAAGATATAACTTGTAGATAACTTGTAGAAGATAAAAACTTAATTTGGAACAACTTCACTATTGCGGATAGGAGTATGGATAGAACAATTAACAGAAGGTAGCAAATTACCAACATAAGGAACTTTAGGACAAAAGGAATGAACAGAGCTTAAATAGTAGTTCTTTAAATCAAAATTTTTCGCCCGATTTAATTTTGCAACACAATCTTTTGATTTTTTAAGGTACTTAGCAATTGTTAGATTAGCTATAGGGTATTTAAAGTAATTTGTAAAGAACTTTCTAAAAGCTTGTAAAACTCTCTGAAAGCTTGTAAAAGGTGGGTATTTTTTAATAAAAAATTAAGGTGTTTGAAGGAAACAATACCACCCTCAATATTTAAAAATTTCAATATATTCTTGACAATATCAAATGGTTTTTTCAGCAATAATTTGGAAGATAAAATTAAAAGTAAACCTAAATAAAAGAAACTCAAAACAAAGGAAATAAAGTATGGATCAATAAAATTTCCTTTCAATAAATAAAAGTATTAAAATACAAAATGTTTGTGCTTATGTTAAAGCAGGGGTGTGGAGTCGTAAAAAAAAAGTAACGACTCCGACTCCGACTCCAGTTGTTGAAACTTTTTGAGCACAACTCCGACTCCAACTCCGACTCCAACTCCGACTCCAACTCCAAAGCAAAATTTTTGAAAAATTCTTTGAATTCTTTAAAAAATATTGCCCGGTAAGTTGGTATTTTTTTTAAACAAATTTATGAAACATTCTTTGATGTTTAGTATGAACATAAGGTTAATTGAATGTTTTGTACATGCACGTGCAATACCAAGATATTTTACTATCGGAGTCGGAGTCGCGATGTTTTTTAGCGACTCCGACTCCGTCTCCGACTCCGGTAAAATTCTCGCAACATCGCGACTCTGACTCCGACTGCGACTCCAAAGCCCTGGTTAAAAGTTAAGGAAAGTAGGCCTAATTAATTCAAAATTGTACTATAGCTTATGATTATTACTATTTTAAGAATTTCACTTTTAATTTCATATTTAGAATTCGAATTAGGTCGAATTCTAAATATGAAATTGAAAGTGAAAATTATCCTTATAATTCTTATATATTCCAATAAATCTTTATTAAGCTCTAAATAAGGATTAATAAGGCTATATATAAGGATCAATATAAGGAGGTGAATAATTATTTTAATGTCCTTAAATTAATTGTTCACATCCTTAAACTAATTCTTATATATCCTTCATAATCCTTATTGAAATTTTTGTTTGTTGTTCAAAATAAAAAAACTTCTTATTCACATCCTTAAATTATTTCTTATTCTCATCTTTTTAAGCTTTAATTTAAGGATGTGAATAAGAAATAATGTAAGGATGTGAATAAGAAATAATCCTTATCAAGGATTTTTTTTTAAAAAAAATTTGGTTTTTTGATTTTTTGTAATTGTTTAATCACTATAAAAAATTTTAAGTTAAAGTTATTATTTCTGCTACATTCTAAAAATGAGCTAAATAAAGCTGTCAACTGCTCCAACAAATGGCTATTAAAATTTATTTTTGAAAAGTGTTTGATAAAGTAATTTGGTAAAAATAACCCAAAAAAAACTTATTTTATGCAAAATATGCCTTTAAATATTACTGACGCTGAAAAAGATCTTGGTGTAGTATTCACAAGTAAATGTGCAAGTAAAGCATATAAAGTTTTGGGTATGTTGAGGAATACATTTTTAAGTTTAAATAGTGAATTACTAAAAATATAAATATAATTTTTATAAGACTTGATTCAAATGTATAAGTTATTCAATCGAATTGAAAAAGTAAGTTTAAATTTTGCGAAGAAACTATCAATCAGTATAAGGTCATCAAATGAATTATAATCGCCAAAATAACCAGTATTTCGACTCGGCATTATTTTTTAACAAACAGAGCATATTTTTACTGAAATCAACTACCTACTGATGTTGTTAATGCTATTTCTGTGGACTCTTTTAAAGCTAAATTTAACATATGGATTTTAATGCAACTATGTTGAATAATAATATATCTGTCTTAGTGTACTCGGTCACTCAACAAATTGTCGGTCACAGCTCAAATACATTACTATTGTTATTACTAAATATAATAACGATTCAAAAGTCATTAAAAAAATTGTATGGCCCCAAAAATAAATAAATTAGTAAAAACTCTCGGTCTGTAAAATAGGTGATTCTGTTCAATCCCGACAGTTTTAAAAAAATATTTTGAAACTTTATTTTCTTATTGTTGGTGGGTCACTATGGTCCTTATGTTGGTAATTTGCTACCTTCTGTTAATTGTTCTATCCATACTCCTTTCCGCAATAGTGAAGTTGTTCCAAATTAAGTTTTTATCTTCTACAAGTTATCTACAAGTTATATCTTCTGATTTAAGATTAAACAATGATGCTTTTTCGTGTTCTGTTACCCCAACTGTTATAGTATGCAACGCTTTAACAAATGATTTAATTGATTGCCTTTTAAAAACTCAAAATTCAATTTTAAAAATTAAACACGAACCTTTACAAACAAGGGCGCTACACGAAGAAACCAGTTAAACGCGGTGTTACCAGGGATGTGGTGGGAATCAAACTCTAGATTTCTAGAAAATAATAAATGAATATTTTAATTTAGCATTTATCATAAATACAGACGAGCAAATGCCGTAATTCAAAAATCGAAGTGAAGTCGATTGCAAAATGAATAAATTCTTAATTAATTAATTAGATGATCAAATAAAGTTCAAAAACCTGGTTGAATCAAAATCCAAAGGTTGCAATGGAGTGCACCCCCGGGTGTTAAAAAACTGTTTCTCTATTTTTGCTGTGTAACTCACGCTTACAACCCAAAGGTTTTTTTGCTGAAAGACATAGGGAAATTTAAATTATGGGGAAAGTTAAATGTTACACCAATTTTTAAAAAAGGAAGCAAACGAAAAAAAAACTAATTATTGGCCTTTTCTTGTGGAAAGTCTCGTGGATCATATATATCAGATCGCATCTATTCAAGCCTGGACTTCATATCTACAACGAGGTATATGTACTCCCGAGTATATTCAACATTCAAGCATTTAAATTAGATTATTCCATTAAAAAAAATCAAGTTTAATTTTTTTTTTACTTTGACGCTGCAAATTCTGGTGCATCTAAACCTAAATTTTTTATTCGTCGTGTTAGCAGCTATCTACACAGCTATCAAAAAAGAAAATAATTAAAATTTCACTTTTTTATACAATAAAAAAATTATTACCTTTACATTTATCGCTTTTGTTATCAGTAAACATGCCGTTGCAAAAACAAGTTGTATCCAAACAAATTTCATCTTTATTGCAAGAATTTGTACAAGTTGCTATATATACATATATAAATATAAATACATACACACACACACACACACACACACACACACACACACACATATATATATATATATATATATATATATATATATATATATATATATATATATATATATATATATATATATATATATATATATATATATATATATATATATATATATATATATATATATATATATATATATATATATATATATATATATATATATATATATATATATATATATATATTATAGAATAAAAAGAATACTCGCGAACACTAAAAACCCGCCAAATTTGCGAACAGACTAATTCTATTGGTTCAAAAAACACGAAATAAAGTTCTAGAGTATTCTGTTGTAATGTTTTAAGAATTGTATTATTTACGATTTGTTGCGTTTTGAGATATCTAGCATAAATTTTTTTAAGAATATATTATCAAATGAACTATTACTTTAATGTTATGGCTCATTCTCGGAGCCACATTTGTAAAGCCGTAAAACTTTTAAACTATTAACAAAAATAAATGTTTTACAAAAATAAATGTTTTATAATATATATTTTTTAAATTGTCAAAATTTTGAAAGTTAATTACAAATTATATATTTTATTAGTATATTCTTAATTTTTATATCTTTTCTTAGAGCTTGGTTTAATTAATTATTCGTTAGATTTGTAAAAAACTAACAAAAAATTAATAAAATAAACTTTTGATAAAATAAGTAACTATAGTTAGCTATTTGAGTAAAATTTAATAGTAAAATTTTTAAAGAATTTCTAGAATGTTTTCAATGACGTCATGCTCTGAAACTCCTATGAATTAAGGTGAGTTTCCACTCATCCGGTTTTTCACGGGAACGGGATAAGGAAGGAAAAAATAATCACGTGAGCATGCGTAGTTTTCCTTTAGACATAATAAAAGTTATACTACGCATGCCCACCTGATTATTTTTCCCGTCCCTTTCCCGTTCCCGTGAAAAAACGGATGAGTGGAAACTCGCCTTTAAACGCGCTTGAATGAACTATCAAGTCTGTATAATGCACCTGGAAAATCGCGTTTACTTTACATACTCAAAATACCAGAGAAAACGGAGGACGAGCTTCGACTAAAACAACAAGATTTGTTTTTCTTGGTATACATTTATTAATTAGTTTTAATCAAAAAAAAATTTGCTTCGACGTTTTTTTTAACATTCTCTTTAATATGAACACAACATGTCTTGGGACTTGGTAGTCCCGTTAAAGAAACTAAACGATCACTTAAAGAGATGGATAGTTATTTCACAGTTTTTTATTTTAAGGTTTGCACTCATTTAAAATGAGTGCAAACCTTAAAATTATTTCTTATAGACTCAACACGATAGAGAAAAAAGCTAATAACAACAACTGGAAAATTTCGAAATTTGAAAAAGTCCAGAACAACATAAAGGAAAGTTTTTTTACAAAAATCAAACAAAAAAAGAAACTATAAAAAATCAAAGGAATAATGCTTAGGAATATTGTTTTATAACCGTTCACCATTTTAAAATATTCACTTTCTGCAGGCAACAAACATGAAGATGTAAATTGGTCAAGTTTTCTCTTAGTGTAAACATATCAATTTCAGCCATTTTTAAGAAAGAAATTTTAGATTTGTTTCAGTATTAGTTAAAATTCTTAGGATCAAAAAGACCATAAAAAATATCAAATAAATCTCCTAAGATGAAAACACGTCAATGGTTGAAAAAGTTCTTTTTTTTCCATATCTATTTTTTGATGTCATTTTAAATTATCAAACATAACTCTTAATACGTTAACTCTAAATGCTGATTTTCGATCATTTGAGAATTCACCCAATGCTATTTCTCTGGGCATTCTTTATTTATTATTATCTTTTTTTAGAAAATTTTAATTCAATAACAAAATGTTCGAAAACTTCCGTTTCATTTTCAATTATTTCCGTAAACTGTTTAGTCTCTTTTAGATTTTCGACAACTTTACCTGATAAATCATCTGTGTCAGTATTTAGTTTTGTGAATTGATGAAAAAATATTTTAAAACAGTAGTTATAATTTTAAATATGTTCAAGAATATAAAAGCTGTTAAAATTGTTTTAAATTTTTGCTATTGTAATAAAAAGTCTCGTGCAGTTGTTGCAGTTGTAGAATCTATGTCTTTGCTTTAACCTAAGAAAGGAAGAGCTTCAACTAAATGTTTGAAACAATAATTACTATAATCAGAACTTTCGACTTTTGTTTTAGTGATTGGATTTTAATGTTCCATTTTGTTGAACCTCTTTTTGAAGACGACGGAGTTGATTGCCTGATTGACTACTACTCAAATATTTTTCCAAACTTGCATTATTTTGTTTGAATTAGAAACAAAATTTGCTGTTAATTGAACAAACTAAACAAATTTTGAGGTTGAATGCAAGAGTTTGTAATTTCACTAACCACTAAATTCAAACACATGTGCATGACAACGGGTGAAAAATAACGTTGGAGATTTCAGTTTTGATAAGTGGCTGAAGTCCTTTATATTTTCCAGGCATTTTTGCTGCGCCGTGAAAAGACTCTCTTATGATGTTCTTGAAATCCAAACCAAGTCGCGTTAACTTATTTTTTATGGTTTAATTCCATTAATTCCAGGGCCGTCCAAGAGGAGGGTGAGCGTACAGGAGTGTCTAGCCCCCCCTGCCCCTACGAATTTTATTAGTCGGCAAATTGGACACTAGAGTCGGCAAAATTGGATTTATATTTGGCAGTCGGCAAATGTCGGAAAACAAGAACCTTTTTTTTTTTTACAGGTAAGTTAGTGGACAAAATAACTTTTTTTTGGCTTTTGTCGGCAAAAAACAGACACGGTACCCCCGCACCCCCCTTCCTTTATAATCTCATTGGGACGGCCCTGCCTGATACTGTGCTTTACCCGTAGAGGAGCTCAATGAAATTAAGCATAAAATTCTTGAACACAACCATCAACAATATATTGGGCACAAACATCTTCCGTGGAATTCACTCCTGATAACTGTTGTTTTTGAAAGCATTGTCACCAAATTCCCTCATCCACGACTGTGACCATACTTCTGCTTTTTTGTTTTCCTTTTTGTATTTTTGCTTGCTTTAAACATGTCTGTTTACAATGCTGCAAATGATTGAAAATAACTAGATCATATTTAGTAACAAGCTTAACTATATTCAAAAATTTTTTCTGGAACAGACCAGCCTAATTTAAATAGTTTGTAGCCTCGTTTAAATGTCCTCGAAATGCCAAAGTTTGTTTACGGTTCAAATAAACAATATCAATAATTTTTTTTTTAAATTTGTCGGTTTCTTGTTATATGTTTTTGCCACCGATCATCAAGTAATGTTTTTATGTCTCTAGCAACGGAACAACAAAATAACGCTTGAAGTGAACTTGCATAATTCAATAAAGCTTCATGTTTGGTAAGTCTGTTGTATTGAGTCTTAATGCTGATATTAAAACCAAGAACAATAAAAAAAAAAAAAAAAATCTAGAAACTGCTTGAAATGTCTAAAGTCTAGTGAGCTGACTAACTGAGCTGACTAACTGAGCTGAAAAGTCCTCTAATTAATAGTTAAAACTAGAATAAGTTATTCATAATAAATTTGAAGTAATTATATTATAATAATAATTTGTGCGAGTGAATCAGACTGAATCTAAATCAAGATGCCAGAATTGGCTGTAGTTGATCGAAAATGCTATCTAAGTTTAGCAATAGAAGCATTTATTTTTTATTTTTATATTAGTAATTATTAACCTCTTTAACATTACTTAATAATTACTAACAATTTTAACAACAACTATTTACGGACGGGCAAAAGCAAAACAGACTTAAGTGATCACTTTCCAATATTTTCAACTACTAATAACATAGTTCTCAAAAATTCTTCCTTGTGCAAACGCGACGAATAAAATCTTTGTATTATATTTTTGAACTCTTTTACCAGAAAAAAATAAATTTATTTACAAAATTATAAAGTAAATCCTGCATATAAACTACTTTTAGCCAAATTCTGTAAAAAGTATGATATTTCCTCTTAATAAATAATTATAAAATCTAAGTTTCTTTAAACCCCTTAACGACCAAAAGTTAACTTAAGTTTCATTTGCTTTGAGATCATATCCGGTAGTGGATATAGTTTAGGATATTTTCTCTTTTTTCTTTTCTGTAAACCAGAATTATATAATTTTAAATACTTCAGCTTATTAAAAATGTAAACACTGTAAATAAATCATAAGTTTTACAATTTGGAACTTTATATATATATTCAAGGCATGACATTTCACAATTAATTTCAAAACAGTACATTCCAAGAAAATAAATATAGAATTAAAATATATTAATATAGCTGATGCAAAATATAGTTTCAAAGTCACACACAATTAATATGAATATTTATACAAAATGTATTTCATTGTAATTCAATATCCCACGGTGGCAATTATATTAAAGACGTTGTTAACTTGAAAATAAAATACTTAAAATTATTACTATTTTGTTCATTTTATTACTGGAAATTACTGAGAATAAACAGAATCAGCAGACTGTTAAATTTATAAGTCATAGTATATGTTGACCAAAGAGGCCTACTTTGTTATATGATAGTGGGGGCCCAGAATGCGATTGCACCCCTGCACCCTGGGCCAGTCCACCACTGATTAATGCATATATATATGAGTTTTTAACCGTAAGGTTTTGTAAAATTCCTGAAAAAATATTTTTTACGTATAGCTATTGATAACGACAAAATTACTTTTTTTGCATTTAAAATCGTCGATGTTCATTTCAAAAGTACTCATTCCAAAATGTAGCAAGTTGGTTTTCAGAGTAGGGCTGTTTGCTACATACAAAATTAGCGCTTTTGGATGTAGTATTTGCAAAACGAGCGCTCTCGCTAAACGATGCTTTAAAGTCTATTAGGAAAATTTATTTGCTAAATGGATAGAGTTGTAAAAGTTAAACATCTTTATGAACCAAAATGTTTGTAATTGGATGTTATTTTGAGATTCACAAATTATTAACGATATAAAAATTAACTTTTTTAAACAATGATAAAAGTATATAAATTGTCGAATTAAATATTTTGCAACAGTCACTTTCGTAATAAAACTTTTGAAACACGTCATTATAAAAGCATTTAATTATGTTATATAAACCAAATATGTTTAATTAACTAAGTAACTTAGTCGTATATATTTATTGAAATTCATTAGTGTCAAATGCGTAGAGTCACCCATCTTTACCTATTTCTGACTTATTTATGAGCAAAAAATATATGCAGCAAAACCATTTTCTTTTTCAAAAAAATCTTAAAATCTTAAAATCATTATTTTTAGTAAACTGCATCAAAAGAAGTTAACACATGATTTTTAAAGATATTTAAAGAGCAGAAATTTGAGTTATATTCTATGGAATCCCCCAATAAACGTGGTAATGCGGGTCTAAGTTACATTTTTATCTTTTTTCAATGAAATAAACCAACTTATTGTAAAATATGACTGAAGTCATTATGTATAACTGTTTAAGGATAATTTAAAGCAAAAACCTAATTGAAAATTATCCAAAATATATTATGTTTTGTATTAGAGATTTATCATCCTGCATAAAGAATATATTTATATAATAAAAATTCAAAACATAATATCATTACATTTTTAATGACCATCTAAAGGAATCTCTAGCAACATAACACCAGAAAAATGAATCCAGAAACATAGTCAGACCTCTATTTTATACTAATTTACATTTTAAGGGTGTTTATTAATGTTATTTATAAATTTATTAATACGCATTAGGTTCTTAACGGCACAAATAGACCCACTAAGTGACATATAGACCCACATTGCCTTACTCAAAAATGCATCATTTTGTCCTCAAACTTATTTAACCTAAATAACCGGTAATTTTTCATCCAGATAAAACGTTTACTGTGTTAGAATCCATTTTTAATACTTTTTTTCAAGTTTAAGGTTTTCGATAAAAAATTTCGCTTTAAATGTATGCGTAATTTTAAACAAAAAATACAGAGAGGTTATCTTAGATAGGTTGTGCAATTTATTATGCTATTTGTTCCAAATTGTGTATATATACAAATGTATATATCAAGTATATATAAAAACGATGTAAAGATGTATGTGTATGTTGCATATATATGCATATATATGTTGCATATATGCATATATATGTTGCATATATGCATATATTTGTTGCATATATGCATATATATGTTGCATATATACATCAACACGTCGTTTTATATATACTTAAGATATAAATTTGTGTATATACACAATTCGAAACAAATTTTATTAAAGCATTTTGCATTTAAATTTTTTTAAATAAAAACACGTTTGTAATATTGATTTATTCATGTCAACAAATTTTATTAAAGCATTTTGCATTTAAGTTTTTTTAAATAAAAACACGTTTGTAATTTTGATTTATTCATCTGAAACATAATTGAAATAAACTCTTACCTGTTAAAAAATCAAGTAGAGAAACCAAAGCGACACACGTTAAGTATTTCATATTATGCTCTCTAATAACTTTCAATAACCTTTTAGCATTTGACTTTATATTAAGTTTTAAAATAAAATAAAATATGAAAACAAAAGTACATCAAATAAAACATGCTTAAAAAACAAGAAAAGCTATTAAGTTATATTATATTATAAAAAAACCAACTCACGAACATATTTAATGTTTCATTAATAATTAACTTATAGTTAAAGTAAAAAGAAGAAACTGCAATCTTGTTCTTTGTTTATTTCAGCACGTTTTTTATGTATACTTACGTCATGCTTTTGTGTTTTATGCGTTCTAACGTCATGCTTTTTATCATTGGTTTTTTCTTTATATTAACTTTAAGTAATTACAAATCTTTTGAGTTGAATTTTTTAGCATCAGTTTGCAGTTCTTAGCAACTACAAATATACTTAGATACATCAATTTTAATTACAAAAGCTATTTTTGTTTTGTTTCAAACCACTTTCATTTGTTTTAGGTATTATATAATTTTTTTTTAACTTTGCTATTTAAACCCGGGTTGCATTTTTTTTGTTGCCAATATTTAATCAGTAGTTATAATCAACGTTGGCATAATTAACACCCAGTTAACCCATCGATTATGACTGGGATTCATTACACGTGGATTTTATACTAAATATCTTTGACTTCTCGAAATACATATCGAGTTTTTAATGTAGGTAACATTTTTAACATGCATTCATTGAAAAAAATTTTATTTTGAATTTCTTTTTGTCGCCACAAAAAAAAAAAAAAAAATAATAATAATAGTAATAATAAGTTTGCTAACCACCCGAGTAAGTTAGTGCAAACTATAAAAATGATTATTAATATATAAAATACTTACGTATAAATTTTATAGAAACATTAAAAAAATTTTATTTTAATAATTTTCTTGTTGCCAAATAAAAATTTGAATATAATAAGCCAAAATAGTTCCCCACTCTTTTTCTTACGTAAAAAAAATTCCTTAACAATTTTTTTTTTAATTTTTGTAAAAGGTAAACTTTTTCAATATTATTACAAATTAAAAAAAAAAAATTAAGTACTACAAACCAACTAGCCCCCTGAAAATTTGCCAACTTACCCTAAAAGCCTTTATTTCTAATAAATAGCTAACTGATCGTGAAAAACGACAATTAAAAAAAAATATCCGACTGGAAATCGCATGATTGAAATCTTAAAAATAATTTTTTTTTAAGAGTTTTTTTTTTTTATAAAGTAAAAGAGAAGCAAAGTTCTCTTTTCTTAAGTAAAAATTAAAGTAAAAAGGAAGCGAAGTTACGAACTAAAAAAACAACAACTAATAAATAAAGTCAACAACTATAATTTATAAATTATTAACATTTAGTAGATCTTAAACTGATTACGTGTATTTTAAAAATTTACTTTTTTATTTTTAGTTTTATTAATATTCTAACAGTTCTCGATGCAAGACGCCTCTTAGTTTTCTGCAAGTTTCCTTACAATTGATTATTATATTAGTTTGAATTAGGTTGCTCGAGACTAGGGTTTGGCGATATTTGCAAAACAGGTTTTTAAAAAACCGGTTTTTCAAATAAATTTGACACATTTTAAAAACCGGTTTTTAATGACAAAAACTGGTTTTCAATTTTTTAACATTTTTATAGTATATTTTTGTTATGCAACAAAACTTAAGTAGTATAGTAAGCTGTTTCTTTGTTTTTTTTTAACATGCAGCTTTAACTTTTTTCCTGCGGTAGATAGAGAAACAGTTGCTTATCTAAAAATATACGGATGTAAAGAAAAAGTTTTAGGCCAACAAATTCTTCTCGAATAGCTTAGATTTAATATTCGTTAATATGTATTTATAAAATGTACATATATGTAATTTGCAAAACCCTGGAAACATTTCTGGCCCAACAAAAAAATCTAGTACATTTTTTTTAGCTTCAAAAATTGACATTATTGAATTGTCTGAAAGTTATTGTCTAAAATATTTTAAAATTCTATTGTCAACACCGATTCAGATCAAGAGAAAATCGAAGAATTTGCTCATCAGAGTAAAAGAATTTTTAAAAAATCATGGAAAATTCAATTACAAAGTTTCTTGAAGAGCCGGCAGAAAACATCATTAACCCAAAAACATTGAAAGCTTTTTTATCATTTGAGGCAACTCAGAAATGAACCAAAAACGATATTAAGATATACTTTTATTGAAGATATTAAGTTATTTTAACAAGAAGATATTAAAGATCAATTATAATGAGTATAATTAAACCATCTGTTGTTATATTAAATTAATGTGCAAGGTAAGCGCCTTCATCATGTTATTAATACCATAGAAGAGCACTACCAAGGATGTTGAAACACTAATATGATAGCTGACTATTGCTGATCTTTAGAGAGAGATGTTTAGATTATTAAACGTGCTCAAAAATAAAAACTAAAATTTTTTTTCTTGCTTGATTAGACTTTATTATGCAAGAATAAAGTACAATTAAACGGGAAAAAATTATTTGTCTTTTACTTTTTATTTACGTAAATTAAAACTTACTGATGTTTGTCTAACATAAAGCTTTCTATAAAACTTGTTTTTTTATCTTTGTTTTTGATTTTGCAAAATAGGGGGCGGGGGACAATTTTCTGATACCCGCTTTTCTGTGGCTGTAACCCTGAAATCAAATTCTAATTTCTTGTAAAAACTAGATGTCTAATAAAAAACGGTTATTACCTTTGACTTCAGCGTATTGAATTATATAAAGTATGAAATTGTAATCAGTAAAAAAAAAATAATTTGTAGTGTAGTGTAATTCGATTTTGTCAAAAAAAGGAAATTTAGAAAAAAATAGAAAAATTATTAAATTACATTTAATAACTTTTAGATTTTTTTCCTTCTCTTAAAGGAAATTAAGACCCCACTTTTTTTAATAATTTTGAAGATATGTAATTTGGTTACGAATATATTTTACTAAAATAAAAACCAAAAAAGTTTTTTTCTTTTCAATAAAATTTTAAACGAGAACAAATTTATTCAATCGTATATTGTAATGAGTGAAGGCGTTCAACAAACATTATTTATTTAAAGAAAGAGACAGGGTTGTGAAGCTTAGCTGAAGCCGGAACCGCGCAGTCGCTGTTTTTTGGTTGAACCCACTGATCTTAAAATATAATATAAGTTATATTTTGAGATCAGTGGTTGAACTAGAGCGGAGCAGCAAAAACCAAGCGGTTCTCGGCTCTCGTGTTTATTTAAAGGAATAGAGTGTATGTTTTTTTTACTATGGACAAACTTCATTCTTTCATTGTTTAACTAATTTGTTGAATGAATTATTTATTAGTTTCTTTTTTTTAAAATGTTTTTTCTAACAGTTACAGTCTTGCCAAAACGTAATAAAAATGAATATTTTAACGATTTTGTATTTAAAAAAAACTATCCTTTTATAGCCTTTCTTAATATGCTTTATTGATAAAAACAAACAAACAAATAAGTTATATATGGAAATATTCTTATAGCACTAGCTAAGATTAGACCCGTAAATATACGGGTCTAATCTTTGTAAGTCTATTCCAAACCGAACTTTTTTTACTTTTTTTTTTTGTAAGTCTATTTCAAACCGAATACTTTTTTTTTGTTGAATTTGTTTTTTTTTGCTGTTATCAGTATTGTTTCGGAGGGTTTAAGACATCCTCTTAGCGTAATAATTTTTTTTTTCTTGCTAATATATTTATTGGAAAAAAATAATAATATAGCAAAAAAGATTTCTAAAATTTAAAATAACTCCAACTCCGAGACATGATTAAAATAAATACCAATTACAACAATATAATAACGTAAACATAAAATTAATCCGAGAAATATATCTTTATATTCATCCAATTAAAATAAAAAATACAATAAATAAAAATAAATCCGCTAATTTTTCGAGTGAATATTTAGATATCGAGTACCTTTTTCGTGTAATACACATACAAAATATGTTGCATACGTAGTATATATGTATGTGATACATATATACCTTGTTAATAATAATATGATTATTTTTTAACGATTTCTTTTAAAATTTTAGTTACATTTATTTATTTTTTAATCTAATTTAAAAAAAATCTTTATAGTTGTTTATTTTGATCACTGTAGACTACAGCTTTATTTACAGAGAGTGCTTGTTGTTAAAGTTTAACAAAATTTCGTTTCAGGAAACTAATTTGTTAAATAAATAATACGATATGTAATTGAGAATTTTGAGAGTTTTGTTGTTTCAAACGGTATCTTAAAGTTTCAAACGGTATCTTAAAGTTTCAAACGGTATCTTAAAGTTGCCTGTTGCTCTTGTATTGTACTTATTTAAATTGTTTTTAAAAAAGTGTGCTGTAAAATGTTCTGGAACCAGACTAATATTTAAGCATAAAAAGTATATTTTGATAAACATTTATTTGAAATATATTTAGTGCGTTCATTTGTTCCAGTAAGGGTTGGGCATGAGTAAATTTCTTTTTGTTGTATACTTGTCTTAAAACGTGTTTTTGGCGTAAGAAAAGTGATACTAGTCTAGATTTATGGGCACTGCCCCATGCTATATTGGCATACAAGAGATAGCTATGCATGAATAAAAAGTAGACAAGTTTTAGACTTTTTTGTGACAGATACGGTCTTGTCTTGTAAAGTTAACCTATGTTCTTTGATATTTTTGTGTTTATGTAGTTTATGTGCAGTTTTCAGGATATGCGTTTATCAATTAGAACTCCTAAAAATTTTGTATTCAGAGCTCTTTTGATGGTTATATTTTTTATATTAGTTGTTGGTAGGTTCGGGGATATTTTTTTAATTTATTGATTAGAGTGAAACAGTATACACTTAGTTTTTTTCTATATTGAGTGACAGTTTATTTAATTTAAACCATATATTAATTTTTTTTACTTTAGTATTCAGAGGTCTTTATTTGTCTTTGATAAATAAAATAAGTTTGTATCGTTAGTAAACATTATATTTTTAAAGATATTAGAGGCGTTTGAAAGATCGTTTATATAAATAAGAAACAAAAGAGGAGCAAGAATGGAACCTTGGGGTACACTACATTTTGTTTTTAGCAAGTTTGAGTTGCTTTTATCTATAATAGCACACTGTTGTCTGTTATTAAGGTAGTTTTTAAACCAATTTAAAGCTTGATTTTTTATACCATATTTTTCCATATTTGTCAGAAAATCTCATGATTGACGGTGTCAAATGCCTTTGACAAATTAATAAAGATCCCTCTGAAACTAGGAAGATCTTAGATCACTAAAACATAGTCCTAAAAAAAAGTTGATTCTTATGATTATGGTTAAAAACTAAAGAATAACAATTAAACGCTAAGGAATCGTCCATAAAATATGAACTTTCGGAGGGGAAGAGGGGGTCTGCATATGGCGTATATGAGATGGGAAGGCAGTGAGTCAATTATAAAAGAAAGAAGATACTAAATTAAAAAATATATCATAAAATATTAGATAAATAGGTTAAAAGCGTATGTAATTTTAGGGAGAAGGAGGGTACTCAAAAAATTGTATTGCAAAATGTGAAGCGGAGGGAGGGGGGTGATATGTGGACAAAAAAATGCGTACGTACTTTTTGGACGACCCCTAATATAAAAGTTAATCCAAAAAAATTTTACACATTGACATCAATAAACCTTTACGAGTCGTTTTTATAAAAATCAGGCAACTTGAAATAGTTGAGTTATTAAATTTTCTTAAAAAATTAAGGGATTTCTTTAAATTAATTCATAAGAAAAACCTGTAAATTTGAAACAATTACTTAAAGCAGTTCAAAAGTTATTGCGGTTTGAATTTTCTTAAAACGTTGACAATCGTTTTTCAAAGTTTTATAAATATCTGCTATATATTTTTTCCCATTACTCAAAACTACCCAAGCGGCGTTTAATAACGCAATTTTTATGCTTTAGAGCACCAACTCTCAAGTTAATCAAGGCTTATATTAGTATATTTTAAGTTTTTAACAAAAAAAAAAACTGTTTTTGTTTACTGCGACCGTGGCGCAGTGGTTAGCGCGCTTGCTTTATAAGCAGGAGATCGAGGTTTGAAACGAGCTTTGGACATATTTTCGCGTCACGGTAAGGAAGGAGGCGTGAACTTCATGGTTTATACACCTAAATACTTTTAAGATCAAAACTAACTGTGTTATTTAAATACGATGAGTTAACACAAGTGTTTGCTAATGGTTTTACCAAAATACATGTAATTGAGTTGCTAATACATATAGAACTAAGTAATGAACAAGTTATACGTGCTTTTCACAAACAGAAGTATGACAGGTACTGGTATGTACGAAAGCAATACTTACATCCATGCCATGAAGTTCCTCCAACAAACAAGGGAAGAGACTAACAAAAAGATCTCCGAAAAGCAACAAAAGACCGGTTCTTTTCCAGTATCTGGTCTTCAGTTCAAAATTCACAATATTTAGAGACAGCATGTTCTAAACCACAAGCGAATAGAGAAGGATCTACTTACACACTTAATTTAGTATCACCAAAAAGCTCTTTTTCTTCATAAAATGTTAATGAATTTTTAGTGATAAGCGCTCCAGAGCCTTGCCTTGTGAAATGGCATATTAAAAAATTAATATTAATGAGGCATTAACTTCTACAATCAACTACCATAAAAGAAAATTCAATGAAGCTGTAGATAACTTCAAAACAATCTATTCTGAAAAAGTAGCACCTGGACAAGTAGGACAATTTTTCGAGATTAAGGAAGACTTAACGCAACCATTATTAGTTGTTTCAGATGATTTGAAACTGCTTCATTAAGCTTATCAAAACACTCAAACATTCAGCGAAAAAGTACTTATTTTATCCGCAATACTACCACTACTAAATTATTCAAAAGTTTTCTAATAAAAACTTTTAAATGTAATAAGGAAGACTATATAAATGATCATATTAAATATATTAATTACTTTTTTATTCTCGAAAAAATAGTTAATTTTTTTAGATACATAACTTATTTGCCCAGGAAGCAAAGAAAGGAAACAGGAACACTAACATTTAAACGATACAAAAAGTTAACTCGTTAAAAAATAATATGGACCTTGCAAAACACTTCCTAAGTTACATATTTACATCAGAACTTATTTAAGCATAGCTTATGAAACAAGCAAAACTACTTTAGCCGATGGACAGGTAAATTATTTACATAAAGCTTATTTTTCTAAAATGATAAGTTCAGGTGTTTGACATTAAATATAAAGTGTTTGATGATTACTGATGTCGTTTACAAATCATTTATATTGTATGTTATGACGCACAGCTTCTAATGTATTGTTTTCAAGAACGAGTCTTTTAAATATTAGCAAAGTATTCTAAATATTGACTTAATTTATTTTAAATATTTACTTTCATTATGTCGGTACTCCCTAAAGTTGTTCAACAATAGTAAAGTGGCAAACCATAAACTCTTATCAGAACTATTATAAATCAATAAAAGAATCTGTATTATCAGATTCATTACTCTGGAAAATTCTTAAACCAAGCCAACAGCATTCACTAGCATGTCTTGATTTTACGACATGTGAAGGCATAAATGGATTTAATTCTCTAATGAAATGTGTTGCCATTGTGACTACAGATGCTAACACAATAAAAGATATAGAAAAACGTTTAGAAAAAGCAAAGCGATATTTAAAGACCATGTATAGTTTACACTGCATAGAAAAGTTAAATATTTCTTCGCACTGTATCAGCTGTGCTTTGTATAAT
>NC_061165.1:44267296-44339796 GCF_022113875.1 Hydra vulgaris
TACTGTGGGGTAAAAATTTAAGGAAATAAAATGAAGTTATCAAACAACTAAAGACTTGGGTACAAAAACGATGTAACTTTATTTTCGCAAATTATTTAGGAGAAAGAAAAAACTGAATAATATTATATGTAGGGAATACGTATTTTTCTACCAAATCGTGTGTTTAATGACACAAGAAGTGCTTTAATCTATGTCATTTTTATACTAACTGATAGAACTTCTTTTGTATACTAATAATCCATTAAAGTTGATAGAAACTAGGGCTTTTTTTTTTTTTTTTTTTTTTTACACCGATGTTTTCAATTAGGGATAGTCCATAAATAACACTAAATTTATTTAAAAAGGAGATCTTTAGCTCTTTTACACGACAATTTTCATTATACTTATGCGTTGTTTCGATTTTTTATTTAACTTAAGGCTCTGCAAGCGAAAACTTTTTACCTTTTTTGTTTTGTTTTTATGGACGATCCCTTACTTTTTTAATTCGTCTGAAAACACGACTTATGGACGTCTCAAAAATATCTTTTTAATGACGTCCTAAAAAGACATCGATTCCATTTGCTATTTAGCATAATTCTGAACGTCATAAAATAGCTTCATTACGACGTTAAAGATGTTTTGATAACGTCAAATAAAAGGCGTCTCAATAACTTAATAAGGGTTACCAAAAAACATGCCAAGACGTGATTTTAGTACGTTATTTGAACGCCTATAAAAGTTAATTTTTGTAATTTATTAATTTTAAAGCAGACGTGGAGCAGTAGTTAGAGTTCTGACCCAATCCAAAGGATTTGCATATTCATACTATTATTGCAAAAAAGCAATGATAGTTCTTTTTATGACAAGAATAAATGAATATCCATTATTACCTTAACTATCTAATCGCAGGCACAGAGAAAAAGTTTTCATTGCTTTTAATTATAGTATTAATTGCATCTTTTAAACCTTTTGTTTAAAAGATGCAATTAATACTTTTTTAAAAAGATTTTTACTCATTTTAAAAAACTTTACTTAGACCGGTACGGTCGACACTTTACTTAGACCGGTACGGTCGACACTTTTTTCTAGTGAGCAAATCCTGATCTCGCTTTTTTTGTAAAACCTAGACCAAATTTTAAAAATAGGCAGTCTTTTGTCCGAGTAACTAAATGTGAATCTAATTGAGTAGTGATCGACCGAAATTCTGTTTCAACCGAAATTTCAATTTAAACCAATACCGAAGTTTCGGTTTTGTTACTTTTTATAAAATTCGGTAAAAAAGCAAAATTTCGGTTTAAATTCATACTGAAAACTGAAAATCGGAACGTTAAAAAATGTCTTATCGACCTCATCTAAGTTATTCAAGCTATTCTTTCACACATGTACAAAATTTGAAATCTAGAAGCTGTTCCAAAAAAAAAACTTTGATTCAAAACTTTACATTTTGTTTTCTCTTTTTTTTTTTTCAAGTCGTTTAAATTCATTAAACCCAATTTGTTTAAAATTTGACAAGATATTTAAAAACAATATTATTAGGTTTTTCGCAAAAAAAGTTCTTTGAAACGTGTTTTAGGGATTCCAGCTAGCACACCACGTTGGGTTAACGTAGTATACTTGCAAAACAACGGTGACCCAACGTATTGTGCTAGTTGGGATGATACGCATGTTAACTCAATCTACTATACTGTTAGACTTTTCCTGCAACCTTTTGATAGTAACAAAGACAATGACGATTAAATACATAGAATAAACAAAATATTTATATAAAATTCTCAAAGAAATAAAGTCTAATAAAATTACCCTATAGACGGCAGTAATTTATGTATTAAAAACTATTTATTACTAACGTGGTTTAAATACTGCATAGCAGTATACAGAACATCAAATATATAAAATAATAAGGATTATTACTAATCAATCTGTAATAAAAATAATTAAATATTCAAGCTAAGTAATACAAATGCATATATAAAACTACTTTAGTAGTTTTATATATGCAGTTAAGACTTTTTCCAGATGTAATTTCATCCGAAAAAAATCCTATATGTAACTACATCTGGTTAAAACAATGCATTATTGGTTAATTTTTTTTTCCAGAAGTAATTACATCTGAAAAACAATCCCATATGTAAATACATCAGTTTTTGTTTCTATTAATTTTTGTTGTGCAATATTTTTTTAAAAAGTAACACTTTCAAAGTTTTAGTCACAAATGGAATATGTAAACAAATAATTAAGAGCATTTTAAAATTAAAATAGTTGTGTACGTTATATATTCTTAATTGTTTAACAAATACCATGGTGAAATAGATCATTAAAATTTCTAAATTAAAAAAAAAAAAGAATGAGTTAATATAGCTTTGATAAGCTAATTAAAGTTTTACTTGTAGATAATAAAAATATAGATAAGTTTATTTATAAATGCACTGGTGAACTAAGTTTTTTTTCAGCTGATAATAACTATGTCTCTATTTAATTCAAGCATGCTAAATCCAAAAATCAAATTAGTTTTTATCCTATACGCCCTAATGTTTTGGAATATTTGAAAAACACTTTTATTGTAAATGCTACTTTTGGTTTAAAGAAATATAAAACATAATATGAATAAGATATGGTTACAAGTGTTTAGAAATGATGAGTGACTCATAAACTGTTGTTTATGAGTCTCTTGAGTGTCTCTTTTTAAAAACCAAAAATAATTGGCCATTATAGTTTCATTCCATTTGCCTTGATACCTCTTCTCCATGTCCAAATCTCCTGATGAAAGCTTTTACCATGTTTGTCTGAAACTGCACCTAAATTTTCTGGGAAAAAGTCAAGATGAGAATATTAGAAATGTAGCTTTAACGACATTCGACAACCCAATTCTTGATAGTGCTTCACAAGATCATTCTACCAGATTCTTGAAACCATCTACCTTGTTGTTTTCCAGGAAGTTATGAACCACAGCTTTAAATGACTGCCAAGCATTGCATTCAGCTGGTGTAAAAGTTTCCTTAAATTTCCTATCTTTCAGGAGCTCTTTTATTTGAGGCCCATCAAACACACCTTTAATCTTTGAATAAAGAAATGATTCGAGAGAACTTTATTTGAATTTTTATTCATTGCTTTTATGAAACATTTTACCAAACCCAATTTGATATGCAAAGGAGGAAGCACAATTTTCAGCCATTCAACAAGTGGAATGTGTTGTGGAACGTTGTGGTATCCTAGGCTATATATTCTGTATGTTTGGGCCATATCTTCTTCACATAATGATTTTTAGTGTCTCGGCTATCCCAGAGGCAGAGGAAACACATATACTTAGTGAAACCCAATTGCAGTCCGAGCAACAGGGCAATTACTTTAAGGTCACTACAAATAATCCACTTGTGATTGGCATAGCTAACACAATTAAGTACAGTTTTTATTATGCCGTAAGCTTCCTGGAGTCCCACTGCATGAGCTATTGGAATGGAAGATTATTCCAATATGAATTAATACTGTCTTTAGAGAGTACTTTGAGGAGTTGATAAAGAGACGCCATTGATTAGAGGAATAGACACATCCAAGTTCAGTTAATAATCCGTCAATATTTGTACAAAAAGTAATACTATTTTGTTTGATGAAATATTTTGAGTATCTTTCATCTCTGTTTCGGTAAATGGTCACTCTGATGTCAGGTGTTAACAAATGTCACTCTTGTAGTCGAGAACCCAGAACCTCAGCATTTGATTTTGATAGATGTAAGTCTCTGATTAGATTGCTCAGCTCCTGCTGGTTAATAAAATGTGGAGCTGATTCCGTTTTAGACATAAAGCCATCATCATCATTTTCTTTATTTGATTTGTCTGATCTGGAGAGGGCAAGAGGTTGAATACACTTGGTGGAAATGAAATAGACAGACTGTCATTGTGAGGTACTCGCAACTTTGCTGATTCACAAATTGGATACGTTATTTTATCCTTTGTTTTTAGAGAATGTCCCTCAATTTTCGTTGAACAAAAATAGCAGTTGGTGGTATGATCTCGTGGCTCCTTCCATATCATAGGAATGGCAAATGGCATGACAGTTGGTCTTTTTTCATCCAGCCATTTAAAAAAAATAGAGCAGTTGGTGCAATTATACAGAGGCGCCCATTTTTTGCCATGATTTCCCACCATATATCCAAAATAAGCATTAAGATTTAGTAAGCATTTTGATTTCATTTTTTTCTTCTGTCTTTTAGTGAAATGATCACAAGTGTAACAGAAAGTGTTTGAACTATTTATACAATATCGTCTGCAAATTTAAGACATCCTGAAATAAAATACAATTAATATCTATTTTTTTAATTATTTTTTACTGTAAATTGAATAGAAATATAAACTTAATTTACACTATTTAAAAAAAGAATGTTTGAAATTAAAAGTATGCAAAAACTATAACTTCAAACTGATTTAAGATGAAAAATAAAAATTTAAACTTTCAGAAAAATCTGGATGTGTAGACTTAAATTGGATTCCATTTTCTTAATTAGCTCAAAAATCTGAGTTAGAAAAACCGAATGCTGTTAATTGAATCTAAAAAAGTTTTATTTTGTTACCCAGTAATATTATCAAATTAATAATAAAATGAATAAAAATTAAAATAAGAACAAAAAGAAAAACTTTATAATAGTATATAGTGCTTAGTTTCTCCACATTCAGTGCTTAGTTTCTCCACATTCACCCTTAGGTGCCTCTGATCACAGTTTCATATCTTTAAAACTATTATCTCATTCTTTTTTATCATCAAAATCCCCCTATCATTGTACATTTTACAACTACCTTAAAGCTGACTGGGACTTGATTCTTCTTGATTTCACTAGTTGCGTTCTACCTGATCACAAATCTTTTGTCTTTCTGTTGACAAATGTGCTTCTTACATAACTTCGTGGATACAGGCTGGCATGGAATCCTTTATTCCCTCTCAACAATTCCAGGTCAAGCCTCACTCTTCTCCATGATTCCATGAATTGCCAATCAAAAGCATCACTTCCATATCTATCAGCAAAACAATCTTCCAGAAAATAGACGTCTGTTTGTTACTGCTAAGAACCATTGTAAAAAGGTTTTGTTAAACGCCAAAGCCCGCTATTCTCAGGTCATGAAATCTCGTATTTTATCACAAAAGTTAGGCTCTCATGACTTCTGGAGTATCTTTAACAGTATCAATAATAAGGGCAAGTTTGTAACTCCACCTTTCTTGTATGTTCAGACTTTGTCACCTCACCTAAAGACAAAGCTGAATTGTTTGCTAAGAACTTTTTATCAAAATCATCTCTTGATTCCACTAGTTGCGTTGTACCTGATATAGCCGCCAAATCTAACAAACACTTAATCTCTCATCTTGAATCTAATAACTTACTTTCTGATCATCAATATGGATTTCAATCTTCTCGTTCTACCGTTGATTTGCTGACAGTAATAACCGATAGGTTTTATCATGCATTAGATAAGGGTGGAGAGGTTAAGGCCATTGCTCTTGGCATTTCTAAAGCGTTTAATAAAGTTTGGCATTCTGGTCTTCTCCATAAGCTTTTTTCTTATGGTCTATCTGGTATCATCTTAAGATTATTGAATCCTTCCTTTCCAATCGTAGTATAAAAGTTGTCCTTGATGGACAGAACTCTTATAATTCTGTAACCTCAGGGGTTCCTTAAGGTTCAATCCTTATTCTGTAACCTCAGGGGTTCCTCAAGGTTCAATCCTTATTCTGTAACCTCAGGGGTTCCTCAAGGTTCAATCCTTGGCCCTATACTCTTTTTTTAATTTACATTAACAATCTTCCAGATATTCTCACACCTATAGTGACATTGTTCACTGATGATACTACCATTTATTTTTGTCATGATAACAAGTCAACTCTCTCTGATTGCTTGGAGGGGGCATTTGAACTTGAAAAGGATCTTACTTCTGCTACAGCAAGAGGCTCACAGTGGCTAGTGAACTTTAATTCAGATAAAACTCAATTTTTTTGGCCAATCGTCATCGCAATAATTTAGACCTTCCTATATTTATGAATGGTAGAGTACTCGATGATTCATCTACCATTCATCGTTGTAAAATTAGCATCTGCTAAAGTTGCATCTCATCAGCTTGACACTTTCTTTCTCTGGATTCTCTTCTATATCTCTATAAATCTCAAATCCAGCCTTGTATGGAATACTGTTGCCATATCTGGGGCACAAGAGACACTGCTCTAAAGAGCTAGCGTCTCTTGTGCCATCTACTAAAATTCATTCTCATTTTACACATCATTCAATTAAGTTTCATCCTTTTTCTGATACTGTTCCCAAGTGCTTTAAAAACTCTATTTCATCTAGTTTTTTTCCTCGAACATCAGTTCTTTGGAATTTGCTTCCGTCATCTTGCTTTCCTGATTCATGTAACTTGCAATCTTTTAAGTCGTCTGTCAGTTATTATCTTGCTATACAATCTTTATTTTTTCTCTTCCAGTAACTTCCTACACTAATTAGTGGTTGGTTGCAGCCTTGTTGGAAGCGAAGATGTTTAAAAAAAAAGACTTTATAAAACAACAAATAAATGCTATGAATCAAGATTAAGCAGATTCCAAAAGTTATTCCAACCAATCATTTTTTCACCAGCATATAGTTAACAAAAAATTCCCTTTGATTATTTTGGTTTTGGACTTCAACAACAATGACATAATGTGGTCTTTTAAAAAAACTAATTAATTATGGTAACACTTAGTTGTTGGTATAAACTTTTCATATGGCTTTATTGGTCAACTGAAAAAATAAACACATGTGTTTGGTTTTATACAAATGTAATTTGATTTTATATAAATATAGTATATACTGCTCAGCCTCAAGTATAGACAACAGCTTTAGGGAACACTTTTGTAAAAATATAAGAGATATGTTGTTTGGACTACAAGCTGTAGAAAAGTCTGTATAAGTCAGGCAATGGACTGACCTGTTTGTGACCTGAGAATAAGTACTTTTGTGAGACTTCTTAATTAAGTCTGAAAGTTTTTTAACAATATACAGGAATTAAACACACACAAAAAAAATGTTCCAAATTATACAAAAAAAACAAACTGGTTTGTACAATGCATAACAAACCTGTTTTTGATAAACCAACTTCTTCTTCATGTCCAAACTGCTTTAGGATTGTGGAAGATACTATGGAAAAGTCTCTGGATTTTTTATTTAAAGTTTTTTTACGAAAAGTCTTGGTATCAGGCTGGCAAGGAATTTATTATTTCTTTTGACAATTCAAACTGCTTCATCAGTAATCGTGAGCGAATGCTCCCGCTTCCCGACCAAGACTGCATATCTGGAGCAGATCTTCCAATGATGCCCTTTCTTTTTTAGACAAGTTGCAAAAACGTAGTTGGCCTTGCTCTTGCAGCCAACCTTCAACCATTATCACATTGTTGTAATCTTGCTTCTCTTTCTCTTTACTATAAATACTATAAAGGGCACTGCTCTAAAGAGCTAGTGTCTCTTATACCATTTACTAAAATTCATTTTTGTGTTACTTGTCATTCAATTAATTATTATCTTTTTACTGTGACTGTTCCTAAGTGCTCCAAAAAATCTTATTAGTCTAGTTTTTTTCCTCAAAAATCAGTCCTTTGGAATTCACTTTCTACATCTTGTTTTTCTGATTCATATAACTTGGAATCTTTTAAGTTGCTGTTAATCATTATCTTCCTCTGCAAATTTCATTTTTTCTCTTCCAACAACTTTTAACTCTAATAGTGTTTGCTTGCACCCTTGTTGGAATTGAAAATGTTGAAAAAAGTAATTATAATTGCTTGATGAGGAAAAAAACCATGAAACAGGATGGTTTTTGAGTAGTTTCTGACTACCATTCTTTTCATTGTATCTTTTTTCATAATATTCTTGTGTAGAAAAAAAGTAAAATTGACGGGAAGGTACTTAAAAAAGCTTGTTGTGCACTCAATGCACTTAAGGAAGGAACTGTAAAATATGTAATTTTTAGAAGCGATAAATAATCAAAAATTAAAAATTTTTATCTTACTAGGCTTCAAACAAAATATTTCAAATTTTACAATAAATCTTATTAAAATAGCTCCTCTTAAAATATATTCATGTAAAATTAATACCTTATTTTTAATAAGGTTCTCCAACAACCTTAAATATTTTAAATTTATAAGGTTGTAGGAGATGATATTGAAAACCTTCCTAATTGTTCGTATTGCTTATCAAGGAAAATTTTTTAACTTAAATGCCTGTGTTTGTATTTAATGTTTCCAATGTTCCTGTTTGCATCTTATATTAAAATTAAAAGTGAGGGACATATTAAAAAGTTATTTATTATGAAAAATATTTCCTGATTTTTTTCCTACTATTTAGTGTGAATAATTTGTCAATAAATCAATTTTAAATAGTTTATTTGAAATATCTCACTCATTGCAAACTGAAAATTTTATTCTAATTCTATTATTTAATAAAAAAAGCATAAGATTTATAAGATTTTATATTAAAAACTGAGGTATCAAAAAGAAATCAAAGTTTAGAACTTTTTATAACAATGTTATGAAAAGTTATTATGAAAAAGTTTATGAAAAAGTTTATGAAAATTAGTTTTCAGTTTTTTTTTCTTTAATACTCTTCGTTTTTTTTCAAACAACAGCACTTTTTTATATCAAGTTAAAAAAATGAGCAATATTGTAAAGATTTAAATATAGTATTTTTTAAAAAAATTTTTCAAAAATCGAGTAACATCCCATCCTGCAAAACTGATAGTTGTCTACAAGTAGAATTGTTTTAGACATAAAAAGTTTATATAAACAAAGCGTATTAAATGTACTTTTTTACCTTATAAAAACTAACCTTGAAGGAAAATTTTCAGTAAACATAAACACACAAACAAACATTATGTACATACACTCTATTTTTACAAATCAGAGTCAGACAAATAATGCAGCTATATTATTTGTCTGACTGCTTTACTTAAATTAAAAAAAATTACATATATGTAAATGAATGTATTAAATTTTAATTGGATCAAAAAAACCTACCAAACTTTTGGTAAAACTTAGCTAAGAGTTGCTTCAACTCCTCAATTAAACAATAATATTCTTTTATTCAAAATAAAAAGTAAACTGTAATATATAAAAACAGGGTAAAAGTATAAACCATTCCAAAAGATATAATTAGAAAAAGCCAAACTTGGGACTATTATTTTGATTGTTTCTTTTAAAACCATTTTTAGCAAGATCTTCCTCATCTGTTATTGCTTTTATATATCTGTTGTAAAGGCGACTTTATTTGGAAAAGATTTTTATGGTATCTAAATTTAACATGATTAGAATATTCAAATAATCACATTTTAAACTTCAAAAATGACTACATTAACACATATTAATAGCACATTATCTGACAAAAAGTTTGATAGAACTTTCTCCATTACATTATTTGTGTATAGTTTATTTAGCATTTATTGCAGGGCTGTGGATTTGGAGTTAAAGTTTTAGCAGAGTCGTAGTTGCTAAACAAAATCGCGACTCCGACTCTAATAGTAAAACTTCCCGGTATTACATGTGCATGTGCAAAACATGCAGTTAACTTTATGTTCATACTAAACCTCAAAGAACATTTCATAAAATCGTCAAAAAAAAAAATTTTAATTTATCTAGTAATATTTTTTTAAGGATTCAAAGAATTTTTCAAAAATTTTGCTTTGCAGTTAGACTTGTGCTAAAAAAATTTCAATAACTGGAGTCGGAGTAGTTACTTTTTTTTTACGACTCCACACCCCTGATTTATTGAAATACTGGTCTCCAAAGGAATGTAGTAGACAATTTAAAAATCTCTTTTATCTCTATTCTTTTGTAATTTAGTCAAATTGCCAAAGATGCTTTTCATTTATTACATAGACAACAATCCATTAAATGTGTTTGAATATAAGAACATGTAATAGTAAGCAATTACAAAATAAAACTGTCTAATACTTTTTTTTTTGGTTATATTACTATGAAATGCATTTAGTAAAAGATAATCTAGAAAAAATTTCTAAATAATCTTTGCTCAATAGAAGTGAATTCTGTAACAGTATGGCTTTGTTACAGAATGTACTGATTGTGGAAAGTAATTTCATAGTAATTGTTTTGTAATTGATAAAGCTGTTTAGAAAAACAATGATTTAGCAGATAAAAATATAAACTCTTATAATAATAGTACAAGTAATAAATTAAATAAAAATAATGGACTTGAAATAAAACAAAATATTATTTAAGAATTTAATAGCTAAAGGAAAAAAACAAAATTAACAGCAAAAATACAAACTTTCCATGTAATAAGTATGATTTTTCCGTAATATGTAATAACATGTAAAAGAAATGAATAAGTAATAGCATATATGTAATAACAATGTATTAAAAATGTAATAAAAAAGAATATACAAAATAAAAAAAGAAACTACGTTTAAATATTAAATATACATACACATTGCAATTCAGTAATCGGTTCACATAAATACTTCCATTATATTATCTAAGCATTTGATCCATACATAATTCAAGTATAGTTGAGTATTGTAAGTGAATATTGAGTTATAAAAAAAGTGAACATAAGCTGTAATTAAACAAGATTTTGTTCCATTTATGATGAAATGAAATTCAAGAAAAAAAATTATACTTTTAATGGATACAATATACATAAGTAATAAGTACTTTTCCTTAATACTAGTAATAAGTACTTTTCCTTATACTTTAACTTCACTGGCAATTTTAAGAGTGACTGATACAAACGAAACAAATTATATAACAGCTTACTTTCTTGTTTTATGTAGCAACAGTAAAATTATGTCTATGTCAAACAGAATGGTAATTTATGCTGCAAAAATCATATATAAACAGTTCAACTTTGCTGTAACTATCACAAGCAATTTTCCAACAACAAGATCAGCTATTTATTTCCTTGTTATAAACTCACGTGCACTTGCAAATGGAAAAAAATAACATTCAAAACATAAACAAAATATGTACGCATGCGTTAGTTTTCAGCCGCAGAAGCAATTTTTAGTCGTTCACAGAGGCTGAATATTCAGCCGCAGAAGATTTATCCAATATAAATATATTACATAAATATAAATTACGCGATAAGCTAAAAATTGTTGTTTTTTTTTACAATTTTATGAAATGTTCTTTGAGGTTTAGTATGAACATAAAGTTAATTGAATGTTTTGTACATGCACGTGCAAAGCAGAGAAGTTTTACAATTGGAGTCAGAGTCGCAATTTTGTTGAGCGACTCAGACTCCACTTAAAATGTCGCAATTCTGCAACTCCGACTCCATAGTCCTGGTGTCTAGTTATATATATGTATATATACATATATATATATATATATATATATATATATATATATATATATATATATATTATATATATATATATATATATATATATATATATATATATATATATATATATATATATATATATATACTCATATAGTGTCGCTTTAAGAGCATTTTAATGTAAAAAAAGTCTCTTACGACTACAATTTTAATTACCTCGTCTCTTAAGCTGTTTTTGATTGTCGTCGAAATGTCAAAGCAATTAATTTATGCGGAAGTACATTAAATTTAATTGTTTTTTAAAAAATTTTTAAAAAACCGCAATTATAACGACTAGAAAGTTTTT
Organism: Hydra vulgaris; assembly: GCF_022113875.1. Lineage (NCBI taxonomy): Eukaryota > Metazoa > Cnidaria > Hydrozoa > Anthoathecata > Hydridae > Hydra > Hydra vulgaris. The sequence goes on from NC_061165.1 coordinate 44,278,918, forward strand.
TTTAATTAGTGGTGTTTTTGTTATTGATTTAATAAAAAACATTTTTTAAACATGCGTAAATGTTGCTACATCGACTATCTTATAGCCTGACTCGCAACGGAGTGCTGCTACATCGACTGACAAATAGCCTGACTCGCAACGGAGTGCTGCTACATCGACTGACAAATAGCCTGACTCGCAACAGAGTGCTGCTACATCGACTGACAAATAGCCTGACTCGCAAGGGAATGCTGCTACATCGACTGACAAATAGCCTGACTCGCAAGGGAGTGCTGCTACAACGACTGACAAATAGCCTGACTCGCAAGAGAGTGCTGCTACATCGACTGAGGGTTTGGTTTAGCCAGGCAGTCTATCAATTAAAAAAAAAAATTTAATTTTTAAAACTTTTTCTGGTCTGGTTTATTAACGCGCTCTTTAAAACTACAGTTTATGGGAAATATTTTTTGATGCTACGCAAGAGACATGCAAGACTATATATATATATATATATATATATATATATATACATATATATATATATATTTATATATATATATATATATATATATATATATATATATATATATGTATATATATATATATATATATGTTACATATAAATATATATATACGTTATATATATATATATATATATGTATATATATATATATATATATATATATATATATATATATATATATATATATATATATATATTCACATTTAATATATGTATATAAATATAAATATATATATATATATATATATATATATATATATATATATATATATATATATATGTATATATATATATATATATATATATATATATATATATATATATTTAATATATATATATAAATACATAGATATATAGATATATATATATATATATATATATATATGTATATATATATATATATATATATATATATATATATATATATATATATATATATATATATATATATATATGTATTTATATATATATATATATATATATATATATATATATATATATATATATATATATATATATATATATATATATATATATATATATACATTTAACATATGTGTATAAATAAATAAATAAATATATATATATATATATATATATATATATATATATATATATATATATATATTTAATATATGTATATAAATAAATAAATATATATATATATATATATATATATATATATATATATTTATTTATTTATCTATAACATTTTATACCTAAATTATAAGTTGATTGGAGTTGATATTGATATTGAGATATTGATAGGAGTTGATATTGATATTGAGATATTGATACGAGTTAAACATCAAAATAAAACATTGAAGTTTTGGAAAGTGATGTTAAACCATGTAAGCAGATGTTGGAACATGAAGTTATATACAACATTTAATGATAACAAAACAGAAAAGATAAAATTTTGAGCAGAATCGTGTTCATAAGAAATTTATAAGCACAAAAGAAACAATTTTTAATTGTTTCGCTATGATTTGTTATTGTTTAAAAAAAAAAAAAAAAAATTGTTAATGGTAGCTGATTTAAATATCTCAAAAGCAAAACAGCATGGAGAACAATTAACCATAATAATAATTTTAGCAATTGTTCGACAGAAAAAAACTTAAAACTTAGGTTCTTCTAACTAAACAACTTTTGTATCTTTAAATTTACATTAATTAAATAAATTTATTTACAGAGCATGTCTTTTTAATTTGCGATGATTTTCTGAGAATATACATTCATTATTATTTGTTTTAATTTTTTAATCTTCAAGTTTAATAAAAAAATTAGTTTATCAGTATTCTAAAAACATAAAAATTGGGAAAGAATCCAAATTAGAGACAAATGGGCATAAAATTTATTCTTAAGTTAAAGAAAAGTTAAGCAAAAGATAAGTTTTAAAGTTACAACTTTAAAACTTCTTAAGAAAGAAGTTTTAAAGTTGCAACTTTAAAATTTCTTCCTTAAGTTTTAACTTCTCCTCTGAAATGTAACTCTCCATATCTACAATTGACAGGTGTAGACCCGTAGTTTTTTTTTTCTTTGTTTCTGACGAAGATTTTTCGTGATTACCAAATTGTTTGATTTGTCCTAAGTTATTTTCGTTGTCACTTTTTTCATCTGCAGTTACAGTGTTTGGAATTGCACTCCAAACGCTGTAAAAGTATTGGAGAATTTTCTCCGTATATAGCTAACATTTTCTTGCTCATTCCTGATAAAATAATCGCTGGGCCTCCTCCAGTTGGAATTTTTTTTGTTGCACAAATCTCTTTTTTTGCAGTTTTTAAAAGATTATCTCATAAACTTTTCACGCTCGAAACTGTTCTTTTATCGTATCCTAAGCTGTTTAAAGCATCGGTGATCTAAAAAGTATGTAATAAATTATTTATATTTGATGAGTATTTTTTTCTTTCAATCAATATAATACAAAGGATTACCTCATTCCATATGAGATTTCTTCGCTTATTAATCTCTGCTTTTCCATCCTTTGATAGAAGAACCTCCTTATGCTCTTCATACTTCGTTACCAACAACCATTTATTTTCTGTCGTATAGACTTTTCCTCTGTGTGCACGTTTCTTTAGAGTTTTTACAGTTGGTACACAGTTGGGTGCAGTTGGTAGTTCCATTGTGGTTTTTTAAATTTTAATATAACTATTAACAATCAATTGTATAACTAAAATAAAATAATTTTACACAATTTATAACAAATTTATTTAAGTAGTTAAAATGAAGTCTCAAGTTACCATGCCTTATTTGTTGTCTGGATTCATTTGTAATTACTATGACGGTAATTGTTTAACACTGATAAGAAACAATTAAAATATGTTTATTACTATGATGATATTCATTAAACATTGTCAAAAAACGATTAGCAAATATTTATCACTACCATGCTATTTGCTAAATATTGCCAGGAAACAATGAAGTTGTAATGAGTCTGCGCTGCTATATTTTTGCAATATACAATATTTTTTAAGTATGCCGTTATATATAAAGGAAGTAAAACTAAAAGCATTAACATTAAACATATAGAATAAAGAGTATTCAATATTGTTACATCGTTTAGTAAGCATATTACATAATGCCCCGATTCATACATATGCAACTGGTTTTTGCAGAAGTTAGACGTCAAGAAATTGCTGTCGAAAGAGCTCTCAGACGAGAAAGAATATTCAGAGACCGAAACAACCCACTCGATTTTTATGATGACATAGACTTATATAAAAGGTTAAGGTTTTCGTAGAGCATCTAATTTCTATTTGACAGATTTGCACCTATTTTGCAATTGTTATGTGCACTTCGATTTTATGCAACAGGATCTTTTCAAATTGTGGTTGGTGACTCTACAGCAGCTTTAAGTCAACCGACTATTTCAGGAATCATTCGTCGAGTTTCTTTAAGTCTAGCGAAACGAATTAATGAATACATCAAATACCCAACAAATCAACACGTTTTAAACGAGAGCAGAGTGAAATTTTATAAAATTGCAGAATTTCCAAAAGTAACTGGCGTAATAAATTGCACGCATATTTGCATACAGAAACCACACGAGCACGAATATGCTTATGTTGATAGGTCATCAAATCATTCAATCAATGTCCAAGCGGTGTGTGACAACAAAGGAAAGTTCATTGATGTTGTTGCAAAATGGCCTGGGAGCACACATGATGCAAGGATTTTAAGAGAGTCTTAAAATCCTTGCATCATGTAATGGTAATTCCGGCTATCCGTGTTTTCGTTGGTTGCTGACACCCTATTTAAATCCAACTACAGCATCTCAGCATAGATATAATATTTCTTTAAGAAAAACAAGAGTTATAATTGAACAAGTGTTTAGAAGGTGGAAAAGACGCTTTCATTTGCTTCATGGTGAAATTCGAATGACCCCTGAAAGAACCTGCACTTTAGTTGCTGCGTGCGCAGTATTGCACAATTTAGCAATACAGTTAAATAACGGAGACATGGATAAAAATCCAATCGAAAATGATGAAAATGATAATGAAGATATTGTAGCTGAAAACAATTTCCAATTTCGTGATGATTTTGCTTTCCGACTTTTTTGAACATATTTTATCTAAATAAATTTACTCATTTTCAAGTTCCTTTATAATAATAAATGGTATATTAATTTTGTATTTGTTGTTAATTTGTGATAGAGCGATAGAGTTGTATAGAGTAACTCCATTTCATAGTTTTATGTAGCTCCAATTCAATTTTTTTGATGGTGTTTATATATTTTTTAACTCTAAAAATATAAAAAGTTTAATTTAAAAATATAAAAAATTAGTACTTAGTACAAGTCTAAAACGGTTATTAGTCCTTCGTACAAGTCCTAAAACGGCTTATTACTTTAACTTGTTTAAATTAAGTTTAAAAAATTACGCAGCAAACATTTAAAAAAATCACGAGTTTTCAAATTAAGAAAGCTGATCCTCTCCAACATAGCTATTAATATTTTAATACGCAACATAAACGGACTAAACGACCAAACCAAACGCGATAATTATTTTGGTTTTCTTTAAAAGTCCTCCTTCGATCTTATCCTCCTTCAGGAAACAAAATCTGGACCCTCCACTGTAAAGCAGTGAGGTGATGAATGGACTGGCGAGACCATTTGGAACTCTGGTCCAAGTCACAGTTGTTGCGGGGTGGCGATACTCTCTAAACCCAACATTTCTGTAACAGAACTAAAACGGTACACTAACGGTAGAATATTAAACGAAATAATAAAAATTGTTGAACACGAAATGCAAGTGCTGAACATTTACGCGCCTAATGTGCCGGGAGAAAGGCCTCATTTTTTTGGCGACCTTGGAGATTTCTTTCAGGACACAGGACTACGCGTCCTGATGGGGATTTCAACATGGTCAAAAGCCTGCCTCTTGACACAGAAGGCTCGAATAATGCAAAATATCACACCTACGGCATTGCTAAACTCGGGGTCTTCCAAGGTAAATATAACCTAGTCGGTGTTTTTCGTTATAAGTTTCCCAGTTTGTAGACTCGACAGAATCTACTGCCCTGATAAAGTCGCCAAAAAAGCAACATACACCAAAATTCTCACTAACCCCTTTTCCGACCACGAGTTCGTGTCATCAACTGTCAATTTTAGTAAAACTAGGAGAGGACCAGGATACTGGAAATTATATTACTCTTTATTGGAAATAGAAGTGCATAGGCAATAAATATAACTCTTAATTCAAGATTGGCTAACAAAAAAAAGGTCCTACGAGTCTATTTTAAAATGGTGGGACGACTGCAAACTCTTTGTTAGGGCTAAATTATAACACATTTTGATACAGGAAAGTAAGAAAAACAATAAACACATCAAAAAGATTAAAAACGAAATCCAACGGGAGCGACAAAACTCTAACCCGAATTTAGATATCATCAAACAAAAACGCGATGCTCTTTTCTTGCTCCAGTTTCCAGGAGCGTTTATTCGCAGGAAATAAAAACTAATTGAAGAAGGAGAAAAACCTTCAAAATTTTTGTTTAATTTAGAAAAAACTCAAGAGTGAAACAAGTCAATTACCGAAATTCGCAAGAATGACGGCACATTGACGAGTGAACCTGGTAAAAAACTAAACCCTCTGTCAACGTATTATAAAAACATTTACACCAAAACAAATTTATGCAACGAAAGCCAAAACTATGTCTTGTCACACATCATTAAACGTTTGAGTGATGATGAAAACCAGTTTTTAAACACCCGCCTAACCGGCACAGAACTTAAATAAGCCCTTTTTAAATTTGAAAACGGAAAATCTCCGGGCTATAACGGATTTCCAGCTGAATTTTACAAAACATTTTAGAAAAAGATTTTGAAGAAACTGCCTACGAAATTCTTTTTGTAGAAAAAAATACTAGCCACTCTATGAAAAATCAATAATTTCACTGAATCTCAAACAAGGAAATCTTACTAAATGCAAAAATTGGAGGCCAATATCTTTAATCGGCGCCGATTACAAAATAATCTCAAAAGCGCTGGCCCTGAGACTTGCAAAAGTAATGGGGAAAATTATAGAATCAAATCAGACTTGCAGAACTCCAGGTAGAAACATTTTTTCAAATTTTCATCTAGCACATGATCTTATAAATTACGCTGAATTTAAAAAACTACCTAGTTTCATTTTGACCATAGATCAAGAAAAGGCGTTTGACAAAGTCGATCGTGCGTTTCTGCTGCAAATTCTCCAAATATTTAATCTCGGAGAAAATTTTGTATCTTTTATTAACACCTTGTATTCAGAAGTTTCGGCAACAGTTCTGAATTGCGGCTTCCTGTCGACCTCTTTTCTTATAGAAAGAGGTGTTAGACAAGGCGACCCTCTCATTCGTTGTACGTTTTTGTCGCCGAAACTTTGGCTTTGGTGATAAGAGCGGACAGCAGAATAGAGGATTTTCTTATACCGGGAGCACCGAAACCTCTAAAACTACAGCAGTACGCAGACGATTCGAACTTTTTTGCCTAGGACGTAAAATGTGTCCGCTATTTCTTTAAAAACGTAAAAATCTTCGAAAAAGCAAGTGGTTCAGTGATCAACGCCTCAAAAACCAGGGGTCTTGCTCTTGGGTGTTTTGATCCTGAAATTTACAGAGAATTGGATAACATAGAGTGGAACGACGACACTGGTTCTAAAATTTTAGGTGTTACCTTTTATACCAGATTGAGCAATACTACCAATTTCAACTGGCAAGTAGCTCTTAAGAAAATAGAGAAAAAGCTCAAGTTTCTGGGACTGCGTACTTTGGCACTTAGAGGAAAGACTAATTTGATAAATACGCTAGCAATGTCAAAAGTGTGGTTTCTAGCAAACGTGTTGCCCACTCCTGATTGGGTAATAGAGCGTTTGCATAGAGCCATTTTCAAAAATCTGTGGCAAAAGACCAATTTTAATCCGGTCAAACGAGAGACACTTTTCCTACCCGTCAAAAGCGGGGTCTCGGATTATTATCACCGAAGGAGCAAAGTCTTGCGCTCCACCTCATAACGCTCTTTCAAATAAAAGAGTGTGAAGAGGGCAAAACTCACAATTTTTACTACTTTTCAAAGTATTGGTTGACAAGTTCAGTTGTAAAATTTACTAAACAAAACCAAAGTTGGAACTTTTTAAGACAAAACACTTTTCCGGAACACTGGGACAACAAAATGTCTCAGTACTACAAAACCACAATTGAATTCTTAAGCAAACAAGGGGTCCCTGTTTAACATCCCCCTAAAAACAACAGAAAATATTTATTTAGAAGTGGCAAAAAACAAAAAGACAGTCGTGCCAGCTGAACTAATTTGGAACAGTTCAACAAAAACAACAATGCCGTCGACCCAGATTTGGAAAAAAAACTTTACCTCTCACGCATATGGACCAACACAAAACATTTTCTTTCAATTTCTTCACAACCGCTTACCTTCCGCTGCCTTGCTTGCCAAAAGTAGAAGGCAACAGATCGTTAAAAACAGCAAATGCGGAAAAATTGAGGACAATCTGCACATCTTTGTCTACTGTCCTCCCTCTGTTACAATATGGGAATACTTTAAACATGTATATAACTCCTTGACATCCCAAAACAACTTTTTTCCAATAAATTCGATATTTTTGATTGAAATTGCAAATTTATTGGAAAAAAACCCTACCTCGCAGTTGCTTTTGACAATCACTCAAACCATTATGAGTGAAATATGGAACAGCAGATGCCAACATTTGTTTAAAAATTCAAAAATTGACCCAATGCAGTGATCAGGGTAATTATCAGAAATATCAGAAATATTATTACCTTAAAATATAGTTACCATTTCCGTAGAAACACAGCAAACATTTTCTGTCAAATTTTTTGTATCAATAGCGTTTTTTGTCAAATAGAAAATGGGAACCTGAAACTAATCATATGAGTTAAACAAATACACCGGCTCATAACAAGATCTAAACGTTTAGTTAAGTGGTGCCTGTTTTCTACAAATATAATTTCTTTAATTACTACAAAAATATTGTTATTTATGATTAGACAACCACTGCCGGCCCTTATATAAAATATTATTTGCATGTTTCTTTATAGTTTTTAGTAATGTGGTATTTGTGTTAAAGTCCTGTACCTTTTTATTTTTCTAAATTAATTTTTTTCTTTACTTAAAATATTTACACTTAATCAACTTTTTTTAAAACCTTTTTCTTATTCTCGATTTCTATCTGCACAAAGGCATTAAAATAAAAAAACAAAAATCATAAAAAAATATAAAGTCAAAAAAACACAAAAAAAAAAAAATAAAAAAATTTATGGAACCAAAAAAAATATATGTATACATATAAAGTCAATAAGTTATTTTAAAGGAAAAATAGACATATATATTATAAAATATATATGTCTATTTTTATATATTTTTAAATATATGTATATATGTATATATATATATATATATATATATATATATATATATATACATATATATATATATATATATATATATATATATATATATATATATATATATATATATATATATATATATATAAGTGGAGTCAATTTTCAAAATGTACAACCTGGGCTCATTCGGACTGTTGTTCGTTTCAAAATACTGGTCAAGCAATATGTGATTTATGTGACTAGTGACAGTTTGATTATAGCTGTAATATATTATTAAATGTATTTCTTGCTAACCCTCTTAAAGATCTGTTTTTTTTTTACTTTATTTATTTAAATTACTAAAAAAAAAATCTGTCTTATTTTGCCCCGGTATGCGGGGCAAAATGAGACAGGATAGGTGCTGTCAATAAATGATCTCTGGTGACCAAACTACTGCAGTTTTGCAACTCATACTTTTTAGACTTCAAGTAGGATCGTAGAAGAATTGAAAAAAATTAATTTATTTTTTCAAAAGTTGTTAGACGGCCGTATTAGATATATTAGCGCTTAAGTGTCTCATTTTGCCCCTCGTTACACTACTTAAATGAATTTTTTGAGAAAAGCTGAAATGTTTAAGAGAAAGAATTTTAAGATACTTAAAAAATTTGCCAAATTTTGGAAAACCGATTATTTTTTTCTGTATATTATTTGAACTTTTTTCATAAAACAAAAATTTACGATTTCCGTCTGAAACTTTAGAAAGTAACTATAGTTACTTTCCAAGGTGTCAAAGATAACGTAAGAAATAGCACATCTACTTAATCTAATGAATATAAAATAAAATATTTGTTGTTGTCTAGTAACCAAAATATTAGCTATTTATTATATTAAATATTTATTATATTCGGAAGTAGAATATATATATTTTCTTACAATAAACATTAAAATTAGGTCGTTATACAATTACAATTTTATATACAATTATCTAAGAAACATCACAAGCTTTTTTTTTATAAGCTTTTTTTTTTTGAATAGTTGGTCTGATTTTCAAAGCTACTGGGGAGTTTTTGATGTAGTGATTGGACAGAATACTTTCTAGTCTTTACTTTCCTTTCATATGGCAAAAGGTGCTGTTCATACTGTTGAATTCAGCATGCATACTTTCTAAACCTTGCTCTCCATAAATGTCGAGACCCCAACCCCAGTTTTCAATAAAATCAACACAATGACTTTCTAATAAATGCATTTTTGGTGTAATGGACTGAATGGGCCATGTTTTACGAAGGTAACTTATTAATTTTCCAATGGCTCCTTCTGATTCAAAAAAAAAAAAAAAGGTAGTAAACAAAAAAAGAATAATTATACAAGCAAGTGGAATTGTAATACAAGTAACATAAGACAAAACAGTTTATAAAAATCTATTTTTACCTAACTCTAATAATAGACTATTTTTTATTATTTTTTTAATATAAAAAAATATTAAAAAATAGTCTATTAATATAATTATTAATATAATTATTAATATAATTATTTCATTTGAATTCATAAAAGTGTAACATGTCGCGTATTTGGAGAACAAATGAACAAATTTATCACTCAAGACCTATGCTTCGTTATAGACATTTGTATCAATAAATCCAAGATCGCTTACAATTTTAGGTATCGAATTTTAAAGATCTTGGACACTGTTTAATTAATAGATCAAGATTAAATTTATAATTTACAAAATTAACACCTCTATGCATTAAGAACTTATGTGATTGAAAAAATATTTATACAATTCATATTTATAAGTATACAAAAATATGAATCGAAATACCTTTAACATTTTGTGAACATGACTCCCAATAAAACATTTTCCGTGGTAAGCTTGTCTTTGAACATTAAGACCACATAGAACTTCATCAAGTTTTTTCACAAGTGGTCCATGTGATTTTTCAAATGTTTTACTTTTTAACTCTTCTAATTCAATAAGCTATATAAAAAACAGCTTTACATGAACACACACAGAAGCATTTCCTCTTAAATTGATTGTTTTATTTGCATAGAACTATAAAATATTTTATTTCATTATTTCAAATATTAACTTAGTATACCTTAGCATTTTTCTTGTCCATAAAATAAACTATTCTGGACTGAAAAACTTAATTGAGGTATTCTCAATTTTCCGGAGAATGTAGAACTTGTATTGTCATTGCATCATGAATTAGTGTTATTTTTTCATAATATTCAGCAATTACTTTTTCTTGTTTATATATTTTTAACTGCAGTGCAAGATATTCATCAAAACTTTTGTTGTTTACAGTTTGATTTTTTAAACACATTTTAGCTGCAATTTTTATATCTATAATATGACAGCTATCTTCCAGCATATTAAAATTTTTTAGATAAATTCCCAATGAGATATGCATTAATGGAATACCAACCTAGATTCATAAAATTAATAAAAATATATTTAAAATGATATAAATAAGTAAAAATGTAATATATTAGAAAAATGTAATACTTGTGTTAAAGGAATATTGAAAAGTGGTGAATATCAAGCGTTTCCAGCGAGCGACTGGAACAATTGTGTTTTTGTTGAGCCTCTGGCTTTTTTATCTCTGCACGAGTTATATGACAAAACAAGCAAGCATGTCGACCTTATATGAAAATATCATTTTAAATACATGGTTAAAAAAGCCATAAAATGTCACTAAATAATATAAACACCAACTTCAACAATTTTAAAACGTTTGTTTGTTGCACAATTTTGTTATTTGAATTTATACCATTTGCACCAGTAATTCCATATGCTGAGCATAAAAACTCGTAATCACTAAAGATAAATACTCTTATTTTTTTCTCACTAAATATATATTTTTTCTAAATTGATTAAAATCTATTATCTAATCTAAATAATTAATTAAAAATTATATCTTATCTAAATAATTAATTAAAAACAATATGATAAAATAAAACCTACTTCCAACACAGTGACTGCAATTGACTAGTTGTGTGAACATTGAAAGACCCACAATAAGGTTTGGTTTGTATTCTTTTGCTTCAAAAATACTAAAAATATTTGTGTTTCTTCTGGCATTTGGCTTATCAACATTCACAATTTGATAACACATCTTAAAGGTTCCACCGCCATAATCACCATCAATGTTGATGTGAATTTCATCATTTTTTATATTGGATTGCTGTAGCAAATTTTTGCTATTTAATTTTAAATGAATATAAATTTCTTTGAGAAAGTAAATAAATTATTAAAAAAAACATATAAAATGACAATATTTAAATACACACATTGAAATAAAATATGTTTACCTTTTTAGAAGATTGAGTTTGTTTATTATATGTGACGGAATCTCTTTGATGTATCCCCAAGGAGCATTTTTTACTTCAAATAAATTACTGGAGTCTTTAAGAAGAAAGTTAAACGGAGCATTACAAACTACCCATTCCTCTCCAGACCAGGATTTAGCTACTTTTCGTTGCTTTTAATTTGATGCACATTTTATATCTTTGGTTTTAAGCCAACTAAAATCAAATTTTAAACATTTTGTTTTTTTAATTATTCATACTTTCATTTTAGTTTGTTTAGGTCAGATTTAAAGTTTTTTTTATATAAAGATGTCTTTTCTTAATTGTCCTTTTACTAATATCTAAGCCCTCTTTATATGCAATTGAGTTGGAAATAAAGTGCAAAAGCTAAAAAAAAGGTGAAATCAAATTTTATTTAATTAATTAAAACAAAACTTAATATAGTTTATTTTCTTTTTGCTTTGTATATATTTAAAATGTACCTACCCTTGGTCCTCCAGAAAGAAATGCAAATAAGTTTGACTCAGAGGTAACGAGCTTTTGCTTTATAACATGTAATGCAGCATCTTCTACAATCCGTGGTATAGCATCATTTTCTTTTAATAAAAATACATCAGCTAGAGTTGTATCAAGTCCATCATGAGTTTTTTTTCAAATCTGAGTTGGTAATAATTGTTCACCAATACAAATTGCTTCGTGCAATTTTTTAAAGCTGATTGTCTTTAACTGCACATTTTAATTTACATGACTTGCTCTAACAATTGTGTTATATTGTGTATATACATGACTTGCTCTAACAATTGTGTTATATAAAATTGTATTTAATGGAATGTTTTGATTACAAATAAAGCATTTTGCTTCTGTTTCCACCTTTCTTTCAATCTTCCTGAATAAACACACAGAGCAAAAAGAATGCTGACACTCTTTTAATATTAGTAGCTTATACATAATGCTGTTGCATAACTTGCATATACATAAGTCTATATGGGGATTTGATACAGGATCAATATCAATTGCATTTAAACGCAAAGTCTGTTTTGGTATACTAGCAATTAAGCTATTAATGATTGGCCTGGTCCATCTCTTCTGATTTTGTTCCATTTTACATGGCCGACCAGGTTTACACTTTTTAGCTTTTCTTCCAGAAACTTTGGAGAAACAGGAACACTTGTTTTTTTGTACTAATTTTTTGCACATGGTAATGGCCATTCAACTACTTTAATACTGGTGCTAGAACCTTTTTCAATGTTTCTCATAATAATATAGCACCTTCTACACATTTTTTGTGAGTGAATATTTTTATTGTCAATGCTGGTGTTAATATAAAATGAATTTTCAATTCTTTCAGCATATTTACACACAACAACTGAGTCTTTCGTTATATGTTCTCCACATATTCTGCAAATGAGACTTAACTTGGTTAAATGGTCCATGTTTACAAAATATCTAAATATAGCAGTGATGTAAGATAAACAAAAAATTAGTACAAAAAAAAAAAAAAAAATCGGTCTCTAAAATTTAGTTTAAAGAAAGAACAATAAACTGATGAAAAAAAAAATATTTACTTTCAGATAAAGAAAATTTATTATATCATAACATAGCTGATTTAAAAACAAAAAATTTTAACGACAATATTTTACCGTTTGATATAAAAGTTTTCGTAAATGCTAATTGTAAGAACAAAATTTATAAAAAAAAGTTTTATCAGTAATCTCTGAAACAAATCGCTTTGGTTATGAATAAAGTTGAAATATCAATCATTAAAAAAATCCAGTTAGAGTAGCTAAGCTTTAGAAAAAAATAATCGAAATCGATGTTGTTGTTTTACTGTCTATTTTAAGTTTTGTTCTGTGTCCAGATTGTGGTTGTTCCACACTCTCACTAAGTGAGATATATACTCAACAACGTGGTTTATCTTAAGTGTATGGAAAGAGGTTGTAACTATTTTCATAAGTTCTACACCTCTAACTATGACAATAAAAAAGATTTGATATCAATCAACGAATAATTTATTGTATGCGATTATTGGGTCATGGATAAGCAGACATTAAATAATTTTGTACCATTATGAATCTACCTCAAAGCAACAATTAATCGTTTACAATTTGTTTCAATCCAGTAACGAATCCAGGATTTTTTAAGTGGGGTAGGGGTTTTCAAATAGTCTATACCAAATTTTAGCTCTTTCGGCACTATATGCAGTTTATAATCAACATTCTATAAGTTTTCAGTAAGATATACATATTATTTATTTCTTACACATAACCCTAACCCTTGACACCAGTCAAAATTGTTCTTAATAAATCCAAGGTTTTCAAAAACCACTTAACTCATACCTCTAACAAATGTTGACTTTATAAATACAATTGATAAAAGATTAAAAGTAATTATAAAAGTATTTTTGTATTGCTCTTAAAGACTTGGCTCGCTTATATGTTCTTTAGAGTTAAAGAGCATTTTAGCGACACTTTTCACATCATGCAATTGTTCCTTGTCAACTATGGAGAAAAAAACTGTTCTCTGGTCATGGTAACAAGAATGTTATTTTATAACGTCAGTGCATGCTTGGGCATTATCAGACTTTTTTATTTAATAATTTTCAATATCTCTGATTGCTTGTAAAATCGTCTCGGAAGCCATACATGCAAAAAAAACTTTTAAAAACCAAAAAGTATAAAAAACACCATAAACAAAATTGAAAGAGTTTACCAGCCAGCAAAAAATATTTATTTAATAAATTAAGGGAAATCATTTGTTTTTCAATTAAAAGATGTTTTATTAATGTTACATATTTCATTTATAAATAATAGATCTTAACAGTCTTAACAGATTAAAATCTCTGAAATGTTTTTATCTCACCTGTTTTTATAATAAACGTTCAACGGTTACTTTTCTAGTCAAACTTGTTTACATTCTTATAATTTATTATTTAAGTAAACATTTTTTCCTAGTTATTGTCTAACGATTTAAATGGATTGTGTGTAGGTTCGTTTGTAACTTTGCCTCAAATATAACTACTTGGTCTTTTGACAAACAATCTATCTTTTAGGAACAATGAATGCTGAATGCTGGATGAGAAAAGATGAAGTTTATAGAGCAAGGTAACGATTGACAAACGACTTAAAACAATACAAATTATATGCATCAGGAAAACAAAATGAAGGAAGCGAACTTCAAAGAGCTGATGTTTGAGAAAAACTGAGCAAACAAAAAACTTTAGAGCACTTAGGAACAGTCACAGTAAAAGAATGAGGCTGAATAGAATGATAAGAGACTTCTGTTTTCTAGAAAACTATTTTGCTGATAGATATACAAGTATTTGTTTTGATTGGAAATCGCAGCAGCACAATGTAGTAAAAACCATGGAGAAAAGTGATGTTTGACTTAAAATTATCGAGAGGGTATAAAGGATTCCATGCCAGCCTGAGCCCAAAAAGTTATGAAAGAAGCAAATTTATCAGCAGTAAGACAAAAGATTTATACGAGAGGGTCATCACTAAGAAAATCACGGAAAAAGTCCCAATCAGCTTTAAGGTAGTTGTAATAGGTACGATAAGAAGAGAATTCTGATGATAAAGAAAAATGAGATAAAAGTTTTAGAGAAATCAAACTGTGATCAGAAGCACCTAAAGGTGAATGTGGAGAAACTGAGTATTGACTGGGATCAAAACAAGGCTTAAGTCAAGTAGAGAAGGTAAATTATTTGGTTTGTCTGGAAAACAAGTTGAAAAAGGTTGAATCTTTGAATTAGAGACTTAGAAAGAGTAAAGTTGTTGGCAGTAATGCCTGCAAAGTCACTAACTAAAAAGCCAACTCTATTAGTGCGGTTAGCATTTAGACACCTACAACAACAATGAAGGATAAAGAAAGAGGGCTTGGTCAATATATCAAAAAACAACATCTAAAAGTTTGCAGTTCTCAGATGAATGAAAGTGATATAAACAATGAGAAAGGTGACAGAGTATTGGAGTTTTTACGAATTAAAGAAAAATAACCATCAATATTAAGATCACAAGACGAGACAGCCAAACTCAAATTAGTCTTACCAAAAGAAAGTTGGTTTGGTAAATTTTGCAATAGATAAGACTCAAAAAAATAAAACTTAATAAAAACCGGCTTCTATTGCTTGGAAACTTTCTAACTTCCTATTATTCCTGTCAAGTCATTATTTTTGTGAAAATCAAGAAAGTAAGATCAAGACTTTAGGACCAATACCAAAATCAATACAGTTTGAAATGAATCTAGAGGCGTGTTTATATATATATATATATATATATATATACTATATATATATATATATATATATATATATATATATATATATATATATATATATATATATATATATATATATATATATATATATATATGTATATATATATATATATATATATATATATGTGTATATATATACATATATATACATGTTATATTTATATATATATATATACATATATATATATATATATATATATATATATATATATATATATATATATATATATATATAGTGTATATATATACATATATATACATGTTATATTTATATATATATATATACATATATATATATATATATATATATATATATATATATATATATATATATATATATATATATATATATATATATATGTATATATATATATATATATATATATATATATATATATATATATATATATATATATATATATATATATATACACACACAGACTTATATATACATTATACATAAAACAATATTAGTTTGCCCAATTGTTATTCTTTATTAGACCTGGAATATGTGATAGATGAATGCTGAGACAGTCTATAATTTTTTAAAATGTGAAATTCAACCTAATATAAAATATAAAAATACAAAAAAGAAAAATATGATATACAACACTACACTATTGTTTAGTAATTTATGTTTTAATGACAAGATTATGTTGTGACGACAAGACATATGTAATGGTCCACTTTAAAGTAAAATATATTCTACTAAGTTATCAACTTACGATAATATTTTTATATATTTAATTATACATACAGTTTTGGTTGAATAAAACATGAAAGCAAATAAAATATTTTGGTTGAAATTTTCATCTAGCCACTATTTTCTATAAGCCCCTTACTACATAAATACAGCTATATAACCCAGATATATTCGACATACCTTTAATTATGATATACATATATATATTCTTTCTGAAATGCAATAAAAATTATAAATAAGCACGATTTTAGAATTATTCATATTTATACATATTTTGTTCGTGTTTTCGTAAACTTATATTTCAGTTTTTAGATATCTTCATGAAAAGTTTCAGTTATTATAGCTATTGAAAAGTGATAATAAAAAACTTTTCACTATTCTTAAGTTATGGTAAGTTAAACAAGCTTTTTTATTGTAAAATAGTATAGGTTATTAAGTTGTCGAGTTACATTATTATTTTTTGATTTTTTATTATAAAAAGGCACACTTTCGAACTTAATTCAGACGTTTTTTAAACGTTCGATGCTGACCAAGATAAAATAATTTGGTTCCAAAAAGGTCTAGGAGGTTCAGAACGTAAACTGAACATATATTGTACGTTTTTTGGTATATCGAGTGTTTGTTGGGTATAACTATAATGAAGTTCACAAAACATTAATGTAAGTTGACAACCTATGTTATTTAACAATAAAAAATCGTATTCAACTTACCATGGCGAAAAGCTTTTTGTTATCATTTTTCTATATCTATAATAAGCAAACTTTTTCAGGAAAAAATCTAAAAGTTAAAAATATAAGCCTATCAAAATATGAAAAAAAATATTTATATGTGTCCCAGAGCGACGAATCTTACAAATCTTAATAAGACTTTTTATTAAGAACCTTAGTAAAAGTAGTAAGACTTGCAAGACGTGCAAGAAAACTGATGAGGTCTTATTAAGATTTCTAAGCTTACATACAGTTTCTTAGTAAGATTTTTAATAAATGCAAGATCTTATTAAAGATTTGCAAATTATATCATGATTTCTTTGTAAGATTTGTAGGATCTTATAAGATTATTTTGTAATTATTCCAACCCTACTAAATTCCACTCATATTTTTGCGTAGAGATAGAATACTTGAAAATATGAGTGAATTTAGTAGAATTGAAATGACTACAAAATAATTTTATAAGATCACTTGAACGTATGGTCATTTAAGATTGTATGGAACAGTCTTGCATAAGTAATTTGCTGTGTTATATATTATAGGTATAACATAAAATCTAGAAATGAACACAATTATTTTACTTGTTAAAATTTTTTGAGAAGAAATTATATGAAGTACTATATGTTTTATTTATTAGCATATGCTAACAGCCTAAAATAATTATCAGCATTTACTAATAACTAAATAAACTTATTACTTTAGTTAATTTGTTCTCGAAAAAAACTAATAATTAAAAATATAACAGTGCTCATCTTAACAGTATATGTAATACATATAACATATTATCCAACAAATTACTTATCTAAGACTTCCATACTGCAACACTAATTGAAAATTATAAAAACATAAAGTATTACAGATTAGATAAAACAATAATTTTAAAAATTTAATAGATTAAATTTTGTTTCTATTATTTACGAATTAAATAAAAATACAAATACAAGTTAACTTAGATTACATTGAAGCTTAGCAAGTAATAAAACTATACATTATAAAACTACGGGCAGTTCAACTGTTTGAATATTTCCATTTTGTATCAAGTGACTCAGTTGTAAATAAGATCTGAATGTTCTCGTTTACAGCTGTGTCAAGAAGGTGTTTTAAAATGGCTAAATGAATTTTTCTACTACTACACAAAATTTTCGTTAGTATTTTCATCAGAATAATTTATTTTCGGATCGACTCAGTAAATCATTAAATTTTCTGCACCAAGATATTTTATGCAAAATTATTATTGTTTTATGACAATTCCAAACTAACAATGATGCATAGATCAACACCTTCCTAAACCCATAGTTCAAGAAAGAAAAATGATTATATTTACTTTTATTTAACTGTTGTTAATAACTACTCAAGACTAAGACTAATACTCAAGAGTAAGACTCTAACGCATTACCCATATATATATATATATATATATATATATATATATATATATATATATATATATATATATATATATATATATATATATATATATATATATATATATATATATATATATATATATATATATATATATGTATATATATATATATATGTATATATATATATATATATATATATATATATATATATATATATATATATATATATATATATATATATATATATATATATATATATACATATACAGGCCCCCTGCGTCCCTTTATGATACCTGGGGTCAAAATTTATCTAACGCCCTGTCATATTGACCTAATCGAAAAAAGTTTAGGTACTGTCCAAATGCTAAGTTTTTTTTTTAAAAGTTTCGCTTTTTTGAATTTACTTTTAGATGCCGAGGGGGTAACTTCAGTCAAGGAGGTTCTATTTATTTTTTAATTAAATTTGAAACGAAGATAAAGAAAGAAGCACAAGTTACTGAACTTTATTATATTGCAAGTAACTGTATATTTTAATTGTAACACATACTTTCGAGCTTTGTTAACAGCAAAAATTGCAGAGACCTCGTCGTAGCAGCCACGCGGCTACTTTAACGCACGCATAAACATGTTAGCGCGCATCTTACGCAGACTTTTTGCTAGATCGTTCTCAATAGATATAACTAAGAGATTGGTAAGCCGGTCTTGATTCATTGTAGATCTTAGTGTTGTCTTAACTAGACCAAGCTGGCTGAAAGACCGCTCTCCTTCGGCAATGGAAACGGGAATCGTGTTAAAAATACGTAATTAAATGCATGTTGATTAAAAAATAGACTCTACACTTTTTTGATAATTTCCATTTAATAGCTTTATTGAAGTGAGATATTCTTTTGGACCGAAAAGATTGGCATGCTTCAGAGAATCAAGATGACGCTAAAATAAGTTTGTCTATATCCGCATTGTTCACATACATTTGCGCCAAAGTTTTACATTTTTCTCCAGGCTAGATTGTTCAGCTTCTTTTTCCTCATTCGACCTACTATTAGATTCTAAGAGCCAAAGGAAAGAAAAACAGTTAGTTGTTTTTTCTGCAGCTTGAAATCTCTCTGAGCGGTATTGAATACATTCACCTTAAACTGCTTTTTATCGTTTTCTAAGAAATGAACTTCGTTCTTTGCTTCTTCTTAAAATGTTTTCCTCTTCCTTGTCCTTTTTTGAACTAGTTTTGACTCAAATCATAACTAGCTGGACTGGAGACAACCAAATGTGCTTCATTAATTAATTCGGGCGAAGAAAATCTACGTCTAGTAAGTATATATATATATATATACTTACTAGACGATATATATATATATATATATATATATATATATATATATATATATATATATATATATATATATATATATATATATATATATATATATATATATATATATATATATATATATATATATATGTATATATATATATATATACAGTATATATATATATATATATATATATATATGTATATATATATATATATATATATATATATATATATATATATATATATATATATATATATATATATATATATATACTATATATATATATATATATATATATATATATGTATATATATATATATATATATATATATATATATTCATATATATATATATATATATAAATATATATATATATATATATACATACATATATATATATATATATATATATATATATATATATATATATATATATATATATATATATATATATATATATATATATATATATATATATATATATATATATATATATGTATATATATATATATATACAGTATATATATATATATATATATATATATATATATATATATATATATATATATATATATATATATATATATATATATATATATATATATATATATATATACTGAAGTTTACATTTGAGTCAGTTTTTACTATGCTATTTCTATTTATGGGCACAAAAGAGCAACTTTATGTCTAGAATCGTAACCATGTGTTTATAATAAGAAACTTCATAAGCTTCATCGCATCATCTAAAGTAATGTTTTCTGATTGAAATGACACGTTGACATTTTATTGCTTGAAGCGCTTTGAACCAGAAGATTGTCATGATAACAAACTCAAATAACTGAGTCCATTTCTCCAAAGATTTTACGTCAATCAATAGATAAGCAGTTAAATCAAGATCACGAAGTATCTGCAAAGAAAGAAGAATTTCTCTGGGTCGCTTAACCAACGGCTTCTCATCTTCAATGTGTGCACTCCATCGGGTTTGTGAAATTTGATGAAGTACATTACATTAAATTTATTTATTTGAAATATAATTAAAATATTCATTTCAATAAAGAGAGGCTTAGTATGTGCAAAACGGTCTTTAAAATTAATAAGACGTGCAGCATGTTTCTATTGGCGACGAAGAGGTTCTAATTTACTTTTATTAACACTACCCCAAGCCGCATTCGCATAGTTTACGTGGCAATGAATGAATGAGTGGTATAGTTGAATTAAAATATGTTTATTTAGCATGCATCTTGCTTTATACAATATACCTATACTTTTTGAAATTTTCCAGGACATGTTTTCGATATGGTTTTTCCATGTGAGATTTTCATCAATTGATACCTCTAAAAAGTTTGTACATCTCTTAATTAAAAATCCATTTGGAATTAGACGTTTTTTAGAATTAGAATGGAAAAGAGACCATTTTGTTTTTCAATATTCAGAGAAAGTTTGTTTGATTTAAACCATTGGGAAACTTTATTTAGTTCAATTTTCGTACAAGAAAATAGTGTCGTTATGTTGCTATGAGAAAAAAAAAAATTTGTATAGTCAGCAAACATAACTGTCATCAAATTGGATGCTTCATAAAGGTCGTTTATGTAAATGAGAAAAAGTAAAGGTCCGAGTACAGATCCTTGAGGAACGCCGCATGTAATTTCTAATAATTTAGATCGAGATGATTGGTCAAAATGAACAAATTGTTTTCTATTGCTTAAATAACTTTTTATTAGCTTTTTTATATCCTGTGATTCCATAATATTTTAGTTTTTGAAAAGGATTTTATAGTCAATAGTATCAAACGCTTTTGATAGGTCAAGAAAAATTCCTAAAGTAAATTTTGACTTTTCAAAGAAGTCTGTAATACACTGAGTTATTTGAAGAATAGCGTGTTCAGTGGGAGTTATTTTTCTTAAAACCATTTTGATTTTTGTACAGTATATTTTTTCGACAGATGTTGAAAAATTTTGTTATAAAGAATTCTCTCTAAAATTTTTGAAGAAACAGAGAATACAGAAATAATACTTTAATTACCGATATTCAACAATTCTCCTCCTTTAAATATTGGTATAGCTTTCCCTATTTTCAACTGATCAGGAAATATTCCTTGATCAATTGAACATTTAAATACTTTATATAGAACATCTTATATGGTTTCATATGAGTTAATAACCACATTTCCGCTAATATCATCATGACCTATTTCTTTATTTGACTTCACCATTTTAAATGCTTTATCTAATTCATCAAAGAATAATTTAAAAGAATCTAGACAAGCCACTAAAGGAAAATTAAGAGTTTTATTTGTTTTTGGTTCCACTCGAATATTTTTTGATAAATTTTGTCCAACTGATATAAAATATGTGTTCATTTTATCAGCTATTAATCTCGGGTCATAAAAAATTTCATGATTAATTTTAAGAGCATTGGGCAACGAGTTTGATTTTGATTTCTTACTACCTGTAATTTCCCTTAGAATTTCCCACGTGTGTTTTGAATTTTGCTTTTGTTTTTCAAGTAAATTTATGAAGTAATTTTTTTTTTAACATTTATCTTTGGATTTCAAATTTTTTAACATAATTCTTGTAAATTGTTTTATTTTTGAATGATTTTATTTTTAAATATTTTATATACAATCTTGCTTGATTCTAGAACATTTTTTGAAATCTTTCGTAATCCATGGAGATATTATATCTTTCGTTTTTTTAAATAATTTATATTTCGGAAAATTAATATCATATACTTCTGAAAATGTTTTTAAAATCGTATTATAGGCTATATTAGCGTCGTTAGAGTCATTAACGTGATTCCAATGAAGTAAAGATAGATGTTCATTGAATGCTGTACAAGTTGTTTCAGTAAAAAACCGTTTAATAAGTAGTTTATTTTGATGGACTGCTTTTACAATGTTTAAGTTTATAGAAAAAAAAATTGGAAAGTGATCTGATAAATTACTTTTAACAATACCTTTTTTTATTGATAAGTTAAAAGTATCTGTAGTAAATGTATTGTCTAATAAAGAAGCTGATGAAGATGATATTTTAGTAGGCTTTTTTATTAAAGGTATCGCTCCAGTTTCGAAAATATAATTATAAATTTTTTTAATGTTGCTGTTAGTGTGGTAATTGTAGCAACTTAAATTAAAATAACCAATTATGTAGTTTGGTTTCTTTTCATGTATACATTTTTTAATTATATTATTTATCAAAAAATGCATTAAAATTTTCTATTACGCCAGATGGTGGGCGATAACAGCAAGTTAAAATTATATTTTAAGAAATTTTGGTTGAAATTTCAATAGTCAAAACCCCTTAATCGCCATCAAAAACACTTAAATCAGGCCTATTAATGAACTGCACAGATTCATTTATGTAAAAAAGCACACTACCACCCTGCACATATAAATCACGACTTTCTGTTTAATTATAGTAAAAATAAATTATAGCTTAAACATAAATATAATAATTAATGTTCACAAATATACCTCTAAAGCCAAGGTTGAGTGATGCTGAGAAGAGAAATACATCAAAAATGCTTTTTAAAATTTCACACCACCTGGCTACCTCATTTCTTATTAGTTTTTCTAAACTTGAATCGATCCCACATTGATTTCCCAAGCTTTCCAGCGCTGTTTTCCACTTAATGTAATAGCCTCAATGGTGAGGACTGCTTTGGTGGCTTTTTACTTTTTCAGCTAGCTTTCTCCAGTTTCCATTGATGCCATTACCATTCCAACGTAGAAGATGTAAATTATTACCAGCCCCGCAGGCTTGTTTGCTTCCGAAAAGTGAGCACGGAAAGCAAAGAAATAATTTTAAAGTTGTACTCCAAACAAGCCAATCTCTGTTTTTTTTTCTCTCCATTACGAGTTATTTCGTGGAAAAATGATTCAGGAACCTTAATCTTGTTCGGGTCTCTCGTAAAAGATAAGGGTTTTTAGGAGGCTCCTGAAGAACAACTGCATCGCATTCTACTTTGGACATTTTTTCAGCCCACAAAGGAGAATCGTTTGTAGTAATTGCCTCACCCACCTTATCTTTACTCTAATATTCTAAATAAAGATTTTAGTAAGTATATAATTTTCACAAATTCACAATAATAATTAAAAGAATTTTTGCGAAGCAAATTTTATCAAAATATTGTTTTCATTTTCAACTTTTGTTGCCATCATATATATATATATATATATATATATATATATATATATATATATATATATATATATATATATATATATATATATATATATATATATATATATATATATATATATATATATATATATATATATAAATGTATACATGAAAAGAAACCAAACTACATAATTGGTTATTTTAATTTAAATTGCTACAATTACCACACTAACAGCAACATTAAAAAATTTTATAATTATATTTTCGAAACTGGAGCGATACCTTTAATAAAAAAGCCTACTAAAATATCATCTTCATCAGCTTCTTTATTAGACAATATATTTACTACAGATACTTTTAACTTATCAATAAAAAAAGGTATTGTTAAAAGTAATTTATCAGATCACTTTCCAATTTTTTTTTCTATAAACTTAAACATTGTAAAAGCAGTCCATCAAAATAAACTACTTATTAAACGGTTTTTTACTGAAACAACTTGTACAGCATTCAATGAACATCTATCTTTACTTCATTGGAATCACGTTAACGACTCTAACACACACGCACACATATATATATATATATATATATATATATATATATATATATATATATATATATATATATATATATATATATATATATATATATATAATATATATATATATATATATATATATATATATATATATATATATATATATATATATATATATATATATATATATATATATATATATATATATATATATATATATATATATATATATATAGTGATTTTGAATTTCATAGACAAATCCGATATTGATTTTGTTGAGAAGCTCATTTGCAAGGCTTGCCAAGAACTGATAATTTAATTTTGATAAATGTAAAACTAAACTACTAATAGTATGATCAGTTATCGGTATGATGAGGTTTTATTTTTATATCAGTTATCGGTATTTTACTTGCCAATATTAGAATATAAAAGTTTCATTTATTCTAACATTTAAATAGATAATAAGTATATAGAATGTGTGAATAACCTAATAATTTCCTTAAACATGATATTTTAATGATAAGATGAGGTTTGATTTTTTTAATTTTAAAAATCTGAAATGAAAACAAATTGATTAATTTGTTTTACAGTTAAGTTGTCTTTTTTTATTTATATATAAATTTTCATTACATAATAATTATAGTTCAGTTAGCCTTCACATTTATATAAGCTAAATTGATGGAATCTTTATTATATTTACTATTTTACATTCTATAGTTCTTATTTATAAATATTTTTTGTATTTAGTAGAGACCATACCCAAGAATGCCTAGAATGAATTAGAAAATTGCTTTAGAAATATTTTGAAAAGTGCGCCTAATTTTAAAAACTGTAAAAAATTAAAACCCTACAAATTATATGATTGATAAAACACGCTGATTGCATAAAAAATGTCTTTTAAACGTTGAAAAAACGTTTCGAACGTGCTTTGCACGTTTAAAAGACATATTTTTTAGTCTAATTTTGTAAAACTGCACTTAGGCGGAAAGTCTTATATAAGTATTTTTAAGACGTCTATAGAGCGTCCTGAAAGATCTTCCTTGGTCGCCTAATTTAGATTAGATTTCGATTAGTTTAGATTTCGCCCGAGACGTTCTGTTTGAACGTTTAATATTCGTTTATTGTACGTCCCCATGCTTGCTGGTTTTAGTATATACTTGATAAAAAAAAAGTTTTTTTTAGGAACTTTGATTGCATTTTAACCTATCGGTACATCATTATCATGAAATATCTTTTTACAAAACGTTTACTTTTAGTTCTTAAAGTACTTTTTAGTAACCGTGGTATATGCGTCAATATGCATTTATCATGGTTTACTTTTTATGATTACAAAATACCTCATGACGAACTAATTCTTATTAAGTCATGTCATAATAAGAATAAATATTCACAATCTCAAAGCTTCTTCTTTTTTCAGCAATATTTGTATTTTTAATATTTGTACTTTGAAATGCTCTTCAAAATTAGCTATTTATCAATTTCTATTCTTAACATTTCTTCAAATCTTACTTGCTTTTTTGCTCAGCTGACATTGGTTTTCTCATAATTTCTGTAAATCATTTCGATGACCTCTGTTTAATCCTTTAAACCTATTGCAACTTTCTTCATCTTTTTAAACCTATTGTAAGTTTCTTTATCTTTTTGAATTTATTACGACTTTCCAGATTTTTTTCCCTTTGATGCAATAAACTTTTGTTTGATTGACTTAATAGGTATAAGGTTTTTTTATGTTATAGATAGGTATAAGACTTTATAAATTAATTAGTATAATAAAAGTATAATAAATTTCCTTTTTTAAATTAGTATAATAAATTTCCTTTTTTATTGTTTTGGTTATACAACTAACAATACTTTCAATATTTGTAGATGCTGTTTTTGGATATTAGCATTTTTTAAATTTAATTAATGGATCCTCGATCTTTAATTAAAGAAAACATTCCATCTTGTAAAGCATTTAGGGTCTTTTGTTTTGCTTTTTGCACCAAGATGCTGTCTGTTAAATCTAAAAATATATTTCTCAGCACTTTTTTTTCTCTGCCAGTGAATTTAGTTTTCCAGCAATAAAAAGTTTTTTTGTTTATAAAATTTACATTTTAGTGACACAAAAACTTTTTAGATATAAAACACTTTTGTGAAAAAAAATACCAAAACAATGCACCTGCTAAATAAAAATATAACGTTAAGGCCTATATATTAAGTTAACAAGAATATATTATCAAACAGAGCTATGCATATTTATATCATATCATAACACATCATAGTAAAGCGTTGGTTATATTGTTTTTAAGAGTTTTTTTGAATAGTGAAGTCAACTTGATTTAGCTGATGTAGCAACAGACTCTGGTCATAAAATAAAATATCGCTATAATACATACCCGTCTTACAAAGATTACATACCTTTCTTAAAATATACGTTTCTTTTGTAATCTAATTGTTTTGTGGTTCCTTTTTTTTAACTCAAAACATGAGTGATCATTTACCAGTTTTAAATGAATATGGAATTAATAAACAATCTCCTCAAGAAAACATTCATTATATAACAAAAAATGGTAGCATTCTGAATAATGCATAAAAAACACTGATTTTTCAGATTTATGCAATGATCGCCTAAACACTAGTTTTTATTGTCACAACATAACGTTAAACAATTATGATAAAGAACATATCAAATCCTGTAAGATTGTTACAAAATCTGCATTACATACCTTAAATCCTGTCCAAAATAAACCGTTTTTGCATTTAAAATTTTGGTAAACTCCTGAGTTGTGCCGTAGAAATAATATTCTTGCATTTTATTTTAAAAAATAGCAGGAAACTGGTATCGTTAAGATTTAAACTTGCTTATTTTTAATGTAGAAATGTGTATAAATCTATATTAACATAATTTTTTCCTAAATCTGTGAATCATTTTCATTTCATTAAATTTTTTATTTAGATTTTGATGTTCAATGGAATATGTTGCTCACCTTATTTTAACAATTAAACTATTTCTACGTTTACGATAAGCTACTTCGTATAATTCAATTTTACGTAATTTATTTATGCTATTATGTTTCATTCTACAAAATTTTTTAATGTCGTTAAGGTTATATACACTCTAAGAAAAAATCCGTTATATACATCGAGTTGTATCTGTCACTATTGCACTAACGGGAAATCCGTTAAGTTAACGAATTAAAATTTTAACGAATTGAACTCCGTTAGGAATAGTCCGTTGAGTTTACGGATTTATTTCGTTAGTGCAACGAATAATCCGTTAAAATTAAAGAGTTATTACACTAGGCAGCAAATTTTTCACGGTTGTTATTCCTATGAAATAAATGTGTTAATAAGTTATTTTAGTGATTATTTCGTTAAAATCACTAAAATCTAAAATTAGAGAGGCCAGAATTGGGACTTCATAACCAAATAATCCTTGTATTTGTTAATGTTTGCATTTTTATTTAATTGCATTATTTTATTTCCATATTCTACATTAAAACGTTTTAACCAAATGTTGAAAACTAATCAAATATTTATATTATTTAATCCAATATACTTTAAATTACAATAAAAATAGTTAAAAAAAATATTTTTAATACACTATACTCAAGCAAGTACATTTATATAAAACACACACATATATATAATAGATGTTTAAAATATTTCTATTCTAAATTTTGTTATTTTAATTATCATTGATATCTTTTTCTAAAGATAAAGTTAAATGGAACAAGTAAATTATATCTTTATTAAAATGTAAATTAAAAAAAAAGTATAAGATTACCTTGACATTATCTGATAACTGAAAGACTCTATACATTTCACATACATCAATACCTATCAGGAGCAAAAAATAAGGTCTCTAACCTTTTAAAAACTATGATAAATCAAAACAAGATTAAATATGCAGACCAAAAAAAACCCAAGCAACTATATAAAAAAATTAATTTTACAACTTATTTAAACTTACAGTGTCATACCACTTGTCACATGTTTAAAAAAGCTAATTCTAAAATAATAGTGAATATAGAATATAGTAGAATAATAGTTAAAAAAGTGTGATATAAACTAAGTCTTAACTAAACTAAATAAATATGCATGCCAAAAGAAATGCAAGTTAAAATACAATTTTTTTAAATTTACTAATTCAAACTTACGTGGGGTATCACAAGCCACGTGTCTAAAACAGCAAATTCTAAAATAATATAAACACGCCAGATATAAACTTATTATTATTATCAATAGTTGAAACTCAACTAAATAAATATGCGCGCCAATAGAAATGCAAGTTACAATATAAATTTTACGACCAATTTAAACTTACAGTATGACAGCTTATACCAAGTGTCTAAAATAGCAAATTCTGAAATAATATAAACAAGCCATACACAAACTTAGTTGTAATCTAATTATATAAACATGAACGTCAAAAGAAATACAAGTTAAAATACAATTTTTTTTAAATTTACTGTTTCAAACTTAAAGTGAGATACCACATGCCACGTGTCTAAAACAGTAAATTCTAAAATAATACAAACACATCAAATATAAACTTAGATTAAGCTCAACTAAATAAATATGCAAGTTACAATATAAATTCTACAACCAATTTAAACTACAACGTGACACTAAATGCCGTGCCTCTAAAGCAGCATATTCTAAGATAGTATAAATAACTCATATGTAACCTTAGTTGTAACTCAATTAAATAAACATGAATGTTAAAAGAAAAAGAAGTTCCAATATAATTTTTTTAATTTTACAACTAGTTTTAACTTACAGTGGGATAGCAAATGCCATGTGTCTAAAACAAAAAGTTCTAAAATAATATAAACACACCAGTATAAACTTAGTTTATGATATTGGATGCCACATGTTTAATTTGGAAATTAATAAAAATTGCAATTTATAAAAGCATATTAATTAGTCATGTAAACTTAGCTGTAACTAACCTAAATAAATATACCTATCAAAGATATTAACATTTTTAATTTTACAACTGATTTAAACAAATATGGTATGTTACTACATGTCATATGTCTAAAATATAAAGTTAAAAATACTATAAATAATCCATTTAGTCTATTTTATAAAAATAATTGTTCAACTAACCTTTTACTACTAGTAAAGGATTAGTTGAACTTTATTTCTATAATATAGACTATATGGATTGCATATATTCTTGCATAATTTTCTAGATTTAGACATGTAGTAACTTACCATATATGATATCTGTTAACTTACCATATATGTTATTATATATTATTTAGTAATACTAATGGCTTTTAATTTAATACAAAATAAACCTTATTGTTAAATTTTCTATATAAAGCTTTATATAGAAAATTTAAAATAATCTAAATAATCTTCGGAATCACAAATAACAGAGCGTAATTTAAATTACATTTATCCGTTTGCTTTGTCTACTAAATGTAAAGCTTTTTAAAAAATGTCATATTACACTTACTGCAACCAACTTTTATCTACGATGTAAATGTAAATGTGAGAAAAACGCATTCAAAACTTTATCACTTTCAAAATAAAAAGCTATAATATACTGAAATTTTTTTTTGATCGATTAGAATATTTAATCCGTTGAATTAACGAAATTTCAAAGAATCCGTAAATAGTTAATTTTACTCCGTTAGTTTTCTGGTTTTTGGTAACGAGTTAATCCGTTAATTTAACGAAAAAGCGCAATCCGTTACTTTTTTTAACGGACTCTTTTTAGAGTGTATTTGTTTTTTAAAACTTTGAAAAGCCTAATAAACAGTAAACTACAATCTAAATTTATTAAAAGTTTTTTGATACCTTTAACAACATTTCTATACATTTGATAACAAGTTACCTTTCAGATTTTATCTGTGTCAAAAAAAAAAAAGAAAAAGATAATTCAATAATTAATATTTGAATTAAAAAAAGCATATGTTCAATCTCGTAAAACAAGACACGGTAATTCTATTTTTATTAGTATTTTAAATCCAAAATAAACTAACTGCTTCGAAATATCAACTACGTATAAGTACGAAATGAGTATTCTAGTTACAGTAATAGTTCAGTACAAAAGCAGATAAAAAGGTAAAAATGTATTGTTTAAACAAAACATATACGAAAAAAAGCAAGATTTCAAACAAAAGCCAACTCGCATGACTATGCAAAATAAATAGAGATTTAGGTTTGGGATGCTAGCTTTTAAAACAAAATTAAAACTGTGTTAAAAAATATTTTAGGTATTTTAATATGTTAACTATTAAATCTACTCAACTTAAATACACACATTTTTGACATATATGAAATTCAAGTTAAATATAAATGACAAATATATCAAATGTATTTGTTCTCACGCAGATTTTAAAACCTTGATGTTACTTTTGTTATGTCGTTTATTATTATCACATTTTATGATTTTGAAAAAATTGAAACTTTGAATGAAAAAGGCTGTATATGTTAAGCATAAATATGACGCCATTGAATAATATTATTTCGTTGTAACTGTCTCTGCAAAATAAATAAATCTCTTCTGAGAATTATCATTTAAATATCTGAGTTTTTTTTTTTTTTTTTTTTTAAGGTTTTGTATGACACCTTTCGCTCTATCATACTGAATAAAACAAAGTTTTTCATTAAAACGTTTCAAAATGAGTTACTGTGATTAAATTATTTAAATTTTATTCACTCTTACCTCTGAGGTAGGGTAATAAAAGCCTCAAGCGCAAAGTCTAATATAGTTTTGTAATGAAATTTCAGTGAAGATCATCCTTAAATTATCAATTACGACAATCTTTAATTATTCACCCTTATTCTTTACCTCAAACTTAATTACGGGTTTAAAAATTATATGAACATGAGTAACGACATAATCAAATAAGTTAAAAAACAATTAATCACTTATTTTTTTTTTATTTTTTTTTTTTCTTATTACAATTTTATTTAGTATAATATCGTTTTACATAAAATAAAAAGAACCGTTTAACAATGCGATACAAAATAAATAAAAACAAAATACCGATATTTACAATACAAGATTTTTAATAAGCCAAAACCAAACATAAAATACCGTTAAAAAATGTCAAAATATGTAATAAAACTAAATATTTAAATAAAATAAACAAAAAAACTCGAAGATGTTATCAATTGTTAAGATAACTTTTTTCAGTTTATTTTTGAAAGTAAAAAAACTATAATTTTTAGAAAAATCAAAGTTTTTTAACACTATTTGGTTCCACAGAAAAGCTCCGCGATATGATATAAGAGATCTTCCAAAATTTGTGTGCGAATAATGTTGATGAATAAGATTGTTATTTTTTAATTCATATTTGTTTCTTGGCTTTATTGCATATAAATTTTGAAAAAATATTGGGGTTAAGTTTATCTTACATTTGTACATAAAGCAAAGAACATTAAAAACATTTAGTTGATATATATTAAGAATACATAATAAGTTGATATATATTATTTCATGTCTACTAAAAGAGGTTTTGCATGAGTATAACAAACTTTAAAATTTATTAGACGTGCTAGATGCTTCTGTTGCCGATAAAGAGGTTTTAATTGACTATTATTAGGACTACCCCACGCAATGTTAGCATAGTTTACATGACATTGGATTAGCGAGTAATAAAGTTGAGTTAATGCATGTCTATTTACAAAATTTCTCGCTTTATACAACACTCCAATATTTTTTGAGACTTTATTGCATAATGATTCGATATGATTTTTCCATGTTAAGTTTTCATCAATAAAAACACCAAGGAAATGTATAACTATCTCAAATTATCTCATTATCTCAAATATGAAAGACTCGCACAATGGCTAGCAATAAAGCAAGGAGTTACACTAACAAATAACTTAAAAATGCAGTTTCGAAAATAAAGTTTAGCAAATTATCATTAAAAGGAGCATCGTTTATGTTAGCCATTACAAATTCAAGTTTTTTGTTCAGGATAAAAACCATGAATGCTATATTGGTACTTGCACAGCCACCACTTTTACTAAATAATAATTCATTACTCAATTATATAAATTTAGTTAAAATGCTAATTATACATGCAAATTACAGTTTAGAAAGAACAAACAAATAAGTACTCAAGCTTGTTGCAAGCAATTTATAACATACGAAGCAAATTAGTTTATTTACGAACAATAAACAAAGCAGAGTCTGGTACCATGCTCATATCAAACCTTTGGAAACATTGACTAAACGAGAGAACTGCTGCTAATTGCTACACTAAAGTATTCTTTATTAATTAAAATATTAACTGCTACATATACTTCATTAACTAAAATTTTATAAACAACTCATTAAGTACATAAATAGAAAACTCTGTATCAAATACTTGTAATACTGAAAAAGTTACTTTCAATGGTAACAAGGGTAAGCAAACACTTCCGAGCGTCCCTAAAGTAACTTTAAATAAAGAAAAAATAAATCATACAGTAGACAACTGCTTAATAGCTGCTAGTTTTGTATTTCAGTAATCTATAAAATTTAAATAAAATACCTTGTAGTAAACTAAAAGCCTAAAACCGCAACAAATCTTCACCATCAGGTTGTTTTGATAATAAATATTTTATGGAAAGCTGATCAAAATAATTAATCCAGTTTTAGTAATTGATGATTAGAACACATTAGTTACAAAGTTGCTAACAAAAACACAACATTAAGTTATATTTCTAACGGCTCATTTGTCGCTCATTCTTCAGGCCTTAGGTGTTGGTGTGAATTATCATGTTAAAAAGGTTTGAATCTAAATTTTCATATCTACAAACATCAGTCATATTCAGTTAGCCTCAATCAGTATTTGTGATAAACTCACAGGCAAATGATGATTTAATACAAACTGTTGTTTAAAAAGTCAGATTAGCCCTAGAACTAAAAAAAGTGAACTAAAACAAAAATTACAATTCGATGGTGTCAATACTTAGAATTTAGAAAATGTCAGCAGATCTTGGAACGTATTAACATTTATCTGTTATAAAATTGGAGGATTTGAGTGTCTTTTTTTAAAAAAAAAAACTCTTTACCTCCGGTTTTAAAACCGAGGTAAAAAAATGCTACTCTAATCCTGCCGTTTAGGTTTTGTATATTAACTGCTTCAAACTATTTTTCAGCTAAAAATACTCAGTTATTTATTTCCTTCATTTTAGACCAAAGCTCCGTTGACATTAACCAAAAGAAATGAATACAACTGCTAAAGGAGAATGTCTCAATTTAAAATCGAGATAATAAAAATATTCCAAAAAGCTGAAAACTGAAAGCATTTGAGGAAATAAAAAGATAATGATTTCAACGCTACACCAATTACTAGGCCATCGGAGAATAAGTCAACGCATCAAACATATAAAAAAAAAATTAAAATTTTATTAGGAAAAATAACAAAACTCAATTCAATTAATTCGAAAAACTGCTTACGGCTCTTTTACTCAAGGTTTTTTTTTCTATTGTCTAGTTTCAGACATTTGCATTTATTGCGATAAATTCAATTTTCCTAATTAATTTTTTATTTTTTTATTTATGATTTACTGTAATTGATTCTGTGGGTTATTTTCAAACATTATTTAATTTAACATTTTTAATAAAAGATTCTTTACGTTAAATAAAATACTCATTACGTTTTTTTTAATCTGTTTTTATTTTTATGTTAGTTAATTTTAAAGACTTGATGCGATTTACTTTACTGTGTTGAAAATAATATGAACTATTTATTTCATTATTGATTATTTCATTGTTTACTTATCTGATAATTTTTTTTTCATTTGCTTTTTTCTTTATGAAATAATTTAATTATTATTGTTGTCATTTTCATTATCTTTATGCCACACAAATCGATTAAAGATAAAATTTCTATATAAGTAAAAGACTCCAAATTGATCATATTCAAACTATATTATCTAGATGATCTATAATTACTAATAATTATATTATAGTATTTTTTTATTATTTATTTATATTTAATGTATTAACAGAAAAATAAATATGTTGTTGTTGTTAAATTAAATCGAAAATTCCTTTTCGCTTTTTACGTTATTTTCCCGTTTTATTTTTCATTCTTTTATTTTGTTGCTGTAGCTGTTATTTTTGTTTTTATCATATATCAGAAATCTAATTATAATTAGGGGAAAACGGGGCAACATGGCGAACATTTTTAAAGTCCATAATTATTGTCAAACTATCAGTCGTGAAGCAATAATATTGTTTCGATAAGTTTATGTAATTAAAATGACTCATTGCCTACATGAATTTTCAGTTTGCAAATATAACAAATTGAAAAAAAATATTAAAATAAAATCTTTATAAATTCATCATCTGGTCACGTGACCGGGGCAAGATAACTTATTATGTAATTTTTACCTCCAATTTCATAAAATTTTTAAAACTACCAATAACTCAACTAATGTAACACAAAATAAACGCAAGTCGCAAAAAACTATTTCTAAATAAGTAAAACTTGTATGACACCAACCATTATGATAGACCGAAAGCCAAGAAACCATTATGATAGACCGAAAGTGAGAAATTTTTTTGAAGCGCAAAAGGTAAACTTATGCGTATAAAATTGTGTTAACAATATTTAAAAAAACCAATTCGTATTTTAAAATACAAAATGCAAACACAGTTTAGTTTTCACCCAACTTTAAGATTTTTTGTGGAGTTGTTATATGAAAACCATAAAAAACATTTTGCCCCATCGGCCATGTTGCCCCGCTTTCCCAACAAATTTATAGCAAAACTAAAAACTTAATAAAAAAACACTAGATAGTATTCTAGATGATATCATCATTTGACACTGTTATTGTTTCGTTTGTTTTCTTTTTTAATATTATTTTAAATTTCTTATGCTAACGTTAATTTTTTATTCTGAACTAAACTGATTTAATTTAATATAAATGTTGTTGTTATTACAATTTTTTTTTATTTTGCTTTATATTTTATTGTAAATAAATATCAAAGTAAAATGAAAAGCTTGTTTTGGTTGTTGTTACTTGATTTTGTTTTAGTTACCCCTATTTAAAAAAGATTACCCTCTATTAAAAAAGAAGTTTTATTTGAACAAGTACAGCATCGTTAAATGAAAAGCTCTATTTCAAAAAAATAAATAAATAAACAAATTATAAAATATCTACAAACCTTTACATTTCTTAAACGTTTCATATTAATCTTTTGTTGCTTTTTGTATATAATTAAAAAGCTTTTGAAATTTTAGAGTTTTTAGTTAGGCAACTTTGAAACTTTGCTCTCTCTTTTCACAAAAAAATGTCGGTTTTAAACACACACACACACACACACACACACACACACACACACACACACACACACACACACACACACACACACACACACACACACGCACACACACACACACACACACACACACACATATATATATATATATATATATATATATATATATATATATATATATATATATATATATATATATATATATATATATATATATATATATATATATATATATATATATATATATATATATATATATATATATATATAATTATGAAGTTATGTATATATATAAAGAAAATAATTCTTTAAGTTTTGGATAAAAACAAAAACTTTTAGTGTATACAGGATTTAAAAATTGCTGACCTGGTAAATCCCGCTCTTGCATAATCCTATTGAATTTATGCTAAAACAACTGTTTGAATATGCCGTTTGAACTCCACGCTAGAATTAAATAAATTTAAGTGTATTTTGTAAAACATATTAGTTCGCATTTATAAACTAAACTTTTTTTTATAAAAATTATTTATAATGTATCATAAAAAAGTTACCGTTTTTATTAAAGCCCCCCGTGACTAAAGTTAGACTAAAATGACCATACCCTTCCTTTTATTCCTTCCCCTCCCTCCGTCTAATGTTAAGCGCATTTATGTTATTTATTAACTGAATTTCTCAACTATTTATTAACCGCCGTGTTTTTTTATTATATTTTTAAATTAATATTTATTATTATCTTTTATTAATATTTATTATTAATATTTATTATTATTATTAATATATTAAAATCAATTTTTTAATCAATAAAAAAATGTTCTCAAAAAAAAACAAAAATAGACTTCAATAGAAATTGAACCAGGATACAGTGGGCCAGAATTTATTTTTCACTTTTATATTAGTTTTTTTTAAATTAATTAACCGTCATATAAAAAAGATTTAATAACTTTTTTTGTACTGTTTTTTAATTTGAGGATTGCGGTTTTTTTTTTTGGGTTGCTATGGATAACTAAATTACTTAGCAACCATATATTTTGTTAACCTTAACAGTTAAAAAATGGAGAAAAAAAAAATGTCTAGTTTCAGACATTTTTTTTTATCTCCAATAAAGTAAAAACTTTATTGGATTACTCCCATAAATACTACTTTGAGTAATTTTATAACGCAAAGGTATTATGGATTTTTTTATGGATTTTTTTTAATGGATTTTTTATGGATGGTAATATGGCTTTTTTATTTGGTAATAGAGGCTCCTAAAATGCCTAACAACGGTTCAATTTTGCATAGTTACTAGCATAAGTAACTTTTTTTAATAGCATCAATGTTCTTAACTAGTCAAATATTTACTTAGCAGTCTGATTAAAAATTATTTTATGCATTTAAAAATTTCAACACATTCCCAAGTACTAATTCAATTATTTTTATGCAGGTCCAAGGCTCTATTTTCAGGCTCCTCATTCAAAATTATTTTATTTGACATAACTTACGTGCTAAAACGTGTCCTAACAGCTCATTTGAAAGATAATAATCGATTTAATAAATTATGCAATAAAAACAAAGGTTTTGAAATTAACATCTATTTCATGCTTGTTAGCAACACAAAAAATATTTTCAAATCAAAAATAAATAAAAAAATGAATTTTTAAAAAAAAAAAATGTTTTTTGATCTACAACTTAGAAGCAAAAGTTAAATACATAAAAGTAGAAATTTTAAGTTATAAAATGGTAAAATGGTTTTTATTTTTTCATCATCATGACTATTTTAAGTATTATTGCAACATTATCTTTACATCAATTCTACTCGATAATATGATTTTTGTGAGAAAAAATATAAAAAATTTCCTAATCTTGTTTATACAAAAATGCTTTATGTAAATAGTTTTAGAAACAAATAAAACTTAAATTGGCATCTTTTTTAATATATATATATAGATGCAATAGGTTTTGAAAACTGATTATATTCATGCATTTTCACACAATTTAGGCAGAATGAAGTATTTACTTTTTAGTCTTACTTTAGCTTGTTTACACGATTTTTCAGAAGGTAAGAAGAATTTCATTTAGTTTAAGTTGAGAACATTGTTAATATTTTTCCAACATATATACATTATTGGTAATCATAAAAAATTACTTAGTTTTTGGTAATCATATGGTATCATAAAAAATAGTAATCATAAAAAATTACTTAGTTTTTGGTAATCATATGGTATCATAAAAATAGTAATCATAAAAAATTACTTAGTTTTTGGTAATTATATGGTATCATAAAAATAGTAATCATAAAAAATTACTTAGTTTTTGGTAATTATATGGTATCATAAAAAATAGTAATCATAAAAAATTACTTAGTTTTTGGTAATTATATGGTATCATAAAAAATAGTAATCATAAAAAATTACTTAGTTTTTGGTAATCATATGGTATCATAAAAAATAGTAATCATAAAAAATTACTTAGTTTTTGGTAATCATATGGTATCATAAAAATAGTAATCATAAAAAATTACTTAGTTTTTGGTAATTATATGGTATCATAAAAAATAGTAATCATAAAAAATTACTTAGTTTTTGGTAATCATATGGTATCATAAAAATAGTAATCATAAAAAATTACTTAGTTTTTGGTAATCATATGGTATCATAAAAAATAGTAATCATAAAAAATTACTTAGTTTTTGGTAATCATATGGTATCATAAAAATAGTAATCATAAAAAATTACTTAGTTTTTGGTAATTATATGGTATCATAAAAAATAGTAATCATAAAAAATTACTTAGTTTTTGGTAATCATATGGTATCATAAAAAATAGTAATCATAAAAAATTACTTAGTTTTTGGTAATCATATGGTATCATAAAAAATAGTAATCATAAAAAATTACTTAGTTTTTGGTAATCATATGGTATCATAAAAATAGTAATCATAAAAAATTACTTAGTTTTTGGTAATCATATGGTATCATAAAAATAGTAATCATAAAAAATTACTTAGTTTTTGGTAATTATATGGTATCATAAAAATAGTAATCATAACAAATTACTTATTTTTTGAAATAAATGATATAAATAGTATTAGTTTATAATAAATTTTTAAAACACTTATATCTGCCATAAAAAAAGTTTAATTGTTAGCTTTTTGTTGTGACGTTTAAAGGCAAGTTTTTTATCACAAGTTTTGTCCCATATAGCAATATTTTACTATTTAGAGTGTTTAGATATACAGATTAACATAATTTAATCTAAATTAAATCAACTCTGTTTCATGAAGAATTTTTTTTAGATTTTGTTATTCAGAGCAAAGTGTTGCTCATACTATTTTGTCAATTGAACCAGTGAATACACAATTATTATTTAAAATTAGTTCAATCTAAATTTGTCAAACATTTTATAAATACCAATTTTTAAATTTTTTCAATGCATTTTATTAAAAAGTTTCGTTTAATCAGTGTCAATTTATTAAAAAAATTAATTAAATAGTTTATATTTAAGATAAAAAAAAAACTTAATGTTCGACCTCGTAAAACAGGACATAGTAAGACTATTTCCAGTAGTTTGATTCCAAAAAAATCTAACTACTTTAAAACCTCAAATTAAATAAATACGAGATGAGTATCCCAATTTTAAATTAGTTTTCAAAAATTATTTTATAAAGAACTGGATAAAGAGGTAAGAAAATATTGTTTAACTAAAACTGATACAAAACGATGCAAGATTTCAAACAAACGCCTACGTTTACCTAATATGGCTGTGCACAATAAATAAAGATTTATATTTGCGACGCTTCCTTTTAAAAAGCAAGATTTGTGCGAACAAGTTTGTTAAGTAATAAAATATGTTAACTATTTAATCTACTTAACTAGAGAAGAAGCATGTTTGACGTATATATATGTCAGACTTGTTTGCACTCAAGATGTATAGACATATCTTGATGTTGTTTTTATTATGTCATATTTTATTATTACCTTTAAATCAGAAACTTAAAAGATAATTTGAAAAAGTTAAAATTTTGAACATAAAAAAAATTTTGTTTCAAAAGTTCAATATCAAGCCATTGAATAAAAAAAGTTTGTTGTAGTTGTCATTGCTAAATAAACAAACCACTTCTTATAAACAAACCAATTTATTATAATAAAAAGCATCAATAATCCACGGCATTATTGATGCTTTTTATAATAATAAATGTCTAAACTTTATTATTTATAATAATAAATTGCTAAACTTTACTATTGATGTTGCAGCTTTAAGTTGTTTGCCAGTGTAACTTCTTATTTTATTGCTATCTGTTTTGACAATCTTTCTCAATTGAAATGAAGGAATTAATTATTTTTTTACATTAATATTTTATGATGCTTACTAATATTTATATAACTTTTAAATGCGTATTTAAACTTTAGGTAGTAAATAGTTTTACAAAATTAAAAATTTCACCTGTATTTTACAAACTAATTTGTAATGCACAGGTGAAAAACAATGCATGTTTACTTTCTATTGGCACTGCCACCATTTTAAGTACTTTTACTGTACTAAAATAACTTATTATTTAGAATTAATTAAGGCAAAGTCTATTACAATACTTAGATCAAATTTTAGAAACATCGACTAAGTGAGAGAACTGCAGCTAATTCCTAAACCAAGATATGCTTAATTTACTGAAAACGTTATCAACAACTATTTCAATACATACAAGACTCAATTTTTTGGAGGAATCGCTTATAATTAATACTTAACTTAACGCTGCCGCTGCTGCTGCTCACCATTCGTGCACCTTTACACGGACTTTTTTACCATACTTGGCCTTTGAGTTTTATTATAAATTGCTTTACTTCTGAACTCGCGTAATGAGGCTCTTTCAAATCTTAATAATCTGTCAGTATCTGCTTAATCAGTAATGAGATCAAAAACTTTGTTTCATCAGCTTAATTAGTGATAAGATCAACAATTTTTATTTGATAACTTCTGTAGTAAAGGATGAACATTATGTTATTATTGAATTAGTAAAGTAACTTTTAAAGTCAGGTGATTTATTTAAATCATGCATTTTAGTCTTTTGTCAATTGTATTTAAATTTATTAATTTATAAAATTAATCTGTAATTTTTAAATTAAAAGACGACTCAAGAAGACGTTGCTCATTTCAAAGGTCAAGAGGTCAAACTCTTGATAAAGTTAGTGTTTAAAACACTTGCATCTCACACGGTCAACTCAATGTTACATGTTAAAAAAGAAGATCGTTTAATACCTTATTTAAAAGAAGTTATAAAAATCCGTATAAAAAACCAGATTGTTTGATAGTTTGTTTTTGAAAGTTGTTAAACATTTATTACGAGGTATTTCAAAAAACAAAAATAAGGTT
This sequence comes from Hydra vulgaris, assembly GCF_022113875.1. Classification (NCBI taxonomy): domain Eukaryota; kingdom Metazoa; phylum Cnidaria; class Hydrozoa; order Anthoathecata; family Hydridae; genus Hydra; species Hydra vulgaris. The sequence continues at coordinate 44,320,159 of NC_061165.1, forward strand.
GTATTTGCAAAGTTTCAAATTTATATATTTTTCTTAATTTATATATTTATCTATATATATGTGTGTTATTTATATTGTGTTTTATTGTGTATATATGTGTTAAGGTTATATGGGTTTATATTTTGTAAGTGTGTAAATATATGAAATGTTTCAATGTTTGTGGTGTGTTATATGTAATATGTTTATAGTTTGTAAGTGATAATTATGTCGTTTGCATGGTTTCAAATTGTTGTGACTGGGCTTAGTTTACAGCAAGATTGTTGACCTTGCTAGCCAAGTGGTGTACTTTGCTATAATGTGACCTGGCTTTGTTGAGAGCAAAAATATTGTCCTCGCCAGCAGAGTGGTGTATTGTCATAATAAAACACATAAATTAATTCTGTTTGTAATTAGTGTATTTCTAAAATGTGTTGAAAAAATATTGTTGAAAAAATGTGTTTTAATGTTGTTATCCTCTGTTCTTAACAATGTATGCTTTTGACAATAAATAAATTTTGTTAAAAAGCAGGCTTTACTAACAGCTCCTCCTCATTAAAATTTTTAAGAGTTTCGATTTTCTTCATTAAATATGTTTAACTCAAATTTTTTTTATATATATAAAAGTAAGTATACAGCGTGTTGAAGCATAAGTTTTAATAACTTTTGTTAAATTTTTAGGATTTTTTGTATAGAGAATGTTTTCTTTATATTATTATTTTAATGTTTTGTATGTACATCAATATATATATATATATATATATATATATATATATATATATATATATATATATATATATATATATATATATATATATATATATATATATATATATATGTATGTATATATATATATATATATATATATATATATATATATATATATATATATATATATATATTTATATATATATATATATATATATATATATATATATATATATATATATATATGTATATATATAGACACACACACACAATAAAATATATAGAATTAAAATGTCTATACATATATTATATGTATAGACATTTTAATTTTTTTGCCTTAAATTATTGTCCCTTTTTCTTTAGAATATTAAATATCTAAAAAAAATTAAAATAGTAAAAGAAGTTTCAATACTTCCAAGTTTCTTTACTTGAAGCAAATATATGATTGTTTATAGAGGTTCTTTTAGTAGTTTTGTATTTATTTATTGCAAATCTTGCGTTAAATGCCTTTCAAAGTAATGAAAGGGTTTTGTTGATGGATGATTACATTTTATCCTTCCATGCTAGCAGTACTTGCTGAGTTGACAGGCCTTAAATTTTTTTAATTTGCTTTATTTATGAGTTCTTATATGTAAAAAATTTGTTTTTTAAATTACATTTGTTTTTTTTTGTTTTTTTTTTTGATTAAATAATTATAATATTTTGTCAATAATTAATAACAACTACCATAAATATATAAACAATACTTAGTTGAAAATATTATATTAATTTATAACTTTAGTTTAAGTTTTTAATAAAACTATGTTATCTTAACACAATGCTATATATGGTAGAATATAATAGATTATAGTATTATGCTCTGTATTATTTGCTTACACTTTATTTTAGATAAGTTTAAAAAAGAAACTTCAACTTTTATTATATTAGGCATCATTTTTACACACTCCTTTGATGCCTAATTATGTCTAATAATTTAAGAAATGAAATTATTAGACTTCGTCAAAATGAAAGAAGGCAGGCTAGGCGAGCTGAGATAAACCGCCGTCGAAATGAAAGAGATGAGCCCAGGCGAGCTGAGATAAATCGTCGTCGAATTGAAAGAGATGAGCCCAGGCGAGCTGAGATAAATCGTCGTCGAATTGTACTACAAAATCTTCTGCTTCTTCTGCTACAAGTAAGTTGTTCTATTCACTTATACTTGACTTAATTTATGGATTAATTGGTTTTATTGCATTTTTAACTTTCTTTTATTTATCTCTAGCTGCTGCTTCTTCTGTTACAAGTAAGTTGTTCTATTCACTTATACTTACCTTAATTTATTGATTAATTGGTTTTATTGCATTTTTAACTTTCTTTTATTTATCTCTAGCTGCTTCTTCTGTTATAAGTAAGTCACTTTTACTTAACTTATTACATTGATTGATTGTTTTTATTGCATTTTTAATTTTCTTTTATTTATCTCTAGCTGCTGCTTCTTCTGCTACAAGTAAGTTGCTCTATTCACTTATACTTAACTTAATTTATGGATTAATTGGTTTTATTGCATTTTTAACTTTCTTTTATTTATCTCTAGCTGCTGCTTCTTCTGCTACAAGTAAGTTGTTCTATTTACTTATACTTACCTTAATTTATTGATTAATTGGTTTTATTACATTTTTAACTTTCTTTTATTTATCTCTAGCTGCTGCTTCTTCTGTTACAAGTAAGTTGTTCTATTCACTTATACTTGACTTAATTTATGGATTAATTGGTTTTATTGCATTTTTAACTTTCTTTTATTTATCTCTAGCTGCTGCTTCTTCTGTTACAAGTAAGTTGTTCTATTCACTTATACTTGACTTAATTTATGGATTAATTGGTTTTATTGCATTTTTAACTTTCTTTTATTTATCTCTAGCTGCTGCTTCTTCTGTTACAAGTAAGTTGTTCTATTCACTTATACTTGACTTAATTTATGGATTAATTGGTTTTATTGCATTTTTAACTTTCTTTTATATATCTCTAGCTGCTGCTTCTTCTGCTACAAGTAAGTTGTTCTATTTACTTATACTTACCTTAATTTATTGATTAATTGGTTTTATTGTACCTTTTGTTTTTTAATATAGCTACAAATGTGCTTTCCAGTTTAATTAGTTAATGTAATAAGTCAAGTATTAGTGAGTAAAATAAATAAGTTGTTGCGCTCACTTGTACTTAATTTATTACATTATTTGCTTTTATTGTTTTTTTACAGTAGATTTTTTGTAAGTATTACTTAGACAGATAGTTGTATTTATATATAATTTTTTTTTCAGGCTCGAAGTCATGGGAAGATTTCCGAAAGTATCGCTCCCAGCATCCAGGCCCTCTATCTATGAGGGCCTTCCATCGCTGGTGTTTGTATGGGGACGACCATCCCTCCTTTAGATGGAGAGATGGCACCCCATACAACACGGGGAATAGAGCGGATGCTGGGAGGAGAAGACAACGTGGCTCAAAAGTTGTCAATAATTTTTTTACATTTTAAAATGTAAAGAAATTGACAACTTTTGAGCCACTTCATTTTTTTTTTGTAATTTTTTTTTTTGTAATATATTTTTGTAAATTTATTTTTGTGTTGTTTTTTAATTTTTCCCATGAATGTTAAATGTTATCAAAGTAAATCATTTAAATAAAGACACCTTTATCAACAATGCTCATTAACTAGAAATAAAAGTCACGGTCATACATTTGATAAAGTTAATGTTAGTCTCAAAGGGATTTGGTTTTCACACAATCAAATTCTATGTAGCACCTTCCAGAACTAAGAATATAAGTGTGTGGTGTTAGTAGTTTAAAATATGTATAATAAACTCAGAATAACTCAATAACCCTCAACAAAACTATGAACTAATTTTGAAATTCAAGTTGAGCTTTTTTATTTATTAATACTTCCCCTCCCAATAACTCTAATTTTCCTTAAAAAACTAATTTTTTTGTCCTTTGAAGGTGGTTCTGCTATTTAATTAATTGTTGTGATGTTTTATGCAAATAGATTTAGCTCACATTCATGTTGGTCTGTCAGGGTTATGTAAAAATAAAAAAGTAAGTTTCTTATTCGCATTTTTGAGTTTTCAAAAGTATTGATTGCATGACATGTTAATTTGTAATTAATGTGTATGATTATGCGTTTAAATAACTTTGTTCCATTTTTAGTTCCGTTTCTTATAGCTGACTTGATTATGGCTTACCTAAAGCTTAATATTTATGAAACAATGATTCAATTTAAATTGTATTATAAGTAGCTCTGTTGAATTTGTACTAAAGGTTATACTTTTATTTTATATCAAGAAAAATATGTTTTTAAGTAAATATCTATATTTTTTTATTTTGGGATTTAATGTTTTAAATGGATATAAAAATCATTTTTGCTTTGTCTTTTATATTTCCTTTTATTATATATGAATAGGAACCATTTATGCTTTAATCACCATTAGCACTCGAAGTTTCCATTTGCATTAAGTATCGATTTTTGGCACACACGACAGGTTTAATAACTTAGGCAGTAAAAACAGCTTGAATGATTTGATAAGAGTCTTTAAAGAAACGCTTTTACGAAAAGCATTAAATAGATAAAGCTAACTTATTTAAAATAATAAGTCTTTAACCCGTTTTTCTATATCCAAATTTACTTTTTAAATAAATGTTGATGAAAGGGTAAAATATCGTTATAGCCTACGTTAATTTTAAATTCTTTTTAAATTAAAGGAAAGAGTTTTGTTACTTATTTAAATAGGGTTAATAAAATATTTTAAATTATATTATATATATTATATTTAAGAAATTATTAAACTAAATTAAATAAGATTTTTAGATGAAACAGTAAAAATATTTGTTTAAAATACGTGCGTGCAAATAATTCCTACAAATACTAAACGTAAAATAACGCTTACAAACACCAAAAGTATATTTGCAGTGAATAAGGTTAAGTTCAAAGATAAATAGGAAGAAATGTTTAAAACTGTTTCAATAATAACATTTATTTTTAATTACTTTTGTTGTAAGTTGGGATGAAAAAAAAAGATCACTGGAGTATGAACTCCCGGGGTGAGATGACTATATCTGTCTAAGTGTTGCGCGTCTACCAATTAGCCCATAAACGTATTTTCTATTTAGAATTTAAGATTATTTATGACGCATAAGAAGTGTAATTAAAAATTCAAAACCAAGTTTGCAACAACTGAATTTAAATAAAATCTAATTAGATGTGTATATGTTATGAACGTTAACTAAGGCGTACTTTAACGGCGTCACGTGTTGAATGTTTTAGCCTTTTTCTAAGTTCGTAGTCTTTTTTACGTTTTTTTTATTAAAATTTTTATAATCGGCATAATATTAAAATCGTTTGAAGTTTTTAAAAGAACATTTTAACAGAAATGTTTTTTTTGTCATATCAAAAAAGTAAGTATAGTTTTTTATATGTACATTTTTAAACGGTTTTAAAAAAATATTGAGGTAAGGAATAAGTATAGAAAAGGTCGGTGTATAATAGATTTACTAAGACCCTTAGTTTACGTCCGGATAGCTATAGATAAGTATAAAAATGGTCGGTTCGGTAAAGACCCGTATTTTACGGGTCCCCCCAGCTAGTAAATAATGAATACTGTCCATCAAAAAAACTGCGAACAAAAAAAATCATCAGTTTTAAAGTATATCTTTTTTGTTTCAAAAGTACTTTTATATTTATTAACCTTTAATTCCACAATTAAAACTTTTAATAGTGAAATTAAAATTTATTAATTATAAAAGTGCTTTAATTAAAGAGATAGGTCAGAAAAACAATTAAATATTAACAAGTTTATAGGTTAATTAGACGTTTTTCCTCACATCAACATAAAGACAATGGATATTTTATACAATAAATAGATATATGCAAAGCATATATCTATTTATTGTATATATACAGTAAAAGAAACTAAAATTTGTATTGCCTGCCAAAAGACAGTTCAATGGAAAAAAGATTGCGCCCCAACACTTAAACAAATATAATGCCGAAACGCTTGTTTACTATTAAATTACAGAAATCAAATGAAAAATTATTTCTATTTATTTGGAATTACCTGAGTTTGATTTAAAAAACAGTTTTTTCTATATCAGCCAATATTTAAATATTTTTACATTCACCAGTTAAGTTTGTAAGCGCATAATGTGCATATTATGCGCATAACTTTTGTATGATATGCCCATATATTCGCAGATATGCCCATAAGTTCTGAACCCTACAAATATCTTAAATATAAAAAAAATTCTTTTTAATGGTCACAAGGGTGATCAAAAAATTTCAAGCGTCCTGGTAAGATAACCTAAAGTTATGAAAAATATAAATCATACAGTAGACAACCGCGTTAATGCTGCTAAATTTGCACTTTAATAATGTATGATTTTTAAACCAGTTACCTAGTAGTAAATTTCTGTATAAAATGTTTAAAATTACAGAATATACAACTCAACCATCATTTTAGGTGAAGACAAACACTTTCTCTAAATGCTGAATTAAAAGTTTAATCTAATTTTAGTAAATGATATCTACAACGCACTTTAGTTACTAGGTTGCTATGCTTTTTGTTAAAAACAACGTTATGGTTATATGCGTACCGGCTTATTTTCCAATCATTTTTCATGGTAATTCAAACCATTCAGCCTTTCAGTATTGGTTTGAATTACCATGTAAAAAATGTATGGTACCAAATACTTAAATCCACACACGCCAGTCTTATTCACTTAGTTTTAATCAGTAAATGAAATGAATTCGTTTACAAATGTTAATACAAACTGTTGTTCAAGAAGTTAAACTTGCTTTAAAAAGTGAATTAAAAGAAAACTACAATTTAATTACGTCAATACTAAGAATTAAAATAACGTCTGAGTTAGAAGACCTGGGACCGTAATTTTATTTCTCCATTATACCATCAGAGAATTTTATTGCGTGTTAAAAAAAAGCTCTAAACCCTCAGTTTTAAAATGGTATTCTAATCAAGTTGTTTCTGTTTGGTATAAACTTAATAGAGTTTTAATCAAAAATTTCTTTTTTATGACATTAATAAAAAAAATCTTATAAAATAAAGTTATTTAAAGAAAAATGTTTTATTTTGTTATTTGTTTCATCTAAACAAATTTAAACATAGTTTTAGTCATTTCTTCATTTAGAAATACTATATTGAACTTTCAGACAAAAGCTCCGTTGAGTTTAAAGAAGAGAAGTGAATACTGCTAATAAAGAGAATTGTCTCAATTTAAGCGGTAAAATTTTAAAATCAAGTTTTCTGCGCTCAACCAAGAGCATGTGCGGTCTTTTATCATAAATTATCTCCAATCATAAAATTTCCTTTAAAACCAAAAAAAGACTTTTTAATAATTTATTTCCTGTTTAAACATGTTTTAATTTCTATTTTAAAAAGCACTTTTAATCTTGTTGTGGAAATTTACACAACATTCTTTCGCGAATAGGTGATTTTCATTTAATAGTTTTTTATTAGTAATTTTTTTGTATTAATTATTTTATTGTATTAAATTTATGTGAAAATAAGTAAAAAGATTTTTGATGCAAAAGTAAATCTATTATTCATATTATATGCAAAGAGTTTTTATTTATGTAAAAATGTTTAGTCAAGTAAAGAGATATTAGTTTGTTTTACAAAAAAAAAAAAGGATTTTTTATTTCTGGTTATGTTGAAAGTAAAAAAACAGCATCATATAGTTTTTTTATTTTTAATGTCGTCTAAATAACTTTTATAAAACGCCGTTCATTTTCGAGCCCGATAATGAACTTTTGGAACCCAAAAACCTCTATGAACATGTATCATATCTCTGTATTTAACCTTTAAACCCTTTTGCGATTTTTAAATAGTTTTGACTCACTGTGCACTGTAAATCCTTATATTTTATAAAACGAATTAAAAAACTAGAGTTTAAAACACTTGAACCTTTAATGGTTTAAAAGTTACCTGTCAAATTTACAGCAATACATTTGTGGAAAAACTAATAATATGAATATAACTTGTTGAAAACCATAAAGAAATATATTAGAACCGCTTTTAAATTTTAATATATATCAATGAAGAATATTTTGTAATTTATTAGACGCACTCGTGTTTGTAGATGATAGTTTTCGATTTTATGTGCACAATAATAAATTTTTTTTATACAACTGTAGATATAAAACTACTATACCTTGCTGAATGGTTTAGAGCAAACAGTCTCTAAATTTAACTTTTGGAAAAAAATATTTTTTGCATCGCTATCATAAACGAGACAAAATTCTATTAAAACTTTTAAACCGTTGTATCAATAATTATAAAATAAAAAGAAAATATTATATATATGTACATAAAAAACATATTAAAGATAAAATATCAAGAAGCATTGGGCTTTATAAGGCAAAACCTTGTTTGGAACTGTTGTTTTGTTGTTTGAAACTTTTACGTTTCTCTTTTATTTATTAATACCTTAATTAACCTAACATTGCTTGGCGTAGTAACAATAAAAACAAAACAAACTTACTCCTTAGTATATAAAAATATGCAATCAAATTTATGTTCAATGAAAGCCTCTATTCACCCTTCCACGTTTTGTTTTGCGACAACTGGGTTTTCAATTTCAATTAGAGGATCAAATATATAAAATAAAATACTGGCAACTGAACTTAAAACTCTTGCAATGTTTATTGAGTTCAAGTCTAAACTTAGATAGTTATTACAAAAGAATAATATATCAAAAAGCTGTTTCTGAAATTTCAATGTACCCTTATGATTGACCATAAGAATTTATATAACATAAATGAAATTGATATAACATAAATGAAAAGTATATTAACTTAGGCAGTTTAGGCAATATTTATAGCAAATGTATATATTTTTTATATTAAATGCATTATATTCCTTAATATATTTCATTTTCAAAATGGTTTCAACCACCTCTGTAGCTTATTTAGTTCCAAAGATATACGTGTTTTAATATTTTCAATTCATAGACTTTTTATGAAATATTTTCTTAAAGTATCTCGTTCAATTTTTGGCACCGAAAAATTAAATTTTTTTTTTTTTTTTTTTTTTTTGCGTAAAAAGTTGCGTAAACTAACTTATAATAAAATTTTATTAGAAAATAAATTGTAAATCTAAATAATTTGAACAATTCATAAGTAGAATTTTTTGGGGGGTTAACGCAGACGTACCATGAAATAGTCAAATAATTGTATAATATGTTTAAATATTTTTTAAACTTTTTTGACACAAAATAAATTTTCAAATGTTTTAATTTATAATACGTTGAGCGTAACAAAACTTTGATGATAAATATTAACTTAAATTAATTTTATTTTTCTTTAATAAATTATCAATTGAACAACGTGGACCCAAATAAAACACGCCGAAAACGACAAAATATGTACAAAATAAACATAAATCTAAAATTTATATTTACACAAACAAATAAAGAAATTAGTCAAAGACTTGTTAATAATTTCAGTATTGTTATAGATTTAAAAAAAGATTTAACCACTTATAGTCTACTGATTCGACTAATTTATTGTTTTCAGCACCTATCATAATATAAAAAATGTTCTATTTTTTAATGGGGTTAAGGTTTTTAACTTTTTTTTAAATTTTGAAAACTGTGAATGAAAAACTCGTTGAATTGTTCTATTTCACTGTGTTTGGCTTTATTTGATTGTGTACTCTCGAGTCCTTGATTCCAAGGGGGGGGGGGGCGTTTATTAATTTTGGGGAAACTTTGCCACCCACACTAAGCTTATTAAGAACCCCCTCCCGTTTATTAATTTTTACTTGTTTTAACAAAAAAATTATATCTAAAAACTAAAAAAAAATTAGTGAAAAATCAAAAAATACATACTAGTTACTGATAAGTAATAAAACTTTCAGTGTAAATTCTGACCCTCCCCTCCCCCGGTTCATTAAATCTTGACTAAACTCCTCCATCCACTTTTATTAACCCCATCCCTCTTGTATTAAGAAATTGAGATTACATAGATTAACAGATACGGAATTAACATAGATTAACAGTCATGGAAATTAACAGTCATGGAAATTCTTATACGGATTATCTTATCTATCTATTTGTCTTAAACATTTTAATAGATGTCTTAAATCGTTTTGACTTTGAAATAAATTATCGCACTATTAATGTACCCAAATTTGACTATATGTTGCAAACTCAGAAATTTCACTTTTCAAAATTCATTTAAAACTTAGCATACTTCATATCGGTAAATTTACTGAAAAAATATTTTAATTATCGAATTTCAATTCAAACTTCAGAGTAAGCTGTGTGTGTATTGTTAACAAACAATTTTATACATAGTTTGCCTTGGCTATTCCGTTCATAAATTAGACAAAATTGTCTAACTTACTTAACGAAGTGCACCAACGAGAAGGTAAGCCATAGGACTTTGCACTCCATCCGTGAGCTGTCATGTTGCCTAAGGTTAGCCCTCCAATTCTGGATTCTTTCTTTTACTTGATAGGCAGTTCATGTAAAAGTAATAGTAAATTAGCCTAAGGTTAGCCCTCCATTTCTGGATACTTTCCTTTACTTGATAGACAGTTCATGTAAAAGTAATAGTATTTTTGCATAAGCTTTTTTTTTTTTTTTTTAATAATAATAATAATGTGCAGTTAAGCTGCAAATAAACAACAACAAATAAACAAAATTGGTGCAGATAAACATATCAGATATGATTCATACTATTTACAAAGATTAAAACCACTGAACTCAAATGTAGTAAAAAAAACTATTGGAACATAACAATAAAAGAAATAAGATTAATATATACTGTAACATAATTCTAAATTTACATTAAATAAAACCTCGCAATCCTAGCTACAAAGAATAAGATCACCTTTTTCAAAATCTATTAATAAAGGAAATGACCATACTTCATCAGGTTCATTATCATACTTAACAAGGTATGTAGTTCTTCTACCGTTTTATTGATCAATTTAAACCACTTGCGCACGTTCCCAAGACACTTCATGAGCATCTTCTTCTCTAACACGATGTTGTATAGAAAAACATACAAAATCAGATGGATTGTTAATAAATTTTGATAAAGAGTGCTTTTTTTGTTGCTCTATTAATTTGTTTAGTCTTGTATCCTGAATTTTTTCCATTAATTCTTTTTTTTTGTTTTTAACAGCTGCATCACGCTTTGTACGTGGCTTTAAATTATTACTTATATTATTACTTAAAGATTGTTTGTTTGGTGTTAAATTTGCTTGAATAACAATAAGAAGATTTTGATATAATTCCTCTGAAGACAAGTTTATTCTTTTGCTTCCTTCTACCTTTGTTTGACAAAAAAGTTTTTTGTCAAATTCGACACCTAAGATTATGCGATAAAAATTAAGTTGAGCTAGGAGTACTTTTGATTTCAATGGCTCTTCTATATTATAAACTGTTTTCTCTGCTTCCTCTGATGATATCCAAGCCCTTACATTTAAATTTATCAAATCATTACAAGCTGCAACCTTTTTATGTTGTAGTTTAATTTCTTCTTGATTTTTTTCTTCTTGCTTTGCTAGAAGGTGCATAGCTTTATCTTTTTTAAGAGCTTCTTTTCTTTCATCATATTTGCTTTTCATTAATGTTACTTTAGTTCTTGAATATTCAAGCAATTGTCTTCTTTATTCATCTGATTTACCATTAATCCATTCTAATGTTTGGTTCTGAGACCACATTGTCAAAGCCTGGATAGTTTGAACATTTGCATTAGGTTTTGTGCGAACCATTAAATCCAAAATGGCAAAGTCGCTTTCTGATGCTTTATTAGTGACAGGGACAATAGAAGCAGCTTCAGAAACAGAATTAAATGGATTCCAATATTTACCACCTGGTAACTGATCAGCACACTGACGTTCCAAAATAACAAGAATCGCATGGAAAATAATTTCAAGTGGTTGAACAGTTAAAGAATCAAACTCATCATTTTGAGTGCATTCAAACAGCTTGGTGTAAACCACATCTTGATGAAGAAGATTGGTATCCTCAAAAATTTTTCCATTAGCAAACAATAAAGAAGACGCATTGATACAAAGAGATGAAAGTCTAACTTTCAAGCGAAGTAGGTAGGGGTTTTAAAATAATATACTATCAAGTGATTCGATAATTCTCCACATTGGACCAGTAAGTAGTTTGTCAATAATACCTAATGCACGGACTTCAGCAATGAATACAAGATTTGTGATATCTTCCTTAATTGCTTTTAATAAATTATTAGGGTTAGGCCAAGCATTAAGAAATTCTGTTATAGAATCCTTATGATAGTATAGGGCAGCTGCATTGTAATACAAAATATTAAATCGATTTCCAATAAATGGAACAAAATAAGATTTATCGTTATGAGAGGAAAGAAAAGAATTAAATCATGATGCAACACCAGCTTCCTCACTACTCCTTAAATGAAATGCCTTACATGTAATACGAACTAACCGTACAGCACCACATTCTTTACCACTAAAAGCAAAAACAGTTTCAAAATCATTTTGAAGCAAAATTTTTTCAAAAGAATTTAAAACTTTATCAGTTTCAGAAGCAAAATTAGCGAGCAAATGAAGGTTACAGAAAAAATTACTCATGTCCTTCATATTGTCTTTGACGTTTGAGGAAAGAAAGTCCCAGTTACTAATTGCAATAGGCAAAAGTTTTTCCCTTAATGTTTTTAACTGTGAGTTAAAAAGAGGATTAACCGAAGAAATATCAGACGTTGTTGATTTTATTGATGGTATTAGTTTAGCAAAATTAATTTCTTTTTCAGTGGCTGAGTTGCTAACAACGTCACAAATGTCATCTACTATATTAGTAAAGTTTTGCAAAACAGTTGCTGCATCTTTGCCAACCACTTCTGACAGACCAAAAGATAAAATTTTCCCACTAGTTGTAGTAATTTGAAAGTTTTGACAATGCTTATGGTATTTCTGAGTACCATCACCATGCAAACAATTGCCTATTTTAGAGTTTTTATTTATCAAATTATTTTTAAGCATTGCTTCTGCAACTTGAAATTGACCTAAAATTGAAGCTTCCTGCATTAACCTACATTTTACAGCGGCTGATGGCAGTCTAGATATGTTCTTTTTGGCTAGTTTGTTTAAAACTACTTTTATGACTTTATTGACACTATTCATACTCACGTTCATTGAAAGAAGTTTCATTATTGTTTCTCGATTGTCATCACTGTACCTGCCATCTTCAAATGTTATTACTTCGTCATCATCCAGCAAAGAAACCAATTTTTGAAGTTCTAGATTTTCCTCTTTTAAAATGTTTGTCTTACTATATAACAAAACAACTTCCTTCTCTAAACTTATAACATCTTTCATATTGTTGTCATTAATATAGTTGGTTTTATTTTGCAAAATAATTTTTAAATTACTCACTTTTTTTTGCAGCTTTATTTTTTCGTTTTTTAATTCAGAAATGTTTATATCTGAGTTTTCAAGAATTTAATTAATATCTGTTATTTTATTTTTTAATTGCAATATTATTTTTTTTTCTTCATTTTTTAACGAATTTATTTTATTCTTTTTTATTTCCAGCTGGGTATCACGATATTTTATTTTTTTATTCAAATTTCTAACATTAAATGATTCTTTTTTTGACTTTAATAGCTCTAATTTGTTTTCAATATAATTAAGCTTTTCTTCTTTTTCACAATAACACTTTTTAATAAAGTTTAATTCAGCTTCTATTAGAGAGTTTTTCGAAATAAGTATTTTTAGATTGTTTGACATATCTTCAAAATCTTTTAGATGTGTAAAATAATCCATATGTAAATCCATCATAGATTCCATTTTCCTTTTTAAAATTTTATTTTCTTTTTTAAGCATTTTGTTTTCGCTTATCAGTATTGTTTCTTTAGGAATTTCTGATGCACTCACTGTATTATCAGAAAAATTTGCCACAGGTGGAAAAAAGGCTTCACCTAATAACAATGCTAATTTTTTATTTTTTCGTTGTTTCTTTAATTTTCTGATGGTGTCAACTAATCTATTTATCTTTTTGGCTAAAGCTTTCTTGCAGAAGAACAGTTCAACTTTAAAATCCAAACAATATCTACAATATATTGCATCATAAGATGTATCTTTTAAAGCCAAATACCAATCATAAATACTTTCATTTATCATTTTATCTAAATAAATAAAGATTTTCCAGTCATCAATTCGAACAAATATATTTTACTTATTATATATATATATATATATATATATATATATATATATATATATATATATATATATATATATATATATATATATATTATAAATATATATATTATATATATATATATATATATATATATATATATATATATATATATATATATATATATATTATATATATATATATATATATATATATATATATATATATATATATATATATATATATATATATTATATATATATATATATATATATACATATATATATATATATATATATATATATATATATATATATATATATATATATATATATATATATATATATATATATATATATATATATATATATATATATATATATATATACATATATATATATATATATGTATATATATATATATATATATATATATATATATATATATATATATATATATATATATATATATATATATATATATATATATATATAAACTTAAAAATTAAGTAAATTGTATAAAAAGAAAATTGCTAAATTACAAATTAGACTTACTGATAAACTGCTGAGATTCAATAACTAATTGGTTAGCAACAACCACATTAACAACACAAAACAAACTCACTTTAGAATACCTTAAGTTAAAATTTACAATAAAATCTCAGCTATATAAAATATAGAATTCAACGTGTGCAAAAATCTTTTCTCAAATAAAAGAGAAACGGCAAATTTACCAAAAATATCTAAAGACGGGGGAAATTATAATAATCTTTACTTAGAAAATAAAAAACCCACCCTATTAGACTACAAAAAAAAAAAAAAAAAAAAAAAAACTTGTTTACTTAATAAATAAATAGTTGCAGAACTTATTTTTAACTGGGGACGAAAGAGTTATTTTAATTTACTTGCATTTTAACAAAACTGAAAGATTTAAAACTAAATAACTTTATCAATTCTGAACCAAAACGTCGTCCCCAAACAAATTATTGTTGTACAACCTTTTCTAAAAAAAATAAGATCTACATGTACGTATATAATATTTATTTTCATGGGTGGGTTTTTATTCTTCAAAACCTACATAAAATCATTTCTGGCGTTTTTTGGACGAAGTTTTTCAAAAATATATTAACGATTTTTTTCCGCGATAAAATGTCACGTGACAAAACTTCCTAATTAACTTTAGAAAAGTAAAATGCCCCTTGTCACTTTTTAAATTTATATAATGTAAATAAATAAATTTATATATTATTTAAATTGTGTTGTTATTCTTTTTATTCTTGATCCTTAAACTTTTGTTATATTTTCTGAAGTTTGATATTAAAAAAAATGATGATTTTTAATAAATAAAAGTTAAATACTTCCGTGTTTTTATAACGAAATGTTTAAGACAATAGCAATATTTATTTATTACTTTGCCAATTATACAAGCGTTTGTTTTATTTAGTAACGGAACTTGATATTTTTAAATTAAACTTTAAAGTTACGAATTTTATGAAGAGGCTCGACAATAAGTCAATTTTATGAAGAGGCTCGACAATAATTTTATGAAGACAAGTAATTTTATGAAGAGTATCGACAAGTAATTTTATGAAGAGGCTCGACAATAATCGACTATACAAACATCTCAACAAAAATAACTTACTGTACAACAAACAATTTGGTTTTAAAAAAAATAACTCAACAGAGCATGCAATAATCCAGTTTGTGCATGAAATCTCAAAATCTTTTGAAAAATCACAGTATTTATTAGGTATCTTCATTGACCTATCAAAAGCTTTCGACACGGTAGATCATCACATTCTGCTTCAAAAACTTGAATATTATGGAATTAATGGTATTGCCTTAAAATGGTTTAGAAGCTATTTAACAAAAAGAAAACAATTTGTAATTAGTAACGACGGCTATCAAAATAATTGTCTTGATATCGTCTGCGGTGTTCCTCAGGGTTCAATCCTCGGGCCCCTACTTTTCTTGATATATATAAATGATCTGAATAAAGCTTCTAACCTTATAAGCATTATGTACGCAGATGATACCAATCTATTCCTCTCAAACAGTAATATATACGAACTCTTTACTACTATGAATAAAGAATTAAAACATATATCAAACTGGTTTAAATGTAATAAGCTAACTTTAAATATTAATAAAACTAAATGGACTCTATTCCATTCGCATGCAAAAAAGCGATTTTTACCAATAAATTTGCCGAAACTTTTTATTGACGAAATTGAAATAAAAAATGATTCCGTTACAAAATTCTTAGGTGTTTATCTCGATGAAAACATCTCCTGGAATCAACATATTAATTATATATCTACCAAAATTTCAAAAAACATTGGGATTCTATATAAAGCTCGTAACTACCTAAATAAAAATTGCTTAAAACAACTTTATTACTCTTTTATCCACAGTTACATAAATTATGCCAACACTGCTTGGGGGAGTACTGGAAAAAGTAAGTTAGAACTTCTTTATCGTCGTCAAAAGCATGCGATCCGCATAATTAACTATGCCGATCGTTTTACACACACAAAACCTCTTTTTACTGAAATGAGTTTGTTAAATTTATTTGAACTCAATGTATTTAAAGTTTTATGTTTTGTATATCTATGGAGAAATAATCAATCCCCTACCGTTTTTAATAATACTTTCAAACTCAAACCTAACAACAAATACGACATGAGAAACATAAACTTTTTAAAAGAACCATTTTGTCACACAAAATTTAATCAATTTTGCATTGCTTATCGTGGACCCCACCTATGGAATAATATAGTTTTGCAGAATTTTGATTTACCAACTTCCTTTTACCTTTTCAAGCTCAATCTAAAAAAATGTATTATTTCACTTGGTAATATACTCAGATACTTCTAATATTTTGAAATATTAGAAGTATCTGAGTATATTATCAAGTGAATAATTGTTATACAACTTGAATTCAGTACTTTATTTTAATTTTTACTTTATTTTTTAGTATCTTATACTGGTATTTATTTTGCTTGTTTGTGCTTTATAAGGTTCTGATGACAAGATCTTGTGATCTTCTTTCAGATCCTAGCTTATGTTTCATTGTAAGCAGTTTATGTATGTGCGCATCTACGCATTTGTATGTGTATATATGCTTATATTTATATATGTATGTCCGTGTTTTTTCTTATTTTAATTTAGTTGATAAATGTTGTAACACGAATTTAATTGTAACACGATATATATGGCATATATAATTGTACTTTGACATTTTAATGTAAGCAAAATTAAAAAAAAAAAAAAAAAAAAAAAAAAAAAAAAAAAAAAAAAAAAAATAAGAAAATTTTAGGGTTCAAAACTTATGCACATTCGTCAATAGGAGTAATAATAGATGAAAATTTGTCATGGAAACCACATACAAAATATATAGAAAAAAAAATATTAAGAAATATTTATATATTATATAAAGCTAAACCATATCTTAACACCTCTTCTCTAAAAAAAATATACTTTTCCTTTATTCATAGTTTTATTTCTTACTGCAATATTGTATGGGGTAGTACTAACTATGGTAAGTTGAAAAAACTTCATAGTAAGGAAAAACATGCGTGTAGGATTATATTTGGTGCCCACAGAACTTTTCAATGTAAACCTCTTTTAAGGAAGCCCTTAAGGAAGCTCGGTGCCCTAAGTGTCTATAAACTTAATATACACCAAGTTTCACAATTCATGCTTAAAACTAAACATGAACTCTCTCCTACTGTATTTCAGTCTTACTTTAGTGAAATCTTGCACAAGTATCCTACTAATTTTTCAATTAATAACTTTATTGTTCCAAAAACTAATTCAAAACTAAATTCTTACAAAATCCAATACCGCGGACCGTTTCTAAGGAAACATTTTTCAAAATTTATCACAAAAAATAATAATGTTCAACACATCTCTTTGGAAAAATTCAGAAAAGAATCTAAGAATCTCTTATTAAAAAAAGACTTCGATTTAAAATATCTCTTTTAAAAATAATACACAAATAATACAAATTATCTAAAAAAGTAGTTATTGATACTACTTCTATTTTGTTACAATTTTAATCTAATTTAATTTTATGTTGAAAAACTTTAATACTTTTAAATTATTGTTAATCTTTGATATAATGCGTTATATTTTAACACTAATATTTATATTATGTTATTAGTTATATTGTAACTAACGTATTTAAAATTCTTGTTATATGCTTAGCTACTCTTCATTTTTTATATTACTGACGGTTTTTTAATGTAAATTTTATGATGGGGCTTGATGATAAGACAATTTATGTCTTCTGCTTGCTCCAGTTCTCTTATTATTCCGTGAAAATGTTAAAACATTTGGATAAAAATGTTTGTAAGTACAGTAAAATCCCGTTAACTCGGACACTTCGCGTAACTTGTACATTCGCAAAGTCGGACTATTAATCTATTCCCCTTAAAAGTCCGACTTAATGGGATTATACTGTATAATATTTTTGAATTTAAATGCAACCCTTGCGAACGATCAATGTACCCCAATACCAATACACTACGGGCACATCGACTTTTTAGTTGGGGTACTTTGATATCATATGGGCACGTTGATTACGTGTTTAAAACTGCTATTCCTACATAAAAAAAATGTTTTATTTTATGTTAAGATTTTTAGAAAAAAAAATCTAAAAATAGAGGTAATATGATGGTGTATAAAAAAAGCTAATAAATATTGTAATTTAAGGTGGTCGTCTAGTAAAAAAATAAAAAATACAATTTGATGGAAAGTTTATTTTATTTTTCAACATAAAGAAGTTATAATTGTATTATCAACAAAAAAAAATTATTAAATAATTTTTGTTTTTTAATGCTGAATCAGCAAAAAAATGCTTAAATCATCTCTTTCTTAGAACAAAGTATTCTAGTTATCTGTACATTCGTTTTGCATGATGTTTGGTTTTGCATGCAGGATATACATAAAATTAGCATGTGAACCAGTAAAAACTTATATTTATGTTTATATCTATAATGACAGCTCTACGATTTGAGGGAAATTAAAAAGGGGTAAAATTCGAAAAAAGACTATCCCATAATTCCTGAGATATACTTGTTTTAAGTCTGAAGTATTACAAACAGAAAAAACTTACAAAATAAAAATAAAAAAATTAAAATGATCCTTTAGAATCTCCTCCTTTCTGTTGTTTTCTTTATCAATAAATAATTTTTTAAGTTTCTTCATTCTTAAGAAAGTTTATATTTTCAAGTTTGGTTAATAATTTTTGCCAAAAGTAATCAACAAAACTTGTTGCTAAGGACGTTGCTAAGGGAGCAAACTAATTAATTTTATTATAGGAAGTAAATTTTGGAAAAATCTAATTAAAAAACATGTGCAAAAGTATATATATTTTCTAAAAGAGCAAAAATTTCTCTTTTTTAAACTACACCAATAATTTTATACATATTTTTTACTAGACGACCACCTTAAGGTATCAATATAACAGTGTTGACACTATACTGCGGTAATTTATTTAGCATGTTTGTATTGCATGTTTATATTTGTTTAGCATGTTTGTATTGCATGTTTATATTTATTTAGCATGTTTATAATTTATTTAGTATGTCTATAATAATGATTTAAAAATAATGGAAATGTATGAGGTTACTAATGAAAAAAGTTTGAATAAGTATGTTATCTTTTTTAATTAAAAAAAATTATTAGAAACATTAAGTTAAAAACATTACAAAAAAATATTTTCGCGTAGAGTAGAATTTTGTAGTTTATAATAAATATACACCTTCAAAAAGTTAAA
>NC_061165.1:44349796-44356365 GCF_022113875.1 Hydra vulgaris
AAATCTATAACATTTTCCTCTGCTAATGGATTCTAAATAATAATGCAAAAACCAATATAAAATGTAAAAAAAATAGTATGAATAATGTAATCTGCTCAAAGATGAGGCCATCTTTTTATAGATTATAAACCATCCCACTAAATTTGTATATCTATATAATTTATTAATGATAAGACAGAACGGACACTTAAAATAACAGGGTACTATCCTGTTACTTTCTTTACCCACTTTGACCACTGGATATATATAAATGTGAAAAAAGTCCTGCCTCACTTCGAGCACAGCATATATATATATATATATATATATATATATATATATATATATATATATATATATATATATATATATATATATACATGATCGTTATTAAGAAATAAAAGAACGCGGGAACTCGTAGAAGACCGTAAGGTCTTGTCGTCGAGAACCGCTAAAAAATTTTCGTGTTAATATTTCGTATTAATAAAATATTCTCAAAATAAATAAACTTTCAATAGGAATATATACTTAACATACTTGAAGATAACAAATAATTAAGAATTAAGAATTGAAAACATAAACAAATTTAAAGAAAAAAAGAAAAAGAAAAACGGTTCTGTTATAAATACATAGATGCGTTATACAGTTTTAAGATATCTTTAGCACAATTGTTAAACTTTTTGTTAAAGGTTTTGTTATACAGTTTTAAGATACCTTTAACAAAAGTGTTAAACAACTATTTACAAATTGTTAAATTATAAAATTTATTAATTCAGTGTTAAATATAAAGTTAAAAAAGAAACAAAAAATTAAAAGAATATAGATATATCATCTAATAAAAAAATGACTTTTTTAAGTTTTTGTTTGAAAGAGTGATAGCTAACTTCTTGAGAAAAGTCAAAATTCTTTAAAACTATTTTATTCCAAAGTAATGCTCCTCGAAATGAAATACAGTATTTTCCAGAATTAGTTTGATAAGCTGATTGACGAGTATTATTATCATTTCGTAAAATATACTTAGTTTTTTCTTTTTTGTTATACAAATTATGAAAAGGTACAGGAGAAATATTGTTTTTACATTTAAACATAAAACATATAACGTTAAAAATATTAAGCTCATATATATTTAAGACTTTTATTTCAATTAATAGAGGCTTGGCATGAGTAAATCAATCCTTAAAATTAATAAGGCGTGCAACATGTTTCTGTTGACGATAAAGAGGTTCCAGTTTACTTTTATTAGTACTACCCCACGCAATGTTCGCATAGTTAATGTGACAATGAATGAGCGAATAATATAGTTTAAGTAATGTATGTTTATTTAAAAAACACCTTGCTTTGTACAAAATTCCTATGCTTTTTGATATTTTATTACTCAAATTTTTTATGTGACTTTTCCATGACAAATTTTCATCAATATAAATACCAAGAAAGTTTGTAACTGTTACTTTTTTTAGAAGTATATTATCAATAAAAAGCAGTGGCATTTCATTTGGTATAAGATTTTTTTTGTGATTTGGATGGAAAAAAATCCATTTCGTTTTATCAATATTAAGAGACAGTTTATTTGTCTTAAACCAATCAGAAACTCTTACTAGTTCATTATTGATATTCTGAAATAACAATGTAATATCATTATGAGATAAAAATAAGTTCATGTCATCTGCAAACATAATCGTCATTAAATTTGAAGCTTTATGGAGATCTTTGATGTAAATAAGAAAAAGAAAAAGCCCTAATATTGATCCCTGAGGAACTTCACAGGTTATATCAAGCAAGTTTACTGGTGAAACTACATCAACGTATACAAATTGCTTTCGATTATTTAAATAGCTTTTTAACCAATTTAAAACACTTTCGTTTATACCGTAAATCTTTAGTTTATTTAAAAGAATATTGTGGTCTGTTGTATCGAAAGCTTTAGCTTTCGATACAATAGACCACAATATTCTTTTAAATCAATAAGTCAATAAAAACCTCAACTGTATATTGGGAGTTTTCAAAAGAGTTAGTAATACTTCTTGTAAACTGGAGAACTGCGTGTTCTGTCGAGTTATTTTTTTTGAATCCATATTGATTGCTATATATTAAATTGTTTACAGATAAATGATTATAAATTCTGTTGTATAAAATTCTCTCAAAGACTTTTGAAAATGCAGATAGAATAGAAATGGGACGATAGTTGCTAACATTAGTTAAATCACCTCCCTTAAATATCGGAACCACCTTTGCTATTTTTAGTTGGTTAGGAAAAATTCCTTGCCTAATAGAACAAGAAAAAAATCTTAAAAAGTAGATCTTTAATGATTTCATATGACTTAATAACAATATTTACATTGATATCATCCGCGCCTGCTGATTTGTTGGGTTTTAGCATTTTAAAAGCGCATTCAAACTCTTCAAAAGTTAGTTCAAACGAATTAAATTGCGATGTATTAGGGATAAATAGATTACTTATTGGATTAATTACTTGAGGAATTTTTTGGGATAAATTTGGTCCAACAGAAACAAAATATTTCTTCAGCTCGTTAGCTATCTCTTCTTTATCATACAAAAATTTATCATTTGATTTGATTGTTTTAGGCAATGTATATAATTATTATTTTATAAACATAACATCAAACATCAAAAATTACGAATTTCTCAGCACTAAATTTATTTTTTTAAAAAAATTTTTGACTGGATTGTTGTGACCAGCGTATATATTTATGTATATTAAGTATGCAATATAATTGCGGTATTAAAAATGCTCTTTTTATAGTAAAATTATACTTACTTTGAAAGCATGCCCTTCTCAAATGCACTGCATGATGAGTCACCAACATTTAATGACTTCTGTTTCTAAATTCAAAAGATAACACTAATGTAATTGATATGGGACAACTTAGTTTAAGTTATATTGGGCATAGGAGCAATTCATTAGTGTTTTATTCAATTTAAAAATTTTGTGTAAATTATGTTTATTTGTAAAGTGAGTATTATGTATATAATTACAGATCAAAATTTTTTATGTAATTTACCTTAATAAAAAAAAACTAAACATTTAACCATAATAAAAAAATATGCTACTTTTTGCAACATTAGTATCGAGAAATGATTGATCACATTCAAGAAACTTGGCGATAGAATCATAATTGTAAAGATCATAACTATTCTCAACTTTGAACGTTTTTTATATTTCATTATTCTTAAGATAAGTAAGTAAATGAATCAAAGACTATATATTAGTTAATTAAAAAACAATATGCTATTATAATTTATATATATATAAATTATAATAGAAAAAATATATATTACATCTTCGCTTCTAACAAGGCTGCGAACAACCACTATAAGAGTTTGGAAGTTATAGGAACAGAAAAGATTCAATATCGGTATCAATTTCAATATATTTATCAATATTAATTATTAATATTGATACATATATTGAAATTGATACAGATATTGAAATAAATAGTTAAAAACATTTAATTAATTGAGAATCGTATTAATAATTAATACGATTCTCAAGTAATTAAATGTTTAAAAATATATTTATAAATTAGCAAGAACCTTTCTATAAGTCGCTTTTCATAAGATGTATTTAAAATTCTCCTTGAATCTTTGGGAAGTTTTAAACCTTGATTTGGCAATATTTCAATAAGATCATTAACTAATGTACTGGTCCCATTATTGAATAGCTCAATGTTTTCGAGTAAAGACATTGAATTCAAAGAATTATCAGGATAATTGTTCCATGTATCATTAACAGGTTTTCCTATTGAAAAATTCAATTCTGCATGAGATGTCTAAATCTTTGAAATTGTTAGAACTTGATATAGCAATACTATACTAATAGTATATCAAGTATATATATACATAGTATAGCATATAAGCAATCTTCTAAAATTTAGCAAAAAGAAACATTACGCAAACTTTTTTAACCACAACATTAATAGCATAAAAAACACCTGGAAAGGCATTAAAGAGTTGATAAATGTTAAACAAAATAATAATAATTCCCTAACAAGCATACTTATTAACAACCAATCCTAAATTGTAAAATTATTTTTATAACTTCTTTACCACAATTGCTTCAAAATTATCCTCCGAAATTCCAAATTCTAAATTCAACTATCATGAGTACCTGACCAATCCTACTAGCAACTCTTTTTATATGCAACCAATAACGAAAGAGGAAACACTTGATTATATAAATTCCACTATTATAGAAGGGAGGAGTGTTGGACCAAACAGTCTTCCATCAAAACTTTTTAAACTGGTGTTAGCAACTCTATGTAAACCAATTAGTACCATTTTAAACAATTCATTTCGCAAAGGAACATTTCCCGATGCCTTTAAGCTATCTCAAATTATTCCGATTCACAAAAAAGGATCTACAATTGACTGCATTAACTATCGTCCAATATCTCTTCTTTCTAATGTAAGCAAAATATTTGAAAAAGTTATGCATAATAAACTATACAACTTTTTAAACCAAAATCAATGCTTATAAAATCACCAGTTTGGTTTTCGTAAAAATTATTCGACAGCTTACGCTCTTATTGAAATTACAGAAAGTATAAGAGCTGCTCTTGATAATGGCAACTTTGATTGTGGAGTTTTTATCGATTTGCAAAACGCTTTTGACACCGTAGACCATGAAATTCTCCTCTTAAAGCTTAACTAATACGGAGTACGTGGCATATCTTTGCAATGGTTCAAATCATACCTTTCTGATCGTCAACAGTTTGTAACTATAAATGGAACCAGCTCTTAAAAACGTTTTAATTGGTATACCTCAGGGATCCATATTAGGTCCTCTACTCTTTATTATCTATATTAATGATCTTAATCTTTTTATCAAGCATTCAAAAACGTGCTGATGATACTAATCTTTAATTAATAACAAACTCTCTCAAAAAACTTAATAAATATATTAATCAGGATATGGCCAGTCTTGTTCAATGGCTAAGAGCAAATAAAATCTCATTGAATACTAAAAAATCAGAAATAATTATATTTAAGACTCAAAATACTAACTGTTCTAAAAAGACTTAGAAAAATATTCCAAAATACTTGAACTTTTGATTAAGTGGTCAAAAAATGTACTTGTCTAGTAACATAACTTATCTTGGTGTTGTTTTAGATGAAAAACTTTCATTCAAAACACACATATCCGACCTTACTCTGAAGTTAAGCCGTTCGAACGGCATGTAAGCAAAAATTCGATATTACGTTAACTTTGAAACATTGCTATCTATATATCACTCAATTTTTGGTTCACATTTACGATACGCATGTCAAGTTTGGGGACAATCTAAAACTGTTTCACTTTAAAATAGAGCGTCACTTTAAAATAGAGCGGTACGGATTATTCATTTTTGTCCAAGAAATTTTCCTACTGACATCCTATATCTTACATCCAAAATTCTTTGTTTTTATGACTTAATTCAGTTCTTAAATTGTTCATTTTTCTGGGATCAACAACATGGTGTCTTTCCTACTATATTTCACAACTACTTTAATAACAGAACAACATGTGGGCATAACCTAAGATCAGTCACCAATAACAACTTAACTCTTCCACTAAAACAGACAAGTAAACATAGAATTAATTCCATTACAAACCAGTGTATCCTTTCTTGGAACTCCCTTCCGAACACCCTAAAATCTGGTCTCATCCATAGGTTCAAGAGTCTGTTCTTAAAGTCACTCCATCATTTCTACCTAAAAGGTTACGCTTAACTTTACTTTTTACTTTTCTTTATTTCTACCTTTTAACTTAATTTTTATTTTTATTATAGTTTATTATTTTATTATAATTTTATTTTTAATATTTCATTTTAAATTATAATTTACTAATTTTATCATAATTCTTGTTAAAGTATATGTGCATATATAAATGTACATTATATTAATTATGTTATAAATATTCTGAATAAATTTTTATACAATTTTACTTTTACATTATATTAATTATGTTATATATAACTAAATAAATTTTTATGCAATTTTACTTTAATTAGTTAATATTATGTTATTTAACTTCCTTTTATAACCTATTTTTTATGTGGTTTTACTTATTACATATTATTATTATTATTATTATTATTATTGTTATTACTATTTTTTATCTTATTTAGGTCATTGCGCTTTATTAGTGAATCACTATTTGCAATGACCTGTGTTTTTTGTAACATCTGTAACACGAAATATATTGTTATTGTTGTTTGTTGTATAGCATATATTCAGTTTTAAACCGTTTCTTTCATTATCTGTAAAAATTTCATTACCTGTATCAATATTACCACAATTTTCAAGTAATTGATAACAAAAGCAAAAATTAGATGGAGCGTGTTTATTAGTCGTTGTAAAAAGACTTCTTTTGTAATTGAAAAAAAACTTTATTAAAAATGCGTTACTTAAAAATTTTAAGTTTTAGTGCTTGCGTGATTTAACTGATTTTTTTTTATTTATGAAGCATTCTGGATATTTTTTGGACGAAAAAATTATTAGATACGAAAAAGACGTTCAAAAGACGTTTAGAATTTTAATGGGACGGACGGACGCGATTTGAACGTCTTTTTTACGTCCTGTGCACACTGGGA
>NC_061165.1:44359865-44419217 GCF_022113875.1 Hydra vulgaris
TTGATAACATATAACAACATGGATAAAAAAAATAAAAAAGCATACAAGAAAACAAGCATAATCAGAGTCATAATGGAATTTCGTTTTCTACATTTTTTAAAAGGACTTATATTTCGTTTTTTTTTAATTGAAATAACAAGATCATAGTATATTTTGGTATAAATTACAACAAAAAATATAAGTGTTTCTCATTTAGTAAAGATTAAAAAATATATTTGTTTTGTCAGTTGAAATGGCAAATCAACCTATTAGTTTTATGTTAGTAGATGATGAGCTATATATTTAAAATTATTTAAATGAAGTGCCTAATTTGCTTCACTACGTTAGCTGATTAATTTTAGAAATCAGATTGATCTTCTATATAGTATAAGTATTTTAAGGCTCTTAGCAAAGTAATTTTGTTATATATATATATATATATATATATTATATATATATATATATATATATATATATATATATATATATATATATATATATATACATATATATATATATGTGTGTGTGTGTATATATATATATATATATATATATATATATATATATATATATATATATATATATATATATATATATATATATATATATATATATATATATATATATGCGTGTGTGTATACTGTCTTTTTAGCTGCTCCTTATTAATACTTAAAGTGTAATCAAAGGATGTGCAATCAGCAATCAATATAAAACTAAAAACTGTGTTGAAAGCTAAAAGGATTTAAATTATGAAAGATGTTATAAGAACGTGCATAAAGTATTTCTAGCTTTTTGATTGTCTTATTTTTTGAGTCATTTGTTTAAAAAGTTTATATATGAACTTTTTTGATTTTTTCTACCAATAGCAAATATTAATTATACAATTTTCTCCAGGTGCAATATCAGCATGTGCAGAGTTGGATAAAAATCATGTGTTTTAAAAAAAAGCCTGACTCAACTGGTTTGTTTATTGCTTTTTTTTTTTTTTTGTTATTAGTTTAATGTTGACCATGAACTTTTGAATTGCTATATTTCTAACCACACTATTAACCAAAAGAGTTTTTTAACTTAACCGCAAACTTCCTTTTTTTACCTGACTTGCCTAGCTAAAACTCAAATTAATTGCCAATATTATATACTAGATTTTGATAGTATAGAAGCCTATTCAAAAAAGCCAAGATTTATAACAAAAGGGATAATAAAGCCAAAACAACTCACTTTTTTTTTTGAGCATTATGGGAATTTAGTTTTACCTCTTGAATACAATTATTAAAAGAAAGTTTTATGCAAAACTGGTTTGTTAATTTAAAAATTTATTATTTTTCAGACATTATTGCTAAATCACAACGATTTAATGTGAAAACATTTTGTAGAACACTTTGTCCCAGGGGTATTTGTTCTGAAATAATATTCCACCAAACTTCGCTAGTGTGAATATGGTATTATTGACATAAAGAAAGTAATGTAAAGTATTTTGCAATAAGTTGAAAACTCGCATTTAAGATGTTTAGCATACATATTAATTTTGAAATTTTAGCATACATATTAAATTTAAAATTTTCCCTAAAAGGTTGATATAAATCATCACAAAGAGTTCAAACTTTTAATACAAAATTTTTGCTTATTTTTAAATCAATTTATTCTTTTTGTTTTCAGTATTTAACTTGTTTTTTTTAACTCTTTTTTCATTTTCTTGTCATTGTCCTTTTTTAAGTTTGTGTTGTTTAGAAGGTCTTCTCTCTTTTCATTTTACCCAGGTGATATGAGAGTGAGCTTTTAAGTTGATATTATATTATTTAATTTAAATAATATAATATCAATTGCTTCTTAAACTTTAGGAAGCAATTTATGATATTTACCCGCTAGTATAATTTATAATTTATGATATAATATAGTTATAATTTATGATATTTACTAGCTGTTGTTGTTGACTATTACTTGAACTTAAATTAGGTCCTAATATCTGATTAAATTTTAGCAGTATCATAAGTTTAATTATAGGTAGTATTGCTTATTTTAAGTTAAATTATCAAAATAACTTTCTAGATGAAACATATTATTTAATAGTTTTATTTATGTTTAATTTTGTAGTATTTATTAGTTAATATGTATTTAACTTATATACCTATTAAATACGTATATAAATTAAATATATATTATACATAATTTACATACATATTATAAACATGAAATTTATTCGTACTAGATGACTAGTCGACTCAGCCAGTTATGAATAAATTATTAATTGCAATTGTCAGATTCAACTAGCCGACTATGACAAGTATGAATAATAATTGTGTTTATACATAGGCTCACAAATGCTTAACATAGAAAAGTTACACTTGTTTTGTTTAATACATTGTTATGTTAAAATAATTTAGTTCTGTTTTAGATAAAATATATGCTAAAAAATGAAGTGAAATAATATGCAATGTCAGATATGCAGACCAAAATAGTTGGCTAATAAGTGAAATTTTTTTAGTAACTACCGCAACAAATCAGCAATTAAATCAAAGCAACAACAACACTGAAAAAATTTGTTTTTGAAAAAACAACTTTATGTTATACCAATGATGGTGTAAATTTCAAGCAACAGTTATTTTAAGTTAGTGCAACTCAGAAAAAGAGTTTTCTGTTCAATCTGATACAGATTCAGATGCTCCTGATGAAAACAGTTTGTCATTCAGAAATTGATTATAAATCTGGAAGGCAATATGTTTGTCTGTAATTAATAAAAATTTGTTACAAATATTAGGTTGTCTTTAAGAAAAAAAATTAAACATTTTATTTGAATTGGAAATTGCTCTGAACATCTATTTAATGGAAACAGTTTCCTGTTTCAACTATTTAAAGTGGCATTTTATGAGTACCATTCCTGAGTATTAATTTTATTATGTTTATTTATTGCAGTTTATTTAAGTTTTTGTGGTGTCTATTTTAGTGGTATGTATATAAAACTGCTTTTATTTAGAATTAACAGTTTATAACATTAATTAGATTTTTTATAAAACTTTATAAAAAGTTTATAAAACTAATTAATTTTTTTATAAATGGTACATTCAAGTCATTAATAAATAAAAATTAAATAAAACATCATAAATAAAAACTTGTTTATCAAAACCACAAAGAGCTTTTGTTTTTTCAATAAAAAAAAAAAAACGTTCAAACAACAAACAGCGAACATTTACTTAACGTTCACTGCAAACGTTATTTTGATAGCTTTTATACATTCACCTCAAACATGTTATAACAAACACAGAAGTTAACCCAATTTTTTTATTTTTTATTTAAACGTATAAATGTATAGGTTTAGACAGACTTCCTGTTTAAACTTTCATTTGCTAGTTTTTGTATAAAGAAATTATACAAAAACTAGCAAATGTAGCCCTTAATTATTGAACATTTGTTATATATATATATACTTTTTATACAAGTTGACTGTGATGCTGTTAGCATTACTGTTGTTGAAGTAGGCTTCAAAAACATTTTTCTTCTTTTAGATGGTTGGATAGTTTTTTAACTAGTAACCTTATAGTAGTATACCCAAACCAAGTAGTATACCCAACCCCAGTAGTATACCCAACCTGTACTTTGCTTTCGATATGAAGATGATACAATCTTTTGTCCTCGCTATATTCACCAACTTTTTTTGTGATATCAAAAATAAAGAAAATCCTATTCATTTAATGAATTGTACTTTTTTTTTGTTTCACACATTATTTGTTAGTTTTCAGCACTAGATCCAGTTTTGCTTGTACTACTTGAATTGATAAATGTGGAAAAAATAATTTCTTTTGCTATAAACATGTGATTTCTTTCTCAGTTGGCTATATGCATTTTCAATTCTCTTTAATAGATTCTCCTTGGAACAGATAGCAACCAAAAATTTTTATTTTGAGTGGTATCCTACTGTTATTTTGTAGTGATAGTTGTTCTAGTGGAACAGTTATTTTTTTCCTATGTGACTCATAAAATCGTAGGACTCTTTATCCAAATAGTTTGAAGTGAAAGCACTTTTCTTGTATTTCTTAGTACATTATTATTGAAGTTACTACTTGAATATATTTCTGTAAAACAATAACAATAAAGTTAAGTATTGTACTTCTTTATTATTTGACTGCCATCTGGCGAATACAGTTTCATATATAACTATTAGTGCTGCTTAATCATGTAGTATATATAGTCTAAATGTTGCTATTTTCTAAAAAACTCCAAAACAATTTAGGAAGTTTAAGAAATTTCTATAAACATTTAGAACAGTCCAGAAAATTCTAGAAAGTTCCATATGGTTCAAGAAAATTTTAGGCTTTAGAAAGTCTAAATGCAACTGCTTACAAATACTACTTATATACCATTTAAAAAACTTTGTGGTGCAGGTGACTTTTTTTTTCTTTCTTTGAAAAATTCTTTTTTTGAAAATTTATCAGAATAAAACCCTTTTTCATTATTTTTGAGGAAAATTTCATCAATTTATGACACAGGAATTTGATTATTTTTCAAAAAAATTAAAAACCAAACTTTCACCCCCTAAAATATAATTTTTTTATTACAAAATATAGCTTTTATTTCAAACAAAAATAAGAAACTAGGCAACAACAAATTATCGTTTACATACCTGCTTTACAATTTTGCCTAAGTTTATAGTAGAAAAAAAACTGGATACATTTTGTTTTAAGAAATTATCGCTTATAATTATAATGTATAGAGTCAATGTCATTTTTAACATAGTTTGGTGTATTAAACTACTGTGGCTGTTCAGTGGCGGATGTTCATAAAACTGCAATAAATTATAAATGGTAAACAACTTTTTTTTTTTAACTGAGAAAAACATAAAATTAAAAAAATTAATTGATTTCAACATTCATGGCAATTTAGATTTGTTTTTATGTGTTGAAAATGTTTTCTGCAAAAATCTGTTAGACACCCCCTCCCTATTTGATTACTTGCGCTCACCCTACTTTTAAAGATGTTTATGCATCAATAAATCCAACAATGACAAATGAACTACAAATAAAAAACTACTTAATTGAGAAATAGATTTACATGTTTTCACAACTTGTTCATATTCTAAAAAAAAATCAACTTGACTCTTCCTTTTACATCTGCTCATGATAAGAGAAGTATCAGTAGACAAAAGATTATCAAAAATTACCTATGATCAACAATCCCAAAAGAATGTCTTTCTGAATTGGCATTAGTTTTAATTAAACTTTCTGGATTGCCATTATTTTAATTAAAGCTTGCTGAGAGCATTGAATTTAAATTATAAATAAATTATTTTGCTCTAACCTAGCAAAAACAGATGCCCATAGGACATTTATACAACGTCTAATAGAAGTCACAAGTCTGTAGAAGGTTCTTAAGAGATCAAAGACCTAAAATTCTCAGTGGCGTCGTGGCCCCAGAGGCTATGCCGGAATCCCGCTTTGGCCTATCACTATTTATTTTAGAAGGGCCTTTTTTTTGAATTTTAATACTCTTTACTACATTCTGAAAATGATTATTTAAACTATTTAAATGATTTTCAAAATTTTATTTTTTATTCCACAAATGATTTACAAATGATATTTACATGCTTTATTTTTATTCCACAAGTTAAATTCTTTAACAAATCCCTGATTCAAACTGTTGCACTTTAGGCGCATACATATTAGTATTTTGCATAATAAAATGCAACCGTTTGTAACTTTTGCCTCAAAGCAAAGTCGATATTGGAAAAAATAAATGTATGTTGCGCCATTTAAATCGCTTATTATACCAGTCATTATATAGATAAAACTATGTAAGTTAGCCAGTGATTATTATGAGAAATAATTGTGTTCAATTTTTATTTATAGAAAAAAATTCGAATTGATAAAATTTTTGTTAAGTTAGAATGATTAGTTGTTTTTTCATAAACAAAAATTGTAACCTTTTTAAATATAAGTAATTTGTATGAGTTTTTAAAGAATTGCTCTTGTTGTATGTACTACTACTATTTAAAAAGTAGTTAAATATTTTTTCTATATATACGAATAAATAAATAAAGTATTTTCTATTTGAAAGTATTACGAATTCATTTATTTCAGGGACTGCAAATACGTTGAAACTAATATTCAACATTATAAACTTTAGTAACTGCTTTTTTTTTTCAAAGAACATAAAAACCGTCTTTGTTGTGATTATAGCTTCTATTTTTTTTTTTTTAAGATTTGGCATAGAATGGAAAATCTTAACAATTGTATACATTCAATTTGATCTTCAAGTTGATAAGAACAATGTAAAATAACAATGTAAATATATATGTGTGTATATATATATATATATACATATATATATATATATATATATATATATATATATATATATATATATATATATATATATATATATATATATATATATATACATATATCTTATATTGCTGAGTTAGGTGAGCATGATGATGTCATACTCACCTAACATCAAATAGCCTGCTGCTGGGGGCTTCAGTACATACATCAACTGACAAATAGCCTGACTCGCAGTGGAGTGCTGCTACATCGACTGAGGGTTTGGTATGGGTCAGCAACCTTTTCATTCATTATTCTTCATTTTCCCTCATCGTTTTCCAAAAACGCTCACTTAATTTAGATTAGCAAAAAAAGTGAGCAATTGCGCATATAAATATGCTATAGTAGATAGAGAGTAGAATCCAGAGTAAGAAAGTATCGAGCTCAATAAAGAGAAGCAACTTTAGCAGATGCTAATTTTGCAACGGATTTGATATAAGGTTTCCAAGAAAGAGCAGAAGTAAGAGTTAATCCTAGAAGATGAAGGGTAGGAGACTCATTGAGTACATTACCATTCATAAATATAGGAAGGTCTAAATTATTGCGATAACAATAGGCTGAAAAAATTGAGTTTTATTTGAGTTAAAGTCCACCAGCCACTGGAAGCCCAATGCTGTAGCAGAAGTGAGATCCTTTTCAAGCTCAGATGCTCCCTGCAAGCAATCAGAGGGAGTTGGCTTCTAATTGTGAAAAGAATAAATGGTAGTATCATCAGCGAACAATGCCACCTTAGATGTGAGAATATCTGGAAGACAGTTAATGTAAATTAAAAAGAGTATAGAGCCAAGGATTGAACCTTGAGAAACCCCTGAGGTTATGTATATACATACATACATACATACATACATACATACATACATATATATATGTGCCATTTTTATTTCTAAGGAAATCCAATTATAACTTGTTGATTTAATATGTTGATTTAATAGTTAAGATCATATATATATATATATATATATATATATATATATATATATATATATATATATATATATACACACACACACATTCAAATCAAGCATATTTGGTGTAATCCCGCATATATGAGCGTTTTTGAAAAAATACAACATGTGCTTTTTAGAGCCCCTGAAAATTTTTAAGCACTCTGTACCCACTAGAAAGTCTCGCAAAAAAAATTTTTATAAACTAGCAGCAAAGTAAATTTGTTACTTAATGCTGCATTCAGAAATGTCTAATGTAAATGTATTTTTAAATAACTGAACCATCGCAAAAATAATAAATGTTTTCTTTTTTTAATTATTAACCAAAGTAAACTTAGTAAACTCAAACTTTAGATTGTTTAGTGTCTGAGATGTACCTAAGATAAAAGGCACATAAAGCCATTGATAAAATATAAATTTTTCAAATTTGTGACTCTTGAAAAAAATGTTTCTGGGGGTTAATATGCTATCCACAATCGCTGTTACAATTTATTCATTTCCTGCCCCCTCCTACTACTGTTGTAATAGGGGGGCCGGGGGGTTTGATCAGGGCTATATTTGGGCTAGTTTTTCTAATGATTCTCTTTCTCTGTGCAAAAATGCAATGTAAACGTAGTTAGACCCGCTCTATATGCTAACCTTGAGCCTCTTTCCCATTGTTGTAAAGTTGCATCTCTTTCTCTTTTCTACAAATACTATCATGGTTGCTATTTTCAACTAAAACTTCTTCATTTCATTCATAAAACTTGTGAATAAAATATTTTATTCACTAAACCTTTTCAAAATGTAATTTTAATAAACACCTTGTAATAAACAAAATGTAATTTTAATAAACAAAATGTAATTTCAATAAACACCTTTTCAAAATGTAATTGAGAACTTGAAAGTTGTAATTAAGAAAATTTTGAAAGTTGTTATTAAGAAAAGTAAGATGTAATTAAGAAAAACAATGTGTAATTAGGAAATTTTAAAATGTAATTGAGAAACCCAACATAAAAATAAGAAATCGCAATATGCAATTAGAGAAACAAAAATTGTAATTAAGATATCATAATATGCAAATGAAAAAAATAATAAATTAGTAATATCAAATTTAGCATTTGTATGCACCAGCAATACAGTAATACAGTAATGGAATTGAAATATCGTTGCGTTATTTATCAATATACTATGAACAGAATATCTGTTATTAAATTGAATCCGTGCAAGCATTTATTTCACCAAATTTGTTTACATCCACTTCTGGAAGAACAAAAACCATCTTGTCCAGTTTGTAGACATGAAATACATACAACTGAACAAGTTATACATATTTTATGTCTACAAATTTACTTACTAATTGACAAGCAACATTACATTTTATCTTCATCGAATGATAGAAGAGTTATTGAATCTGATTGATCAAAATGACGATTGGGTGACTTTACCTCAAACTTCAGGTGTCAACTATGAGACAGCATACAAATGGGTTTGCAGCAAAATTTAATTAGATCGGAAAGAGTGGTTTTGAACTAAAAAAATTTACCTATAATCAATTTACTTTTTATCAACCTGCGGAGACGTCAAAAATTATTACAACTTTTTATCGACCTGCGGAGACGTCAAAACATTTACATAAAAATTGACAAAAGATTTCACAAAAGAGTGATTAAGTAAATCAAAGGAAGAAATATAATTTTTAAACAATTTTAAAAACAAGGATTTAAACATTTTAAAAACAAGGATAGTAATCAAGAAATAAAAAACATTAAAATTAGTGGATATACTCAACTGATTAAAAAATCTACCCGCACAACACCTGAAACTTCCAGAATAATTGACATAGTACAAGTTTTAGTGATCATGAGATGGTGTTCTGCACACGAAAACTAAATCATTTTTGCTTTATACCGAAAACCATTCAGTGTCGTGGTTACTCAAATTACAATAGAGACTCTTTGAATAAAGAAATCCTTCAATTGGTATTAAAAGCCTTCAATTGGTATGCTATATATAAATCATCAGACATAAATTCTTTGGGAGCTTTTTTCAATAAAAATTTGAAAATTTTTTTTGACAAATATGCACCAATTATTAACAAGAGAGTGAATAGTTGCCCTTAGATAAATGACAATTTTAAAGCATGTATAAACAATTGTGATAGAGCTCAGCATATCTTTCATAAATCTAAAACTATTTGACATTTAAACGTTTACCAAATCAAGTAAACACTTTACTTAAGTCATCAAAGTCAAAGTACTACCATGTTGTGATAAAAGAAAATTTTTTAAAACCCATAACATTCAGGAAAAGCGTAAAACAGATTTTTCCAACTAAATCAACTCACATAAAGGCTTTATTTCAACTAAAAAAAGATTTCTGAAAAAAATTAAAAAAAATCAAATAGTTCTGACAAAAGTCATTAATTAAAAATAAGCAGACTTATTAGTTAGTAATAAAGACAGTATATTATTATAAATGAAAGTAGTTGTCAAAAAATCGCTTTTTAAATATCAATGGATTACAATTTTTTTTTAAAGCATAATAATCGAATAGCTGATAATATTAAAGTTTAAAAATATTAAATTTAACGCTGTTATCACAAGTCACTATAAGTCTGTTATCACAAGTCACTATAAGTCTGCTAACAAACAGTTTTTTGTTTTAACTGTGCAATTTTTTACTTTGATATTTGTTTATTCTATTGAACTTTAAAAAAACAAAATAGCAACTTACTCAAGTTAATAACTTCATATTTTTTTGCTCTCCAGCCAAATTTTTCATACAAATATGATAACCAATGCTCTTTAAGTTTTTGATTATTAACAGCATAGAAAAGAAATATAAAAAAACCTTGAAGAGAATTAAAAATACAAAACAACCATTGGAATACAGTTTTAAACTTTCCCACAGCCAAAACTGCAAAAACCCAAGTTGTACCAAGCAATAAAGAGCATGCAAAAGCTATTCGAACTTTCTTCTTGCTCTTAACCTTATTGAACGGGCTAGAGTTGTTATCAATACCCCTGATAACTAATACAAGCATTACAATATTGAATACCATCACTACACAGACAGGAAGGAGTACACCAAAATAAAATGGTAAACCTTGAACTACACATCTAAAAAAAATAAAAAAAAGTCAATTATATATATAACATTTTTTACAAACAACAACAGATGCACTAGATACTTACAAGTTTAAGCTTTTTTCTGCTTCAGGTCCTAAAGAGTCTGGCTTGCTTAATCCTGTTGCTATCGTAAATAATAATGGAAGACCTAAAAAAATGTACATAGTGAAATATAATATTTAATTTGTAGTAAATATGCACGTCTTTTTATATAAACCAAATAACCATTTTTGCAATTTTAATTGGTTTTTATTGGTTAGCAGAGAATTAACGCTAGTATAGATTTAACTGTAAAAATTGTTTTGATTCCAAATTTTGCAAATTTTTTTTTTCAATTTTATACTTAGAAAAGGATTAAAGAGTAAAGTTAGAAATTTATTGTAGTTGATACTGTTTGTTTTTTTTATGTCTATTAGCATCTTTAAAAAAGGTTTGAGTTATTTTTTTTTTTTATGTTTAAACATTTTTAATAAAAATAGATGTAAGAAACTTTATTTCTTGATTAATTCTTTGAGGAGAGCATAATTGTTTTGCACGTGCTAAAAGACTTTTAAATATACCATAAATTAAACTAAGTTGTCTAGTAAAAGTTAAATATCACATATCTGTACAAGTTAAATATCATATATCTGTATTACCTGGTGATGCAGATATATGATATTTAACTTGTATGTTTGTTAAAGCCTTTTTTCTAAAAATAAACAATTTTAATATTTTAGTTATTTGATAGCGTTATATCTGAAAAATTTAACTCTATTGCAGTTTTCAATATGAAACTGTATGTTTGGATCAATTGAGTTTATAAGAAGTTTGAAAGTAAAAGCATAATTGATATTATTAAAATATTTAAGGCAGTCATTAACATGACCTTGTAAGTTTGCAGCTTGAGATTTTATAAAAGAGCTATTTAAGAATCTTTAAAGATACAATACTTTGACACTCAAAGTTTGGGTATTAATAGCGCTATTAGAAGGTATGTCAAATCTAGTCAATAGCAAGGTGTTTGCGCATATTAAAAGGAACCAACCGATTCTCTCTATTTTGTAGATTAATTTGGTAAGTTTGGAGCAACCTCAATAGCTTCAGATTTAATGAATATCCTAAAAATACTCTAAATCAAATGCACAAGATCACTATTCATGTGAGATCTATTTATGGAGTGTCTGCTTGATACAGCTTCAGAAGCAGTTGAAACATGCCTTTTGGTCCCATTAAAATAGATTTTGAAATATCACTGTTAGGAAACATAGTTTGAAATAAATTAGTGGTGTCTTTGTTCAAATTATATAAAATTTGACTCAAGCAACAATGCAAATCTTACATAATTACTGCATAGACTTACTTAGAACTGCCTGTTTTGTCAGTTTTGTCACAATTTAAAAAAACAGGAAATATACCTTCTGATTGAAATATGCTTCCTTTCAATTTTTTTCACATTTTAAGCCTTGGATACTCATCTTTGAATTTAAATAAAAAAGTGGTTACTTTAAAAAATAACTTCAATTGGTGATAATGGAAAGTAACAACTTACTTTTAAAATGATTCGATTCTCAAAGATTTCTGAAAAAATTATTTTATTATTTCAGGTTTTCCATTACTTTATCCAATATTAACCAATTTCCTAAGTTTCAAGAACCATGCATAAAACTTATGAAGGGTATATTCAGTTTTTAAAATTTATTAATATTTTCTAATAATTTTTGAAATTGAATTTTTATGAAATTGTACATAGAGACTTAATTTAACTATTTTTTAAAATGCTATTTTTTACATATGGTTCTGTTATGTTTTTAAAATGCTATTTTTTACATATGGTCCTGTTATGTTTTTAAAATGCTATTTTTTACATATGGTTCTGTTATGTTTTTAAAATGCTATTTTTTACATATGGTTCTGTTATGTTTTTAAAATGCTATTTTTTACATATTGTCCTGTTATGTTTTTAAAATGCTATTTTTTACATATGGTCCTGTTATGTTTTACTTAAATTAAAATTACCAGACAATGAACTAAATATTAGTTTTTGAATGAAAAAGTTGAGTTACATCGTTTTTTCTAATTCTTTTAGTCATTTTTCTAATTGTTTTTTTTTTTTTCACATTAAAATTCAATCAGAGCCATTAATTTCTTTATTCCAGTATATGTCATTAACATCATTAAATTTTAATTTTTACTACTCTCATTATTGATTATTTTAAAGTTCGTTCCTGAACTTTTTATTTTTATAGTTGGTTTCATTGCTGAACTTTTTATTCTTTTAAAGTATATCATATTAGTTTAGAGAATATCAAATTTATCTTAATTCTTTTTCTTTATAATTAAAGCACTTAAAAAAAAGTCAAGTTTTATACAAGTTTATTTAACTTTTAAATAATAATAATTTTTTTTCTTAAGGTATCAAAACAATTATTCTAATCATTCAAAACATTTATTCTAATCAGACCATAGTCACATTTGTCTATCAAGTCACATGTATGTTCTAGTTCCATCTAAAGTCAGTTTATCAAGAAAGATAGAAAATATTTCTCCGTTTATTTTTTTGCTAAAGCTTTTTAGCAATACTTAACTTAATTATATTGATTCATAAATCTATTAAATATAGTTCTTTTTCTGTTCTAACAACACAATTTTTATTTGCTTTTTTGTTATTCAGAATTATTTATCTGGATTTATCTAATTATTAATTTCATTTATATCTAAAAGAAAACAGTATACCAACCTACATTAGTATTTTGATCTCTTTATACTATTTCATTATAAAAAGATAAAACTTATTAGATTTGTTGTTGCTCATTTAACTAGATATCTCTAATAATAGATCTCTATTATTACCTGCTCATTCTGATAGTTGCTAAGAGAGAGTTGCTGTTCAAAATGAAGTCAATAAAATACATTATTTTATATGCAGACTGTTTTTTTTTTCTCCAGTATTTAAAGAGATCCACAATTGCCAAGACAAGTTGTGTTTATATTAAAGAAAATGTTTAAAAAAAACATTTGGGCTAAATTTTTTTAATTGAAACTAAATAATGAATGCATGCCAACAAAATTAAAACTTTCGTTTTAGTCGATATTTGTCTTCTCTATTTTTTTTTGGTTCTCGAAGTCTGTATAATGTTAGCTGCAATCTGCAGACTTGTTAATTTATTCCATACGTATTTAATTCATAACAGTTTTGGAATATGACATCATCGCAATATCTTTTTAAAGATAGCATTTTTTTTAATTGTTTTTTTGAAGATATAAGTATTTTTTTCTACTACAACCAGAAAATCAAATATTTGTATAATTATTTACTACATCACAAAAAGTATTTATGATTTAGTAAAAAACTAGGCGCATATATATATATACATTTTTATATTTATAACTTTTTTTACTTGCTTTATTATTACTTTGTTTTAGAAGCCAGCCAATATCATAACAAAACTATACATATTTTGTGATTATTAGAGTTCACAGGCAGAGAAAAAATAAAGGCAGTATGATGCAGTTTATCAATTTATATCTAGTTCATATGGTTTAATAGAGTTATTGGTTTTATGTTTAATTTACATTTAGTTATGGTTTAACTCTTTCACTACCACAAGCCACTGGTAGCGTTTTTCGAGTATGTTTTACAATTTATTTTGTTTTGTACATAAACTTCCATTCTAGACACATAGAGTTTGTTTGTTCTAAAGTTTCAATTAATACTCTACATAATCAAGAAAAAATAAGAGTGATATATTGTATAATTATATATATTGTATTTATTATTAATTATATATATTGTAATTATATTAAAATAAGAGTGATATATTGTATAATTATATATATAATTATATTATATATAGATATATTGTGTAATTATAAAAAAGTTATTGCAATGTTAAAATATCTTAAATAAACTTTCATAAAAAAAACTTCTTTAAAGTTATAAAATAAAACAGCGTTAACACTGTTGTAAAACTTAACTTGTAGAAGTTTTAAGTATTTAGTTAAGTAATTACCAAAGTATCTTAAAGGAAAAATATTCTTTTTATTCATTAAACGAGGTTTGTTTCGTTTTAGTTACTACTGTTAAAAACAATAGTTTTAAGCACTTTGCATTTGTTATTGTTTAATGATGCATGTCAAAAACTTTATTATTATCGAATTTTAATTAATTGCCATTCAAATTTTATTTTAAAAAATGTGCGGTTGCTACAAAAAGATTTTTTTTTGGCTGGTAGCAAACAAGTTATGTGATTCTTCGTTTTTATATTTATATTATAACTATTATACTATAACTATACAAATATTTGTATTAACTTGATTTGTACGTTTATTAGTAAAATAATTTGTTTAATTTTTTTTTTTTCAGTTAATATGTTTTATTCAAGTCGCTCATTTTTTATTCAGTTAATTTATATTTAGTAAAACTATTCTTTGAGTATCTAGTTTATATTTAGTTTAGTAAGTTTTACTGTAAATATTCGTTATATTTTTATTTTTATAAATTTTATAAATTTAATTTTTAATTGCATCAAACACTTTTTTTAAGGAATTAGTAAAAAGTTATATTCAATTAACATGATATAAAAAAATAATACCATATCTTGAAAAAAAAAAATTTATATGATGCCATATACCAAAACTGTTATGAATTAAACACGCATGGAACTAATTATAAAGTCTACAGATTGCGGCTAATATTATACAGACTCCGAGAACCAAAAAAAAATGGAGACACCAAGTTTCAACTAAAACGTGAATTTTAAAATTAATGGTGTATTCATAATTTAGTTTTAATCAAAAAAATTTAGCCCAAATGTTTTTTTTAAACATATTCTTTAATATAAACACAACTTGTCTCGGCAGTTGGGAATTCCTTTAAATTTAAAAATTTTATATTTGGCTGTAACATAATTTAGAAGTAAATGAGATAAAAAAAGAAAGGAAAAATAATTCTAATTTAAATATATAAAAAACTTAAAATTTATAAAAAAGGATAAACCATAAATAAGAAACTATCAAGAACACATACATATAGAAAAAGACATACAGAACGCATACATAAAGTAAAAGACATACAGAACACATACATATAGAAAATAACAAAAACAATATATAAACAATTTACAGTTTTTTTTTGTTTTTTTTTTTATATTTGGAAAAATCTTACCCCATGCAAAAGCAGAACACTTTAACAAAAAATTTTCTGATGATGCGCCTAATACTTTAACAAACATTCGATATAAATTAAATCCTTCAATTGCCATCCAGAAGAATGTTGATAAAACAAAAAATTGCAAAAATGAAGCAACAATTTTACACAAAATACGATTTTTGGTTTGTTCTACCAAGGAAAGGAATATAACAAGTGTGCACAGTAAATTAGTACACAAAATGATAAGTATTTTTGGTGCAAGTTTCTGCCTCAATGAGCTTAAAAAAAATAGTAAACAAATTATATTTTTATAATTACAAAAATATATACTGTATTTCTTATTTTATAGAATTTTAGATACCATCATAGGATCAGATCTAATAAAATAAAATAATCAATATATAAAAAATATTTAGCCTTTTGAGCAAAGCATTGATAATAACTACTCAATCAACTAAACTGTGACAAATTGTCACAAGTAGCACAACAGCTAATAATATTTTGAGCTAATAAAGCATTTTAGACAGTCATTAGCATTGAATTAGAATAAGAGGGGTAACTTCTAAACCCAATGTTAGAATTATGCATACCTAATTTGATTGATACTAGATTTGGACACTGTTACTATCAAATTATAAAAGTTAGGTTTGTTCAATGCAAGGCATAAAGTAGGTATTATGATGAGTTATTCACAGTACGAAGCTGTTAGAACTATCTTTGGTCAATGTTACATAACAATTAGTAATATATTGCCAAATGAATGGCTATTGATTGAACTAGCACCGATATAGTAAATATTTTATTATGTTGGTATAAAACATTTTTAGTCAACCTGAGAGTTTTTTTTCAATGCCCAGGTTGGATAGTTTTAGATAGTTTAGCCTCTAGTCAGCAGCTAATTTTTATCTAAACTAATTATCCAAAATAACAAAGTAATACATAGTATACATTATAGACTATAGTTTTCTACCTGATAAATAGTGTTTTAAGGTAACTTTTGGTGTAGCAATAATTTGTAAACAATGTGATATGCTAACTAAATGTCAACTATTGATCTACTTTGGGCAAATAAAATGTTAAACTTTCGAAACAAATATAGCATTAACCTATTGCACAATGAGCAAAATGTAAAATTTTTAATGCATAATAAACAATTATTATAGAAGCATAAGCCAGTAATGTACCAATGCATTTATATCTGAAACTAATGCACACGAATAATTAGCACTACTTCAAAACCAATGCAGTTTCAACAATTAACAAATAAATTCTGTTGGATTGCAAGCAAATCCAATTATATTTCATCAATTTAAAATATATATATATATATTTTTTACCTAACTCAGGGATCAGCAACTTACACAATGCAACCCACATGAAGCTCTTTTATCCAAATGTGTGGCACCTCAGTTTGTCCAAATTATCAATATTTTAATTTTGTTAAAACAATAGATAAATTTAAGTAGCTAAAGCAAATGTTTAAATTTAAAAAAATTTGAATAATCGTTTAAATCGTTTTAAATCGTTTAAAAAATAACAATTTAAATGCTTTCATTCCAAGTACCAATGATTTAACATCATATTTAATCTGCAATGGTAGGTTGTCAAATAATCAAAATTCAAATCTTGAACATCAATTTTTAACATAACACTGTACTTTTGATATTCTTTTAGCAATGACAGGCCAAAAAAATTCTTTTAGCAATCAAAGGCCAAAACAATAGAATTACACCCATTTATTAAATGTAACACCCACCTTTTATTCATCTTGAACATTCAATAAGTTTTCAAATAGTCTTACAGCAGCTAGCATTTCTGTTTATCAAGAAATATTAAAGCATGGAAAAAATTTTACAGATAGGAATTATTTAAAATTATTTTTTTAACATGTCTAAATACTTGTTTTGGGATTGCACATTTATTTTTAAAAAAGGCACATTTACTTTTAGAAAATGTTTCTTTTGAAGGCCAATTGTCTATGTTTAAGATTTTAGCAATAAAGAATTAAAGAGTTTGTTTCATTTAAAACGATGCATAAAGAAGTATCATTATTAAAAAGTTTTTTTTAGCTGCTATCAAAAAAATTTTTTATTTGAAATGATTCATTTGAAAATCGTTTTCCAAAGTTCAAAAATAAAAAAAATTATTTTTCATTTTAAACACATTCACTTACTGTAAATACCAATTAAATAAATTTTATATCATTTTAAAAGATCAATAGAGCTTAATTTGAGCTTTAATTAAAAGATTTGAAACCAAAAGTCGCTTGGTCTTCAAAACTTACAGCTTTGCAAACAGAACTTAAACACTTGGGAAAAAAAAAGTTTGCAGTTGATCAAATAGAAAAAAAGTTCTCAAAAGAAAGGTTAAATTATATTTGAAACACGAAGTTATCTTCCTTAGAGTTACAACCAATTTTGCTAGTGCCATTTTGACTATTGATAATTTTTGGATCTACATGTTGTTGTGAGTTGATACATGAACATAATCAAAAATAAAATAAGATCCTCTCTCAACGTTAGTTGTGATAGTTGTTTAAAATTAAAGATCTTAAATAATGAACTTGATGTAAAACTTGATGTAAATCATGTTCAATCAAC
Organism: Hydra vulgaris; assembly: GCF_022113875.1. NCBI lineage: Eukaryota > Metazoa > Cnidaria > Hydrozoa > Anthoathecata > Hydridae > Hydra > Hydra vulgaris. The sequence continues at coordinate 44,377,941 of NC_061165.1, forward strand.
TTATCTCCGCAAAGTCAAGAAGTTCATTACAGTCAAGGAAGCTACTTTATTGTGGTTAGAACCCTCTCTCAACTCTTTAACTCCAATATACCAATTTTGACAAACAAGGTCTATGCACAGTGGAACAAATTGAGTGTGGTACTCCAGGGACAAAGTGGGATTTAACTTGGAATTTTTCACTTGACAAGCAAGCCCTCTACAACTTCACCACTATCGTGTTTTAAATAGAATAATAACTTCATTTGCAAGTATAATAAATATATATTTTTAATATTTTGTTCAAAAATGTCTCATTAAAATGAATGCAAGATTTGCCAATATTCCCACTAATACCACTACACAACATCGAAGTTTTTTTAAAATTATTTATTAGTTTATTTACTTTACAATATGTAAAAAACAAAGACATTTAAATATCATTGAATATCATAAAGTATTAACAATTTGATAATAATCTACATTTTAATACACTTGCATCCTTGTGGATCAGTAAGATTTTTAAAATAATTTAAATAAAAATACTCACTAGTTATAATAGGTTCCTAACTCCTAACCTAACTGAAAACCTAATGTAACTGCTAAAAACTTACCGAAAGAAAAAATGGCTGAAAATAGTAATAAACAATCCAACAATTGATACACCACAACCAATCCAGGTAACAAAATTAAGGCCAAGAGATTCGGTAATTGATTGATCAATGTTTAATATTTGTGCAAAGTTTGTTAAATGATTGCAATGGCATTCTATCTTTGATGAAGAAATAGAAATAGTGTTGCATCCAGAAGAAGACCATTTCTGTTCTATACAAACATGTCTAAATATAAATTGTCGTCATCATCATCATCATCATCATCATCATCATCATCATCATCATCATCATCATCATCATCATCATCATCATCATCATCATCATCATCATTCTTATCATCATCATCATCATCATCATCATCATCATCATCATCATCATCATCATCATCATCATCATCATCATCATCATTATCATCATTATCATTATCATCATCTTCATCCTCATTATTATCATCATCATCATCATCATCATCATTATCATTACCATCATCATCATCATCCTCATCGTTATCATTATCACCATCGTCATCATAATAATCATCATTATCATCATTATCAACAATAACAGCATCATAATTATATTCATTTATATGTATAATATGTTTATATATTTTCATCCTGGAATACAAGTGCCATATTCCACATTTTTGAAAAAAATGAGTTACAATATATGTACCAATCATCTCTTTTCCATGCACTTGTTATAAAAAACATGTCAGAAAGTTCTTTTTATGATTTTCATGATGAACATACAAAAAATAGGTGAATAAAAAAAATAGGAATATACAACTAATAGAAAAAGGGGCACTCTAGTAATTCTTGTGACATTAAATGCACTAGTGTAGACTTATAGAAGCACCCTATTTATTTACATGATACTAATTTAAATTAAATAAATTATACAGTTTATTGATGTTGAGTTCTTTGTTATTTAATCAATTTAACTTTGCAATCACCAATTAAATATAAATTTAACTAATCATCACATAATTATCAATTTTGCATATGACAGTCAACTTTATTAATCACTGTCTGAATTTACTTTGAAATTTCTTCAAATTTGTGTTGAAATTGGATTATCTAGTTTATCAAAAAAAAGATTTTATTAAATAATAATTTAATAAATTTAACTTAAACTCTTTTAAATTAAATTTATTAATATAACTTGTCATAAAGATCCTTTCTCATATATGGGAATCGCAGATGATGTCAATCAGTGGAGTTTATTAATTTATCAAAGTGCATTATAAAGGCTGTTCTTCTATTTAATGGAAACATGGTATCATCAATTCCAATGGTAACACTGAAAGAAAGGTATATAAACATGAAAGTATTGCTTAGTTCTTTAAATTACAACCAGCGCAATTGGTTGAAATGTGGGGATTTAAAGGTTATAACTATCATATTAGGGCTCCAAGGGAAGAATGCAAAATTTCCATATTTTTGTGCCTCTGGGTTAACAGAGTAGACTGAGCATTTTGCTAAGTAGTGTGGCCACCAAGATAAGAATTCCCTTCAGAAAGTTAGTGTCAAGAGCCTTTGGTAGAAGCACATCGAGTTTTCCTTCCACTATTTTATATATAATTGGGATTAATGAAAGCTTTTTTTAAAAGTATGGACCATACTGGCTCTGGACTTTTATAATTGTCAGACAAATTTTCTCCATAAGCAAATCCTTGAAGCAAAGTTGATTGCAGATATCTTTTTTGGATCCAAGAAGTAATCATATATGAGAAGTTTATATCAAAATTGGCCACAATTGGAAGCCTGGAATGCTTTCAAAGGTGTTGTCTACATTTTTTAAGGTAACTTCAAGCCAGAAATATTTTGTTAAAAGCATGGTAGCCAAATTTCAGGAATTGGCTTACCGCATGAGTGTCAAGTTGTTCTTTTTGGACTCCCACATTGACTACTTTTTTGCAAATCTTGGTGCATACAGTGAAGAGCAGGTTAAAAGGCTCCATCAGGACATTTGTGCAATAATTTTATCAACCTCGGTATTGACTATGTTTAATGGTCATGTGAATTTTATGGTGACTATGGGTGCTCAATGAAACGTCATATTCATGGTGCTGCTCATAAATGAGAATCACTGAAAAGACAATTTAAAGAGTGAGAGATATTTAATAATTGTAAGTCTGCTTTTATATTGGGCTTTGTTTAATAATTTTGTAACATCCAATATTTTCTGCATGATTAAAGTTTAATAAAAATTGTATATTTTGCTGCTGGTATATTGATGTTTTCCTATATTATTATCTAAAGCAAAAAAAAAAAATTCAAAGTTGTTACCCCTTTCTTTTTAAAAAATCTAAGATATATTTCCCATTTACCTTATTCAAATTACTGGTATCTATAGAAAAATTCTCTGAAGAAGAGTTGTATTTAATTGTTCAAAAATAACTTCAAAATCTTCAAACTTGCTTTCAAATATTTTTATTTCCAAAAAGTGTCTTGTTTAAAAATAAAATATTAAAGTTAAATTTTCACATTAAATTTAAACTGTTTTATTCATCTTCAATATATCAAGAGATATTAGTAAAATGTACCTTTCAAAGAAAAAGTAATGGAAAAGTTAAATTTCCAAAAGAAATCCATGGATTAAAAACTAATTCAAATTTCCATGGATTAAAAACTAATTCAAGAATTTTTTTACTCCTAGATGAAAAAATCAATGACCTTAAAGCCAATGGTTAAATATTCTATTTGCAATAATATTGAACTTTGTAAGTCTATTTTTGAGTTAAAGCCTGAATAAATACTTGACCTAAATCTAATAAATATATAATAATAGCATTCTAATATAATATCTTTTTTTAAACATCTTCACTACCAACAAGGCTGCAAGCAACCACTATTAAAGTTGGAAGTTAATGTAAGAAAAAGCATAAAATTTATAGAGCAAGATAATGATAGACAGACAACTTAAAAGATTGCAAATTAAATAAATCAGGAAATCAAGATGAAGGAAGTAAATTACAAAGAACTAGACAAAAAGAATTATTGGAGCACATAGGTATAGTCACAGAAAAACTTGATTGAACAAATCACAAGAACCAATTTTAGAACATGGCAAAAGAAATGCTAGCTCTTTGATCAGTGCAAATTATAGCATTTACAGAAAAAAGAAAGGGAAGCAACATTACGACAATGTGATAATAGTTGGAGGTTGGCTGCAAAAGCAGATCAAACTATGTTTGCTATGCCTTTTTGCACCTTGTTTAAAAGAGAATAGACATCTTGGAAGATCCGCCCCAGATATGGCAACAGTAATCCATACAAGGATAGATTTGAGATTTATAGAAAAAAGCATAGAATCTAGAGTGAGAAAGTAGCAAGCACAATAAAGAGATGCAATGATATTTTTGAAATTAATTTAGTATATGGTTTCCAAGAAAGAACGGAAGTAAGAGTTAATCCTTGAAGATGAAGGGTAGATGACTCATCAAGTGTTCATAAAAATAAAAAGATCAAGATTATTGCAATAATGATTAGCTGAAAAAAATTTTTCAGCTAATCATTATTGCAAAAGAGTTTTATCTGAGTTTTCACCAGCCAATAAAAGCTTCATGCTGTAGCAGAGATGAAATCTTTTCCGAGCTTAAATGACTCTCTAAGCAATCAGAGAGTGTTGCCTTCTTATCAAGACAAGAATAAATTATAGTATCATCAGCAAACAATGCCACCTTAAATGTGAGAATTTCTTTGAGATCGATAATATAAATTAAAAAGAGTATATGGCCAAGAATGAAACCTTGAAGAACATATGAAGTTACAGGATACGAAGAAGAGTGCTGTCCATTGAGGACAATTTTTATACTACAATTGGTAAAGAAGGATTCAATAACTTTAAAGATGTTACCTGATTGTAAGAAAATGTAGAAGATCAGTATGTAAAACTTTATCAAAAACTTTAGAAATGTCAAGAGCAAATCAGCTCTAGAACGAAAAGATCAAAATCCATATTGATGATTAGAAAGTAAGTTAGTAAATTTTTAGTAGAAGTTAGTAGAAGTGTTAGTTAATTAAAGATTTAAAAACCTTGCTTACTATAGAAAGAAGACTAATGGGACGGGAGTTAGAGGAGTCAGATTGCTCTTCAGAATTTTTGAAAATAGGGATAACAGATGCTGCTTTCTAACTGGAAGGAAAACAAGTCTTTGATAAGCACTTGTTAAATAGTTTTAAAAGCATAGACAACAGCTCCGGCAAACACTTCTGCAAGACCACAGGCTGTAAAAGAGTTTAAGCAGGAAATCACTTTAGATAAAGAAGCTGGAGTGATACAAAAATAAGGCAATGGATTAATCTCTTTGTCAACTATATCAGGAAGAATGCGACTAGTTGAATCAAGAGATGATATTGATGAGAAGTTCTTAGCAAACAATTGAGCTTTGTGTTTTAGTGTGATGACAAAATCTGAACCATATAAGAGTGGTTGGATAACAGATTTGCCTTTAAAGATACTGTTACTGATTCTCCAGAAGTCACTAGAGCCTAATTTTTAAGATTAAATACAAGATTTCATGACCTGAGAATAGCGGACTTTGGTGTTAGACAAAATCATTTTACAATGGTTTCTTGCAATAGTAAACAGAAAACTGTTTTCTGGAAAATTGTTTTGATGATAGATATGAAAGTAATGATTACAATTGGAAATTGCAGCAGCACAATGAGGGGAAAATGATTGAGAAAAGTGAGGCTTGATTGAAATTGCCAAGAAGGAACAAAAGATTCCATGCCAGCCTGAATCCAAAGGTTTAGGTAAGAAGCACATTTGTCAGCAGGAAGATGAAAGATTTCTACACAAGGGCAATCACAAAAAAATTCACGAAAAGAGTTCCAGTCAGCTTTAAGGTAGTTAGTTATAAGTGGTACAATGATAAGAGGATTCTGATGACAAAGAAGAATGAGATAATAGCTTTAGATAGATCAAACTGTGATCAGAAGCACCTAAGAGTGAATGTGAAGATACTGAGCACTGACAGAAATCAGAAAGATGGATCAGAAAGAAGACACAAGTCAAGTAAAGATCATAAGTCGAGGTAAATGATTCGGGTTGTCTGGAAAGCAAGTTAAAAGTTGACTGTTTGAGTTAGAGATTGAGAAAGGCAAAGGTTGTGGGCATTAACGCCTGCAGAGTCACTGACAATAAAGATAAGCCATTCAGTGTGATGAGCATTAAAGTCACCAACAACAAAGATATTGGCTGAAGGATTAAGATAAAGGTCAATTTGATTAAAATTAACATCGAAAAGTGCAATCTTGAGATGAAGGAGAGCAATATACAACAATGAGGCAATAGAGTGATGTGATGCTAAATAAAAGCGTATAAAAGTAAAGTTTGTGGATTCAAACCTAGTATTGCGACTAATGGGCGAATTCTTATAAATGTAAATGCCTAGACCAAGCATGTGACTATTGGAGTCTTTACGCAATAAGGAAAGATAACCTAAGATCAATACTAAGATCACAAAATGAGACAGCTGAACTCAAATTAGTCTGACAAAGAACAAGTAACTTGAACTTTGGAAGAGATAATTTAACAGAAAAAAAATTACTGTAAAGACCACAAATGATAAATTTAGTTTGCTTCGTGACTATTAGTGACCATTTGACAAATTTTATATGCCAAAGTTTTTAAATAATATTGGGCCTAGCCTGTAAGGGTTAGTGTTACGGTATAGATAGTATGTGGTTGAAATGTAGATATAGATTTGTATGTTATGTATATGTGGTTATCATGTGTGATTGAGTTTTCATTTTAGGATTCATATTTATATATGTATATATATAGAAGAGCAATTCTTATAAACTGGCTTTCGAAATGTTTTGTTTATGCATTTTTTTTCCTTGTTATTTTGTTATGGTCTCAAAATCACGTTTAATTCGGACCGTAGAGAAAACTTTACTTTTTGAAAATTTCGATTTAGATATGGTCTCAAAGTTACTTTAGTTTAATTTAATTTACTAGTTTAATTCAGACCATAGAGAAAAATTTACTTCTTAACAATATTTTTTCTCTCTTTGTGCATTGTTTTTATATCACAGCTTATATCATTGTTATATTATCCACAACTAGTTTTTTAACCACTCATTTGGCTTAAAATTATTTTATTACAATATTTAGTTAGTCTTATTACAATATTTGTTAATATATTATTTAACTGGTGATTTTCATATTATTACTGCTATCAAGGAATTTTTATGTTATATTATCTTGAATTGATTACTCAGCTTTGTTTTAACTTTCACATGCATAATTTTCATCTTTTATTATTATTCAGGAATTTTTTTATATCCTTCACTACATGTTTACATTTATGCCAGTGACATTTTTAATGTTGTTTTTTTTTGTTTTTTTTTTCGCTATCATAGATTATTCAATTATTGCTGTGATTTTGGGTTTCGTGGGTTGCTCATTTTCCTACACTTCTTATTGTTTATCGTATTTCGAATGAGGTATCTATGACAGCATTAGGGTTTATTGAAGACTATTGTTGTTTTGTTGATTTAAAAAAAATTTTAATTAGGTATACTGCTCTCTGATTGTCTTGGGTTTGTTTATGCTAATAGTAGCTATTTGGTTTTGTATGTCTTAAAATAAACTTATTAGTATTTTATGTTTTTATTAGAATTTTAATTCATTGTGTTTTCATGTTTTTTTTCGGTGGTATGGTGATTTATTATTTTTATTTTTGTTTGTTTAGTAGAAATATACTTTGAATATCATATTACCAAAACAATAATGGTACTTTACAAACTTGGGGATGGTTGGGTTTTGACTATTTGTATTAAGTCCTTTTTTACTGCAGTATGGAATAGGCATAAGTTGCAGGGTAAATGCATAAATGACATTCGGCTGACAAGATAAACTAGTTATAAGTATACTAGTTATAAGTGCTGATCCTCATCAAAACGCCAGTAATAATTTAGTGTTTATAAAACAAAGTTTGTTTTTTTTTTATTATTGTATTTTTTAAGTATTGTTAAGGTGCATTATCTGTCTTATTTGGTTTAAAAAATTGTAGAATACACTAACATAATATATATATATATATATATATATATATATATATATATATATATATATATATAGATAGATAGATAGATAAATAGATATATATATATATATATATATATATATATATATATATATATATATATATATATATATATATATATATATATATATATATATATATATATATATATATATATATATATATATATATATATAGATAGATAGATATACATATATAATACATATACAAGATTTCCATAAAGAATTTTGGTCTATAGTTATTGCAGTTTTGAGACTTTTTTATTGATTGGTTTAACAGATTCAATTTTTTAAATAATAAGGAATATAACAGTAGCGAATGAGATAATAAATAGTTTAGAATAAATTGAAGAAATATCATTAGCAAGAAGTTTTAGAATTAAAGTTGGAATGATTTATGGACCAGAAGCTTTGCCATCATTTAAAGAAAGAATAACTGATATTATTTTAACAGTTGATGTTTGATGTCAAAGTTTAATATTTTTAAATACTTATAGAAGTCAGTATGGGATGAGTAAATATTTTTTTGCAATTCTTCAGGGAATAAAATAAAGGAGTTAAAAAGTTTCAAGATTTTACCTGGCTTATGTATGATAATCTTGTTTGAATATATACAATGAGTATAAGATATCATTTAAATGTATGTTCAAAAGAGTTCAAATACTTTCTCACATAGCTCTCTAATTATTGCTATTAGTAGTTAAGTAGTCAAACAAGTGATTTTGCTTCTTCAAATAAATGTTAAAAGTAAATTTCTATAGGTTTTGTAAGTTTTTTCAAGAATTAGTTTGTGATGTAAATTTTTTGTTTTAAGAAACATCTTAAATATTTTGTTTTATTTTTTTATTGAGGTTTAAATTGCTAAAATAATCAATGGGTTGCCATGGTTTAGAGCCCCGAGTTAAGCCATTATTACTTAGTTTTTTTAAAGGTGCTTTGTTAGAAAAGAGTTAAAGCTAGTGAAGAAATTTTCATATGATTTATTTGTATTACCATTTATTTGTATTACCATTAGAAACTTTGATTACTTTATCTCAGTTTATTTCCAGGTTATCATTCCTGAAATTTTTAGAAATTAAATTATAAAATTTATTTTTAATTAAAGTACTTGAATGATTGGTAATACTTGTCAGTAAGGATATAAACAAACATTGTTTGAAGCAATGGCATTCAAATACTCCGTGACTGAATAATCTGAGTATGCTTTTAAAAAATCTATATTAAAATAATCTGTTATAAAAATGGCTTTTTTTTTTAACAGCAAGTTTTTCAAACATAATAGATTGATATGAAACATTAAATTTATTAGTATCCATTTTAAGATAGCGATAAACACCCTATGATATAAGACTTTTTAGGGAAAATGATATCAACAAACACAGACTCTAAGAATTGGGGTTTATACATAAGTAAATCATTTCTAGATTTATAAATTAGTTTTTTAAAAATATAAATTAGAGTGCCTCCAAATGAAGTTTTTATGGGAATATTTTTATAAACATATCCATTAAAATTTATTGGAGTTGATGGGAGTAAATCAGATTTCAGCTTTTATAAGTTATAAGATAAAAATTTCATTTCATTCATTAAAATGTTTAACTATTGAAGCAATATTTAAGTGAAATAGAGAAAAACAATTATTGATGTTTGAAGAGTTAAAATTGTTGATGTCTATGTCTATGTCAATTGATTGGGTTCTCAACTATGTTCATATCAACACCGTTATTATTATTTCCCTGATAAATAAAGTAATTATTAAGTTGATTAAAAGTATCAGATTTTCGGGAGCAAGGAATGAGGGAAAGGTCATTTGGCAGATCATTGAGATGTAATATATTGCCAATTGAAGTTTGAACATGTAGTTCATTATCCGATATATAACATAAAGGAAAATACTGTTGCAGCATGTAATACAGAGCCAAAAAGTAATGGAAAATTTTTTTAATAAACTAAAAATATTATTATTCAAACAAAATTTTTATCAAAAATTTTGCATAGTTTAGATATAACAGTAGAAATTAGTTTAGAAATAAAGATACTGATAACAAAAGACTATATGATAACATAACATATAATATAATATAATATGAAGTTTATGTTAAAAATATTAACAATAATAACAGATAATAATAACAACAAAAATAATAATAACAATCACAAAAATAGCAATAGTAATAACAATAATGACAGTAATAACAAAAGTAGTAGTAGTTATGTATAATGTAAATATAAATACAATAAATATGAATAACACTCATTAATAAAATATGCAATGATAAAGTTAAAAATAATGTAATTAATAATATGATAAAATAGATATGTAACAGAGAAACTAAAATGAGAATAAAAAAAAAGAAAATCAAAAGAAAAGAAAAAATACTAAAATAAAAATAAAAAAGTAAATACAACTTCAAATATAAGAGAAAAATCATTAAAACTTAAAAAGCTTCTTAAACTTCTTTACTTTTTATTCTTGTTTATGAATGGAAGTAATAAGACTTGCTTACGAATGGTAAATAGTTTAAAATTTTTTTTCTAAATTTGAATTTCTTAGATTTTTTCCCCCTTGTTTTCTGTAAGCAGGCATATTCCACCGCATTTAATTCTAACCCTTTATTTAATTGGTTACTTATTTATTGAACAATTTTAGAAACTTTTTTTTAAACAAAAGTTTTCTTTTTGGCTTTAATTTGCTAATGCCTTTATCTTCTTTTATAATAATAATTATTTTTTTTTTATTCAAATAATTTTATTCCTTTTTTATTATTATTATTTTTTTCTTTCTTACTATTAACCATTAGATAGACACATCCGCCATTTTGCGACCACCTTGCACTGATAACATATATCAATAATCTGATTCCTACATCTTAAGTAATCCTACATCTTTTATAATAATAAATTATTTTTTTATTCCTACATCTTTTATAATAATAAATTATTTTTTTTTTATTCAAATAATTTTATTCTTCTTTTATTATTATTAATTTTTTCTTTCTTACTATTAACCATTAGATAGACACATCCGCTATTTTGCGACCACCTTGCACTGATAACATATATCAATAATCTGATTCCTACATCTAAAGTAAACTAAAAGACTGTGCATTTTGGTGATATTATAGCATATGCCAATTATCTATCCCAAAATTTATAATATTTTAGAAGACTGTTCCGCTTGCTAAACTCTCTGTGAAGAGACAATAAAAAACACCTAAAACTGGTCTTCTATAATGTTACCATCCAAGAGCCTCATGAAACTGCAAGTGGAAAATGCTTTCTATGATTTAATTTTATTCAATAACAACTATGTTGTAATTCCTATATTAGTTTCAAATTGAAAAACAAGGAGCATGTATCTGAGATTTGTAATAAAAATGTGCCAAAAACTTTATTATGGTGTAAATACTTAAACTTCTTTCTGCTTAAGATTCTCCTAAAGAGTTGTATATTTTTACATCCCCAGCTTAAAAATAACTTAAAATTGTTAATTGAGTATTTCACCAACTTTACACCATGTTGCTTAATAAACATACTGTTTAAAGAGTTTGAAGTTCACTGTATCACTGCTAAATATTATTTTATCTCTAGACTTGTACACAGTTAAAAAGCAAATATTATACCTTACAATTTATAAAAATATTGAATGATTAATCTTTATTGGAAAGTATGCAAAAAAGTTTTCTTTTTTAGAGTATTTTGTAAAATGCGTATATGCGTAGAAACTGCAGTGTGGCAATTTTGAAGCATAGTGCATTAATTTCTTTTATATATAAATTAAATTTGTACTAAAAAATGAAACAAGAACTTTTGATCTATTTTCTATTTAAAATATGTTTTAAATTCTTTCTTCAACAAAATTTGAATATTGTATTGTAAATATGGTGATTTAAAATTATCTGTGATGATTGAAACACACAAAAGCTCTACTTTTTGGGAGATGGCTGTCAGAAATTTTTTTTTTTAATTTGTGCTTCACTGCTTTAAACATGTAAAAAAATTTTGCATTGAAAGCATCAAATGAAGTTCTATGTTTTTGATAAAACATTTAATTAGGAAACATAATCTATTCTTAATTTTATTCATAATTTTATATGAGTTGTTGTTGTTTTTTTCCACCATATTTAATAAAAAAATTTTAAAATTTGATATAAACCCACATTACCTTACTTATCTTGGCAATGTTTATTAATTGAACATGATTCAAAGCTTCTTAGACATTTTTGATATTAAAAATAATTTTTTGTAATTCATAAAAATAATGATAAATCATAATTTTTTTGACTTCTCTTATATATTTTATACAGAATTTAACAAACCTTCTATTTTATAATGGCTGCATGTTCTTTTGCCTGGATTGTTTGTTTCAGAGGTAAACTTGATAGAAATTGAACTGCTCAAATTTTTCACATCAATACCATTCAATGAAGCAGAAAGTATAACACTTTCAATAGTCCCATCTTCTTCCATGAAAAAAGATTTATTTTTAAAAATATATGAATATATTTGTACATATTTTTCAGTAAATAACTGCGATGGAAGAACAATATAATTGTTAAAATTTTTTAAATCATTTTTTAGATCATCACTTGATATAACAACACCAACTTTATCTTCATGTTCTTTGGAATAGATATATACAGAGTTATTACTTTGTTTCCTTATATACGATGAAAATCCTAAATTTTTTAACGATATATTAACATTATCAGTCTGTTGCCTTCCCAAATGGTCCAATAAATGTAAAAACTCTGTGGATAAATTATGAACCTTGTTAGTATTTTTAAATAAACTTGAATTTGAACTTAACATGTTATCAATAGAGCGTAAAATATATTCCAATACCTAAAAAAAATTGACTAACTTATGAAATTTGTATATCTTTTATTAATATATATCTGCAATGACATTTTGCTGCTGTAAATAACTTTAAAAAATTTGAATACAAACCATTTTTAAAGAAGATTTGAAAGTAATGATGTGTTTCAAAGTGATTGAAATTAATTGAATATCATATTCGGTAGTTAGGTTACCATTTTGAATAATTTGACTTAAATTATATGAAACATTTTGAATATTTGACTCTGTAATATCAACCTAAAGAAAAAGAAAAACAAATATAAAATATTTTTTGATTGTTAAACTAATTAATTAAGATTAACAATCTTTAATTAACTTTAAAAAAAAAAAGTTTCACATAATTACATATTCTTAAATATATTATAAAAGTGACTTTTTTGAAAAAAATACATTTTGCAGTGCATTCATGATATTACATCAGGAGTTTGAAGGCCATGTTTTCTTAATAATTCTTTATAATTGTTATATTTTCTTTATAAAAATATTCTGTAAATAAAATTTTTTTTTCTGGATATTTTTTTAAAAACAGAATTAGGGTCAGCATTCCTGCCAACCTAAAAGTGTTTGATTTTGAAAAAAAATTGCAGACCTCGTTTCTATGTTGTATGTTAAGACCTTTGTATCAAACTTTTTTTGCCAACCTGATGCCAACCTATATAAGATCGAGGTCGGCAAATTATTGCTGACCTCATTTTTCCTAATTCCGAGTTGGCAGTTTTTGCAAACTATAATTTTTATAACAAAATGTCTAATATACTATTTGAGAGAGTTAAACTATTTTTCAATAATTGATTATCAAAATACTTTATAAATTTATAAATTTAAACATTTATAAATTTATCTGAGGCTGGATTTTTGGGACTCAAAAAAGTTATACTTGTATCAGTTGGTGGCAGTGACAGTCTTAGACCTTTTGTCACACTTGTGCTAAATTCTTCCAACCGTTTATGACCATTATATATATTAACTGGATAATTACATGGAAAATAATAACAAATTAAATTCAAAATTAATAAAAACCAATGAAATATTTTATATACATACATCATAAAGTAGGAGCGCTTTGTTTACACAAATTTTTTTTATTTAACTTTCAATTACAAAATTACAACATTGGAAAATACAAAATATTTGCGCAAATTTACTTGCTGACTTTGCACGGTGCACAAACTCTCCTCCTCCTTCCTAAAAAATGTAACTAGTTGGTGGTAACTTGCTATTAAGCTTCCTAAAAATCCCTTTCTAAAAATCCTTACCTACAAATCGACATTATAATCATTCAAATGATTGCCATCATCCTCCCAAACTTCCATTAATTTCAATACATATATTCTACTTCTTATATATTCTTATATAGGCACAGATCTTTAGTGATTCTACAGTTTCAGGCTTGGCCAGGAAGGCGTGCGATTTCAAGTCTTAAAATGACCACGCACAGTTTTTAACAAATGCGCTGAAAAATTGGCTTTTAAATACGTTGAAAATAAATTACTTTGATACATTTATTAAGGCGGTTCATAAAAAACTTTTTTTTGAAAATGTCCACTCCAAGTTGTTAATTTACTTCAATGGAGTACTCATAGCTATATTCCAAATTTCATCAAAATCGGTTCATATCTTGACTCTCCTTCATTGATTTGAAATTTCTGACTTTGCGCAACAGGAATGGCCCAAAAAACTACAATACTTTTCACTTTATTACAAATTGAACAATATCAATGTTTTTGAAAAACAATAAAAGATGCAGAATTAAGTTATGAACAATAAAAGATGCAGAATTAAGTTATAAACAATAAAAGATGCAGAATTAAGATGCAGAAGTTATACAACATAGTCTATAGTAAAATAAAAAAATATTTTTTATTTAAGGAAATTATGACTATTTTGGGATAAAATCCTTCTTTGATTCCTGCTTTGGATATTTGGCGCAATTCACCATTGATATTTTTATTGTTGAATCCTGTCGTTTCGTAACTACTACCTTCTGACTGGCCTTTGTGACCTCCTTCACAGCTCGTTCAACCATTTGGGTGTGGCATTTAAATTTTGGTACAATGAGAGGTTCTGCTACCAGGGCAAACAATTCGCTATTTGACATGTTCCTAATCAAAGGAGGTTCTAGTATGTCAGTTTCACTCCACTTAATCATTAGCTGCCATTTGATGCTTTAAAATTCAGTTCAGGCACCCGGAAAAGACAAACAGAAGAAGCTTGATCTTGGTGATTAGCTCTGGCTTCAATGATTGTTTGAACAGTATCTATGCGGTCTGGCTTATGGGATGAGACTAGTTCAGATAGCAAAATATTTTCTCTTTGGGCATAAAAAGCGTTCCGTTGAATGCAGTGCTGTACAATCTCCTTCTTCTATTAACTCAGATCTTAGCATTAGGAAAAACAAATTTTGAGGATCATTAATCCCAAACTCACAGTAAACCACCTAGGAGCATAAACATTTACAATATATCCAGTCAAAATGTTTAAAACTGTTGATGGTTTTGTTGTACTTGCATACAGCCTACAGATACGGCATGCAGTTGTAAGCCACCTACTGTTGCTACATGATCCAATCTTCAGATGCTCTAAATCCTTATCAAGTTGCCCGGAAATGAGCGCTGATGTAATTCTCCACATGTATTTCTTGTCTGACGATCCTTCCAAACTTCTTTGGGCATTTTAGATAGAGGTTGAGAACGACCAAAGCGTTTGTATTTGATGACAGGATAATTCAAGACATCTGGTAGTAACTTGCTAATAGGTCCAGCAAAAATGTTTGCACCTGCAGTTGGACCATCCAACTCAATGTTGATGTACCTTAATGGCAACTCATTCGCGTGCAGAAGGCAAACATTCCATTGTAAAGCACGCCCAATGCTTACTTCAATCAAATGGTTTATTCCCCCTTCTGCTCCAACATTTGTGTTAGTGACATCACATGCCAAGGCTTTAATTTGATCAATCATGTTTTTTTTTTGTAGAAACTGGACGAGAGATTTAGAAACAGTTATAGCTTTACCATCGGTTGGTGATACATGACCCAGGAACTTTCCATCAGGGGGTGAAACTATTGTAACATGTTCCTCAGTTTTCCTTGATTGATAGTGTTTCTCACCTACTCTCTTTTGCGTTAAAGTCACATCTTTTCGACCATCATAACCAATTCCACAACACACCACTAATGGTACTGCATCGTCTTTTTCTAATATTGCATTAACAGCTCTGTGAACTTTTGATTTGTCAATTTTTTTGGGAATATTGTATATACGAAGAGTGGCAGATCAAATTATGCACCTTTGCTTCTGCTATCTGTCGAAGATCTTTTCCTCAATTCTTCAAAGCAACTTCTACAACACTAGCTGTAATTGAGGCTGAGGTCGATGTACTAGTTTATTCTGGAAGTCCAAATCTGTATTAATATAATACTTGTAGTACTGTTATCTTCCTCTGAGTTTTCGTCCTCATCCCTGCCAATTTTCACACTCACTGAAGCAACAGTTTCAAACTGCAATTCTCGTTGTTGTCGTTCTTTTACATCCCTGGTGTCGTTGGCTTTCTTACTTGATTCTTTCTGCTGTTGTTTTCTTGTAGCCTCTTTATCCACTTTACTACTTATTATCATCTTTCGAATAGATTGCTTATTTTCGAGAAAATCTCTCTCCATCCTAGGAACATTCTCATTATCAACAACTTCAAACAAACCAGAAATTCCTTTGCGAAACTCAACTATCTTATTTTTAAAAAAGTTTGAGAGATCATTGGGATTTGGACACTTTGGGTTCTTATACCTTCTGGCAGTTGGTATTTGAATTATACTTTGACGCTTTTCATAAACTTTTAGAACACGGTCCTTAATCGTGTTTTTTCTAACTGTTGGTAAGGATGCACATTTATAAATGCTTTCAACTTGTGACACAATAATTTCTGCAATAGTAGAATTATCAGGTTCTTTTTTTTCCAGAGGTTTCTACCATCCATTTTTGTTTCTCATACAAGAAGCTTCTAGCAATATCTAATTCTGTTAGAAGTACGCTTACAGGAAGTTCTGCCAGCTGACCAAAGGCAAGCTAATCTGTTGTCATTCAGGTAGATAAGTTTGTTAAACCTGTCATTATAATCTGTGAAAAAGAAACAATATTGATATTAAAATGCATACTATGAGAAAAACGTGGATCAAATAAAGATGTTAGTCATAAAATTATATCCTGCATCTTTTTTTTTTTTTTTAAACATTGAAATTCCTGCTTAATATTGTTCAATTTGTAATAAAGTGAAAATAATAGTAGTTTTTTGGGCCATTTTCCTGTTGCGCAAAGTCAGAAATTTCAAATCAATGGGTTGAGATATGAACCAATTTTGATGAAATTTGGAATATAGCTATGTTTACTCCATTGAAGTAAACTAACAACTTGGAGCGGACATTTTCAAAAAAAAGTTTTTTACGAGCCGCCTTAACGTTTATCTTTACTAACGTTTTATATTATTAAAACGCTTTCAAATTAAAGTATCATTGAAAGTTGTATATCTTTTTATTTATATTATTTAATTATATAAAAAATTTTTATAAGAAAAAATAAAAAAGGGAAAAAAAAAAAAAAAAAATGTTATAAGCGATGATTTTAAACAGCGAAAGTCTTTTTAATAAACTTTATATAAGAATCATTAAAGTTATTGTTGATAAGAAAAAAAAAGACAAACTTTTTTGAAAACCATTTGAATTGAATAACTTTGATTTTTACTTACGTTTTTATAACGCATTTAAATAAAGTAGCGCATTTAAATGAAGTAACTTCTAATGATTTTTTTATAAAAACATTAATGAATAATATATATTTTTTTAAATTTATATAAGTATTTATTTTTTATTATGTTTTTAAATAAAAAATTATATCAATTTTTTAAATAAACAATTTAATTATTTTTTCTTTTGTGCGAAGAACTGATAATAATATATTTAAACTTTTAAATGTGCATGTTTTTTAAACAATCGTCAGTTATATGTTGTTACTTTATTTATAAAGAGTTTCGCATAATATTATATTATAAAAATATTAGTAAAGATAAACAATCTAAAGTTATTTATTCCAAACGTAATTTAGATAATCTTATTGTTATCGCTTTTTATTATTGCTTAACTAAACGTTTATCCATTTGTGCACGTTTACACTGAGTTTTTTACCATACTTGGCCTTTCAGTTTTATTATAAATAGGATTTAGCATGTTATACTTTTGAACTCACGCAATAAAGTACTCTCAAACCTCTTTTGCTTTATCAGCTTAATTAGTAATAAGATCGACAGTTTTTATTTGATAAATTTACTGTAGTAAAGGATAAACCTTATACTATTTTTGAATTAGTAAAGTAACTTTTAAAGTCAGGTAATTTTGTTGGAAGATTTCAGGCACCCCCCTTTAACAAATCCATAAGTATTGTTGAAAATCATATCCTTACCAAAACCTAACCCTGAAACTTATGGTTAGGCTCGGGGATGGTTTAGGTTTAGCTTAGAGTTTGGTTTGGGTATGGCTTTCAATAAAATAAATTTTATTTTGGGGTTCAGGGTTAAAGTATAATTTTCAATAAATGTTATGCGTAAAACATGACTTGTTTGTTTGATGAGACTTTCTAAAGAAAGGTGCCTGAAATACGTCTGCCATTTTGTTATATATTATGCATTATAATAATAACACATTTTTTATGTACTAATTTAGGAAAGAATTTACTTTTATGGATTGAGCAATGTCTTCCACCCGCAACTATAATCACAAAAATTAGCAGGCCCTATTATTATTCAAAAAAAAAAGTTTTTCAAAATTATGTGATGTAGGTACTCAAAATTAAGCGAAATTTTATAAAAATTTCAAAAATAGTAATTTTTTCATATAAAAATTTTTATTTTATATTTTATTTTATAATAACTATAGTTTTTTAACTAAAAGTGTAAAAGGTGCATTTTTACATGTTTTTCAATAACAATATTTTTTAGCATTATGATTTTTATAAAATGATTATAATTTTCGAATTTTTTATAAAATTTCGCTTCTTTTGAGTACCAGGTTGACCTACTTTTAAAAAACTAATTACTGGTAATTTTCCTAATAAAGTTGTGCCCTTTAAATCTATCACAATCATTCTCATATTTGATAGTATCAATATTAATAACTATTAGCAATGTTTAGAGCCTGTAACAATAAAAAAATTTTAAGACCCACCCTAACATATATAGCTTTAAAAATATACATTTTACATACAAAAACTAAAAAAAAATACATACCGATGCAAAAAACGCACTAAAACATATAACAATATGAACTATACGCTACAATACTCAATATACAATACACAAGAATACAAAAACAGAAAACAAAAACAACAACAAAAAAACAAACGTCCCTCAAAATAAATAAAACATTTTTTTTTTTTTTTAATCTCTTGAAAAACAGAGTAACTTCTATATTTTAATTTAATTTTTTTTAATGAACTCAGTGTTTTTAAAACCAGCAAATACAAGTGTAAGCTTTGTTGCTTCTATGCAATTGTGCATAGAGACTTGGGAAAATTATTTTGGACAAATTGCTAAAACCACTTTGGGCATCAATTTTTTAAATTAAATTTAATTGTCTTCAATATATTTTATTTAAATTAAACTGTTTTCTTTTAAATTAATTATAATTTAACAAGCAATGGATTTATGGTTTGCGAAAAAGTTTGCATTTTACTAACTACCAGAAATTTAAATTAAATTTTAATTAATTAATAAAAGAAATTAAATTAAATCTTAACTTGACTTAAAAAAAACTTAAAAAAAAACTTATTGCTAAAGAAGCAAATAAATCTTCATAAAAAAAAAATTACGAAAACAAAATTAAAATAACTAAAATATCAAAAATTAAATTAAAACTTAACTGAAATTAATAATAAACTACAAGGTGTCAGGACCCATATAATATGGGTTGTGGTAAAACTAATCCACACCTGACTATTTCTAAACTTGTTCCTAATTTAGTCTTTATGCTTAAATTTATTTTAGTAAACAGGAAAAAAAAAATCAAGTGTAAAGACTAAATTAGGAACAAGTTTAGAAATAGTCAAGTGTGGATTAGACTTACCACGACTCATATTGTATAGACACCTAGTAGTTTATTATTTATTTCAGTTAAGTTTTAATTTAATTTTTGCTATTTTAGTTATTTTAATTTTGTTTTTGTTATTTTTTTTTTTATGATGATTTATTTGCTTCTTTAACAATAATTTTTTTTTTTTAGGTTTTTTTAAGTCAAGTCAAGATTTAATTTAATTTTATTAGCGCATTTTTAAAATGTATACAAATTTTTAAACGTTTTGACAGCCATGGTCAAAATAACTAAAATCTAACAGTATTTGCATGGTCATATTATGACATGAAATTGCACGCCTTCCTGGCCAAGCCTGCAGTTTTTACATATTTTCTTTAATAAACTGCTCCGGAAGAAATAACCAGTTTGTTTAATTTATTTTTAAACTTAAGAATTTGTGAAATGAACAATAATCAAAAATGTAATCAAAACTATTTAATAAAAGTAATAAAATTTATCAAAATTTTTTTGTAAATTTATTTAGCAAAATATTGTATTACATTTAAATTTTAATATTATACTGTTTTACATTTATTAGTATTCAAGCATTACTTTTATATAGTTGACTGAGCAATTTTTATTGACAACATGCTAAGCAACTCAAGACTTGCACTTTTTGAAGGTGCAAATCCCACTTATTTTTTTAAATAGTACTCTACTTAAATGAGAGACAAATGCTTATTCATGGTAAAATAGCACAAGTAAGAACTTTTGTCTCAATTAAAAAAAAAAGATAAGTTTTGCAAGATTTGGAGTAGTGATAGAACATGTTGCTGATAGTCAAAATGTTCAAAACTACCCTTTTAAATGTTTAAAATCTTGTATCAATCCTTTGGAAGTACAATACTCAACCTTTTTTTTTTTGATTCAGCAACTTTGTTTAACAAAGTTCATGTTTTAGAGTTTAGGGATGAGAAAGAGAGAGAGTTGCAAATAAAATTATAAATATATATATATAAAAAAAAAACAATAATATTGTCACTATCCTCATTAACTGTATGGGTCCCTTTTGGGACATTGGTTGAGAGATTAAATAAAAAACAATTTAACATTTAAAAAATGTAACAGATTCTATGAAAAATATTTTTTGTCTTTTTTTTTGTAAAATTGTATTTTATATTAAATTTTTATCTTTTTTCTCTTTTGTCTTCGCTGTTTTTATCTTTATTTCTACTTTTTATATTTGATAAAATAAATAAAAATTTAATTTCCTTCAAAAAAAAAAAAGTTTTTTTTTTTGAAGGAAATTAAATTTTTATTTGTTTTATCAAATATAAAAATTTTTAGTTTAATTTTCATCACTTTTAACTGAATAAAAAAATTTTTAGTTTAATTTTCATCACTTTTAATTGAATAAAAAAATATAATACAAAAAAATTTTAATTTTTTTTGTATACTATATAATAAGTCACATAGCGTGATTCTAGAAAAAAGAGAAATAACAAGAATAATGAAAATATTTTCATTTATTAACAAATTATATAGCAAATTAACTATTATATTATTGAATAGTAATTAAATAGTAATAGTATTAGTGATATTATTGAACAGTAATTATGATATTATAAGCTATAATCTACATGTTATAAACGCAGATAAAATTAAAATAAATTAACTAACTTTTGATATATCATAAAGTAACAACGTTGTTCCAGATTTTGGGGGACAGTTTGAATGTGAAAAATGTTCCCACTCTGGCATTTTATTGGAATTATTTATTACACAATGTTGTTCTAACATAATACTGTTGTTGTATACACAAGGTAATGTATATACATTATTAACTAAAGTGATAGGAAGTGTATACAATCCTGTTAAACTTTCTTCTCCAACTGTTTCTTTGGTACAGCAATCTAAATATATCCCAACGATGCAAAATGTTTTTAAATAATGATTTTGAAATTTTAATTTGACATTTTATAATACTTATACTCAATAAAAAAAAATTTAAATATACAAACATAAAACACACTCATTCAAACATTAACATAAAAAATCATGATTAGTCTTACCACATGGTGTTAAAGAAACTTCTGGTAAATTAAGATTTAACAGTTGTTTACAGTTTTCAATTTTATTTGGATTCTCTACTTGATAAGTAAATTTTACTAATACACTTGTGTTTCTAATAGAAATAATGCATATTTAAGACTGTATTTAAGTACAATACCCTGAAAAAGTAAATAAATTAAACCAACCCATAAAACTGAACATCCTTGTTTGTAAACATAGCAGAAACAAAGATCTTTTTCAACTAAAAAATAATAAAGATTGAATATACTTATACTTTATTTAAGCACCTGTTTTTATATACATAAACAAGTAAACAAAAATAACATGAAATAAACATAAAAAGAGAATAATTATGACACTAAGATATATAGAAGAATTTATATTTTTTAACATTTTCAAAATCATCTTTTTGATGTCTATGCAATATTTCAGACATCTTTTTGATGTCTATGCAATATTTAGACCTTTGAGTCTCACCTGATCAAGCAACTTTGATGTCATTTTACTGTATTCTAAACTTGATTTGTTAACATATTGATCAGACCACTGACTACCATAAAAAGTAAATTTTGCTAATGCACAACTGAAATCTGAAGGATAAATAACAAGTATAATATTACATGAGAAACTAACAAGTATAATAATACATAAAAAATACATAAATTATATACATATAAAATGCATATAAAATCGTAAATCTGTAGTTCTGAGAGATTTACAACATTTAATATCTAAAATGTTGAACAAATGTTATAAAAACAGCGCTACTGGATCATTTTTCAATGAGGTAAAAGTTTGTCAGTTTCAAAAACTATTTTAATCAAAACATGTTATTTTAATGATTTATCTCAATTAGAAAACATTAATATTAAAAAATATATAAATGAGCTGCAACTCCAAAACATTGTTAACAAGACTGAGAATGTAGGTTATTCATTATCCAATAGTGTAAATATTGAGGATTTAAAAAAATATTAAAGATAATTTATATAAATGAAACTCTCAAAGAAAATGTTTTAGAGACATCTTTATTAATTAACAAATAAAAAATGCCAAAAAAGAATTTTAAAAACTCAAGAGGAAAAATTTTCTGGTTCTGTTGTAATTTGTTTTTATTTATTAAAAAACTTAACTTTAAGAAGATTATAAACATAGGTAATCTGAAGATCTTTGAAGGAACATTTTGAATCAACTTATAAATGGACCAATCTAGAATTTAACATTAAATACAAAAAATATGATATGGTATATAAAAATGGTAAATCTGTAGTTCTAAGAGAAACTCTTTGATTAATTTCCTGTCTAGGTAAGAAAAATAATTATGCTAGGTAAGAAAAATAATTAACGCAGCCAATCCTAGAAAAATCAACTTTATAGTAAAACATTCTTTCTACCTAAAAAGTGCAATTTATATTACTTAATGTTTACTACACACATTTGTTATTGTTGAACAACAAAGCAGTTTAGTTGGATGTATCTTGAAGTAGTAATGGCATATGATCAGTTGCCCATTATTACTATGTTAGTGTTATATATAGTCAATGTTGTTGAAAAAGATTAGCTTAATCTTTTTATTTATCTCTAGCTCCTGCTTCTGTTACAAGTAAGTTGTTGTACTCACTTATACTTATTAAATTGATTAATTAATTTTATTGCATTTTTAATTTTCTATTATTTATCTCTAGCTCCTCCTTCTTCTGTTACAAGTAGGTTCTATTTAACTTTTGGTTTAAGATTTTTAGGCCCAAGATTAGCCAAATAGATGAAGTTGATTGTGCATACTCAATTTCTTTAGCAATTTATTGGCCCGCTCTTGATAACATCAACAAAACATGAAATTAAAACAAAGCATTAACTACAAACGAGAACAACAGTTTAAATAAGAGATTGTCCATCAGTTACACAAAATATATTCTAAAAACAGATGTAGGAGATATTAAGCTCTTTTAATCGTCAATTTTCATTAAACTTAATAAGCTATTTTGATTTTTTATATAAATTAAGGGAAAACTCTTGATCTTTTTTGTTTTGATTATTGTGAACGTTTGCACTATGTAATTTAGAACAATCTTTAAGTTTTCACGCACAACTAGGGTTGCCAGACATGTTTATTGTGAAAGTTTGCATCATGTAATTTATGGACAATCTTTAAATTTTCAAGCACAACTAGGGTTGCTAGACATCCAGCAAAGGAGGATATGTCCTTCTTTTTTATTCTTTGTCCTCTGTATAGCAGGTAAAGCTGAAAACATTTGAAATGTCCAAAAATTCTTAAAACTGCATAATTTGTATAAGTATTTTTTTAAAGTTCTATTATTAAATTAGATTTATTTATAACTCATTTTGCACATTTTTCCATTTGTATTGCATTGATTATTTTGTCTTACAATATCTTAAATCATTCAATTGTCAAACAGTATGAAAAGCAAAAATCAAAACAATAAATGTTGGAACATAGTATTATTTCATTTAAAACTGTTCTCAAAGCTGTATAATTTTTCAAGTTCTTTTGTTGTTCTATAGAACAGCAAAAAAATTAAAAAACTTAAAAAAGTTTAGATCTATTCTTTTTTAATTAAAACCTTTAGCACATATTTTAGCACATTAAGTATGTCCTGTCTACGCACAACTGAATGCTAATAGAATTCTGCTCAAAATTTTCTATAGGAATGAGTTTATATTTAAAAATCAATCAATTGAAACAATTAAAATACAATTATTTTGAAACAATAAAAAATACAATTCATTTTATAATGATTTAACTTGAAAAATATATAATCCTAATAAATCTGTTGCTTTATTGTTTCTGACAGCAAATTTTTATATATTTTTTAAACTATTTTGGGCACATTTTTTAACTCATTTGTCATTTAGTTTACATTTACATGCAACATTTAATTACCTCAAATGTCAAAACAATGTTATGAAAAAATGTTATAAAAGCTTAACTTCAAGTGGATTTTCTGATTATGAACATACAGGAATATGGTTATCTAAAGATGAATCAGCGAAGGAACATCTTATAAACATATAAATCAGCATATAAATGGACACTTCAGGGTTAACAGCATATAAATGGTTTTAACAGCATAAAAAACAGCATATAAATGGACACTTCTAGAATTTAACATTAAACACAGAACCTCAATGAAGATTTTTTCAATAAGGAAAAATGCAGATTGCAAATAATTTTGAAATTTATTGTAGAAGCAGTATTGTTTTTAAGTGAACAAAACTTAGCTTTTAAAGGCAATAACAAAAAACTCTTTGCACCAAATAATGATAACTTTTTAGGAGTAATTGAATTACGTTCCTATTTTGTTTTACAACTGAAAGTGTATTTAAAATCAATTACTCAAACAGAAAATAAGTTATACCATATTTTTTCGTAAAAATTCAAAACAAAATTATCTTACAACTAGTTTTAAGAGTTTTACATATAACAGTAAGAAATATTTAATCATCAAAATAGTTTTCCATAATGATAGATTCTACACTGGATTTTTTGTAAAATTACCAATTGTCCATCATTATTCGGTATGTCAAAATAGTGGATCAAAAGTTAAGTGTTTAAAAAATTTTCTAAAGCTTCGTAAAAATAATGCAACAACCAAAGAAAATTTAGCAAGTGTGGTTATTGATCCAGATCCAAGCTTATCAATAACCACACTTATGTGGTTATCCAAGCAATATGAAATATATATATATATATATATATATATATATATATATATATATATATATATATATATATATATATATATATATATATATATATATATATATATATATATATATATATATATATATATATATATAATAATAATATATAATAAAAATATATAGAAGTAAAAATTCAAATTTTAGAAGCCAATAACAAAGCATAATATACTCTGTGTGGTGAACACAACATTAATTTGTTGATAAATGATAGTGTCAAAAAAAACTTTTAAAAGTCAGAACTACTTCCCTACGTTAAATAATTTATACGATCTTTGCTGCAATAACAAAGCAATGGGCTATTCAAGAAAAATAAAAAACTAATCTGAAGACACCAAGCAATAATCAATGCAAGCGAATCAATGGGAATATTACTTTAAAACTATGAAAGACATGAAATGATTAAAGAAATTTGCCTTGTGCTAGATGAATTCGAAAATAGCGACTTAGATTGTAAAAATAATGCATCTTTAATAAAACAATTAAACTCTCAAAAATTTGAGAAAGTTATCAAAGCTTCACATTTTTAGTTATTTGCTTTATCAAAGGATATCGTAAATAATATTGCAATACAACATACAAAGGCTACACTATTATCACTTGATGATTTTTAAAACAATTTTGAACAGATTATAAAAGAAGCACAAAAAGGTGATATAGAGAATTTAGAACTCATTTAAAAAAGGAATTTGGAAGAATTATAATTAAATGTATGTTTCATATATCGAATAATTTTAACAATACTTATTACGATTTCTTATTGTGAACAATCATTTTAAAAACTACAATTAATTAAAAATTATCTTTGGTCTATAATGTCGCAGGAAAAACCTTTAGGATTAGCAATACTGTCAATAGAATATGCAACCGCCAGAAAAATTTATTACACTGCTATAATTGATGAAACTGCAACCAAAAGGGCTATGAAAATTGATTTATAACTTCTTTGTATACTTTTTTTAAAAGAAAAACTCTATATAAAATGAATTCAATAAAGTTAAAAAAAAAATTTTTTAAAGAAAGTTAAAAAGTTAAAGTACAGGGCCCCTAAAAGTTACAGCACGGCTTTGGATATAACCTTCAACTTTTTAGCAATAACTGTTCACTCGTGCTGACAAATAATTATACTATTATTTGAACTTTACAGTATTTTACATTCTTTATACTAAATAGAAGAACAAAATTACTTGTGGTTCAAAATTTTTTTACAATTTGATTTTATTTGTTGTACAAACATGAAATAAATCATATTTGTTGTATTGTTGTATTAACAAATATTGTGGTCAATCCAACTACAATATCAATGCTTAATAAAAATCCAGTGCATAAATAAAAATGTGGTCAGCTTAACTGCAAATTAAATATAGTTACTTTAACTAATGCAAAAAGCAATTGACGCAGGTAGACCAACTGAAAAACCAGCGCATTTGTACTGATGCAAGATGCAGTTGATCTGGCATTCAGTAAGCATAGTTAGCTGAAATTTCAACTTATTTAACTTTTGAATTTAAAAATAAAATTTAAATGATAAAGAGCAGGTATTTTTATCAAGAATTTTAAACGTTTTATGTACATTTTTATTTTTATATAAGTAATTAACTTTTTTGAGATGATTTTTACTTTATAACCTAAGTACTTTTGTTTTCAAAAGTAAGTTATGTAAAAGAAGATTACACCAAAAAGTCACATGAAAGAGTGTGTCACATGTTTACTTTTACATGTAAAAGTTAATTACTTTTGAAAATTATATTATATAATATAAAAGTTCCTCAAACTGTTATTTACATTTACCTATAAAAGTAACAAATTAAAAAAAAAATTATATTAAAAAGTAACTTACATATAAAAGTAAATTTCATAAAAGTAATATGCTACCAAATGTTAATTAAATTTACAAATAAAATAAAATTTTTAGAAACTTTTATTTTAAAAATAATAAAAAATCTTTTTTTTAAAAATAAATTATATAAAATAAAATTTAAACTACATAAGCTTACATTTTATATAATTTGTAAAGTAAATTAAAAGTAATTTATGAAAAGTAAATAAATTTACTTATATTTTACAATAACTTTGACAGGATCTTGTACAAAAATAATGCAAATAGTAAAACTTTAAGTCACTAACATTTAGTTTACCGCAAAATTTGATTTGCGTGGTTTCAGGTATTTTTTCCTGAAAAGTTTAAAAATATCAATAATAGGTGTTTGCCCATGATTAAAACCCTCTCTAGTTCCTAGTTCTCTAGTTCCCGTTCATGATAGCTATAACCATTCTCTAAATCAAACTGTTTAAAAAATGTTCACTCTCTGGCCAACCATTCAAAAGGTCTGGAATTTAAACAAAGCTGAAACAAGGCAGTTAGCAGAAGGCGCATATACCCATATATATGACTCAGAAAGGGTAGTTTATTTAAAAAGAAAATAATTAGCATAACTGTTAGTTCTTTTTAACAAGTTTTTTGCGCAAATCTATTTATTATTTAAAAACTAAGGAGAGAAAAATTAAACCTGTCCTGAATTATGGGGCTATAACACCATGCCCTGAAGATTAAGGAGCCCTGAACTTTTTAAGAGGATGCTTTATTTTTGTAAAGATTTTTTGTCACTTTGATACCACCTGCTCTAGATTTTCCATTGACTCTAAAAGTCTTGGTTTAAATAACTACAGTACTTTTATATAGGCATGAAAATTTTAGAACTTTTCACGTAAATATCTTTATTTGCCTGTAATATCAGTGGCCTAGCTCCTGCAAGGCCTGTATTAGCAAAATTTACGGTCCCACAAGCAATTGAAACTAGAGCCGCAAGGTTTAGGAGCCCTAAGATATATTTAAAGAGTTTATTTTGTTGTTTTTTTTGAAAAAGTTATTGTTCCAGAGAAACAGAAATAAAACCAGTAAGCCTACCGACCCAAAATATCTTGTATTTTGTTTAATTTACATTTTCATGGATAAAATTTTTTTAAACCATTTTATTTACATGTTAAAAAAATAAAATTATTTAAAATTTCTGTTATCTATGCAATATTTATTTTGTTTTAGTATGTTGCTTTCGAAAAAAAAAAAATTTGTCTTTTTCTAAAATAACATACTAAAACAGGAGAATTTGTTATTTCAGCTACATATATATAATAATTTTTTAGGTATATTTCCAAAAATACTAAACTAAAATAAACTTATTAAACTCAAACTTCAGAAAGAAACATGATCATCAATTTTTAATGACAAGTTTTTAATTACTTTATTATGTATGGATATTTGGCAATAAGACTATTTTTGTCTTCTTCTTGTTACCCCCATTCATACATTTTACAAAAGAAAAGTAATAATTTGTAACAGCAGTAATTGTAATAATTTGTAGTATCTTATATTTTATTTAGAAAAATAAAATATAAAAATTAAATATTAATTTATTAATATTTATTCACTGCATTAAAGAATGTCTTTATGTAATAAAAATAAACAAAAATCAATGACAAAATTAAACTTGAAAAAAAATTAATTTGATAATTATCAAATTAATAATAATGTAAATAACTTGAAATTGTTTTGAAAATAAAAATGATCTTGCAGACTAAAGTCACAAATAAAAACTTAATTTTCTTAGTTATTTTTCAACAAATTTTAAGTCCGCGTCATTTGATTACTTATTCACGAAAAAAGAGTTAAATTAACTTTCGCTCCAAACTTTTGAATGAGGAACAGAATTTGATTGTCACACGAACTTATAACTTAATTAAAGATAATATTTTAAAACCCCTAAATAATTGAGAAGGTTGCTCAAAATTTATTTGGTCCTAGTTTTTAAACACTAAGAGATTATTTCTTGACATTAGAGACTTGTTACTGAACTTATATTTAGTTTAAAATGTTAAAAAAATGTGTATATTGTAAAATGGGGTAATTTAGCCACTTTAGAACTATTGCCACCAATTGGTGTATACTTACTTTTATAATAATAACTTTATTCAACTTTTTTATAATTCAAATTTCTATTAGAAGAAAAACAAATTTCTTCTCAAATTATGTAAAAAAAAATCTTTTTGTGAAAACTTTTCTAATTAAAATGCCATAAAAAAATAATTAATAAAGTAAAAAAAATGATTAGCATGTACTTTGATTGAATAATTAATATCATCTCTATCTTCTTGCTTCGGTAATCAATTTCTTGTTTTGGTAATTAATTTCTTATAATCAATTCAAATTAACTAAATTGATCAATTATCAGCAATAATCCCGCAAAACTACAAGAGAAAATTTGTCACCAATTATATGGAAGAGATAATGAAAAAAGCCATTACAAAAGTTAAAGTTGGTGAACTGAGTTGCAAGCGAGCTGAGGAATTATACTGTATACCTTGAAGGACATAAGAAGAAAGAAATCAATATCCAGAAAGGATAACTGGGGCTGGTACATTACCGAATTTTAGCTATGTGACTGAATCCTTACTGGTTTACATACTTTAAGTTCTAGGTGACTAGGACTATGGCTTATTATCTCAAAAGTTCAATCTATAGTTTTCAACTATTTGAAAGAAACAAATCAAACTGCCTTATTCAAGAATGAAATGACAACAAACAAATGGTACCTAGGTTTCAAACAACGCTGATAAACAAAGCTTTATTGCAAAAAAACTTTCTTTCTAAAAAGTTAAGCCCCAACTTTAAAAAAAAAATATTAGCAAAAAAAAAGGTACAACCCCCTTTGCCCAGTAAACAAATTTAACATGCATGTTCATCGAGACTACACAAATACTGTCAAGAAAAAGTTAAACTAAAGTTAAGTCTGAAAGATAAAGTAAAATAATAAAAATAAAAAAAAGAGATTCAAAAAAGCGGAGTTTTCCAGTTGGCTCTGAAAACAATTTTAAGATGTACTTTTATTAAATTTACACAAATGCTGGAAGTTTCAGAGCTCTAGCTAGTCTGGTAGTAAAAAATTAATTGCAAGATTCCGAGACAACTGATAGCCGACAAACATCTTGTGAAGTCAAACTAACGTTTGAAAAAAAGTTACAAGTTTATTCTTAATTTTATACAAAAAAGTTACAAGTTTATTCTTAAAAGTTACAAGTTTATAAGCATTATTTTAATTGAATAAAATTTTATTTTTCTAATCATCCTTGTGCGGGTTGGACAACAACGCAAAAAAAGGAGGTTATAAGGGTGCCCACAACCTATAGTAGAAGATTGAACAGCTTTTCTTTTTTAAAATAGATTATATGTGATAAAATGCAATAAAAATGTAAATCTGATAAAAACTTCTTTAATCATATAAAGTATATCAGATAGTTTAAATGACTTAATAATTTTTTGAAAACTGTTTTAACAGTTGATGTCCCTGCAGATACCAAAAATGTTATATTGTGTCATATTACCATAACTAAATACTTGATTGAAAAAACAAATACAAATAAAAAAACTAGAGAAAAAGTATGCTCTAACAAACAGTGACTTTTACCCATAGTTTAGAAATTATGCCCCCTTTCCCTCTTCCTCCCCCAACAAAGTTTCATTATGGCCACTAACCTATTTTGTTTCTGTTAAACAAAAAAAGAAATAAAAAATCAGCAACTTTTTAGCAGCCCCTATTAGCACTTTCATAGCTCGTTTCTACACTACTGGCGTACCCACATGTTGACTATATTTGCCCCTAACTATAATTACTACTTATAAAAAAAAATACTTTGATAGTATTTTTTTTAGGTATATTATAAAGGGTAGTAATTATAATTAGTTTGAGTTTGATGCCCCTCACTGCCCACATACATCAGAGTATTACCTGATGTATTACCCAGAAATGCCTTCAAACAGGCAATGGATTTGAATACGCTACCTATCTCAAAATTTATGTTAAATCAACATGAAAAGACTGTTTTTGAGAAAGTAAATAATATAACTTACATTTTACTTACTTACAAAGTAAAGTATAAAATTTCAAAGAAAAAAATTCTTTTCAAATTACTTTTATGTAAGCTGTTTTTGCTTATTAGTTACTTTTACACATAAAAATAACTTGTTGTTATGATGAAGTTTTAATTTACTTTGTAGAGTTTGTGTTTTTTAAATATTATATTTACGTGAGTTTACTTCATAAATAACTTTTTTTTACATTTAAAAAGTAAATTTTATTTTGATGTAAATTTTTTACATAACTATAACCAAAATTACTTTTAAAGTAATTTACTTTACACGACTTACAATGAAAAGTAAGTTACATTTACAATTTAAAGTAACAATGCAAAACTTGTAAAAGTAAATTACTTTTTCAAGTAACAGTTACTTATTTAAAAAACTTAAATTAAGTAATTAAGTTTTACAGGTTAAATAATTTATGTAAAAAAAAAACAAATTACTTTTAAATGTAAATTTATATATTTTTTATACTTTTAAATGTAAGTATTTTTATATGAGTTATGTAAAGTAATTTACGTGTAAAAGTAATTTGCGCTTTTTCATCAAAATAAGTAAAATAATATAATAAAATAATGAAAATGACAAAGTTCTCGTTTTTGGTTATGTATCGTAATTTAAAATTAAAATAAACAAAATTGTTTTCACGTCATCATAAAATATATTAAGATCTTAATATGTACATTAAGATATTTTACAAAAAGAGATTGCATATTTAAATTAAACAAACATAAATAAAATGGTATTATAAACAAAAAACTCTCAAAGTCATTAAATAAGAAATCACAAATAAGATTTGTATACTCTAAAATATTCTTTTTAGCCATCCCTAATACTAAGAAGACAATCATTTAATGAAACACAATGTTATATAAAACAGAATTTTCACTAAATGTATATATTTTGATTTGACTAATCTTATTACCTTTCCCAACGATAAAGCAGAAAGAATTTTTCTTCTAATTTGATCTGAATGTTATGGCTATTCACTTCCTTCTATTCCAATTAAACAGGTTAGCCCAATTTTAGTCGTTCAAATAACTCCAGCTTCGGTTGCTAAAGTTGAATCTGAAATAAACTCTATTTACAAATGTTGCTTGTGGTCAAGCAACTTTCCTGTCATAGTCTTACAAAACTGTTCTCCAGAACTCTCTTTAATTATTTCTACACTGTTTAATAAATTATTGACTGAGATTTGTTTTCTTACTTGCAAGAAAATGGCATCTATTAACCCAATATTCAAAAACTCTGGTGAACATTCTAAACCCTTTAATTATTGTCCAATCAGCCTTTATTCTGTTGTTACCAAAGTCTTAGAGTCTTTTACAAACAAACTTCACACACCCCATTTTAGTCAAATAGCTTACTGTCAGACAATCAATATGGTTTACAATCCTCCTGCTCTACAGCTGACTTGCTAACTGCGGTATCTAAAAGATTTTATTGTGAAATAGATGGAGGCAAAGAGGCTAGGGCAATTGCTCTTGACATACCTAAGGCTTTCAACAAAGTTTTGAATGCTAATCTTCTCTGTAAGCTTGTTTTATAAGATGTATCTGGGAAAGTTTTTGAAATCCAAATTATTCCTTTCTAACTGCTTTATTATAGTCCTGATCAAAGGTTGACTTTTTTTTCTTTCCAATAACTTCTAGGGTACCTTAATGTTATATACATTGTCTTCTTTTGTTTCTTATCTATATTAATGATTATCCCAACAACCCTAAACCTAAGTAGCTCTTTTTACTGATAAAGACAAAAGAGTAAACTATATACTCCTGTTTTGACAAAAAATCTTCTCTTTATGATCGCTTTGAACTGGCAGCTGATCTTAAATCAGATCTCACTTCTAGGACAGATTGGAGCTCTTGGTGGCTAGCAAAGTTTAACTCCAACAAAACTCAGACATTTACTGCAAACAAACCCATTTTTTACCGCAGAAGTGTTGACATTCCTATACAAATGAACAGCAACCCTCTCACTGATTCCTCTTTATTCAAGGATTATTGTTTACTACTGATCTGTCATAGAGATAATTTATACAATCAATTGCAAAACTAACATTTACTAATGTTGCTTCTCTTTACTGTGCCAGCCCTTTTCTCTCTCTTCATTCCATTCTCTACATCTACAAATCTCTAATTCGTCCCTGCATGGAATACTGTGGTCATATTTAGAATGATTCATCAAATGATGCAACATCTCATCTAGACAAGGTACAAAAAAAAGTGTAAACTTAGTTGAAATAACTCTATCTGTTAAGCATTAGCCTCTTTACCATCAACATTAAGTTGCATCTCTTTCTATTTTTTACAAATACTATTATGATCACTGCTCAAAGGAGCTATCATCACTAGTTCCATCAACTCAAACTTACACGACTCATCATTCAGCATATACACATATAACTTACACGACTCATCATTCAGCATATACAGCATATACTTTTAAAAAATCAAACCATGCATGCTCTAAAAACATTTATTCGTCTAGTTAATTTCCTCAATACCTTACCCGATTAAAACTTGCAACCACATACATGTTTTATTTATGCTTACAAGATGTAAATAGAAAACGTGGAGTAAGGACTTGCTTCTCAAAAGAGTTGCCGCAATTAAAAAGCATCATAGCAAGTAAAGCAGATGTGCTAAAACATTTAACTATGTCTAAAAATAGTATATCAGTAGTTTCTTAATTCGTTATTCTGCTATTAGTAGATGTTGCTAAACGTATTTTGTAAATATATATAGGTGATATATATTTACAAAACTTATATTATACTGTATATTTTATTTTAATTTATTTCTTACTTGATTAACTTTACAACACAAGTCACACCAAAATCTTTAAATAATAATACAGGGTCACTAAAAAACAAATCACCTGATGACCCCCAGGGTACCACTTCAAATGTGCTTCAAATTTTAACCACCCACAGTAGTTACGACAAAAATACAAACCTCAAAATTTCAGCTTTATTGACTGAACTGTTCAAAAGTTATGATAATTCTTATAGAAGCATATGATTTTGGTATATAAGTTTTTTTAATGCCAATTTTTGTTTTTATGTCTGCTAACATTTTTATATACAAATAAGTTTACAAAATTCTAGTATGTCATTCATGATAAAATCATTGTTTGACAAAGGTTTCTTTTAAAAATAAATAAAAAGTTGGTTCAATACACTTGTTGTTGTTGTTTTTTTTGTTTTATAATATTTAAACTTTAAAAAACTAATGTTAGGACTTAATTTGATTAATAAGTAATAAAGAAAATTTTAAAATCATAAACAACTTCAAATGTCAAATGCATACTATTGTTAAATTAAATTAACATGTAAAAGTAAAACCATTATAAAAATTTGATTTTTATAATAAGTCATAAAGTGAACAAAAAAAAAAAATTCAAACCATTTGTTGATGGTAAAGTAATAGAACTAGTGGTTGTGCTATATGATGTAATATAATTTAGATTCTCTGTTGCAGTATTGCTTGTTAAACGATCAGAGGATGATGCAATGTTGCTTAAAGAACTGGTTAAGTAGATTGAAGTAGAATCAATGGTTTTTAGAGCACTAGTGTACCATGATGTACCATTATTTATCATTATAATCGTAGAATCATATGCTTCTATAAGAATTAAAAACAAAATTTAGAATTAATACTTTTAGTATTATTAAATAATTACTAGAAAATAATTTAAATAACAAACTGTTTAACAGTAAATATAAAATAATGAAAACAATTCAGAATTAAAAAAAAAAAAATGTATCTGATTAAATACAGATTTAAAGTTAACAAAAAAAAAATTATACTTATTTTTAAACAAATAATATATTTAAAATTAATTTTTGAAACTGATATAAAAATTTAAAGAAATACTGTTTTTTGTTAAAACAAATGTAAATTTTTGTTTTAGCATTAAACAAAAATCTAATGTTTTTCCAAATAAAAATGTAAAAATATTAATTTATAAAACATTTACACACCACGAAAAAAAAAAATCTATTTATAAAGTTTATGTTTATTTATATGTGAGGAAGTATATAAAAAAGTTTTAATGTTGTTTAAGTCATCGGTCTCATTAAATTGTCAAAAGATAATATCTAATTTTAAAATAAGACAACATTTGAAGATAAGACAAACAATTCATGATTTTTTAATATAAAAACATAAATTAATTATTTATAAAACATTTAGTTATTGTGAAAAAAAAATCCTTTATAAAAAAATTGTATTTAAAAGTTAAGGGTTATATAATAAAGTTTTAATGTTATTAGAATCATGGATTTCAACGAATAGTTAGTTTCATTATGAAAAAAAAACAACCCTTAGGGGGCATCCATAAAGTACGTACGCAGTAAAACAACTAACTTAGGACCCCCTTCTACACACCTGCATGCTTTTAAAAAACCCTCACCCCCCTCCTTCATACAAATACAATATTTATTACAAAATCAACCCTCTTTTCCCAAAGCATAAATTGCATTGAAAACAAAAAAACTTTTAGTTAATTTAACATTTCTCAAAATTTCAGCTTGATTGACTGAACCGTTCAAAAGTTATGATTGATTTAATATTGACAAAAACCAGAAAATTTCAAGTACCTGGAGCTTACAGTAGATTTTTTCGATTTTTAATAGAGCATAACTTTGTAAAAAAATAGGCGATCACTTGGAATTTTGTATGTTAACAGTTTTGAAACCAAATAATCTAATTTTGTAGGTGTTTTTTTGATCGGCTTTAAGGAATTGATGAGTTATTGTACCCTAAAGTTGCTATAAAACGCAATAGTAGGAAAACTTTTGGAAACTTTTATGTGCTGCAGTTCAATACCTAAAGACAGGCAGTACCAAATTTTTTTCTACTTTTGTGTGCTTAGAGCAACCACTTGTGGAAAAAAATTAAAATTATGTGTTAAAACTTAGTTAAACACTTGCAGCAGCCTATTGAAATATCACTTTTTTTGAAAAATATAATAAATTACACTTTGCAGGTATAGAAAATAGCGTAAACAGTTGAAATAAATTATGAAACTTTTTACTGGTGAGGTTCTATATATAGACAATCACCGAAGAAAAATGTTAAGACCTATACTCTATTTTATGACATAATTTTAGCATTTTGAGTGCAATGCTTTTTCGGTTAAAAAGGATACCTAATGGTGCAAGTTATATCGTATTTAAAAAAAAATAAAAATAAAACTGCTGAAAGAAGAAGTGTATCTGCACATGAAACACAAGTACAGTAATTTCTCTATCTATGATTTACATAACTCATAATACTGCCATAATCATTATAAGCAAGTTTGTAGTCAGGAGCACTTCTACGCTTAATGGATGGAGCACTTATGGACATATTACTTTGTCCAATGGAACCCAACACTGACTTGATCATGCATCATTAGTCCATTTTAAATTTAATTTGTTTCTATGCATGAATTTTACATCTTCGTTTTCATTGCAAATCTCAAGCACAAGCTCTATGTACCATACAAAAATAATTTCTATCCACCTGGTACAAAACTGTGATAGCTTCTTGTGCCAGGGACTGTGCTCATCTCTTCACATCGTTTCTTCAGGTTAAAATAAGTTTCATGCTTATTGATATCATCACTTAAAATGTAAAATATGTAAACACCTTTAATGTTTTTTCCAGCCCATGTAAACAGTTCATTTGGTGTGACAATCTGGTTTGCATTTGCTGCTCGTAGACTCGCTTTTGCTGCTTCTTTTTTTTATAGTTCCTCCTATTCCGTCACATGGACTTTTGCCATAGGATGTAGCAAAGAAGTGATGCGCAGCATTTATATTGTCGTACCTTAAGATGTGGTAAGTAAGATTGTGGTACTTATAAGATGGTACCTTAAGTTTAACATACATTTGTAATTTTTGTACTGTGACACAGCACCATCAATGAAGCATTTTACTTTATTGATTGTGGGTAGTTTCGTTTTGATCATAGGGAGTAACTTTGTCAGAAAAAAATGAACTGTTGTTTGGTCATGGCGAAGATGGTCAGAAATTGTGCAATAGCATTCGCGCTTGAGTTGATTTTTTTCATCTTTGTAATAAACAGCAAAGGGATGTAAGATAGCTTGATCGGCTTGCCAGTAAAACCCTTGTACAGCAAGTTGCACAAGAAAACTATATATTTCTATGCAAAATACATAAGAAAAAGACAAGCGTGTTGATCTAATGTTCTTTTTGCCTCTGATAAGTAGGAGGATTGTGCTTTTTTGATAAAATGGTGGTGACAAAGTTCATACAAAGTTTCACTTAGAGTTTCAATAAACTCAATAAGGCTTGTTTGGACTGTGAAAAGTGCAGCTTGGTCAGTTGACATCAATGTATCCGCATAAGAAATAATATAAAATTTGTTTAAAATTTTGTTTTTGTTGTGCCAATTTTGGTATATAAGTTTTTTTAATGCCAATTTTTGTTTTTATGTCTGCTAACATTTTTATATACAAATAAGTTTACAAAATTCTAGTATGTCATTCATGATAAAATCATTGTTTGACAAAGGTTTCTTTTAAAAATAAATAAAAAGTTGGTTCAATACACTTGTTGTTGTTTTTTTTGTTTTATAATATTTAAACTTTAAAAAACTAATGTTAGGACTTAATTTGATTAATAAGTAATAAAGAAAATTTTAAAATCATAAACAACTTCAAATGTCAAATGCATACTATTGTTAAATTAAATTAACATGTAAAAGTAAAACCATTATAAAAATTTGATTTTTATTATAAGTCATAAAGTAAACAAAAAAAAAATTCAAACCATTTGTTGATGGTAAAGTAATAGAACTAGTGGTTGTGCTATATGATGTAATATAATTTAGATTCTCTGTTGCAGTATTGCTTGTTAAACGATCAGAGGATGATGCAATGTTGCTTAAAGAACTGGTTAAGTAGATTGAAGTAGAATCAATGGTTTTTAGAGCACTAGTGTACCATGATGTACCATTATTTATCATTATAATCGTAGAATCATATGCTTCTATAAGAATTAAAAACAAAATTTAGAATTAATACTTTTAGTATTATTAAATAATTACTAGAAAATAATTTAAATAACAAAGTGTTTAACAGTAAATATAAAATAATGAAAACAATTCAGAATAAAAAAAAAAAAATGTATCTGATTAAATACAGATTTAAAGTTAACAAAAAAAAAATTATACAATTAATTTATTTAAAATTAATTTTTGAAACCGATATAAAAATTTAAAGAAATACTGTTTTTTGTTAAAACAAATGTAAATTTTTGTTTTAGCATTAAACAAAAATCTAATGTTTTTCCAAATAAAAATGTAAAAATATTAATTTATAAAACATTTACACACAACGAAAAAAAAAAAATCTATTTATAAAACTTATGTTTATTTATATGTGAGGAAGTATATAAAAAAAGTTTTAATGTTGTTTAAGTCATCAGTCTCATTAAATTGTCAAAAGATAATATCTAATTTTAAAATAAGACAACATTTGAAGATAAGACAAACAATTCATGATTTTTTAATATAAAAACATAAATTAATTATTTATAAAACATTTAGTTATTGTGAAAAAAAAATCCTTTATAAAAAAATTGTATTTAAAAGTTAAGGGTTATATAATAAAGTTTTAATGTTATTAGAATCATGGATTTCAACGAATAGTTAGTTTCATTATGAAAAAAAAACAACCCTTAGGGGGCATCCATAAAGTACGTACGCAGTAAAACAACTAACTTAGGACCCCCTTCTACACACCTGCATGCTTTTAAAAAACCCTCACCCCCCTCCTTCATACAAATACATTATTTATTACAAAATCAACCCTCTTTTCCCAAAGCATAAATTGCATTGAAAACAAAAAAACTTTTAGTTAATTTAACATTTTTCTCTTTCATAACATATTGATTTTTTTAACTCTTGAAATGCATAGCTTTTGTTAATAAAAAGTTTTTTATAAGAAATAGGGAGAACGAGAGATAATTAAACTCACTGCCTTTAACATCCCCTTCCTATTTGTACGTATTCACATATCTTTTTGGGTAACTCTCTTTCCCCTATACCTAAGTATGTTCATTATCTATGACCCCTATATAAAATTTATGTTGTATTTAAAATTTAAGTGTTATATAATATAGTTTTAATATTGTTAAGACCATGGATTTCATTAAATAGTCACCAAATGATTTATGATTCTAAAATAATACGACATCAAGGTAGCTTTCAGAAATGGAACATTTTAGTCAATGACGATTAAATATATGACAATATTAAAAAAATATATAATAATGTTGTTATTTATCTAAAACAGAATATAATTTGGGGAAATTATCTAAAACATTGAAGTACTAAATTAAGTTATTAAAAAATATTTTGTTTTATTAATGTGATATTGACAAAAATGTCTTTTAAATTAGGAAATAAGGATTCTATTCAACAAAAATTAAATAAACTGAAGAGTTTTAAAATAAAAAAAGTGTTTTAAAATAGTTTTTTATAAAAGATTTTTATGAAATCGAATTTTTGTGATTTTCAGTGATGTAACTTTATTGATTTGTTCTATACTTTAGGCTGTACTTTATTCTATGCATTAGAATTTATTTATTCTCTAATTTAGATTTAGACAATAAAAAACGTAGTTTTATTTTTTTATCTTTTTTTTTGTTAACACTGTTAACAAAAAGTAAAATAACCTTTTACGAAAATATATTTTAATTGATTACAGCTTTCTTGTAAAGTTTTTCTTGTTTTAAATTAACATCTTCATTTAGGGTTTACAAGGTGTGAACAAAAAATCTGCAGTAAGGACTTGCTTTTAAAAAGAGTTGCCGCATTTGATAAACATCATAGGAAGTAAAGTAGAAATGCTAAAACATTTAACTGTCTAATATTAGTATTTCTGTAGTTTGATATTTTGCAATTAGAAGATGGTGCTAAACATTTTTTGTAAATATATATTGGTCATATATATTTACAAAATTTATGTAATACAGTATATTTCATTTTAATTTATTTCTAACTTGATTAACTTTACAAAACTAGTCCCACCAAAATCTTTAAATAATAATACAGAGACATTAAATAACAAATCACCAAATGGTCCCAAGGGTACCACTTCAAATAAGCTTCAAATTTTGATCACCCACAGTATTTATGACAAAAATACAAACCTCAAAATTTCAGTTTGATTGACTAAACCGTTCGAAAGTTATGATTTATTATTGAAAAAAACCAATAAATTTCAAGTACCTAAAGCTTACAGTAGATAGTTTTTCGACTTTCAACAGAGCATAACTTTGTGAAAAAAAAGGTGATCACATGAAATTTTGTATGTTAACAGTTTTGAACCCAAATAATCTAATTTTGTAGGTGTTTTTGATTGGCTTTAAAGAAATGATGATTTATTGTACCCTAAAGTTGCTATAAAACGATATAGTGAAAAATAGATAATACTTTCCTATTCA
Source organism: Hydra vulgaris (assembly GCF_022113875.1). Classification (NCBI taxonomy): domain Eukaryota; kingdom Metazoa; phylum Cnidaria; class Hydrozoa; order Anthoathecata; family Hydridae; genus Hydra; species Hydra vulgaris. The sequence continues at coordinate 44,418,671 of NC_061165.1, forward strand.
AGGTTAAAAAACACTCTATTAACTAGTAAGTGCTTAATGCTGTTTTCATAAAAATGCAACTCTCACAGTAAATAAAAAAACTCTAATACAAAATACAAACGCCATCTTCTAAAAAAAAAAGTCTCAAAGTGAACAACTCCAAAGCATTGTATAGAAAATCATATAACTATTAAATAAAACATAGCACTTGCAGAGACAGTTTTCAAAAGGGAACTTACACACCAACTATGTTACAAAATAGAGTACAAATTCATAAACCACTCCGAATATTTTATAACTTATTCAACTATGTAAACATAAAAAAGAAATTCAACGAACAGTATATCAAATAAGATGCCTCCTATCAAAACACTAAAACCAGCAAATATAAAACTAACTTCTATAAGAGTGACAAAGGTTTTCTTGAAAAACTCACTCAATAAAACATAAAAACGTTAAAAACCTTTCTTTGTTGTAAAATCAGCTGCATTTGTCGTTCCAACATCAATTATGGGTGAAATTGCTGTTGTTCTTGTGGAATCACATATACGAGAGTGATGTGTTGAAA
>NC_061165.1:44420217-44434346 GCF_022113875.1 Hydra vulgaris
TTATCGCTGTCAAATAACAAGATGGATAAGAACTATAATCTGTTGTCAATCCGTCAGTATACCACGATTGAGATAGAGGTAGCATTGTTGATGTTGAATCCTCACTTGTGTTTTCTGTTGTAAAAATATGCAAACATTTTGTTACTTTCAAAAATGCAACTTGAACTACTTAACTTGAATAAATTAAACATCAATTAAAAGAACATTAACAAAAAGCTTGTTCTTACATGTTAATCACAAATGAAAAAGAAAAACACAAAGTTTATCATGTTTAAACGTAGTTTAAACAATTTTTAAACCAAATAGAAATTGCTTAAACACACAAATCTTAAAGCTCTGTCACTAAAGAAACTGTTAAAACAAACAACTCTAAAGTAACGCAAAGCCGATCAAAAAGTTTGAAATTTTGAAAAAATTATAATAAAGAGGGCCCCGTAAACAACCCTGTCTTTAGACATGGTTATAAAGTAAACAAAAACTATTCATACCTGTCGACGATTTTAAAGAAATAGAACTACGTGTTGGACTAATAAACGAATTGTAACTCAAACTGGTTGTTAAATAACCATGTGATGCTAAACTTCTTAAAGAATAAGATGAGTCGACTTGAGCGAACCCATCAACAGTTGTTAAAGCACTAGTGTACCATGTTGGATCATAACGCTTGATTGTAGTCAAAGAATCAGACGTCTCTATCGAAGAAAAAATCAAGAAATTATCTTTGTACTTTTAAGTCTAGATGAGGAAAACAATTTTATTTCACTCATAATTTAACACTTCAACTTATGATAATCAAGTACCTATTAAATTAAAAGGTACAAAAAATATATAGCAGTTTGAATGAAATATCTAAAGAACCATACAATTTTTTAGCACATATCTACGAAAAGCCATTGGTATACTATAAAATAGATGGTACTTTCCTATTCAAGGTTAAAAAACACTCTATTAACTAGTGAGTGCTTAATGCTGTTTTCATAAAAATGCAACTCTCACAGTAAATAAAAAAACTCTAATACAAAATACAAACGCCATCTTCTAAAAAAAAAAAGTCTCAAAGTGAACAACTCCAAAGCATTGTATAGAAAATCATATAACTATTAAATAAAACATAGCACTTGCAGAGACAGTTTTCAAAAGGGAACTTACACACCAACTATGTTACAAAATAGAGTACAAATTCATAAACCACTCCGAATATTTTATAACTTATTCAACTATGTAAACATAAAAAAGAAATTCAACGAACAGTATATCAAATAAGATGCCTCCCATCAAAACACTAAAACCAGCAAATATAAAACTAATTTCTATAAGAGTGACAAAGGTTTTCTTGAAAAACTTACTCAATAAAACATAAAAACGTTAAAAACCTTTCTTTGTTGTAAAAACAGCTGCATTTGTCGTTCCAACATCAATTATGGGTGAAATTGCTGTTGTTCTTGTGGAATCACATATACGAGAGTGATGTGTTGAAGTTATCGCTGTCAAATAACAAGATGGATAAGAACTATAATCTGTTGTCAATCCGTCAGTATACCACGATTGAGATAGAGGTAGCATTGTTGATGTTAAATCCTCACTTGTGTTTTCTGTTGTAAAAATATGCAAACATTTTGTTACTTTCAAAAATGCAACTTGAACTACTTAACTTGAATAAATTAAACATCAATTAAAAGAACATTAACAAAAAGCTTGTTCTTACATGTTAATCACAAATGAAAAAGAAAAACACAAAGTTTATCATGTTTAAACGTAGTTTAAACAATTTTTAAACCAAATAGAAATTGCTTAAACACACAAATCTTAAAGCTCTGTCACTAAAGAAACTGTTAAAACAAACAACTCTAAAGTAACGCAAAGCCGATCAAAAAGTTTGAAATTTTGAAAAAATTATAATAAAGAGGGCCCCGTAAACAACCCTGTCTTTAGACATGGTTATAAAGTAAACAAAAACTATTCATACCTGTCGACGATTTTAAAGAAATAGAACTACGTGTTGGACTAATAAACGAATTGTAACTCAAACTGGTTGTTAAATAACCATGTGATGCTAAACTTCTTAAAGAATAAGATGAGTCGACTTGAGCGAACCCATCAACAGTTGTTAAAGCACTAGTGTACCATGTTGGATCATAACGCTTGATTGTAGTCAAAGAATCAGACGTCTCTATCGAAGAAAAAATCAAGAAATTATCTTTGTACTTTCAAGTCTAGATGAGGAAAACAATTTTATTTCACTCATAATTTAACACTTCAACTTATGATAATCAAGTACCTATTAAATTAAAAGGTACAAAAAATATATAGCAGTTTGAATGAAATATCTAAAGAACCATACAATTTTTTAGCACATATATTCGAAAAGCCATTGGTATACTATAAAATAGATGGTACTTTCCTATTCAAGGTTAAAAAACACTCTATTAACTAGTGAGTGCTTAATGCTGTTTTCATAAAAATGCAACTCTCACAGTAAATAAAAAAACTCTAATACAAAATACAAACGCCATCTTCTAAAAAAAAAAAGTCTCAAAGTGAACAACTCCAAAGCATTGTATAGAAAATCATATAACTATTAAATAAAACATAGCACTTGCAGAGACAGTTTTCAAAAGGGAACTTACACACCAACTATGTTACAAAATAGAGTACAAATTCATAAACCACTCCGAATATTTTATAACTTATTCAACTATGTAAACATAAAAAAGAAATTCAACGAACAGTATATCAAATAAGATGCCTCCCATCAAAACACTAAAACCAGCAAATATAAAACTAATTTCTATAAGAGTGACAAAGGTTTTCTTGAAAAACTTACTCAATAAAACATAAAAACGTTAAAAACCTTTCTTTGTTGTAAAAACAGCTGCATTTGTCGTTCCAACATCAATTATGGGTGAAATTGCTGTTGTTCTTGTGGAATCACATATACGAGAGTGATGTGTTGAAGTTATCGCTGTCAAATAACAAGATGGATAAGAACTATAATCTGTTGTCAATCCGTCAGTATACCACGATTGAGATAGAGGTAGCATTGTTGATGTTAAATCCTCACTTGTGTTTTCTGTTGTAAAAATATGCAAACATTTTGTTACTTTCAAAAATGCAACTTGAACTACTTAACTTGAATAAATTAAACATCAATTAAAAGAACATTAACAAAAAGCTTGTTCTTACATGTTAATCACAAATGAAAAAGAAAAACACAAAGTTTATCATGTTTAAACGTAGTTTAAACAATTTTTAAACCAAATAGAAATTGCTTAAACACACAAATCTTAAAGCTCTGTCACTAAAGAAACTGTTAAAACAAACAACTCTAAAGTAACGCAAAGCCGATCAAAAAGTTTGAAATTTTGAAAAAATTATAATAAAGAGGGCCCCGTAAACAACCCTGTCTTTAGACATGGTTATAAAGTAAACAAAAACTATTCATACCTGTCGACGATTTTAAAGAAATAGAACTACGTGTTGGACTAATAAACGAATTGTAACTCAAACTGGTTGTTAAATAACCATGTGATGCTAAACTTCTTAAAGAATAAGATGAGTCGACTTGAGCGAACCCATCAACAGTTGTTAAAGCACTAGTGTACCATGTTGGATCATAACGCTTCATTGTAGTCAAAGAATCAGACGTCTCTATCGAAGAAAAAATCAAGAAATTATCTTTGTACTTTCAAGTCTAGATGAGGAAAACAATTTTATTTCACTCATAATTTAACACTTCAACTTATGATAATCAAGTACCTATTAAATTAAAAGGTACAAAAAATATATAGCAGTTTGAATGAAATATCTAAAGAACCATACAATTTTTTAGCACATATCTACGAAAAGCCATTGGTATACTATAAAATAGATGGTACTTTCCTATTCAAGGTTAAAAAACACTCTATTAACTAGTGAGTGCTTAATGCTGTTTTCATAAAAATGCAACTCTCACAGTAAATAAAAAAACTCTAATACAAAATACAAACGCCATCTTCTAAAAAAAAAAAGTCTCAAAGTGAACAACTCCAAAGCATTGTATAGAAAATCATATAACTATTAAATAAAACATAGCACTTGCAGAGACAGTTTTCAAAAGGGAACTTACACACCAACTATGTTACAAAATAGAGTACAAATTCATAAACCACTCCGAATATTTTATAACTTATTCAACTATGTAAACATAAAAAAGAAATTCAACGAACAGTATATCAAATAAGATGCCTCCCATCAAAACACTAAAACCAGCAAATATAAAACTAATTTCTATAAGAGTGACAAAGGTTTTCTTGAAAAACTTACTCAATAAAACATAAAAACGTTAAAAACCTTTCTTTGTTGTAAAAACAGCTGCATTTGTCGTTCCAACATCAAATATGGGTGAAATTGCTGTTGTTCTTGTGGAATCACATATACGAGAGTGATGTGTTGAAGTTATCGCTGTCAAAAAACAAGATGGATAAGAACTATAATCTATTGTCAATCCGTCAGTATACCACGATTGAGATAGAGGTAGCATTGTTGATGTTGAATCCTCACTTGTGTTTTCTGTTGTAAAAATTTGCAAACATTTTGTTACTTTCAAAAATGCAACTTGAACTACTTAACTTGAATAAATTAAACATCAATTAAAAGAACATTAACAAAAAGCTTGTTCTTACATGTTAATCACAAATGAAAAAGAAAAACACAAAGTTTATCATGTTTAAACGTAGTTTAAACAATTTTTAAACCAAATAGAAATTGCTTAAACACACAAATCTTAAAGCTCTGTCACTAAAGAAACTGTTAAAACAAACAACTCTAAAGTAACTCAAAGCCGATCAAAAAGTTTGAAATTTTGAAAAAATTATAATAAAGAGGGCCCCGTAAACAACCCTGTCTTTAGACATGGTTATAAAGTAAACAAAAACTATTCCTACCTGTCGACGATTTTAAAGAAATAGAACTACGTGTTGGACTAATAAACGAATTGTAACTCAAACTGGTTGTTAAATAACCATGTGATGCTAAACTTCTTAAAGAATAAGATGAGTCGACTTGAGCGAACCCATCAACAGTTGTTAAAGCACTAGTGTACCATGTTGGATCATAACGCTTGATTGTAGTCAAAGAATCAGACGTCTCTATCGAAGAAAAAATCAAGAAATTATCTTTGTACTTTTAAGTCTAGATGAGGAAAACAATTTTATTTCACTCATAATTTAACACTTCAACTTATGATAATCAAGTACCTATTAAATTAAAAGGTACAAAAAATATATAGCAGTTTGAATGAAATATCTAAAGAACCATACAATTTTTTAGCACATATCTACGAAAAGCCATTGGTATACTATAAAATAGATGGTACTTTCCTATTCAAGGTTAAAAAACACTCTATTAACTAGTGAGTGCTTAATGCTGTTTTCATAAAAATGCAACTCTCACAGTAAATAAAAAAACTCTAATACAAAATACAAACGCCATCTTCTAAAAAAAAAAGTCTCAAAGTGAACAACTCCAAAGCATTGTATAGAAAATCATATAACTATTAAATAAAACATAGCACTTGCAGAGACAGTTTTCAAAAGGGAACTTACACACCAACTATGTTACAAAATAGAGTACAAATTCATAAACCACTCCGAATATTTTATAACTTATTCAACTATGTAAACATAAAAAAGAAATTCAACGAACAGTATATCAAATAAGATGCCTCCTATCAAAACACTAAAACCAGCAAATATAAAACTAATTTCTTTAAGAGTGACAAAGGTTTTCTTAAAAAACTTACTCAATAAAACATAAAAACGATAAAAACCTTTCTTTGTTGTAAAAACAGCTGCATTTGTCGTTCCAACATCAATTATGGGTGAAATTGCTGTTGTTCTTGTGGAATCACATATACGAGAGTGATGTGTTGAAGTTATCGCTGTCAAATAACAAGATGGATAAGAACTATAATCTGTTGTCAATCCGTCAGTATACCACGATTGAGATAGAGGTAGCATTGTTGATGTTGAATCCTCACTTGTGTTTTCTGTTGTAAAAATATGCAAACATTTTGTTACTTTCAAAAATGCAACTTGAACTACTTAACTTGAATAAATTAAACATCAATTAAAAGAACATTAACAAAAAGCTTGTTCTTACATGTTAATCACAAATGAAAAAGAAAAACACAAAGTTTATCATGTTTAAACGTAGTTTAAACAATTTTTAAACCAAATAGAAATTGCTTAAACACACAAATCTTAAAGCTCTGTCACTAAAGAAACTGTTAAAACAAACAACTCTAAAGTAACGCAAAGCCGATCAAAAAGTTTGAAATTTTGAAAAAATTATAATAAAGATGGCCCCGTAAACAACCCTGTCTTTAGACATGGTTATAAAGTAAACAAAAACTATTCATACCTGTCGACGATTTTAAAGAAATAGAACTACGTGTTGGACTAATAAACGAATTGTAACTCAAACTGGTTGTTAAATAACCATGTAATGCTAAACTTCTTAAAGAATAAGATGAGTCGACTTGAGCGAACCCATCAACAGTTGTTAAAGCACTAGTGTACCATGTTGGATCATAACGCTTGATTGTAGTCAAAGAATCAGACGTCTCTATCGAAGAAAAAATCAAGAAATTATCTTTGTACTTTCAAGTCTAGATGAGGAAAACAATTTTATTTCACTCATAATTTAACACTTCAACTTATGATAATCAAGTACCTATTAAATTAAAAGGTACAAAAAATATATAGCAGTTTGAATGAAATATCTAAAGAACCATACAATTTTTTAGCACATATCTACGAAAAGCCATTGGTATACTATAAAATAGATGGTACTTTCCTATTCAAGGTTAAAAAACACTCTATTAACTAGTGAGTGCTTAATGCTGTTTTCATAAAAATGCAACTCTCACAGTAAATAAAAAAACTCTAATACAAAATACAAACGCCATCTTCTAAAAAAAAAAGTCTCAAAGTGAACAACTCCAAAGCATTGTATAGAAAATCATATAACTATTAAATAAAACATAGCACTTGCAGAGACAGTTTTCAAAAGGGAACTTACACACCAACTATGTTACAAAATAGAGTACAAATTCATAAACCACTCCGAATATTTTATAACTTATTCAACTATGTAAACATAAAAAAGAAATTCAACGAACAGTATATCAAATAAGATGCCTCCTATCAAAACACTAAAACCAGCAAATATAAAACTAATTTCTATAAGAGTGACAAAGGTTTTCTTGAAAAACTTACTCAATAAAACATAAAAACGTTAAAAACCTTTCTTTGTTGTAAAAACAGCTGCATTTGTCGTTCCAACATCAATTATGGGTGAAATTGCTGTTGTTCTTGTGGAATCACATATACGAGAGTGATGTGTTGAAGTTATCGCTGTCAAATAACAAGATGGATAAGAACTATAATCTGTTGTCAATCCGTCAGTATACCACGATTGAGATAGAGGTAGCATTGTTGATGTTGAATCCTCACTTGTGTTTTCTGTTGTAAAAATATGCAAACATTTTGTTACTTTCAAAAATGCAACTTGAACTACTTAACTTGAATAAATTAAACATCAATTAAAAGAACATTAACAAAAAGCTTGTTCTTACATGTTAATCACAAATGAAAAAGAAAAACACAAAGTTTATCATGTTTAAACGTAGTTTAAACAATTTTTGAACCAAATAGAAATTGCTTAAACACACAAATCTTAAAGCTCTGTCACTAAAGAAACTGTTAAAACAAACAACTCTAAAGTAACGCAAAGCCGATCAAAAAGTTTGAAATTTTGAAAAAATTATAATAAAGAGGGCCCCGTAAACAACCCTGTCTTTAGACATGGTTATAAAGTAAACAAAAACTATTCATACCTGTCGACGATTTTAAAGAAATAGAACTACGTGTTGGACTAATAAACGAATTGTAACTCAAACTGGTTGTTAAATAACCATGTGATGCTAAACTTCTTAAAGAATAAGATGAGTCGACTTGAGCGAACCCATCAACAGTTGTTAGAGCACTAGTGTACCATGTTGGATCATAACGCTTGATTGTAGTCAAAGAATCAGACGTCTCTATCGAAGAAAAAATCAAGAAATTATCTTTGTACTTTTAAGTCTAGATGGGGAAAACAATTTTATTTCACTCATAATTTAACACTTCAACTTATGATAATCAAGTACCTATTAAATTAAAAGGTACAAAAAATATATAGCAGTTTGAATGAAATATCTAAAGAACCATACAATTTTTTAGCACATATCTACGAAAAGCCATTGGTATACTATAAAATAGATGGTACTTTCCTATTCAAGGTTAAAAAACACTCTATTAACTAGTGAGTGCTTAATGCTGTTTTCATAAAAATGCAACTCTCACAGTAAATAAAAAAACTCTAATACAAAATACAAACGCCATCTTCTAAATAAAAAAGTCTCAAAGTGAACAACTCCAAAGCATTGTATAGAAAATCATATAACTATTAAATAAAACATAGCATTTGCAGAGACAGTTTTCAAAAGGGAACTTACACACCAACTATGTTACAAAATAGAGTACAAATTCATAAACCACTCCGAATATTTTATAACTTATTCAACTATGTAAACATAAAAAAGAAATTCAACGAACAGTATATCAAATAAGATGCCTCCTATCAAAACACTAAAACCAGCAAATATAAAACTAACTTCTATAAGAGTGACAAAGGTTTTCTTGAAAAACTCACTCAATAAAACATAAAAACGTTAAAAACCTTTCTTTGTTGTAAAAACAGCTGCATTTGTCGTTCCAACATCAATTATGGGTGAAATTGCTGTTGTTCTTGTGGAATCACATATACGAGAGTGATGTGTTGAAATTATCGCTGTCAAATAACAAGATGGATAAGAACTATAATCTGTTGTCAATCCGTCAGTATACCACGATTGAGATAGAGGTAGCATTGTTGATGTTGAATCCTCACTTGTGTTTTCTGTTGTAAAAATATGCAAACATTTTGTTACTTTCAAAAATGCAACTTGAACTACTTAACTTGAATAAATTAAACATCAATTAAAAGAACATTAACAAAAAGCTTGTTCTTACATGTTAATCACAAATGAAAAAGAAAAACACAAAGTTTATCATGTTTAAACGTAGTTTAAACAATTTTTAAACCAAATAGAAATTGCTTAAACACACAAATCTTAAAGCTCTGTCACTAAAGAAACTGTTAAAACAAACAACTCTAAAGTAACGCAAAGCCGATCAAAAAGTTTGAAATTTTGAAAAAATTATAATAAAGAGGGCCCCGTAAACAACCCTGTCTTTAGACATGGTTATAAAGTAAACAAAAACTATTCATACCTGTCGACGATTTTAAAGAAATAGAACTACGTGTTGGACTAATAAACGAATTGTAACTCAAACTGGTTGTTAAATAACCATGTGATGCTAAACTTCTTAAAGAATAAGATGAGTCGACTTGAGCGAACCCATCAACAGTTGTTAAAGCACTAGTGTACCATGTTGGATCATAACGCTTGATTGTAGTCAAAGAATCAGACGTCTCTATCGAAGAAAAAATCAAGAAATTATCTTTGTACTTTCAAGTCTAGATGGGGAAAACAATTTTACTTCACTCATAATTTAACACTTCAACTTATGATAATCAAGTACCTATTAAATTAAAAGGTACAAAAAATATATAGCAGTTTGAATGAAATATCTAAAGAACCATACAATTTTTTAGCACATATATTCGAAAAGCCATTGGTATACTATAAAATAGATGGTACTTTCCTATTCAAGGTTAAAAAACACTCTATTAACTAGTGAGTGCTTAATGCTGTTTTCATAAAAATGCAACTCTCACAGTAAATAAAAAAACTCTAATACAAAATACAAACGCCATCTTCTAAAAAAAAAAGTCTCAAAGTGAACAACTCCAAAGCATTGTATAGAAAATCATATAACTATTAAATAAAACATAGCACTTGCAGAGACAGTTTTCAAAAGGGAACTTACACACCAACTATGTTACAAAATAGAGTACAAATTCATAAACCACTCCGAATATTTTATAACTTATTCAACTATGTAAACATAAAAAAGAAATTCAACGAACAGTATATCAAATAAGATGCCTCCTATCAAAACACTAAAACCAGCAAATATAAAACTAATTTCTATAAGAGTGACAAAGGTTTTCTTAAAAAACTTACTCAATAAAACATAAAAACGTTAAAAACCTTTCTTTGTTGTAAAAACAGCTGCATTTGTCGTTCCAACATCAATTATGGGTGAAATTGCTGTTGTTCTTGTGGAATCACATATACGAGAGTGATGTGTTGAAGTTATCGCTGTCAAATAACAAGATGGATAAGAACTATAATCTGTTGTCAATCCGTCAGTATACCACGATTGAGATAGAGGTAGCATTGTTGATGTTGAATCCTCACTTGTGTTTTCTGTTGTAAAAATATGCAAACATTTTGTTACTTTCAAAAATGCAACTTGAACTACTTAACTTGAATAAATTAAACATCAATTAAAAGAACATTAACAAAAAGCTTGTTCTTACATGTTAATCACAAATGAAAAAGAAAAACACAAAGTTTATCATGTTTAAACGTAGTTTAAACAATTTTTGAACCAAATAGAAATTGCTTAAACACACAAATCTTAAAGCTCTGTCACTAAAGAAACTGTTAAAACAAACAACTCTAAAGTAACGCAAAGCCGATCAAAAAGTTTGAAATTTTGAAAAAATTATAATAAAGAGGGCCCCGTAAACAACCCTGTCTTTAGACATGGTTATAAAGTAAACAAAAACTATTCATACCTGTCGACGATTTTAAAGAAATAGAACTACGTGTTGGACTAATAAACGAATTGTAACTCAAACTGGTTGTTAAATAACCATGTGATGCTAAACTTCTTAAAGAATAAGATGAGTCGATTTGAGCGAACCCATCAACAGTTGTTAGAGCACTAGTGTACCATGTTGGATCATAATGCTTGATTGTAGTCAAAGAATCAGACGTCTCTATCGAAGAAAAAATCAAGAAATTATCTTTGTACTTTTAAGTCTAGATGAGGAAAACAATTTTATTTCACTCATAATTTAACACTTCAACTTATGATAATCAAGTACCTATTAAATTAAAAGGTACAAAAAATATATAGCAGTTTGAATGAAATATCTAAAGAACCATACAATTTTTTAGCACATATCTACGAAAAGCCATTGGTATACTATAAAATAGATGGTACTTTCCTATTCAAGGTTAAAAAACACTCTATTAACTAGTGAGTGCTTAATGCTGTTTTCATAAAAATGCAACTCTCACAGTAAATAAAAAAACTCTAATACAAAATACAAACGCCATCTTCTAAAAAAAAAAGTCTTAAAGTGAACAACTCCAAAGCATTGTATAGAAAATCATATAACTATTAAATAAAACATAGCACTTGCAGAGACAGTTTTCAAAAGGGAACTTACACACCAACTATGTTACAAAATAGAGTACAAATTCATAAACCACTCCGAATATTTTATAACTTATTCAACTATGTAAACATAAAAAAGAAATTCAACGAACAGTATATCAAATAAGATGCCTCCTATCAAAACACTAAAACCAGCAAATATAAAACTAATTTCTTTAAGAGTGACAAAGGTTTTCTTAAAAAACTTACTCAATAAAACATAAAAACGATAAAAACCTTTCTTTGTTGTAAAAACAGCTGCATTTGTCGTTCCGACATCAATTATGGGTGAAATTGCTGTTGTTCTTGTGGAATCACATATACGAGAGTGATGTGTTGAAGTTATCGCTGTCAAATAACAAGATGGATAAGAACTATAATCTGTTGTCAATCCGTCAGTATACCACGATTGAGATAGAGGTAGCATTGTTGATGTTGAATCCTCACTTGTGTTTTCTGTTGTAAAAATATGCAAACATTTTGTTACTTTCAAAAATGCAACTTGAACTACTTAACTTGAATAAATTAAACATCAATTAAAAGAACATTAACAAAAAGCTTGTTCTTACATGTTAATCACAAATGAAAAAGAAAAACACAAAGTTTATCATGTTTAAACGTAGTTTAAACAATTTTTAAACCAAATAGAAATTGCTTAAACACACAAATCTTAAAGCTCTGTCACTAAAGAAACTGTTAAAACAAACAACTCTAAAGTAACGCAAAGCCGATCAAAAAGTTTGAAATTTTGAAAAAAATTATAATAAAGAGGGCCCCGTAAACAACCCTGTCTTTAGACATGGTTATAAAGTAAACAAAAACTATTCATACCTGTCGACGATTTTAAAGAAATAGAACTACGTGTTGGACTAATAAACGAATTGTAACTCAAACTGGTTGTTAAATAACCATGTGATGCTAAACTTCTTAAAGAATAAGATGAGTCGACTTGAGCGAACCCATCAACAGTTGTTAAAGCACTAGTGTACCATGTTGGATCATAACGCTTGATTGTAGTCAAAGAATCAGACGTCTCTATCGAAGAAAAAATCAAGAAATTATCTTTGTACTTTTAAGTCTAGATGAGGAAAACAATTTTATTTCACTCATAATTTAACACTTCAACTTATGATAATCAAGTACCTATTAAATTAAAAGGTACAAAAAATATATAGCAGTTTGAATGAAATATCTAAAGAACCATACAATTTTTTAGCACATATCTACGAAAAGCCATTGGTATACTATAAAATAGATGGTACTTTCCTATTCAAGGTTAAAAAACACTCTATTAACTAGTGAGTGCTTAATACTGTTTTCATAAAAATGCAACTCTCACAGTAAATAAAAAAACTTTAATACAAAATACAAACGCCATCTTCTAAAAAAAAAAGTCTCAAAGTGAACAACTCCAAAGCATTGTATAGAAAATCATATAACTATTAAATAAAACATAGCACTTGCAGAGACAGTTTTCAAAAGGGAACTTACACACCAACTATGTTACAAAATAGAGTACAAATTCATAAACCACTCCGAATATTTTATAACTTATTCAACTATGTAAACATAAAAAAGAAATTCAACGAACAGTATATCAAATAAGATGCCTCCTATCAAAACACTAAAACCAGCAAATATAAAACTAATTTCTTTAAGAGTGACAAAGGTTTTCTTAAAAAACTTACTCAATAAAACATAAAAACGTTAAAAACCTTTCTTTGTTGTAAAAACAGCTGCATTTGTCGTTCCAACATCAATTATGGGTGAAATTGCTGTTGTTCTTGTGGAATCACATATACGAGAGTGATGTGTTGAAGTTATCGCTGTCAAATAACAAGATGGATAAGAACTATAATCTGTTGTCAATCCGTCAGTATACCACGATTGAGATAGAGGTAGCATTGTTGATGTTAAATCCTCACTTGTGTTTTCTGTTGTAAAAATATGCAAACATTTTGTTACTTTCAAAAATGCAACTTGAACTACTTAACTTGAATAAATTAAACATCAATTAAAAGAACATTAACAAAAAGCTTGTTCTTACATGTTAATCACAAATGAAAAAGAAAAACACAAAGTTTATCATGTTTAAACGTAGTTTAAACAATTTTTAAACCAAATAGAAATTGCTTAAACACACAAATCTTAAAGCTCTGTCACTAAAGAAACTGTTAAAACAAACAACTCTAAAGTAACGCAAAGCCGATCAAAAAGTTTGAAATTTTGAAAAAATTATAATAAAGAGGGCCCCGTAAACAACCCTGTCTTTAGACATGGTTATAAAGTAAACAAAAACTATTCATACCTGTCGACGATTTTAAAGAAATAGAACTACGTGTTGGACTAATAAACGAATTGTAACTCAAACTGGTTGTTAAATAACCATGTGATGCTAAACTTCTTAAAGAATAAGATGAGTCGACTTGAGCGAACCCATCAACAGTTGTTAAAGCACTAGTGTACCATGTTGGATCATAACGCTTCATTGTAGTCAAAGAATCAGACGTCTCTATCGAAGAAAAAATCAAGAAATTATCTTTGTACTTTCAAGTCTAGATGAGGAAAACAATTTTATTTCACTCATAATTTAACACTCATAATTTAACAATTTTAATTCACTCATAATTTAACACAAAAAAAAATTAAAAT
>NC_061165.1:44435346-44502846 GCF_022113875.1 Hydra vulgaris
AAGCCTTGTTTTAATAGTGTTTACAAAGTGAACAACTGTAAAACTGTTTCATACTCAATTGAGAGCATTGACTGATTGAAGCCGACCTAGGATAAATTTTAAACAGCAAAAAGTTAACAATTTCAATTTTTTAAGAACGCTTTGAGAAAAATTACAAGATCAACACTAATCAGGAACTATTCAGACGATTTTGTCATCCTTAGGGGACAGCAAAAAACTATTATACCATAAATAAAAGCAATTATAACATGCTTCAAACATTGTGAAAAAGTAGCCGCTCGAAAAGTTTCTTCAACTGCTTATAAACTCTTGTAAACTAATATAGTTATATTAAGTTTCTACAATTGCTCATAAATTCTTATAAATTAATATAAATAAAGAAAAGTTTCTACAATTGCTTATAATTTCTTAAAAAAAATTATAAATTCACTAAATAAATATTAAAAAAAGTAGCTGCACTACTTGCAGAAAAAAAATCATCTTTTATTACACAAAAAAAATCAGTCATTTTTAAAAAGTACAGGACAAAACCAAAACAAAGGAAAAAACCAGACTGCAGTTTAAGTTTTCCCTTCTATAAGTATTATAATGTTAATTGTTAATGATTGCAAACCTACCAGTAAACTACTTTAGTTGCTATTGTTTGATATTTACTTTCAGCCGTATTTCTTAAGACAGTTTATCACAAGTGAACTTATATAAAAACTATATTTCAAGACTCTGTATCTTTTTGTAAACGACGTCACATTTTTTCAAACTGAATCAACAATACAAACATAAAAAAGGTGCACAAGGCAGAACTTTAAATGAGATGCATTTAGCTAGAACATCAAAACAACAACAATAAAAAGGGCCGTTGTTGTTGGGATAACCGTTAATTCACATACAAAAAGAATTTTTTAAATGTTAAAAACCTTTTTTCGTTGTTAAAACACTTGCAGTTGTTGTAGCAACAACAAACACGGAAGAAATTGGAATTGTTTTTGTAGAATAACATATTTGTATATAATGTGTTGTAGTAAAAGCAGTCGAATAACAAGATGGAAAAGAACTATAAACGGCACTCAAACCGCCAGCATACCATGATGGAGAAAGTGGTAGCATTGTAGATGTAGCATTGTCATCTGCGTCTGTTATAGAAATATAAAAGAAAAAAACTTCTTATTTTTATAAATGCAACTCAATTTATATGAAATAATTTCAACATCAATTAAAAAAAAACAGTAAAGAAAAGTTAGTTGTTACATAAGAAACATTATAGAATAAGAAAAACACAAATTTTAATATCTTTAAATATACGTTTTTTTAGTTTCATAAAAACATTACTTTCGTCAGTAATAGCTGTTAACAAACTGTCAGTAATAGCTGTTAAAGATGTGTTTCAAAACAAACTTGCGGAAAAAAAAAAATTAAAATTAAAAAAAAATGCAACGCTGATATGAGGCTTTTCAAAACCCCGAAAAGTCATATCAATGAGGGGTACACAAAACCATTATTTCAGACACGTTCATGAAGTAAACAAATAAATATTCAAACCTTTCTTTGATGTTACAGTAGTGGACCTAGTTGTCGGCGTATATGACGACATATAATTTAAGCTTGTTGTTAAAGTAGCAAACGATGCTGAACTGCTTAAAGAATCAGTTGAGTGGATTTGAACGGAATCATCGACGGTTGTTAGAGCACTAGCGTACCATGCTGAATTGTAACTTATCATTGCAGTCATAGAAGTAGACGCTTCTATTGAAGAAAAAAATCAAAACTTAATCTTAACAATTTTACTTATGGATTAAGAACATAGAGGCAACAATATTAGAACCGAATTATTTAACACTCAAACTTGTTCTACAGAATTTCATCTTAATATAAGAAGAGGAAAAAACTAAACACACTTTAAATATATTTTTAAAAGAACAGTACAATACAATACTTTTTTTAATAGACATTTATCAACACGCATTGGTATATTAAAAAGAATTTCTATTCAAGATCAAAAGCTCACTACTAACTACAGCCTTTTCAATTCAGATTAAATACAACTGGAATGCTCACACTTTAAACAATAATGCCAAACTAAATACAAAGCCTTGTTTTAATAGTGTTTACAAAGTGAACAACTGTAAAACTGTTTCATACTCAATTGAGAGCATTGACTGATTGAAGCCGACCTAGGATAAATTTTAAACAGCAAAAAGTTAACAATTTCAATTTTTTAAGAACGCTTTGAGAAAAATTACAAGATCAACACTAATCAGGAACTATTCAGACGATTTTGTCATCCTTAGGGGACAGCAAAAAACTATTATACCATAAATAAAAGCAATTATAACATGCTTCAAACATTGTGAAAAAGTAGCCGCTCGAAAAGTTTCTTCAACTGCTTATAAACTCTTGTAAACTAATATAGTTATATTAAGTTTCTACAATTGCTCATAAATTCTTATAAATTAATATAAATAAAGAAAAGTTTCTACAATTGCTTATAATTTCTTAAAAAAAATTATAAATTCACTAAATAAATATTAAAAAAAGTAGCTGCACTACTTGCAGAAAAAAAATCATCTTTTATTACACAAAAAAAATCAGTCATTTTTAAAAAGTACAGGACAAAACCAAAACAAAGGAAAAAACCAGACTGCAGTTTAAGTTTTCCCTTCTATAAGTATTATAATGTTAATTGTTAATGATTGCAAACCTACCAGTAAACTACTTTAGTTGCTATTGTTTGATATTTACTTTCAGCCGTATTTCTTAAGACAGTTTATCACAAGTGAACTTATATAAAAACTATATTTCAAGACTCTGTATCTTTTTGTAAACGACGTCACATTTTTTCAAACTGAATCAACAATACAAACATAAAAAAGGTGCACAAGGCAGAACTTTAAATGAGATGCATTTAGCTAGAACATCAAAACAACAACAATAAAAAGGGCCGTTGTTGTTGGGATAACCGTTAATTCACATACAAAAAGAATTTTTTAAATGTTAAAAACCTTTTTTCGTTGTTAAAACACTTGCAGTTGTTGTAGCAACAACAAACACGGAAGAAATTGGAATTGTTTTTGTAGAATAACATATTTGTATATAATGTGTTGTAGTAAAAGCAGTCGAATAACAAGATGGAAAAGAACTATAAACGGCACTCAAACCGCCAGCATACCATGATGGAGAAAGTGGTAGCATTGTAGATGTAGCATTGTCATCTGCGTCTGTTATAGAAATATAAAAGAAAAAAACTTCTTATTTTTATAAATGCAACTCAATTTATATGAAATAATTTCAACATCAATTAAAAAAAAACAGTAAAGAAAAGTTAGTTGTTACATAAGAAACATTATAGAATAAGAAAAACACAAATTTTAATATCTTTAAATATACGTTTTTTTAGTTTCATAAAAACATTACTTTCGTCAGTAATAGCTGTTAACAAACTGTCAGTAATAGCTGTTAAAGATGTGTTTCAAAACAAACTTGCGGAAAAAAAAAAATTAAAATTAAAAAAAAATGCAACGCTGATATGAGGCTTTTCAAAACCCCGAAAAGTCATATCAATGAGGGGTACACAAAACCCTCATTTCAGACACGTTCATGAAGTAAACAAATAAATATTCAAACCTTTCTTTGATGTTACAGTAGTGGACCTAGTTGTCGGCGTATATGACGACATATAATTTAAGCTTGTTGTTAAAGTAGCAAACGATGCTGAACTGCTTAAAGAATCAGTTGAGTGGATTTGAACGGAATCATCGACGGTTGTTAGAGCACTAGCGTACCATGCTGAATTGTAACTTATCATTGCAGTCATAGAAGTAGACGCTTCTATTGAAGAAAAAAATCAAAACTTAATCTTAACAATTTTACTTATGGATTAAGAACATAGAGGCAACAATATTAGAACCGAATTATTTAACACTCAAACTTGTTCTACAGAATTTCATCTTAATATAAGAAGAGGAAAAAACTAAACACACTTTAAATATATTTTTAAAAGAACAGTACAATACAATACTTTTTTTAATAGACATTTATCAACACGCATTGGTATATTAAAAAGAATTTCTATTCAAGATCAAAAGCTCACTACTAACTACAGCCTTTTCAATTCAGATTAAATACAACTGGAATGCTCACACTTTAAACAATAATGCCAAACTAAATACAAAGCCTTGTTTTAATAGTGTTTACAAAGTGAACAACTGTAAAACTGTTTCATACTCAATTGAGAGCATTGACTGATTGAAGCCGACCTAGGATAAATTTTAAACAGCAAAAAGTTAACAATTTCAATTTTTTAAGAACGCTTTGAGAAAAATTACAAGATCAACACTAATCAGGAACTATTCAGACGATTTTGTCATCCTTAGGGGACAGCAAAAAACTATTATACCATAAATAAAAGCAATTATAACATGCTTCAAACATTGTGAAAAAGTAGCCGCTCGAAAAGTTTCTTCAACTGCTTATAAACTCTTGTAAACTAATATAGTTATATTAAGTTTCTACAATTGCTCATAAATTCTTATAAATTAATATAAATAAAGAAAAGTTTCTACAATTGCTTATAATTTCTTAAAAAAAATTATAAATTCACTAAATAAATATTAAAAAAAGTAGCTGCACTACTTGCAGAAAAAAAATCATCTTTTATTACACAAAAAAAATCAGTCATTTTTAAAAAGTACAGGACAAAACCAAAACAAAGGAAAAAACCAGACTGCAGTTTAAGTTTTCCCTTCTATAAGTATTATAATGTTAATTGTTAATGATTGCAAACCTACCAGTAAACTACTTTAGTTGCTATTGTTTGATATTTACTTTCAGCCGTATTTCTTAAGACAGTTTATCACAAGTGAACTTATATAAAAACTATATTTCAAGACTCTGTATCTTTTTGTAAACGACGTCACATTTTTTCAAACTGAATCAACAATACAAACATAAAAAAGGTGCACAAGGCAGAACTTTAAATGAGATGCATTTAGCTAGAACATCAAAACAACAACAATAAAAAGGGCCGTTGTTGTTGGGATAACCGTTAATTCACATACAAAAAGAATTTTTTAAATGTTAAAAACCTTTTTTCGTTGTTAAAACACTTGCAGTTGTTGTAGCAACAACAAACACGGAAGAAATTGGAATTGTTTTTGTAGAATAACATATTTGTATATAATGTGTTGTAGTAAAAGCAGTCGAATAACAAGATGGAAAAGAACTATAAACGGCACTCAAACCGCCAGCATACCATGATGGAGAAAGTGGTAGCATTGTAGATGTAGCATTGTCATCTGCGTCTGTTATAGAAATATAAAAGAAAAAAACTTCTTATTTTTATAAATGCAACTCAATTTATATGAAATAATTTCAACATCAATTAAAAAAAAACAGTAAAGAAAAGTTAGTTGTTACATAAGAAACATTATAGAATAAGAAAAACACAAATTTTAATATCTTTAAATATACGTTTTTTTAGTTTCATAAAAACATTACTTTCGTCAGTAATAGCTGTTAACAAACTGTCAGTAATAGCTGTTAAAGATGTGTTTCAAAACAAACTTGCGGAAAAAAAAAAATTAAAATTAAAAAAAAATGCAACGCTGATATGAGGCTTTTCAAAACCCCGAAAAGTCATATCAATGAGGGGTACACAAAACCCTCATTTCAGACACGTTCATGAAGTAAACAAATAAATATTCAAACCTTTCTTTGATGTTACAGTAGTGGACCTAGTTGTCGGCGTATATGACGACATATAATTTAAGCTTGTTGTTAAAGTAGCAAACGATGCTGAACTGCTTAAAGAATCAGTTGAGTGGATTTGAACGGAATCATCGACGGTTGTTAGAGCACTAGCGTACCATGCTGAATTGTAACTTATCATTGCAGTCATAGAAGTAGACGCTTCTATTGAAGAAAAAAATCAAAACTTAATCTTAACAATTTTACTTATGGATTAAGAACATAGAGGCAACAATATTAGAACCGAATTATTTAACACTCAAACTTGTTCTACAGAATTTCATCTTAATATAAGAAGAGGAAAAAACTAAACACACTTTAAATATATTTTTAAAAGAACAGTACAATACAATACTTTTTTTAATAGACATTTATCAACACGCATTGGTATATTAAAAAGAATTTCTATTCAAGATCAAAAGCTCACTACTAACTACAGCCTTTTCAATTCAGATTAAATACAACTGGAATGCTCACACTTTAAACAATAATAACAAACTAAATACAAAGCCTTGTTTTAATAGTGTTTACAAAGTGAACAACTGTAAAACTGTTTCATACTCAATTGAGAGCATTGACTGATTGAAGCCGACCTAGGATAAATTTTAAACAGCAAAAAGTTAACAATTTCAATTTTTTAAGAACGCTTTGAGAAAAATTACAAGATCAACACTAATCAGGAACTATTCAGACGATTTTGTCATCCTTAGGGGACAGCAAAAAACTATTATACCATAAATAAAAGCAATTATAACATGCTTCAAACATTGTGAAAAAGTAGCCGCTCGAAAAGTTTCTTCAACTGCTTATAAACTCTTGTAAACTAATATAGTTATATTAAGTTTCTACAATTGCTCATAAATTCTTATAAATTAATATAAATAAAGAAAAGTTTCTACAATTGCTTATAATTTCTTAAAAAAAATTATAAATTCACTAAATAAATATTAAAAAAAGTAGCTGCACTACTTGCAGAAAAAAAATCATCTTTTATTACACAAAAAAAATCAGTCATTTTTAAAAAGTACAGGACAAAACCAAAACAAAGGAAAAAACCAGACTGCAGTTTAAGTTTTCCCTTCTATAAGTATTATAATGTTAATTGTTAATGATTGCAAACCTACCAGTAAACTACTTTAGTTGCTATTGTTTGATATTTACTTTCAGCCATATTTCTTAAGACAGTTTATCACAAGTGAACTTATATAAAAACTATATTTCAAGACTCTGTATCTTTTTGTAAACGACGTCACATTTTTTCAAACTGAATCAACAATACAAACATAAAAAAGGTGCACAAGGCAGAACTTTAAATGAGATGCATTTAGCTAGAACATCAAAACAACAACAATAAAAAGGGCCGTTGTTGTTGGGATAACCGTTAATTCACATACAAAAAGAATTTTTTAAATGTTAAAAACCTTTTTTCGTTGTTAAAACACTTGCAGTTGTTGTAGCAACAACAAACACGGAAGAAATTGGAATTGTTTTTGTAGAATAACATATTTGTATATAATGTGTTGTAGTAAAAGCAGTCGAATAACAAGATGGAAAAGAACTATAAACGGCACTCAAACCGCCAGCATACCATGATGGAGAAAGTGGTAGCATTGTAGATGTAGCATTGTCATCTGCGTCTGTTATAGAAATATAAAAGAAAAAAACTTCTTATTTTTATAAATGCAACTCAATTTATATGAAATAATTTCAACATCAATTAAAAAAAAACAGTAAAGAAAAGTTAGTTGTTACATAAGAAACATTATAGAATAAGAAAAACACAAATTTTAATATCTTTAAATATACGTTTTTTTAGTTTCATAAAAACATTACTTTCGTCAGTAATAGCTGTTAACAAACTGTCAGTAATAGCTGTTAAAGATGTGTTTCAAAACAAACTTGCGGAAAAAAAAAAATTAAAATTAAAAAAAAATGCAACGCTGATATGAGGCTTTTCAAAACCCCGAAAAGTCATATCAATGAGGGGTACACAAAACCCTCATTTCAGACACGTTCATGAAGTAAACAAATAAATATTCAAACCTTTCTTTGATGTTACAGTAGTGGACCTAGTTGTCGGCGTATATGACGACATATAATTTAAGCTTGTTGTTAAAGTAGCAAACGATGCTGAACTGCTTAAAGAATCAGTTGAGTGGATTTGAACGGAATCATCGACGGTTGTTAGAGCACTAGCGTACCATGCTGAATTGTAACTTATCATTGCAGTCATAGAAGTAGACGCTTCTATTGAAGAAAAAAATCAAAACTTAATCTTAACAATTTTACTTATGGATTAAGAACATAGAGGCAACAATATTAGAACCGAATTATTTAACACTCAAACTTGTTCTACAGAATTTCATCTTAATATAAGAAGAGGAAAAAACTAAACACACTTTAAATATATTTTTAAAAGAACAGTACAATACAATACTTTTTTTAATAGACATTTATCAACACGCATTGGTATATTAAAAAGAATTTCTATTCAAGATCAAAAGCTCACTACTAACTACAGCCTTTTCAATTCAGATTAAATACAACTGGAATGCTCACACTTTAAACAATAATGCCAAACTAAATACAAAGCCTTGTTTTAATAGTGTTTACAAAGTGAACAACTGTAAAACTGTTTCATACTCAATTGAGAGCATTGACTGATTGAAGCCGACCTAGGATAAATTTTAAACAGCAAAAAGTTAACAATTTCAATTTTTTAAGAACGCTTTGAGAAAAATTACAAGATCAACACTAATCAGGAACTATTCAGACGATTTTGTCATCCTTAGGGGACAGCAAAAAACTATTATACCATAAATAAAAGCAATTATAACATGCTTCAAACATTGTGAAAAAGTAGCCGCTCGAAAAGTTTCTTCAACTGCTTATAAACTCTTGTAAACTAATATAGTTATATTAAGTTTCTACAATTGCTCATAAATTCTTATAAATTAATATAAATAAAGAAAAGTTTCTACAATTGCTTATAATTTCTTAAAAAAAATTATAAATTCACTAAATAAATATTAAAAAAAGTAGCTGCACTACTTGCAGAAAAAAAATCATCTTTTATTACACAAAAAAAATCAGTCATTTTTAAAAAGTACAGGACAAAACCAAAACAAAGGAAAAAACCAGACTGCAGTTTAAGTTTTCCCTTCTATAAGTATTATAATGTTAATTGTTAATGATTGCAAACCTACCAGTAAACTACTTTAGTTGCTATTGTTTGATATTTACTTTCAGCCGTATTTCTTAAGACAGTTTATCACAAGTGAACTTATATAAAAACTATATTTCAAGACTCTGTATCTTTTTGTAAACGACGTCACATTTTTTCAAACTGAATCAACAATACAAACATAAAAAAGGTGCACAAGGCAGAACTTTAAATGAGATGCATTTAGCTAGAACATCAAAACAACAACAATAAAAAGGGCCGTTGTTGTTGGGATAACCGTTAATTCACATACAAAAAGAATTTTTTAAATGTTAAAAACCTTTTTTCGTTGTTAAAACACTTGCAGTTGTTGTAGCAACAACAAACACGGAAGAAATTGGAATTGTTTTTGTAGAATAACATATTTGTATATAATGTGTTGTAGTAAAAGCAGTCGAATAACAAGATGGAAAAGAACTATAAACGGCACTCAAACCGCCAGCATACCATGATGGAGAAAGTGGTAGCATTGTAGATGTAGCATTGTCATCTGCGTCTGTTATAGAAATATAAAAGAAAAAAACTTCTTATTTTTATAAATGCAACTCAATTTATATGAAATAATTTCAACATCAATTAAAAAAAACAGTAAAGAAAAGTTAGTTGTTACATAAGAAACATTATAGAATAAGAAAAACACAAATTTTAATATCTTTAAATATACGTTTTTTTAGTTTCATAAAAACATTACTTTCGTCAGTAATAGCTGTTAACAAACTGTCAGTAATAGCTGTTAAAGATGTGTTTCAAAACAAACTTGCGGAAAAAAAAAAATTAAAATTAAAAAAAAATGCAACGCTGATATGAGGCTTTTCAAAACCCCGAAAAGTCATATCAATGAGGGGTACACAAAACCCTCATTTCAGACACGTTCATGAAGTAAACAAATAAATATTCAAACCTTTCTTTGATGTTACAGTAGTGGACCTAGTTGTCGGCGTATATGACGACATATAATTTAAGCTTGTTGTTAAAGTAGCAAACGATGCTGAACTGCTTAAAGAATCAGTTGAGTGGATTTGAACGGAATCATCGACGGTTGTTAGAGCACTAGCGTACCATGCTGAATTGTAACTTATCATTGCAGTCATAGAAGTAGACGCTTCTATTGAAGAAAAAAATCAAAACTTAATCTTAACAATTTTACTTATGGATTAAGAACATAGAGGCAACAATATTAGAACCGAATTATTTAACACTCAAACTTGTTCTACAGAATTTCATCTTAATATAAGAAGAGGAAAAAACTAAACACACTTTAAATATATTTTTAAAAGAACAGTACAATACAATACTTTTTTTAATAGACATTTATCAACACGCATTGGTATATTAAAAAGAATTTCTATTCAAGATCAAAAGCTCACTACTAACTACAGCCTTTTTAATTCAGATTAAATACAACTGGAATGCTCACACTTTAAACAATAATAACAAACTAAATACAAAGCCTTGTTTTAATAGTGTTTACAAAGTGAACAACTGTAAAACTGTTTCATACTCAATTGAGAGCATTGACTGATTGAAGCCGACCTAGGATAAATTTTAAACAGCAAAAAGTTAACAATTTCAATTTTTTAAGAACGTTTTGAGAAAAATTACAAGATCAACACTAATCAGGAACTATTCAGACGATTTTGTCATCCTTAGGGGACAGCAAAAAACTATTATACCATAAATAAAAGCAATTATAACATGCTTCAAACATTGTGAAAAAGTAGCCGCTCGAAAAGTTTCTTCAACTGCTTATAAACTCTTGTAAACTAATATAGTTATATTAAGTTTCTACAATTGCTCATAAATTCTTATAAATTAATATAAATAAAGAAAAGTTTCTACAATTGCTTATAATTTCTTAAAAAAAATTATAAATTCACTAAATAAATATTAAAAAAAGTAGCTGCACTACTTGCAGAAAAAAAATCATCTTTTATTACACAAAAAAAATCAGTCATTTTTAAAAAGTACAGGACAAAACCAAAACAAAGGAAAAAACCAGACTGCAGTTTAAGTTTTCCCTTCTATAAGTATTATAATGTTAATTGTTAATGATTGCAAACCTACCAGTAAACTACTTTAGTTGCTATTGTTTGATATTTACTTTCAGCCGTATTTCTTAAGACAGTTTATCACAAGTGAACTTATATAAAAACTATATTTCAAGACTCTGTATCTTTTTGTAAACGACGTCACATTTTTTCAAACTGAATCAACAATACAAACATAAAAAAGGTGCACAAGGCAGAACTTTAAATGAGATGCATTTAGCTAGAACATCAAAACAACAACAATAAAAAGGGCCGTTGTTGTTGGGATAACCGTTAATTCACATACAAAAAGAATTTTTTAAATGTTAAAAACCTTTTTTCGTTGTTAAAACACTTGCAGTTGTTGTAGCAACAACAAACACGGAAGAAATTGGAATTGTTTTTGTAGAATAACATATTTGTATATAATGTGTTGTAGTAAAAGCAGTCGAATAACAAGATGGAAAAGAACTATAAACGGCACTCAAACCGCCAGCATACCATGATGGAGAAAGTGGTAGCATTGTAGATGTAGCATTGTCATCTGCGTCTGTTATAGAAATATAAAAGAAAAAAACTTCTTATTTTTATAAATGCAACTCAATTTATATGAAATAATTTCAACATCAATTAAAAAAAACAGTAAAGAAAAGTTAGTTGTTACATAAGAAACATTATAGAATAAGAAAAACACAAATTTTAATATCTTTAAATATACGTTTTTTTAGTTTCATAAAAACATTACTTTCGTCAGTAATAGCTGTTAACAAACTGTCAGTAATAGCTGTTAAAGATGTGTTTCAAAACAAACTTGCGGAAAAAAAAAAATTAAAATTAAAAAAAAATGCAACGCTGATATGAGGCTTTTCAAAACCCCGAAAAGTCATATCAATGAGGGGTACACAAAACCCTCATTTCAGACACGTTCATGAAGTAAACAAATAAATATTCAAACCTTTCTTTGATGTTACAGTAGTGGACCTAGTTGTCGGCGTATATGACGACATATAATTTAAGCTTGTTGTTAAAGTAGCAAACGATGCTGAACTGCTTAAAGAATCAGTTGAGTGGATTTGAACGGAATCATCGACGGTTGTTAGAGCACTAGCGTACCATGCTGAATTGTAACTTATCATTGCAGTCATAGAAGTAGACGCTTCTATTGAAGAAAAAAATCAAAACTTAATCTTAACAATTTTACTTATGGATTAAGAACATAGAGGCAACAATATTAGAACCGAATTATTTAACACTCAAACTTGTTCTACAGAATTTCATCTTAATATAAGAAGAGGAAAAAACTAAACACACTTTAAATATATTTTTAAAAGAACAGTACAATACAATACTTTTTTTAATAGACATTTATCAACACGCATTGGTATATTAAAAAGAATTTCTATTCAAGATCAAAAGCTCACTACTAACTACAGCCTTTTCAATTCAGATTAAATACAACTGGAATGCTCACACTTTAAACAATAATAACAAACTAAATACAAAGCCTTGTTTTAATAGTGTTTACAAAGTGAACAACTGTAAAACTGTTTCATACTCAATTGAGAGCATTGACTGATTGAAGCCGACCTAGGATAAATTTTAAACAGCAAAAAGTTAACAATTTCAATTTTTTAAGAACGCTTTGAGAAAAATTACAAGATCAACACTAATCAGGAACTATTCAGACGATTTTGTCATCCTTAGGGGACAGCAAAAAACTATTATACCATAAATAAAAGCAATTATAACATGCTTCAAACATTGTGAAAAAGTAGCCGCTCGAAAAGTTTCTTCAACTGCTTATAAACTCTTGTAAACTAATATAGTTATATTAAGTTTCTACAATTGCTCATAAATTCTTATAAATTAATATAAATAAAGAAAAGTTTCTACAATTGCTTATAATTTCTTAAAAAAAATTATAAATTCACTAAATAAATATTAAAAAAAGTAGCTGCACTACTTGCAGAAAAAAAATCATCTTTTATTACACAAAAAAAATCAGTCATTTTTAAAAAGTACAGGACAAAACCAAAACAAAGGAAAAAACCAGACTGCAGTTTAAGTTTTCCCTTCTATAAGTATTATAATGTTAATTGTTAATGATTGCAAACCTACCAGTAAACTACTTTAGTTGCTATTGTTTGATATTTACTTTCAGCCATATTTCTTAAGACAGTTTATCACAAGTGAACTTATATAAAAACTATATTTCAAGACTCTGTATCTTTTTGTAAACGACGTCACATTTTTTCAAACTGAATCAACAATACAAACATAAAAAAGGTGCACAAGGCAGAACTTTAAATGAGATGCATTTAGCTAGAACATCAAAACAACAACAATAAAAAGGGCCGTTGTTGTTGGGATAACCGTTAATTCACATACAAAAAGATTTTTTTAAATGTTAAAAACCTTTTTTCGTTGTTAAAACACTTGCAGTTGTTGTAGCAACAACAAACACGGAAGAAATTGGAATTGTTTTTGTAGAATAACATATTTGTATATAATGTGTTGTAGTAAAAGCAGTCGAATAACAAGATGGAAAAGAACTATAAACGGCACTCAAACCACCAGCATACCATGATGGAGAAAGTGGTAGCATTGTAGATGTAGCATTGTCATCTGCGTCTGTTATAGAAATATAAAAGAAAAAAACTTCTTATTTTTATAAATGCAACTCAATTTATATGAAATAATTTCAACATCAATTAAAAAAAACAGTAAAGAAAAGTTAGTTGTTACATAAGAAACATTATAGAATAAGAAAAACACAAATTTTAATATCTTTAAATATACGTTTTTTTAGTTTCATAAAAACATTACTTTCGTCAGTAATAGCTGTTAACAAACTGTCAGTAATAGCTGTTAAAGATGTGTTTCAAAACAAACTTGCGGAAAAAAAAAAATTAAAATTAAAAAAAAATGCAACGCTGATATGAGGCTTTTCAAAACCCCGAAAAGTCATATCAATGAGGGGTACACAAAACCCTCATTTCAGACACGTTCATGAAGTAAACAAATAAATATTCAAACCTTTCTTTGATGTTACAGTAGTGGACCTAGTTGTCGGCGTATATGACGACATATAATTTAAGCTTGTTGTTAAAGTAGCAAACGATGCTGAACTGCTTAAAGAATCAGTTGAGTGGATTTGAACGGAATCATCGACGGTTGTTAGAGCACTAGCGTACCATGCTGAATTGTAACTTATCATTGCAGTCATAGAAGTAGACGCTTCTATTGAAGAAAAAAATCAAAACTTAATCTTAACAATTTTACTTATGGATTAAGAACATAGAGGCAACAATATTAGAACCGAATTATTTAACACTCAAACTTGTTCTACAGAATTTCATCTTAATATAAGAAGAGGAAAAAACTAAACACACTTTAAATATATTTTTAAAAGAACAGTACAATACAATACTTTTTTTAATAGACATTTATCAACACGCATTGGTATATTAAAAAGAATTTCTATTCAAGATCAAAAGCTCACTACTAACTACAGCCTTTTCAATTCAGATTAAATACAACTGGAATGCTCACACTTTAAACAATAATAACAAACTAAATACAAAGCCTTGTTTTAATAGTGTTTACAAAGTGAACAACTGTAAAACTGTTTCATACTCAATTGAGAGCATTGACTGATTGAAGCCGACCTAGGATAAATTTTAAACAGCAAAAAGTTAACAATTTCAATTTTTTAAGAACGTTTTGAGAAAAATTACAAGATCAACACTAATCAGGAACTATTCAGACGATTTTGTCATCCTTAGGGGACAGCAAAAAACTATTATACCATAAATAAAAGCAATTATAACATGCTTCAAACATTGTGAAAAAGTAGCCGCTCGAAAAGTTTCTTCAACTGCTTATAAACTCTTGTAAACTAATATAGTTATATTAAGTTTCTACAATTGCTCATAAATTCTTATAAATTAATATAAATAAAGAAAAGTTTCTACAATTGCTTATAATTTCTTAAAAAAAATTATAAATTCACTAAATAAATATTAAAAAAAGTAGCTGCACTACTTGCAGAAAAAAAATCATCTTTTATTACACAAAAAAAATCAGTCATTTTTAAAAAGTACAGGACAAAACCAAAACAAAGGAAAAAACCAGACTGCAGTTTAAGTTTTCCCTTCTATAAGTATTATAATGTTAATTGTTAATGATTGCAAACCTACCAGTAAACTACTTTAGTTGCTATTGTTTGATATTTACTTTCAGCCGTATTTCTTAAGACAGTTTATCACAAGTGAACTTATATAAAAACTATATTTCAAGACTCTGTATCTTTTTGTAAACGACGTCACATTTTTTCAAACTGAATCAACAATACAAACATAAAAAAGGTGCACAAGGCAGAACTTTAAATGAGATGCATTTAGCTAGAACATCAAAACAACAACAATAAAAAGGGCCGTTGTTGTTGGGATAACCGTTAATTCACATACAAAAAGAATTTTTTAAATGTTAAAAACCTTTTTTCGTTGTTAAAACACTTGCAGTTGTTGTAGCAACAACAAACACGGAAGAAATTGGAATTGTTTTTGTAGAATAACATATTTGTATATAATGTGTTGTAGTAAAAGCAGTCGAATAACAAGATGGAAAAGAACTATAAACGGCACTCAAACCGCCAGCATACCATGATGGAGAAAGTGGTAGCATTGTAGATGTAGCATTGTCATCTGCATCTGTTATAGAAATATAAAAGAAAAAAACTTCTTATTTTTATAAATGCAACTCAATTTATATGAAATAATTTCAACATCAATTAAAAAAAACAGTAAAGAAAAGTTAGTTGTTACATAAGAAACATTATAGAATAAGAAAAACACAAATTTTAATATCTTTAAATATACGTTTTTTTAGTTTCATAAAAACATTACTTTCGTCAGTAATAGCTGTTAACAAACTGTCAGTAATAGCTGTTAAAGATGTGTTTCAAAACAAACTTGCGGAAAAAAAAAAATTAAAATTAAAAAAAAATGCAACGCTGATATGAGGCTTTTCAAAACCCCGAAAAGTCATATCAATGAGGGGTACACAAAACCCTCATTTCAGACACGTTCATGAAGTAAACAAATAAATATTCAAACCTTTCTTTGATGTTACAGTAGTGGACCTAGTTGTCGGCGTATATGACGACATATAATTTAAGCTTGTTGTTAAAGTAGCAAACGATGCTGAACTGCTTAAAGAATCAGTTGAGTGGATTTGAACGGAATCATCGACGGTTGTTAGAGCACTAGCGTACCATGCTGAATTGTAACTTATCATTGCAGTCATAGAAGTAGACGCTTCTATTGAAGAAAAAAATCAAAACTTAATCTTAACAATTTTACTTATGGATTAAGAACATAGAGGCAACAATATTAGAACCGAATTATTTAACACTCAAACTTGTTCTACAGAATTTCATCTTAATATAAGAAGAGGAAAAAACTAAACACACTTTAAATATATTTTTAAAAGAACAGTACAATACAATACTTTTTTTAATAGACATTTATCAACACGCATTGGTATATTAAAAAGAATTTCTATTCAAGATCAAAAGCTCACTACTAACTACAGCCTTTTCAATTCAGATTAAATACAACTGGAATGCTCACACTTTAAACAATAATAACAAACTAAATACAAAGCCTTGTTTTAATAGTGTTTACAAAGTGAACAACTGTAAAACTGTTTCATACTCAATTGAGAGCATTGACTGATTGAAGCCGACCTAGGATAAATTTTAAACAGCAAAAAGTTAACAATTTCAATTTTTTAAGAACGTTTTGAGAAAAATTACAAGATCAACACTAATCAGGAACTATTCAGACGATTTTGTCATCCTTAGGGGACAGCAAAAAACTATTATACCATAAATAAAAGCAATTATAACATGCTTCAAACATTGTGAAAAAGTAGCCGCTCGAAAAGTTTCTTCAACTGCTTATAAACTCTTGTAAACTAATATAGTTATATTAAGTTTCTACAATTGCTCATAAATTCTTATAAATTAATATAAATAAAGAAAAGTTTCTACAATTGCTTATAATTTCTTAAAAAAAATTATAAATTCACTAAATAAATATTAAAAAAAGTAGCTGCACTACTTGCAGAAAAAAAATCATCTTTTATTACACAAAAAAAATCAGTCATTTTTAAAAAGTACAGGACAAAACCAAAACAAAGGAAAAAACCAGACTGCAGTTTAAGTTTTCCCTTCTATAAGTATTATAATGTTAATTGTTAATGATTGCAAACCTACCAGTAAACTACTTTAGTTGCTATTGTTTGATATTTACTTTCAGCCGTATTTCTTAAGACAGTTTATCACAAGTGAACTTATATAAAAACTATATTTCAAGACTCTGTATCTTTTTGTAAACGACGTCACATTTTTTCAAACTGAATCAACAATACAAACATAAAAAAGGTGCACAAGGCAGAACTTTAAATGAGATGCATTTAGCTAGAACATCAAAACAACAACAATAAAAAGGGCCGTTGTTGTTGGGATAACCGTTAATTCACATACAAAAAGAATTTTTTAAATGTTAAAAACCTTTTTTCGTTGTTAAAACACTTGCAGTTGTTGTAGCAACAACAAACACGGAAGAAATTGGAATTGTTTTTGTAGAATAACATATTTGTATATAATGTGTTGTAGTAAAAGCAGTCGAATAACAAGATGGAAAAGAACTATAAACGGCACTCAAACCGCCAGCATACCATGATGGAGAAAGTGGTAGCATTGTAGATGTAGCATTGTCATCTGCGTCTGTTATAGAAATATAAAAGAAAAAAACTTCTTATTTTTATAAATGCAACTCAATTTATATGAAATAATTTCAACATCAATTAAAAAAAACAGTAAAGAAAAGTTAGTTGTTACATAAGAAACATTATAGAATAAAAAAAACACAAATTTTAATATTTTAAAATATACGTTTTTTTGGTATTATAAAAACATTACTTTCATCAGTAATAGCTATTTGAATTAATTGCTGTTAAAAGCAGAAAAAACATTCCTAGATTCCATAAAAGGGTTTGCCTTTGTTTATTGTCTGTTTACAGAAAATTCTTGTTTAATTATGTCATTTTGTAAATCACAAAGCAAGATGTAATTAAAATTGTCTGGGAGCAAATGCTTGCAGACAGTAATTAATCCTTTAGTGGTTTGGACAAGGGTTTTTTTAGTATCATTGGTAACATTCAATTCGTTTGGGTTTATGCCTAGATTTGATAATTTAAATAATTCTAAAATAATTTTGAGATTATTAGAAGTTTTATCTTGCATAATTTGCAGTATTGTTGATTGAATTTATGATTATCTGTTACAGATCCCAAAATAATGGCACCATTTTTTTTAGCAAAAACAGCAGCTTTTTTTACACAACTGAATTGTTACATTGATGTTAGTTTGTGAACATGTATAACAGAAACCATTAAACTAGGTCCACCATGTAAGCATTTCATCATTACACATAGCATAGAAGTTAGGATCATTTTCTATCATTTCATATAAAACATTTTTTCGATGATCTTTCTTTACTTTTTTTTAATGTTTTTTGTAATACAAGATCGATGTTCGTTGCAGAAATTATAGACTGCAGTTTTCGTTTGCTTGGAAGCACTAAAAAATCACGAAATTGATCATAGCTGGTGTTATAGAAAGACTCAATAGCAAAACAATAATCAGCTATAGAAAAACTTTTGTTACGCAATTCTTTAAATTGTCTTGTAATAAAATTCATTTATTTTGCTTGATATCATCAATGACTTCAAATTCATGTTCTGAAAGAACAATTGTCACCTTTTAAACAATATCATTAACATACAGATTATAATTATAAACTAAATTAACTGCTTCAAAAACCTGTGAGTAGAAGACTAAGCCATTGTTGGGATTCAATATATTGCCAATGTTTTTCACATGTAAAAATTTTAGGTGGCTTTAAAACAAAATCTTTATGTGGAGGAAGCTAATCCATTTCTGTTTCTCAACTTCATCTTTAGGTAATTTAAAAACACGACACTTATAAAGTTCATTATAATTTCCTTTACAATTCACAATTCCACATTTGTTTGGCATAATGAAAGAGATTTTCAAAAAATATTACTATAACGTTAAAAATGCTTCCACTTTGATAGAAATAATGGCCTTCGCTAGCTGTCATATAGTAGTCTTTGCCTATGCTTTTTATGTTCATAAATGTATAATTCTTTTATTAAAAAAAACGTGTCACATGCCAATTTAAGTCACCTTCAGTTAATTAAAAAGTTCAATTTTGTGGCTAACATTGGTTGAATAGACATAAATAAAGAAAAAAAAAGAGGAAGACGCTAATACCAGAAAGCTACTATTTCCTGTAAAGTATTCAATCAACCAGCTGTCATGGACAGCTGATTTTATAGAGTTTTTTAACCAGCTACTCAGCATTGGGAAATCTCAGATATATATTCTTTTAAATAAATACCGATGGCTATTTTAAAATTCTTTACGATATAAAGCTACTAAGTCTGTTGTAGCTAGTTCTCAAAGGTTTCCTGGTGAATATCTTACCTGCAAGAGCAAAGCATATGTTACTTCTCATTTAATGAATGTAAGGAACAAAATTCAACAGATCATTCAATGTTATTACAACACAAATGATATCAATCTAATAGTAGTCTAAGCTTAACACTCCAAGAAAGTTGACCAGGCAGATGTACATTTTAGAGCTTTTTAAAAATAATATTAATATTAAAAATAATTCATTCCTAAGGTGTTTGGGAAATGGTTCATACCTGCTTGCCTATAGAATGACTAAGAATGTATCCTAGGCGATGAATCAGGAAAAGAAAAAGATGATAAAAATGGCACATTTTAATTAGTCTGAGCAGTTTCATATTGGGAAACCAAAGCTACTTGTAGTTAGCAGGTCAATGAAGCTTACTGAGCAGAGTTTCAATAGGTTGTGGTTCATTTTTATAGGAGCTAACTGAGCTGAGATTTATGTTAGAGAGTTGAAATGGCAGATAAAGCGATATGACTGTTAGACATTTTACACATTTAGAAGGTTTTTGAAGCTAATTGAATGTGCCAATAGCTGCACAAAAAAGATTATACTATTTGGCCAAGAACTTTGTCAGAAACAACTTATAGGGCAATACAATAAAAAACCTCATACTGATCGCAAGAGAATAACTTCATAAACTAGAAATAAATATTTTTAAGAGACATTAATTTTTCAAAAACTATCGCACTTTTTTTTGAAAAATGAAATTTTACAGCTATCATTCAAATGTTAGAGCTATCATTTTATTTTTTGGGACACCCTATTGCGTATGTTGAGCATGTTAACAGTGTATTGCTTTTTTGCAGCCGATTTATTATGATATTTGTATTTATTTTTGCAGATGATCATAATTTAATCTTTTCTATTTAATCTTGGCACCAAAAATTGCGTTATTTTAAACACATCTAATTTTAAAAAACTAGTTTCCTAAGATGAGCTTTTTTATAATGGAACTCAAAAACGCGCTTTTCTTTATAAAAAGCCGCATCTGTGCGTCTAAAAACGCATCATTTTATGCAACTTCTCCAAGTACTATCATAATTTTAATAGCATGACAACAGCTTATGTATTATCTCATATAATGCATTGTAAATGTTGTTTGCTATGCTTGGGTCCTTGGTCGGCGCGATAGGGGGGTCTGTCACCCCCCTCCCTCATCAATGATTTTAGTCGGCAAATAGGACCCTTTTAGACTAGTTAGTCGGCAAATGTCGACCCTTTCGATATAGGTTAGACAGTCGGCATATGTCGTCATGGCAGTCGGAAAATTTTGTAAAACAAGAACCTTTTTTTTTTTTTTTTAGTCGGCAAAAGTTGTAATGGAATCCCTCCTCCCCCCCCCCCCCCCCCACGTGACACCTACTCGCGCCGGCTCTGCTTGGGTCTCTGTCTCACTGTTATGAGGTTGCAGGTTATAAGTTGTAGATTACAGGTTATAAGGTTGCAGGTTATAATATTCAAATATAATATTGCATTTTAAAAGATTGAATAATCATAAAAACTAAAAACACAAAATTTTATAACTTTAAATTATATTATTTGGGGAATCCAAAATTGATTTTTATGGATTTTGTGTAGTTTTACCACTTTTTCTTAATTAATTTTTTATGGTGATTTCGAATTACTTAATAATTATTTTTTCATTATAAATCCGTAATAAAAATTTTTTTTTTCGTTTTATCAATAAAATACGTAATCATTATGTGCAGTTATATAAAATTAAGCACTATACATGAAATTACTTCATATAAGGAACAATTTGTAGCAAATTCTAGTGAAAAAGCAAAATAACTTCATTGTACCCATGGTGCAGTAATTTAAGTTCTTTCTCAGTATCAAAAGGTCTGAGGTTCAATGTTGGCTCAGACCAGATAAGCGACATTGATAAAGAAGGATGAGTAAACTTTCTAATTAAAAGACGCTTAGTCCTTCTTGGAGCACCTTAATAACTAAAAAAAAGTCATCGTTGGTAATTGTTGATTGTTGTGAAGACAAGTTAAGTCGAAATTTTACATTATTAGCTTAATCTTCTGTAGACATATGACGACCTTTTTTGTATTTTTATTAATAATTATGTTTTTAAATAAAGTGCAACTTTTCTTCAATAATTTACTATTTATTGATTATTACAAAAATAAACATCACATTCATCAATCATTTTTTGACATTTAACATATCTTTATGTTTTCAATATATTTATTGACATATGATTCGCATGTAAATGGGCCGCTTTGTGATTTCAAACAAGCTAAGATATAATATCTATTAGACGCCTAATATAAAGCTTACAGTTCTTTTTTTGCTAACCCGCTCTGTCTCAATTGGTTCTGTCACTTGTTCCAACTGAATTTTATATTTTTAAGTTTTTTACTAATTAGACAAATATCCTGAAATATTTCAAAACTACGTAAATCTTAATTTCGCAATGGTTCGGATAATTAAGTATATTACCACGAGGAATTTTTGTAATTGACGGTATTTCCACAGCCGAAATTATGAGTGCCACTCTGACGCTTAAGTTCAATGATATTTGGAATTGTTTTATCAATTAAAAAAACTTGAATAAAAATGTAATACATCAGTTATTCCATTATTGTATCTTTTTTCCAAACCCGTAATACTTTTTTTATTTTCTGTTTAAGAAAGCTAAATTTTACTAAACTATTTCAAGTTTGTATATATGCATCAACTTTTTTGATGCATATATACAAACTGCTTCTACGACTACTGAGCAGTTAATATTTTTTTAATAAAAATTTCTGAAATATAATTTATTGTTAAATTTATTAAAGACAAGTACAAAAATAACCCTGAGTAAATTTTGTATGATGAAATTCGTCTATATCGTCTAAAAAGTCCTGGATATATTGAGAAGTTTCTAAAGAAGTTTGTTAACTTTGACTTATTTATTTATTAGTTTATGATTTATTAACTTACAACCTTGTTACTTCTTGTTGCAAATCATTTTAATCGGTATGTAAATTCAAACAATATTAACAAAATTAAAAGCAAAGTATTTTCTGGCGAAGTAAATCAAAACAAATTTTTACTCTATATAAGACTTGTTTATGTTTAAACGCAACTTTCATTCATATTAATTCAAAGTTCCAATCAAATTTAAATTGCATAAATTTTAACAAGTTTTTATTTTGCGTTATTTTACATTATGCAAAGATTTCTAGTTTTTAGTTTTTTAATATTTTTAAAATCTTAAAAATTGAAGTAGAAGGTCAACCACAGAAAAATAGTATAAACTAAATTGTTTATTGAACTTTTCTAAAAAATTGAATTTAGAATAATTGGTTAAACAAAAAATATTAAATTTTGAACACACACCCCCCCCTCCCCCTATTTAAAAGTTAAAAAAAAAACTTCAACAGCGATTTGCTTTTTAAGTCAGCTAGAACAAATTAATGTCAATCAATGGCCTAATATATGTATTTTTAAATTTAATTCTTATATATTTAAAGTTTTAACTTTTTCAAATTATTTTTTAAGTTTCTAATAAATCTAAAACTTATGAAATAAAAGCAATATGGTCCTGCTTTGAAAAATCTCCGTATTTCGTCAAAGATATTTATGTACAGGTCTAATCGAGCCTAGAGTTGCACTCGTTTGATTTTGCTAGTTCTTTACTTTATTAATATATACTTTTATACTTATTTACAATAATAAACTCAAACTATTAGGTAAGTATGAGTAATTCTAAATATGTTAACAATATTTCCGTGATGTAAATCTGACTGTTTTAAAAAGAAAACGTCACAATAAAAAATCCAAATTTGTTATTTTGCACAGCAATGCAAGTTGGTGTTTGTTTGAAATCTTGCTTCGTTTCGTAACAGTTTTTTATTTAAACAATATTTTTTACCTTTTAATCCTATTTCGTACCGTACCATTTTAAGTGTCTAACTAATATTTCAAAGTAGTAAGTATATTTTGGCAATTAAGTTAGATTAGCATAATTTGGGAACCAAATTAAATTAGTATATTTTGGGAACTAAGAAAATTAGACTTAGCATGGCCTTTCTTATGAGTCCATAGTTTATTTAATTTAAGGTGGTACCCTGCCATTACTTCTATTTTCTTTTACTTTACACATAATAAATACATTTTATGAACTACTAGCATAATATATAAAAATCTAAAACGTTTTGCAAATATTTTTTTAACTTGAAAAAAAAAAAAACATGCTGACTCAGCAAAAAAAGGTAAAACAGTTAACGTCCCAAGAACATAAAAATTTTAAGATACGTCAATATTAAAGGTTGAAATTTTGGAAATGTTAGTATATTAGACTAGCTTGTGCCTGAACCAAAATTTTTTTTTTAAATTTTAAACGATCGAAAACGGCAGACTTAAGTATAAACTTAAGTCTGCCGTTTTCGATCGTTTAAATATACTTAGTATAAAAAGCTATTTTTAGCGATAAAACACTTATTTGATATGGTAATTATAGGTTAAGTTTTTTAATTTTTATGTTATATTCAGGCACTTAACACATTAATTATGAGCATATCCTGAAAATTTGAAGCTAAAATAATGTTTTTTTATTGAGATATCATTGTTTTCCTACAGCTACTCATAAAAAAAACAAAAACTGAGAAAAATCAGTTTTAAAATTATAAATCATGTAGACTACTCACATAAATCGTATGTTTGAAAAGAATATTATTGATAATCTAAAATTATTTTAGAAAAGTTATTTTTACAATTGAATTCTACAAGGTTCAATTGTTTAAATAACATTTTTTCAAATTTTTCATTCTTTTTTTTCATTTTTTACCAAAATATTGGCTGGATACCACCTTAAGCATAAATTATTTAATTATTGCTTTATGAAAAAAAGACTATTAATTTTAATGTACTTTTAAATCTAAAATCTTTTTTTTTTTCAAATATTAAGAAATGTTCTGATATATCATTTCTCAAAAACGTTTGATAAATATAGATTGAATCAAAGTTAAATATTGATACTTTGTGCAAAATTTAGACCTACAGCTCTGTTTCACGTTTGTTAAAGTTTATATTGTGGCTCTACCTTGTGACACTGGAAGTGTGACACTGGAAGTAATCAGAAAACAAAAATCAGAAAAAAAAATTAATTTAGAAAAATATCAGAAAATTAGAAATTATTCAGGAAAAAAAAAAAAAAAGTAAAAAAAGCGTCTTTTAAACGTCTTTTGAACGTTTTGAACGGCTTTTAAACGTTCTAAAAACGTTTTTTTAGGTCCGGTGTCTACTGGGTATTTCACGTAGCTGTATTTCACGTTTATTAAGATTTTTATTAGAGCTCCAGCTGTATTTCACGTTTATTAATTATTAATTAAGGTTTTTAAAGCTTCAACACACAAGTATCTATACTTAATGATGATAGAAAATCGTGTAGCATAATTCAATTTGTAAGCTTTTATAACTCGAGTAAATGTTAAATTAGTTAAATTGACAAAACAGGGTAAGCAGCACATTACACTGAATATTAAATATTTAAAAATATTTTTGAAAAAATGGAGTTGATCCCATTTACAAAAATTAGGGATTTTTTACATTAGTCTTTAATATCAGATATCTATACATTCTAAACAGTAAAATGTTGTTCTATGCTAAAGAAAAATATCAATTTATGGAACAAAACATGAATTAAAAAAACCTTTGAATATTACAAGCAATACTCAACAACATTAATAACCTACTTAGACAATATAATTTTTTTAAGTTGGTATAAGTATACTATGCTTTGCTCAAATGAAAATTACTTAGCACAACCTAATATTACTTATACTATTTAATTCAAAAAAAAAATTTATGAAATTTTAAAATCATTTATAAAACTTTAAATTGTTTTATAAAATTTTAAAATTTTTTCTAAAAAATATTTTTATGTGCACTATTATTGTTATTTTATATATGGGGAAAACTTTTTTTAACTCTCAATTTAAGTCAATGAGATTTTACTTACCTTCTGAAAATTCGTGTAAATAAGCTAATGCAAGACTAAAAAGTAAATACTTCATTCTGTCTAAATTAAAAAAAAATCCTATAAAAATGCATTAATATGTTTAGTTGGCAAAAATTATTGCATAAGAATATATTTAAAAAACGACAATTTAAGTTTACTTAAATGTGTTCCTAAATTCCTTTGTACACAAAGCATATATTGTATAAACAAGATTAAAACATTTGTTGTATTTTCTTCTCTCGAAAAACTTTCCGTCATAGACGGATTGTTTAAAAGATATTGCTTGCAAGAATAGTTAAAATAGACATGATAATAAAAAAAAAAGAAAACACGTGTTTTCTCAGTAGATTATTTAACTCTTACCCATAGACGACACGAGGAAGGGGTTACTGGGAACTTTTTACCCGGGTGCAGGATTAAAAGGGGCGCACTTTGACCAAATTTTTTTTTTTTAACTTTATTAAAATAGATTGATAACTGTTAATTATACATATGAATCAGCAGTCAATACATGTGTAGTACTAAAACCTAGTTATTAACGGGCTAATTGAGTAACTAATTAACTTTAAGTTTAATATAAAGCTTAACAAATAAAATTATTGACGTCTTTTATAAGGCATAAATTTTTAAAAAGAGCTGCTTTGTTTCTAAAAATCATACAGTATATATAAATTTTGTTAATGTAGTTAACAAAATAATACTCAATGTGATTAAAGTACATTTCATAATTAATACATATGAATCATTATGATATTCTAGGCTTTTATTTAGATTCGCTAAATATCATAAAAATAGATTTATAAGTTTTTTATATTCAAGACACTTAAATTTTTCTGTTTGGCCTAATCAGAGTGAGTAAAAATTTTTTATTATGGTAAAAGTTATACAATAGCATAAACTTTTAAATTTATATTGAGCTCTCTTTTTAATAAAAGAGTATTTAAAAAAATATTGATTGCTTATAGTTTCTCGACTACGTACAAAGCAAAAAATGTTGAGTTTCAAAAAAAATAGATTCTAGCTCTCAAAGTTGAAAAAAAAACTGTAAAAAGGAAGAAATACTGTAAAAATAAGGAATAATACTGTAAAAAGGAAAAATCAGCAAAAAAAATTAACGTTCACTCAAAAACTGTGGTATAAAAGTTACAAATAATATAGAATGGAATAGCTCAATAGTTTTAAGATCCCTTACAAAAAACCCAGCGAACCTCCAGCAAAAGTTCGCTGGAAATTTAAAAGATCACTGGAAATTCACTAAGGTCACTGGGTTTTCAGCAAAGTTCGCTGGATTTCCATGGAAACAAAAGATTTTGCAGGAAGTTCGCTGGAAATCCAACGAAAAGCTTCCAGTGATCTTAAAGTTCGCTCGAAGTTTACTGGGTTTCTTGCGAAATATTTTGCCGTTTTTCCAGTGATTTAAAAAGCTTTGCTGTTTTTCTGCAAGCAGTTAAAACTTGGAAAATTGATAAAATATCTTCTAGAAATAATATTTCAAACTTTTGTATAAAAGTAATCCTTTTTATTTTATTTTTTGCATCTAATAGATGATCTATTATGCGAGTTTCAATTATTATTAATTCTACTCATGCTCCAAAACAAAATCATCATGTATGTTGTTCAAAATGTTTATTTCTCTTAAGTATTGTTTATTATGCATTCACTTTTTTTAGCAAGTTGAACTTTATAATTTTATAAAAATTATTTTTATAAATGTTTTTATGATTAAGCATTTTATATTAAAAGTAATAAATAATAGACTATTTCTCTCTCTCAGTGAGAGAGAGAGGAATATAAAATATATATCCTTCTCTCTCTAAGTGTAAATATACATATATTATATATATCAGCGCCGTACTAACGCAAGTGTAACAAGTGCAATCGCACTGGGCCCCCTATTAAATACATTAGAAAAACTTCTCCAATACCATAAATTACAACGAATTGAAAGAAAAAAAAAATTTTTTTTAGTTTCTGCACAGGGCCCCCAAAAGTTACAGCACGGCGCTGATATATATATATATATATATATATATATATATATATATATATATATATATATATATATATATATATATATATATATATATATATATATATATATATATATATATATATATATATATATATATATATATATATATATATATATATATATATGTATATATATATATATATTTATATATATATATATATATATATATATATATATATATATATATATATATATATATATATATATATACATATATATATATATATATATATATATATATATATATATATATATATATATATATATATATATATATATATATATATATATTTATATATATATATATATATATATATATATATATATATATACATATATATATATATATATATATATATATATATATATATATATATATATATATATATATATATATATATATATATGTATATATATATATATATATTTATATATATATATATATATATATATATATATATATATATATATATATATATATATATATACATATATATATATATATATATATATATATATATATATATATGTATATATATATATATATATATATATATATATATATATATATATATATATATATATATATATATATATATGTATATATATAATATATATATAACTTTTTTAAATATTATACAAAAACTAAAATGTTTCAAATTATGCTTTATGCAGTTTTGTGCGTCTATGCAACTACACCAACACACACACATATACACACGCATACACACATATACATAGACAACTGAAATAAATTAAAAAGAAGCTGAGAAAAGTCTATACATTTCTAACCTTGTATAATTTATTTAATTTCATAATTTATATATTTCACAAACTATATGCAAATTACTTATGCTATTATGTAGAATAGAAATAACAAAATAAAAAGGAAAAAAAAAAGACAGCAAAATTGATTAGACTTTTCCTTTATCAGAATAAAGTGATGAGTTATACGAATAAATCAGACAAATCTCTTTTTATTGAAACTATTTTTGTTAATTATCTTTTTTTTTTAAAGTAAAGAAATTTACTCAAAAATAAAAACCTTTGAAGTTGTTACTTATACTATAGTCCTAAAATATTTTAATAACAACTTACAGCTGCTGCCGCTACTAATTCGTGTATGTTTGACACAGAACTTACGGTAACCATTAAAGCCGAGTTAATAGCGAGAAAAAGTCTTTTAGCTATTTTTTCTATTAGAAAATGTAGCTATATATAACTAATGTAAACAAAATGTTATGTAAATATTACAAATATTTTTAAAGTTAGAAGTTTTTCTTCTCAATTTTATTACGAATAAGTTAAGTTTGTGTAAAGAAATGGATAAAATATATGTAAATATAATATTTCTATAACCATAGAACTGGTTTGTTATGCATTTCAAAGCTGAAGTTTTAAAGCTCCTACGCGTTGATCTTAACTTCTTTATAAGGAGAAGGCAGGTCTTAAAAAGTATGTTTTTAAAGAGAACATTATTGAAAATTACAATTTTGAATTCAAAATAAAATAATTTATTAAAATTGCATTATATTAAATTTTTTTCTATTTACGACTCTTTTCCCACTTCCCCGCAAGAAATATTCTAAATTAAATAAGCAAATAAAGAAATTGACAAAAGAGTCAAAATAATATTATAATTCGTATATTATTTTATGAGCCATCAGTAATGCCTAAACCTATATATGCACCTTAATAAATCTCCAAAACATCTCTGAATCTGTTCATTATTATATATAGTACAATTAAAGTATACTAGCTATCTGGACCTGTAGAACACGAGTCATGGTAAGTCTGTTCCACACCGA
The DNA here is from genome assembly GCF_022113875.1 of Hydra vulgaris. Classification (NCBI taxonomy): domain Eukaryota; kingdom Metazoa; phylum Cnidaria; class Hydrozoa; order Anthoathecata; family Hydridae; genus Hydra; species Hydra vulgaris. Next base: position 44,464,708 of record NC_061165.1, read on the forward strand.
ATATCTCTTTTTAGGGAGAAAACAAAAAAATTCTTTTTTGCGTGCTTAGAGCTTATTAGAAAAATCTCCCAAAAAAAAAAAAGTTTGAATGTAACACCTTCTCAACTTAGTTATAAAATACTTGTAAAATAAAACTGAAAATCTTTAAATAAACTATAAACTTTAGCTATTTTTAATTAATATTAGTTACATATAGCCACATTTTCTAATTTAAAAAAGTGCTAACTTTTCTCGCCATTATCCCGGCTATAGCTAGCTGCCGTGAGTTCCATATCAAACGCGCACGAATCGATAACGACAGTATTAAATAAAATATTAATACTTAATCAGCGGTCCAGACCCGTAAAATACGGGTTAATTCATATCGACCATCTCTATACTTAATAACTTCAAAATTTTTTACATAGGTGACAGTTGCGTAACATTTTTTCCGGTCATTTTATAAATTTAATTCTATTTTGGACGTACATTGTTCGTTCAATTTTGGACGTACATCAGTATTTCCAATCTGAACTAAATTGGAACGTCTTTTGTACGTAAGATGGACGTATACGGTGACTTTAACTTTAGCCACACAACATATGAAGAACTTGTAGTTGATGACAGTGCACTAGTTGTAGCGCATATCAACGGTGTGCATATTTTTACTTATATGATAACATTTCCAACTTATTGTAACTCAAGAAACAATGCACCGGGTAATATTCTTGACTTTGTCATTACCGATAAACCAAACCGAGATAGAGACCTCGAAAAAGATAATCCAATAGGAAACACACCTAAGGGTAAAGCTCACTTCCTAATCACTGGTATTTCAAAATTATGAACTGTGAAGTACAGCTACTTTTCAATCATGTTATATTTGGAGCGAAGCAAACTATCAAAAAATATCAGAATATATCATGAATTACGATTGGGACAGAAACTAATCATTCTGCAAACTTCAACTACCAACTACTTGTATATGGAAGCTGTGTGCAAACGCAGTGTCCAAAGACTTCTGTTCTATTCAAAGCAAAAAAAGTACCTTGGATTACACCTGAAGTTAAAGAAACGGTTTTTCATAAACGTAATATCTGGAGGCAATATGTCGCTTCTGAAACTAAAACATACACACATACGCATATATATACATACACACGTATGTATATATATACATACATATATGTAACCGTGACGGTCTTCTAATAGTTATTTAGAAATTGGTGGACTCATATATAGTTTTGAGTTAAACAAAGTTGTTACTTAAATATTTAGTCATGTATTTGTGCTGAATTTTATTAAATAATGGTTTGAATATATTTGGTATTGTATTATTATTAGTGTTATACATAAAAATTAGCAGATGATATATATTTATTAGGTACAAATTTAATATTTCTAAATTGTTGAACAATAGTCTCGAATATGAGAGGTAGTGTGCATTTGATAATAAATAATTGCATATTTTTGTTTGCTAATTAGCTTTTTTGTCTTTGTTTTATTGGTGCTGCAGCAAGCAATGTTTGCATAATTAAGATAGGAATGAATAAATAAGTAATATATGTATTTTAAACATGATTGATCTAAGTATGGTTTTGCTTTATAGAGTAATCCGATTGCCATAATTTTAGTTTTTTTCATTGCCGAATGAAATGTATTGTTTACTATTAGATAAGTAGCTTTTGAACCAAGCTATGTTTATATTTTTTATATTTTATATTTAGGTTTCTTTTATATTGAAGTTTATTTCATATTTCAGTTTCTTTTTAAACACTTTCTCCGAAAAAATTAACGGTTTCCGTAGTTTCTATTTTCCGTAAAAATTGACAGGCAGCAAAGAGATTTTTCATTTTCTCCATAAAATTTACGATTTCCGTATTTATGTTTTTTCGTTCAAATTAACGGAAAAACTCGGTTAATTCAGCAAATAGGCAGTTACTCAACTCATCTTACAGAGTTTACTCGAAAGTCAAAAACAAATAAATAGAATTTATACGTTATTATAAAAATGTAATTGAACTATTAAGAAACTACTCGTGACATGAATAAAAATTATAATACAATAAACATCGAACACATAAAAAAACTCTGTAGTTTTGAGTAGTTTAGCTACACACAAAATATTAAAAGAAAATCTATTTTAATCATATAGACTAGGGGAAACTGGGGTAAAATGGGGTACTTAAGAATGAAACCCTTTAAAAGTCACAAAAATAAATAAAATGATTACAAATAAATGTTGAAACATCAGAATACAACATAGACAACATTGTAACAAAACAGCAAGTCAAAAGAATGTAAATTAATTGATTTATTACATTTTTTTTAAAACAACATAAAAACCCCATTTTACCCCAAACACGGGCAAAACAAGGTAATGGATAGTGATCATTTCCCGGTATTCATAAAAGCAAAAAATCTAAAAGCTATGACTGATTGTCATTCAAAAATCATACATTTGAAAAAACGAAATTTAAAAATGAGTAACACTAATAAATTAACAAATAGACTAAAACAAGAAACATGGAACAACGTATATAAATGTCAAGATACAAATGGAGCTTACAATGCTTTTTTAAGTACATTTTTGGAGTACTTTTTGTTATTGAAAACAACGATATATTTAGCCAAAAACAAATTTTGGAAGAATTTAATAAATATTTTACAAGTATTGGTCCAAATCTTGTAAAAAAAATAGTACCAACATCTGTATCATTTAAAACCTTCCTTAAACCAACGAATAATGTTATCATGCTTGATTATGAATTAACCTAGGAATTTGAGGCAGCTTTTTCCTCGTTAAAAAAAAAGGCTCCGGAATTTGATGAAATATCTAGTAATATAGTTATTGCAAACAAACACAGTCTTAAAAGACCTCTAATACATATACTAAAGCTTTCGTTAAATTCTGGGATATTTCCGGATGTACTTAAATTAGCAAAAGTAACTCCAATGTACAAATGTAATGATCATTCTGACATTACAAACTACAGGCCTATATCAGTACTTTCTGTATTTTCAAAAATATTCGAACGTGTAGTTTATAATAGAATCTATGATTACTTCAATAAAAACAATTTTTTTTACCCAAATCAGTTTGGTTTTCAAAAAAATCTCCCTATTGAGCATGCAATCATTGAAATAGTAAATCAAATAACTAATGGTTTTGAAAATAATAAATTTACTTTAGGAGTATTTCTTGATTTATCAAAAGCATTTGATACAATGGACCACTGTATTCTCTTAGATAAATTAAGACATTACAGAATAGTTAATAAAACTTATTATTGGATTAAAAGCTATCTTACAAAGAGAAAACAATATGTAAATAATGACCAATCTGGAGTGTTAAATGTCGTATGTGGAGTTCCGCAAGGATCGATTCTTGGTCCATTTCTTTTTTTAATATATATAAATGACTTCTGTAATGCATCCTTAAAACTTAATTCAGTCATGTTTGCAGATGACACGAATTTATTTCTTACCAACAACGATATCAAGAAATTATATGCGGACATGAATATTGAACTAAATAAAGTAAATAACTGGTTTAAGGCTTACAAACTCTCACTTAATACCGAGAAAACAAACTATATACTTTTTCATAAAAAAACACAAGAAGAAAATCTTCCTCTCAAGTTGCCGAACCTATTTATAAATGATAAATTAATTAAAAAGCAATCCAATATAAGATTCTTGGGAATCGTTGTTGATGAAAAATTATCCTGGCTTCCTCATATAATATATATCCAGTCAAAAATTACCAAAATCATAGGTTTAATGTATCGAGTTCGCTCGTACATTGATACAAATAGTCTTAAATTAATCTACTTTGGGCTAATTCACAGCCTCATCAGCTATGCAAACATTTCATGGGCAAGTACTCAAACAGCAAAGCTTAAGAAACTTTATAGTTTTCAGAAACATGCCTGTAGAATCATTTACTTTAAAAATAGGCGGGAACACGCTAATCCCTTGATGAAAGATATGAAAATGATGAATGTATTTAAAATAAATATCTACAAACATTTAATTTTCATGTATCGTTACAATCACAATATCTCTCCTATAAGCTTTAATAATAAGTTTGAGTTAAATAAAAATGATAACTATAATCTTAGAGCGAATATGTTGAACACATCTAAACTGCCAAGGATAATAAATAAATATTCAAAATACAGCATTTTATATAGAGGTCCAAAGGTATGGAATATTTTTCAGAAAGAGTTCAAAGGTACGGTGAGTTCGTTAAGTTCATTCAAGTTTTTAACAAAAAAAGAAATCTTTAAAACCGGTGAAACATTTTTTGTTAATAATGCTTTGGATAAATTCTCTTAAATAAGTTTTTGCTTTGTTTTTACTTTCGTTTGTTGCTTGATAATTTTTATTAGCGGATTACGTATTTTGTTATGATATTTTATTAACATTTTTATTTTGTATGTCATATTACGATATTTTAATTAAATTTTGTTGAAGGGGTTCTATGAAAAGATTGCGATGACGTTCTGTCATCCTCATCTTTTTTGAGTCCCTATCTGTTTTACTTATTTTTTTAAATTTTGTATTATGTAGTAGAATCTGTAAAATTCTTATGTTATGTAAACAGAGAAAAAAAAAATAAATAAAAAAAAAAAAGGATGGGGCAAAATGGGGTCAAAGGAGGAACTCAAACAAATATGATAAATCAATCACTCCTAGTACAAATATAATCAATCACTGCTAGTACATAGCTCACACAAAAAGTAAGGTTTTTTGTTTCTTTCATCAATGCCAGCACAAGAATAATGGGCCCATCTGTGGCACTCAGTACATGAGACCCAACTCTCTGTGCTGCTAGAATAAAGATCCTCACAATAGAGGCATGGTGTGTCTTCATTTGATTTTTTGACAGATTTGTTTTTCTTTGGATTCTTTTTTTCTTTGGCTTCCATTAATGATCTTTTATAAGACGAAGAAGTCAAAATAGCTGTTTTTCCTCTTTGTTTAGAAATACGTTTTCTTTGGGCCTGTTTTGGGATGGGCAGCAAATGACGAGGCGAGATTGCAAAGCTTGAAGGTACAGTGGTTGATGTGCTAGGCCTACATGAAGTTGAAGGTTCAGTGGCGAATGTGCTACCGGTACATGAAGTGGAAGGTTCAGTGGTTGATGTGCTATCTGAAGGTTTAGTGGCAGGAGCAGAGACAGTGGTAAGGGCTGAATCCTTGGTAACAAAACTTTCAGTATCCTCAGTAATAATGCTCATGTCTGTTACTTCCGCGGCTATAAAATCAGCATCAGTAAATACTGACCTATCCACTGGCCAAATACCTGCTTTTTTAAATCCATTGATTGCATTAGTCATGGTAGCAACATCAAGATATGACGCACCAAACAGTGATGCAATTTTAAATTGCGTTACTGCATGCCCAGGATTTGTTCTTAACCATTTCCTTAAATTATGGTCATAAAATTTACTCAGAGGTTTCATAAACGAAATGTCAAGAGGTTGCATTTTGTGAGTGCAGTGTGGAGGCAAACAAAAGAGAATGATACCATTCTCTCTGGCAGTGTCAATAAGCTCTATGCTTTTAGTGTGTGTCGTATGTCCATCTAATATTAAAAAAACTGTTGAATCTTTTGTGGCTTCTGTGTGTAATATAAATTTCTTTAACCAATTTATAAATAAATCAGTCTGGATCCATCCACTTGGGTGGCATTCTGCCCAAGCACCAGGAGGTGCTCTATCCATCAACTCTACCTTCATGCGCTGACGGGGAAAGATTAACATAGGTGGCATGTATCTGCCACTTGCTGAACAGCAAACTACTGCTGTAACAAGTTGACCCCTTTCTGCAGATGTAAGAGACCCAACTTGCCTTTTTCCTTTTGTGGAAATAACTTTTGACAGCAACTTAGGGACGGTAGAAATGCCTGTTTCATCGACGTTTCATACTCTTTCGACATCAATTTTATTTATGTCAATGACATTCTCAACAAGCTCGAAAAATTTATTAACGGCTAGTTTATTAAAGCCCATTGCTCTGGCTGCAGATGTCGCTTCAGGCTTTCTCAGTGACAAATGTTTGGCATGTCACAACATAAAACCCTGATACCAGTCGTAACCGGCCACCCCCTCCTCTTTATTAAATTTATGAGCCTTTTTATTTTTTTCAGCCAGTTCAAAGGCAAGTTTTCTCAGCTCATAGAAGGTTAGGCCAAAAAGCATTTTTTCCATCTGCCGAACATACTGAACAAGTTCTGCCTCCTTTTCCCATGTAAAGATAGTTTTGAATGCGTCTAGCGCTGAAAAAGAAATTAAAATTAAAAATTAGAACTAGAATTAACTAAATAAAGATGCTTTTCATACAAATTCATTTATTTAGAACATATACCATAGCCTATTTTCTGGCATTTAATTTAATATTTAAAAATGTGAAAAATTCCTAAATTTAGATTGTGCTTAATCCATTTACTTACTCTTTTTGCAAGCATCCTCAATATTAGGATTTTTCTTAAATTTAGCCACTCTGCGTTCGAGGGTTGTCTGTGGCACACCATACATTGCAGCTGCCTTTTTATACCCATGATCACCATTGATCACAGACAGTACGGCCTGCTGCATTTCGGTTTCATTCCAAGTTTGGCGTTCAGATATTCTTTTGTAATTTCTCAATTTTTTCAAAGTTAATAATCTGAAAAAATAAAATAAAACAACTTTAATATCAGCAATTTAAGTACGATTCAGTAAGAACTAAACAAATAGGCCTACTATTATTATAATAAAATTTCAGAATTATTTTTTTACTTAGCTAGACTACTTAGACTTAGATGTGGGGAATTTATTTTATGTTTCCCTGAGACACTAAATGAATCACTATTTGTTTAAGATATATATATTTCGTTTATAACGTTATACTCCACTGACTGCGAATCACTAACTAAATCTACAAAATAGCTACACATATAACGTGAGAATTGCGCAGATGCGCAATTCCCAAATGGTTTTGAAAACTTGTTTAAAAACTGGTTTTTTACGTTTATAAGTTCGTTACGTTCTTCTAAGCCCGTGCGTATGAAGTTCTATTGCAAAATAACCCATTAATTGCTCTTTAGACGAGATTTCCAACATAGATGACTTAACTCAAACAAGACTTTCTTATTTTATATTTATAGTTCTATAGTATAGGCTATAATAATACTTTAACTGAACTTTAACAACAATAAAATTATATTTTAAAAATAGACTAGTATTAAGTATTAGTATTATTTATTAAAAGAACCTAGGCCTATTGAATAAAACTATAGCAGGCCTTTTGAGTCTATTAGTAATTTAAAAAAATAGAATCATGTTTAAATATAAACCACATCTCATTTCTATAATTTAGATAAATAACACTACCGGGGCAAAATGGGGAAATACCCCATTTTGCCCCTTTGAGACACCCCATTTTATCCCATCATAGGAGGCATAATAAAACTGTTCGAAAAAACAAAGCAGAGCAAAGCTCATGAATATATAAGAGTCTTAATTGCTTAATATATAATATTATTCAGGAACAATAATATATTTAATTCAAAGCTTTAATTACAAAGAAGCTGCTTCTTAAAATATAATGTTAAAAGATAAGATAAAAAAGTTGACAAAATTGTATTTACCTCTCAACGACGATACTTGAAGAAAACATGAACAAAAGTAAAAGATGGAATATAAAATTTAAAAAGATATCTCTTCTCGCATATTTCAAATCCAATATTTTTTTCAATGCTCTGAGGCTCTGAATGGGGTGTATTTTCAAAACTCCATTTTGCCCCACTACCCCATTTTACCCCAGTTTCCCCTATATGCAAAACGCGCTGTCACAAAAATAAATTTTTTGTGTTGATTCTATTTCCACAATTTATATATTGAAATCTATTATCAATTTAAATATTAGACAACTTAAGTTTTTTTTTTTTTGAAAAAAACTTAAGTTGTCTAATATTTTTTTGAAAAACTTAAATTGATATATATTTTTTAATTGAAAAAAATATATATCAATTTCTATTGATGTTCAACTATGAGTAACTCAGTTTTCTGTTGATGTACAACTATGAGTAACTCAGTTTTTACTCGTTTTCTAAAACTCAAAGATTTAGCTCTTTTTTCCGATGGACTCCTCATGAACGCGTTTTTCTTATGAACTCTTCATATGTTGATGAAATAGCTATTATAATAATAATAGTTATAATAAATATAAACAAATTATATTAAACTAATTATTATGTATATTATATTTTATATTTTATATAAAATATACAATGACAAGTAATATTATATTATGACAAATTATATTAAAATAACAGTTGGGCTGAAAAGTTCGTATCGTTTAATAGAAAAACACATTTTTTTTTCAAAATTCGGTTTTATTATTCAACATAGTTTCCATTAGAGGCGATACAGCGATTATAGCAATCTTCCAACTTTTCGATACCATTTTTGTAGTACGATTTGTCCTTTGCTTCAAAATAGGCTTCAGTTTCAGCAATCACCTCTTCATTGCTCTTAAATTTTTTACCAGCGAGCATTCTCTTGAGATCTGAGAACAAGAAAAAGTCACTGGTGGCTAAATCTGGAGAATACGGTGGATGAGGAAGCAATTCGAAGCCCAATTCGTTCAATTTAAGCATCGTATTCATTGACTTTTGACACGGTGCGTTGTCTTGATGAAACAGAACTTTTTTCTTCTTTAAATGAGGTCGTTTTTTTGCAATTTCATCCGTCAAACGCTCCAATAACGCAATGTAATAGTCACTATTGATGGTTTTTCCCTTCTCAAGGTAATCGATGAAAATTATACCATGCGTATCCCAAAAAACAGAGGTCATAACCTTCCCAGCCGATTGTTGAGTCTTTCCACGCTTTGGAGTCGGTTCATCGCGTGCAGTCCACTCAGCTGACTGTCGATTGGACTCCGGAGTGTGGTGATGGAGTCATGTTTCATCCATTGTTATGTATCGACAAAAAAAATCGGTTCTATTTTGATGTAATAGCTCCAAACACTGCTCAGAATCATCAATTCGTTGTTGCTTTTGATCGATAGTGAGTTCACGCGGCACCCATTTTGCACAGAGCTTTCTCATATCCAAATATTCATGAATAATATGTCCAACGCGTTCCTTTGATATCTTTAAGGTGTCAGCTATCTCCAACAACTTCACTTTACGATCATTCAAAATTATTTTGTGGATTTTTTTCACATTTTCATCGGTAACAGCGTCTTTTGGGCGTCCACTGCGTTCATCGTCTTCGGTGCACATATGACCAGTACGGAATTTTGCAAACCACTTACGAATTGTTGCTTCGCCTGGTGCAGAGTCTGGATAACTCTCATCAAGCCATTTTTTGGTATCGGCAGCACTTTTTTTCATTAAAAAGTAATGTTTCATCAACACACGAAATTCTTTTTTTTCCATTTTTTTCACAATAACAAAAGTAGCGTCACTACTAGAACAATATATCACAAACTAATAATCTGACAGCTGTCAAATTTTTACACGTATCTTTTCAAGGTTGGTACTAACTAAAAATAGTATGAATTTAATTCTAGTGGCGCCATTTCTTAGAAACGATACGAACTTTTCAGCCCAACTGTTAGTTATTATATATATATTATAATAGTTATAATAAATACAAGCAAAAGTTCTTTTTGCTCTTTCTTATTTAAACAGCGTTAGTTCGTTTACAAAAATCAAAACCTTTCGGTGAGGTCCGATTTACTTTTTTTTACCAGTTCTTTTCTCGATTTAACTTCTTTTTCAGGATTCATTTTTGCAATACATCTACATAATAATTAGATTAGATTAATAAATCATTATTTAAATTGAAAAAAAAAGAAAAGAAAGTAATGTTGAAAATATTAAAAGTTTGTATGTAGAGTAAGTATGCAGAGCCTACAGTTGCAGATGATTAGGTTGCAGTGATTTAGAAGAAAAGGGTAGGGTAGAAGTAGATAAAGTTAGAGGATACGTTGCAGGTAAATGAAAATCTTAGGATTTTTATAGATTTTTTAAAAATAAATATGAAAGTGTATCATCACATATGATCCTGATCATTGTATTTATGTGTTTTAGCAAAAGAGGAGCACTTTTGTGGATTAAATTCATGATTTCAGCTGGCAGCCTTTCCCAGGGAACTTTGAAAACATCTACCCGATTGTCATGCATAGCACTGGAAGATACAGATGTTGGTACATTTGAAATTTAAGATTGGGTTGAAACCGGAACCGAAGCATTAATCTAAAGAAAACTTTTGATAGTATGATCTTCTTTTAAAAGTTACAATCAAAATTAAATTTAATATAAATTAAACATAAATACAAATAAACACTTAAATAATATTTGAACAATAACTAGCATTCAAATCTCTATTCTACTGATAACTTTTAATTAACAATTTTAATTAACTTAAATATAGATTAAATGACAAGAATAATAATTAAGAGAGCTTTTTTAAAAGGTCTGCATTACAAAAAAGGAAAATATAAAAATACATCTAACATACAATTTTATTTAATATATACCTTTTTTACAGGCGTTTATACTCCATGTGGTTTATTCTCCTCCGGCTAATCTCCATAAAGAAGGCCACATACCAAGGCCCACGAAGACAAGTTCAGGTCACTAAAGAGCACGAAGACAAGTTCAGCTCATTAACAATCACTTATTCTTGGTCTTGCTTCGCAGACCAAGAATAAATGATTTTTAGAAGAACAAAGGATACTCGAGAGAAAGTCAAAAAAAAATTGACTTAAAAGGATGGTATAAACACAGCGGATAGCGTTGCACTAGGTTTTAGAATGTGCAACTTATGTTCAATATCAAGTTCACTTGTTAGGAATCCTTCTCGGTGTAGTTAAGGCGATTTACAAAATATTTGAATACTTTTATTTGAAATTAGCATGGTTTTGTCAGCATATTATGCCCAAACAAGATCTTTAAATGTTATAATTTTATTTACTTAAGGTTTTTATGATATTTAAAGAAACTTTTCTTTTTTATATATAATTTTCAAAATCTTTTTACTACCTGTAATAATGTATCTAAAGAACACTATTTTGGAGTCTTTAGATCAATTCCGCTCATCGGCATTAACATGAATTTAGTTAAAACCTTTTTAAAAAGTTTCTTAATTTACTACTGATCCTAGTTTTAATCGGTTCTGACTTATATTAACTATATATAGTTGTCAAAACTCAATATTTTTATCTATTTTCACAAAAAATACAAGAATTTGTCCAAGAAAGAGCTTATAATTATAAAAAATTGCCAAAAAACGATCAGAACAAATTATATTGTTAAACTATAATGATCATTTCACCTAAAAAACGTATTAATATAAAATCTTATTTAAATTTGGACGAGCGATTGTGTTTTTAAGATGATTTTTTTTTTTAAATATTCCATGGTCTGGATTTTCGCTACAAACATTTTTATTTTATGATACTGCAAAATTTATCATTTAAATTTTTTTCGTCTTTTCATAATTCACAGACTAGACCAATTAACGGAAATATGTCGTAGTCAACAAAATATCATACAGCTTTATAATATTTTAAAAGTGCCTTAACTACACCGATTTGTTACAAATAAAGTTTTACATAATTTATGTTAATTTTATTTAAAATATACATTTTTAGCATATGTATATATATATATATATATATATATATATATATATATATATATATATATATATATATATATATATATATATATATATATATATATATATATATATATATATATATATATATATATGTATATATATATGTATATATATATGTATATATATATATATATATATATATATATATATATATATATATATATATATATATATATTAATTTAATTTAGGTGCCCAAAGAAGTCCTTACGGTCTTATCACAGAGCATCACGGATGAGCATTTAATTGGAAGTTCACGCCTCCTTCCTAACCGATGTCGCAAAACTTGCCTAGAGATGGGGTTTGAACCACGGATCCTTTTTATTATATATATATTATAAAAAAAAATGATAATCTCAAATAAATATTTTGTCTATTGCAAATTCAATATAATGTCTATATAAAATTGCAAATAAAACTTGACTTACTAGTAAATTATGTTTTATTTATTTACAATGCTTTAAGATCGTTTTTTTATGAATTTAATTTTTCAAAGATTATTTAATGTTTCTTAACTACTATAAAAACGTAGCACTAAGCAATATAAAATATAAAAAATTCAATACATAAGAAAAAGTTTTTAAAATATATAATTATAACAAAAACATTATATTAGTAAAATAATAAACCTAACAGGTTTTTAAAATAATAAACCTAACAGGTTTTTGATTGAGTTTTTTGATATCTAAAACTTTTTTTTACTTTGGGTATGAAATTAATGTCGAAGATATGCTATTTCTTTTTTTCTATACTATTCTTTCTTTTAGGTTTTTCATTTATCTATGCATCTGCCAAACTTCATTAAAAAATATTTTGTAGCAGGCTATCTATTTTTTTCGATCTTTTAGCACCTAATTTTCATTTTGCCCAAAATGGTCGCTGGAGACTGAGGGGTTAGTTAAACATCTTTTTATATTTGATTAAGATTAAGTAAAATTTTCATTAAAAAATTGAAAATAATGATTGAAATAAAGGTTTTCAATATTATTTCCTATTTATTAAAGTTTTGAAATAAAATTATTTATTTACTTCGATGTAAAGTTATTAAATGAATTTTAATGTTTAATTACTTTGAAGTTGAATTTTTAAAAAATATAACTTACATATTAGTAATGTAATATTACTAATATTAGTAGTATAATGTTACTAATATTAGTAATATAATATTAATAATATTATTTATTTTATCTTACATTGTAAATCTATCCAATATTTGTAATATGCAACTACTTGTTGTTGTATCTAGTTTTTTTATTATTCTGATTCACTACCAACTACGTTTACAATAGGTTTTTGGACCTTGTCTAGAAGAGATAGTGCATCATTAGAAGAACCAGCCCAAATATGACAACAGTATTTCATATAGGGACAAATAAGAGATTTGTAGAGGTAGAGAATAAAATCAGGAGAGAAAATGGCGAGCTCGATAAAGAGAAGTAACCTTAGCAAATGGTAATTTAGCAATCGATTGTATATATAGTTTCCGTGAAAGGTCAATATTAAACAATAATCCAAGAAGACTTAAAAAAGAGGACTCAGTGAGAGGATTGCTGTTCATTAATGTAAGAATGTTGATAGCGTTGCAATAGTTATTTTCAGTAAATAACTGAGTTTTGTTGGAGTTAAAATTTATTAGCCACTGTGAGCCCCAATCTGTTACAGGAGTGAGATCAAATTCAAAATCGACTGCTTATTTTAAGCGATCAAAAAAAAAAAAAAGATTTTTTATCAAGAGTGCAAAGTTGAGTCATCAACAGAAAGAGCTACTTTAGATGTAAGGTTGTCGGGAAGATCATTAATGTATATAAGAAACAAAACAGAACCAAGTATAGAACCTTGAGGTGTCCCAGGTGTCCAAGAAGTTACTGGAAAAAAGAAGAATGTTGGCCTTCGAGGATGATTTAATTAAAGCGGTTAGAAAGAAACGATTTGATAATCTCAAAAAATTTTCTAGATACACCATATAAAACAAGCTTATGGAGAAGATCAGCATACCAAACTTTGTTGAAAGCCTAAAATATGTCGAAAGATATGTCTAAATAAATGTTTGTATTATTTTAATGTTTTTTAGGTAATAAATTTTATATGCTTTTAGATACGTCGATATTTTTTTTTTTAATTTGTTTATTCAGAATTAGAAATTAACAATACAAAAATTATTAAAAATTCTAATGAAGTAGTGCAACACCAGGCACTACTATGCTGACAGCTTAAAGACACGCGCTGTGTCCATTGTTTGTTATTTTTCCATCAATGTGATCCTTGAAGGAATTTAACGAGACTGCATATGCTGCTTTTGCAGGAAGCGAGTTTCATGCATTTACCACGCGGTTAGTGAAGAAATGCTTCCTCTCTTCGCAATTTTTGACTACTTGCTTTATTAATCTTTGATTGTGTCCTCGTAGGCAGTAATTTACTTTTGATGGCACGTACACCTGTGGTACGGCAAATTCTATTTTTTCGATACCTTGAACGATTTTAAATTGCTGAATCAAATCACCTCGATTTCTTCTTTTTTCAAGAGTTGTGAGTTCAAGGATTTAGAGCCTCTGCTCATATGATTTATGTTTGATTTCTGTGACTGTTTTTGTTGCTCTTTGTTGAATGCATTCTAGCATAATTATATCTCGTTGTAGATGTGGAGACCAAACTTGGATAGCGAATTCAAGATGTGGTCTGACATATATGGTGTACAAGACTTTCCACAAGGAAAGTCCTCTGCTTCTAAAAGCTTTTTTAAGAGAGCCTAACACGCAATTGGCTCTTGCTGATGCCGCTTCTACTTGATATTTCACTCTCAAGTCGTGAGAAATGATTATTCCCAGATTACTTTCATTATTGGTGCTTTCAAGGGTTTTTCTGTTTCCTAATTGATCGAGCATTGTATAGTCTTGAGTCGATTTGTTGATTAGGCGTCCAACATGCACGACTTTGCATTTTGCCACATTCAACTCTAGGAGCCATATTTTGGACCAACGCACTACTTCGTCTATATCATTTTGTAACGTTACAGCGTCTGCCTTGCTCTTTATTAAGCCTATAATCTTGCTGTCGTCTGCGTACATTTTAATTTGATGTGCTATATTATCAAGTAAATTGTTTATATAGAGTATAATATGTAGATATTTTAGAAGTCTTAGATATGTCTTATGATATGTAGATATTTTAGAATAGATGATTGGTATTGGTTTGCATATATACGATATAATATATATTATATATTAGATCATCTAGTTATAATAGGTAATATATTCTCCAGAAACACGTCATAGGACTACTATAAATCACGCCTAGCTAACGTTACACCAACTTTAAGGACCTTTAACTATTTTTTATACTGATAACTTTTACTATTGAGGCATGCTACTACAATAGTTACACACGTAAACCACATTATCTATTTACATTACACATATTTAAATAAACTCAAAACAATTCACAACTCTCATTGACCCATGCTACACTTTCAAAAAACATTGCACTTAATAGACACTCATGTCAAAAAACTACTTAGTATTGTTTGCAAGTTGTACTGAACCTTGCTAAGTGTCCTCTGGTCTCAGTGTCAATTCAGGAGTCTGTGGTAATCGTCCTGACTGGATACTCTGAGAATAGTCTTTTTGGGATAACACAATGGGATACCTTAAAAAGATACCCTGGTGTAGACCCAGAGTGGAACTTCTTTTGGGATACCAGTCTCTGATGAAAGCTGTAGGTCTTCATGTGTTCATACTGCACCATAAGGTACGAATCCATACTGTACTCGAGACGTTCATGACACTTTAATCTATAATGTATGTTTATCATCCTAATAATACATACCACATGGTGACTACTTATAAAACAAATTATTCTACTCCATTACCAGTTCTACCCACATGTCACATTTACGCTAGACACTATCAATAATTTAATAGCACAACAACTAATGACTTTTCTTGACTATTGTTTATTAATCTATTTTATTTTTTACTACACTTTACTTATATCAATTTTTAATATTTTTCCACTTTGAGGCTCTTTGTTTTCCACTGGAAATCTGTCCTTTTGTACTTTTATCTCACTCTGCTAAACTTTTTTTAACTTATTATTCATCCCTAAGGCGTACATTGTTCGGTGCAGCTTCACTAAAATGCATTGCATTTACAAAAAGTATTTATTTCTGTGTGGACTGCGGAGCAACGACTATCTTCCTGACAACCACATGTAACAGAGGTAAATTTATTTACCTAACAATACTTACAAAGAAGAGTACTTACAACAGCAACAAACATATGTTTATGCACATACACCTCACATCCTGAATTAAAACTTTACTCTCCTCTTTTTAAATTTTATTTTGGTTTTCTTCTATAATTATTCCTTATATCATAGTATTCTTATTATTAATTTGTTACTGTACATGACACAAAATCAGCCATGCTATACGTACATTGTGTTTAATTGACTAAAGTTCACCTGCTAACTGTTTTGAAAACGAATAATTCCACTTGACTTCAGATAGTCCTGAATACATTACAGTCACGTGACATGCACAGTTAAACTTGTCACTTATAAAAAACACAAATCACACTTATGTAACACTTACAATAAACTATTAGACTACATGATTTCTATATAATTTTAGATTATGAATTGTAAAATTTATTTACAGATTATTAGTTGCAATACACATATACTAGTCATTAGTGCTCTATTGATATAGCTCTGTTTAACATTTCTAGTTTATCAAGATGCAATAGTTTGTTATTTATTTATGCTATTTTTTAATGATACACGCTTATTAGACTTATAGTACTCACGTCTACCTTAGGTAACACCAACTAAAAAGACTTTCAACTATTTTTATACTGATATCTCTCACTATCAAGACTTGCTACAAAAGTAATCAAACACACGTACACTGCATTATCTACTTACATAACACACATAGTTATAAGAACTCAAAACAGTTCATAACTGTCATTGACTCTGACAAACCACTGCACTTAATAGACACTCATGTCAAAAAACTACTTACTACTGTTTGCAAGTTGTACTGAACCCCACTAGATGTCCTGTGGTCCCAGTGTCAATTCAGGAGTCTGTGGCAATCGTCCTGACTGGATACTCTGACAATAGTCCTTTTAGGATAACACAATGGGAAACCTTAAAAAGATACCCTGGTGTAGACCCAGAGTGGAACTTCTTTTGGGATACCAGTCTCGGATGAAAGCTGGAGGTCTTTATGCGTTCACACTGCAACATAAGGCACGAATCCATACTGTACTCGAGACGTTCATGACACTTTAATCTATAATGTATGTTTATCATCCTAATAATACATACCACATGGTGACTATTTATAAAACGAATAATTCTACTCCATTACCAATTCTATCTACAAATCACAATTACGCTGGACTCTAACAACAATTTAGTAGCACAACAACTAATGACTTTCTTTGACTGTTGTTTATTATTCTTATTTACTTTTTACTACACTTTACTTAGATCAGTTTTTATTTTTCCACTTTGAGGCTCTTTGTTTTCCTCTGGACATCTGTCCTTTTGTACTTTTATCTCACTCTGCTAAACTCTTTTTAACTTATTATTCATCCCTAAGGCGTACACTGCTCGGTGCAGCTTCACTAAAATGCATTGCATTTACAAAAAGTCTTCAATTTGTTATGGTAAAGGTGGTGGTTTATTGCCCCCTCTATATCCCTGGATACGTGCGGTGGTTAGTGATCAATAGAATTTTGTAGCCCACTCTTACACTTATCTTTTGATATCAAGATATTTCTATTTCGATAAAAATTGACAAAGTCGTAACTTTATTCAAGCGAAAAAAAATAAAAATTTTACCACATTTTCTTAAACAAATCCATATATCGAAAAATTGGTACTTAAACCGTTATAACTTTTGAAGGGATTATTCGATTTTGATAACTTTTCTCTTTTAAAATACTGCATTGATCTACTTTTTAATGATATATTACAGTATAATATCTAAACAACTCGAAATCTTTACTCACGTACCTATATAAATCCTACAAAATATAGGATTTTTTAATAAATTTAATAAATATCTATATTTATATATAACAGCATCTTGAATGTTAATTTAAATGAATTTTATATGAATTTACTTCTTTATTTATTCATTACTTCTTTAAAAACAGAGCATTAACATATAAATATTAAAATAAGCGGTTCAAGTCAGTAAGTTAAATTTATGGAACTGCTTATTATAAATACGAACAAAATCATAAAAATGTGATGTGATTATTTTATGAGTCTTAAAAGTATGGTAAAAGACCGTAACTTATGGAAAACGTAACATAACAGATAAAGTCTAATAAATATTGCGGAGTTTCCTAAAAGTGTAAAACAGCCTGTAAACGTGCTTCAGAGATAATGAAAATAACTATATAAAGATACGAACGTCATTTAGCTAGTGTTTTTATAAATGACCAAAAAACTTTATGATCGCATCAAACAAAAAGAAAATTCACAAAAACTGTTTAAGCTTTAAATATATTATCAGCTAAATTTTTTATTATTATAATAATATATTTTTAAGGCAAATGTGATGACTGGGGCAAATTACTTCAATGCCTCTTGGCAGGCCTGTGTATTATTATTGTATATACAATATTTTGTATGTATTATATTACAATACATGCAATTATACTATTTTTTAAATATAATTTTTATCTAACTAGCAGTCTTAGCTTTGCCGAATGGGTTCCGCTTTAGGCTAGTAAACCGAGAGTTCAAGATTTGTTATCAAATTTTTTATTATTTTTTTAATTAGTACACAAAGGTTTTTTTTCTGTTGTTGCTGCACACTTTTGTGCACCAACTAAATAAAGTTTTACACTTGGACCATGTAAAGTCAAAGCGCAGAACATGCACGTAGACTGTTATAGCCGTAACAGCCCGTTAACAGGCTGTACTATGTGTACTACTCCGTTAACGGAGTGTACACATAGGTACATGTACATGTTGATTGTAAAATCAACATGAACATACTATCACCGTATTTTACCAAACAGTGATTTGGGATAGATAATTTTAAGTCACCAAAAGATTGAAGATAGTAACAAGAAGTTTTCTTAGTGGTAAAAAGTGAATTTTGTCTATTAAAAAATATTTTTTTAAATATTTGCGTAATAATAAATAAACCAAATCCTAGTAAAAATCAAAGGGTTTATTGTTATTTAGACATTACCACACCATCGACTAGGTGACGGAGATACTAGTTTTTTTACAAAAGTAGTAAAGTCAAAACCATATGGAGATTCATTGATTCCAAAAAATTAGAATGCATAGGTCATTATAAAAAAATAACAGGTAATAGATGTCGGCAATTGAGAAAAGAATGGAAAAGCGAGATATTATTGGATGGTAAAAAAATGTATGGGAAGCGAAGGTTAACTGATAAAGCCATTAATATACTTCAAAATTATGTAGGCATAGCAATTAGAGAAAATACATCAAATTTACTTAAGATGCGTAGCTCTGTCATTTCAATATTATATCACTGCACTACTTTTGCTTTAGACGAAACACTTCACTTATTTCATACTTAAAGCAAAAAAAACTGGCGGTCTGATAAGTAACTTAACTTTATTAGTTTAGTAGTAAGTTGCAATAAGCAAATTAAAACCAGTTTTTCAAGCGTTGTCCAAAGTGGATCTTTTTTTATTTTAATTTTTACTTTTTTTTTTTTTTTTTTTTTTGTAAATTTATTTGCCTTCAATAAGAGAAATTAAAATTACAGAATAGCTTTATTACAAATATAATAGGCAGGACTTCCAGAAGATCATACGATCTTATTGAATTAGGAAGCCCTTGAAGCCCTTTACAATATCAAGTATAATAATAATAATAACAATAAAATCAAATTAAGCAATAAAAATCAACATAAACTATATATAACTGTGCATTTAAAATATAAATATACTGAATAAATTATATGAAATATGTGAAGCAAAAAAACTAAAAACAAGAAAAAATATTTTCTGCTGAAAAGATAACTTCTTTTAATTTTCGTTTGAAAGAAGTTAAAGTCCATTTTAATGACAAATCAAAATTTGGCAAAACTATTTTATTTCATAAATAAGGACCGCGATAAGAAATAATTAGTTGTTCAAATTTAGTTTGGCAGAAAGGTTGTTGTAGATTTTTTCCATTGCAAAGATTGTTTATGTTTATGGGTTTTACATTATAAAGGTTTATAAATACATCAGGAGATAAATGATTTTTACATTTAAACATAAAACATAAAATATTATAAACATTTATTCGTATACATTTGAGGCTTTCATTTCTCTCAGAAGTGGTTTTGAGTTTGAAAAACGATTTTCAAAATTAATTTAGCGAGCTGCGTTTTTCTGAGGCTGATAAAGAGATTTAAGTTTAGTTTTGTGCGCGCTTCCCCATACAATACTTGCATAATTTAAATGGCAGTGGATAAACGAATAATATAGTTGTTTTAATTGTTGTTTATTTAAAATATGTCGAACTTTATATATAATTCCAATACTTTTAGCAACTTTCAAGGATATATTATTGATTTGTTGTTTCCAGGATAAGTTTTCGTCTACAAGAACTCCGAGAAATTTTGTAACTTTTTCCCTTTTTAGTATTGTATAGTCAATGAAGAGGTTGGGCAGTGTATTTGGTAAACATTTTTTTCTGAATGTTGAGTAAAAAAGTGTCAATTTTGTTTTATCAATATTGAGGGACAATTTGTTTTTCTTAAACCAATACGAGATTTTATTTAATTCTTGTGTCATATTATCAAAAAGTGTATTTATGTTTTCGTGAGATTGAAATAGGTTTGTGTCATCAGCAAAAATTATAGTGGTTAAGTTAGAGGCTTTGTTGAGGTCATTTATATATGTTAAAAATAATAGGGGGCCCAACTATAGATCCCTGTGGGACACCACATGTTACATTCATTAATAAAGGCAAAGAAGAGTCTTGGATATTAACAAACTGCTTACGATTACTAAGATAGCTTTTGAACCAGCTGAGGGATTTATCTTTAATTCTATAGAGTTCTAATTATTTTAATAGAATGTCGTGAACGACAATATTAAAAGCTTTAGACAAATCGATGAATACTCCTAGGGTATAATGAGAATTTTTAAAAGAATCAGAAATGCTGCGTGTTAGTTGAAGTATGGCGTGTTCAGTAGAATAGTTTCTCTGGAAGCCGAATTGATTATTACATAAAAGTTTAGTATCAACAAAATAATTGTAGACTCTGCTATACATTATTTTTTCTAGTATTTTAGAGAAAACCGGAAGAACTGAAATAGGACGATAATTTGTAATGTTACAATGGTCACCTGATTTATAAATAGGAATAATTTTTGCTCCTTTTAGAAAGTCTGGAAAGGATCCTTGAGCAATAGAAGCTTTACAAATTTTAAAGAGTATATCTTTCAAAATGTCAAAAGGAGTCTATTATAACATTTCCATTGATGCAATCAATGCAATCCATTTTAATGATTTAAACGCTGCTTCAAATTCGTTGTATGTTTGGTTTGAAAAATTTAAAGTTAAATTAGGTGATGTTATAAACTCATTAATTGATTTGTCATTAAGATAAGGAATTTTATTTGATAAACCGATTGAAGAAAAACATTTATTAAATTCAAAAGCAATTTTATTATTTATTATTATTAATATTTTATTAATCACCCTTTGTAAAATAAATTTACAAGGTAAAAACGCAAACTTAGAAAAAGAGATAAAAAAAAAGTATTATTTAGGAATGTTTTCTTCAAGTGTCTTTTTAAAAATTGTTCGCTGTTCTTTCACATTCCAACATTGAACCGCGTGTACCAAAATATGAAGAGTAGCTTCAGGAATTACATCCTCTAAGATTTAAGTTTTACTTTTTTTTTAACCAGCATTAAGGTTTTCATATTCAGTTTATGATTATCACATAATTCTTTTATATCATCTAAAAAAGAAAATTTAGCTGAACAGTAGTTAAATTGGGAGTTAATGATTTCAAAGGTTACTTTATTGTTTAAAAGGCAGATAAATAGATTTATTTTGTTTTGGTGTATATAATTTAACATCTCCTTATTTTTAAATAGAGAGTGTATATAGTTTTTACTATACTTGGAGACATTAAAAATTGATTTAACTGCGTTCCTTCCAAATGTGTCAAGTCTTTTCATTGTTGCATCTTTATTTTCACAGAGCTCTAGATCGTGGGTTAAATGTCGGAACTACTAATGATTAATATAATTGGATAATAGAACTTGGATGTGCAAACCGGATTCCAGATTAAATAAGAGTTTGCACTGTTGCCCTGAAATTTGCTACCCTACTACCAATATTCATTCTATTTAGTGAAGCAAAAATTGATTTTTTTTGTATCCCATGTAAAGCCGAGATGATTAAGTTTCTCACGAAGTATAATTTGGTGGTTGTCTAGAAATATTTGGCAGTTCATTATTTGTCTTTTTCCAGAGAGCAAAAGTTCCGATTTGAAAGCATTAAGTTTTATCCCGTTTAAATTGTTGTATATGTTACACATTGAAATTTTTTTAGGCCCGAGAGAGTAGAGCTGAGAAGAATGATGTCGTCAGCATAAGCTACAACACAAGTCAAGTTTCCATATATATTAGTACCAACAATATCATCATTTTTTATAGTTTCGAGTAGCTTCTCAGTGTATATGTTATATAGGTAGGGTGAGAGAATCGATCCTTGTCTCACTCCTTGCTTAAGATCAAATGAGACTGATTTGCAACCTAGGTATGAGACAGTCGCACTGTCGCTACGGTATAAAGAAGATATAGTGTTAACTATTTGGAGAGGTAGATTTTTATCAAAATAAAGTTTATTAAAAAGAACATCCCAGTTGCAGCTGTCAAAAGCCTTTTCTGCATCTAGTGAACATAAATAAACAGGCGAATTAGGGCCATTAAATAATTTGTTTTTAATTTTTATTGCATTAGGTAATATTGTACTTTCTTTAGTTGCCAAATACGCTTTAAATTACGTTTATGCTTTGCAAACAAGTCGGAGTAGTAATTTCTTTTTGCATTTTTTCGGAGTTTTTCGAAATAATTTTTATACATTAAGTAGTTATTTTTATGATAGACTGATTTAGATTTTAGATATTTAATATACAGTTTTTGTTTCACTTTCGATGATTTTTGAAGTCCTTTAGTTATACAAGGACATGATACGTCCTTGGTGTTAAGGATTATTTCACGAATAGGAAAGTTTGCGTCATAAATGGATTTAAATGTTTTGAAAAAAGAATCGTAGATCAGGTTTATATCATCATTGAAGTTAATATCGCTCCAGTTTTGATTCGAAATTTGTTCCTTAAAAGATTTTAAATTGTTACTGTATACACGCTTTTTTATAGTTGAATATAGCTTTTTTATATTGTATATAGCTTTTT
Source organism: Hydra vulgaris (assembly GCF_022113875.1). Classification (NCBI taxonomy): domain Eukaryota; kingdom Metazoa; phylum Cnidaria; class Hydrozoa; order Anthoathecata; family Hydridae; genus Hydra; species Hydra vulgaris. The sequence goes on from NC_061165.1 coordinate 44,487,800, forward strand.
TATAGTTTTATACTCAGGAGATTTAATTTATAGTTTGCATTTATACAAAAAAAAAAAAATAGGAAAGTGATCTGAGACATAAGTTTTAACAATATTTTTTTTAAGCAGCGTGTTAAAAAAATTGCTTAAAATGTTATCTAAAAAGTGTTTGAGTGGCTTTACTCAAAATTGTTTTTAGTTTAATTTATAGTTTGCGTGGATCTTAAAAAGTGTTGGCGTGGCTTCACTCAAAACTGTAACGAGTCATTTAATCAATTAATTTGGAATCGTTGCTCAAAAAATATCTTTGTATCAAAAAAAAAAAAAATAATGTGGAAATTGCAGTGAACTCTGCTGTTATTGCATACAATGTAGGAATATTAGGAAAGTTTTTAAATTGCTAGACATTTTCCAGAATATTATTTCAATCTTAGTGCACAGCAATTAGACAAAAATCGTCTAAAAATATGAGTTTAAGTCAAATGAAAGAGCGAAAAAAAAAAAGGATTACTAAAAAAAGGTTATTTTGACAAAGAGCAAGAGATGGGGGGGGGGGGGTCAATCGTATTGGCCTTTTTGATGTTTTTAATTATTGATTTTTTTAGCTTGTAACTTTTTTATATTAAGTTGTTTTTCTCAGTTTTCTACTTTTAGAAATTTTTAAAACTAAACACAAATATCTTAAAAACCATTAACTCTTTTTATTTGAAATTTTCACAGTTTATTCATTGATATTTTAGGGCTGGTAGTAGATTAAATAAGAAACATTTGTTATTTCGGTCAGAATCCCTTATTTTACTAACCCTATGGACCATTTTTTATATCCGTTGCAGCTCTATATCTGCCATTTTAACTTGGTATAATATTTTTAAAAAATTATACTAAGGGCCCTCTACCAACTATATAGCTATATGCTTAAAAAATGTGAAGCTTAAATTTCAAATATTATTCAAGGTATTTATGTTTTTGTAACTGCTTTTTTATTGCTTTTTTTTCATTGCATCTTTTGACAAAAATTATGTTTTTTATATTTAGTTTGTTAACTACTAAATAAAAAAGTTTCTAATTTAACGAAAAATATCAAATTTTGAAAAATAAAAAATGTAGGGTAGTACCACCTTAAAGCTATTGATAACAATTAAGTTGTGGTATAAAATAATTTAGTAAATTATATTAACAGTTCTTTTTTATAAAAAGATTTATAGGGCTGTTACACAAACCAAAAAATAATTAAAAAAAAACGTCATAAAACTTAGAATAAAATGGCAACTGAAAACTGGAAATTAGTTAAATTAGAAATAAACTTAAAAAAATTATTATGCAAATCTTTTTTAAATTCGATTTCAGGTAATTTCAATGCCAAATCTTCAATAGGTATAAGATTTCGTTTATCAGATGCTGTTTTTGATTGAATTGTTCTAAAATATATTTCTGTGGACATATTTTTTTCATGAAACTTCGATGGATAATAATGTTTCGACGCTAGTCACGTTGATTTGATTTGCATTGAGAGCGATTTGGTTTATTTTTTTTTTTTTTAATAAATTTTTTTTTATAATTTTATCGGTAAATATTAAGTAAGCAAAATATAATCGTTTTTAAAATATTTTATTTTTATAATTAAATTGATAAATATTAAATACGCAACAATATAAACTTTTCAAACATTAAAAAATATGACGTTATGAAGTGATGTCACTGATAAACAGTTTAACTAGTGTAGTCTGTGGAGTCACTGATAAACAAAATAGAATAGTAATATGAGATTTCGCCTTAAAATTGCCTGTAATCAAATTTCAAAATGTCTCTAATAATATTTATTAAGTTTTACTAAACTATAGTCTTGATTTTCTCAGATACCATTTTATTCTAAGTTTTCTATTTTCTTTAAAAATGTTTACAACACAAATGACATAAACAAATCCATAAATAAAAAAAAGTAAAAAAGTTCTGCTATTTTACTTGCGTTTAACAATACAAATAACAGAAACAAATCCTTCAACACAAGTAAAATACAAATAACAGAAACAAATCCTTCAAAACAAGTAAAATAACCAAAACAGCTCAACACAAAATAAAACATAAAGACCTTAATACAAAATAACTAAAAGAAGTTATTTTGCTATAGTGAAAACCACTTTAACTAAAAATGTCTTTTCAAAAATGGTGTTGAAGAACTATTGAAAATAAATGCAATAAATAACTTTTTTACTATTTGTTTAAATAAATTTAAATATAAAAACCTGTTTTTTAAACAAAATAAAAAGAATTAACCTCCTTTTTTTTAAAATATGTGAGAAATTCATTTTTTCTTACAAAATGTAAGTTTCTCGTTTTTATTGATCACTGCTTACAAAAAGTGGTGTCTCCAATAAGTTAGGTTTATGTATCTTAAATTAGTTTATATCTTCAGATTGATTTTCGCAAACCAGAACTTTGTCTGCCAACCCCCAAGACCCATCCCTAATTTGGATTTGGATTCACCTTTGTAAACATTGATAAGCCACAATATACAATTAACAACATTCACACGAACAATAAAAATAAAAATAATATTTTTGTGATAAAAGAGAAAAAAAAAAACAATATTTAAAAGTTTTTATGAACTTTTATACTCCAAGGAAACTCCGAGAAAAACTTCAAGAAAACTCCAATAAAAAAATCAAGAAAGCTTCAAGGATACTCCAAGATATTGTAGAAAATTATTTGTGATTTGATATTATTTTTATGAGCTTAATGATACACTTTCTTGGCCTTATATTTTCTAATCATTTGCTTTCTTATCTTCTGTTTTCTTTTTTATTGTTTCTACTCATTTTCTTTCTTATCTATTAGCGTGTACAAACGTTCTAATCTTTCATTTATCAAATAAGTTTTTTCTTCCATATTCTTTAATCTTGATTGTAATGTTTTAATTTCGTTTTGTCGAAACCTTTCAGGTAAAATTTGACTCGAATGTGGCATTCGATCAACTGCCATCCAAGGCAAAATAAAGCGACTGAAATACAAAGTTACAACAGCGATAGCAGCATGCAATGGATAACTTGTGATAATATCAAAAGCAAACCACAAAAAACCAATTATGCTAAGAATCCTAAAATAACGCTAAGAATCCTAAAATAACGCTAAGAATCCTAAAATAACGCTAAAAATACTAAAATAACGCTAAGAATACTAAAATAACGCTAAGAATGCGGTAGTGGTGTAGTGGTAAGAGCGCTCGCTTTGTAAGCGAGAGGTTCGGAGTTCGACTCCCACCATGTCCCTGGAAGCACCGCGCTCAACTTAATTTCCACGCGCAGCGGCCTTGCTTGTCAAGGTTCGTGTTTTGGAGTTAAAGAGTTGAGAGAGGGTTGTACCATGATTTACAACAACAACAACAAAAAAAAAAAATAAAATAATAAAAATCAGTAGCCTCCTCGAGTAGTGGTCTTCTCGGGCCTTGGGGAGGTAAATAATTAAAAAAAAAAAGAATACTAAAATAAGGCTAAGAGTACTAAAATAACGCTAAGAATCCTAAAAACGCTAAGAATATTAAAATAACGCTAAGAATACTAAAATAACGCTAAGAATACTAAAAACGCTAAGAATATTAAAATAACGCTAAGAATACTAAAAACGCTAAGAATATTAAAATAACGCTTAGAATACTAAAATAACGCTAAGAATTCTATACTTAATAGAACCTATTATTTTCCTTTTATTTCACATAAAAATATTTAAAATATATTTAAAAAATTTGATAATAAAAAAAATATTTTACCATTTAAATACAAGAGGTGTTCCACCGATGTAATGCACAAGGAAGCTGGCAGCTATATATAGTAAAAAATTCCAACTACTTAAAAATCTCATGAAAACAAGAGAAAGTATACCACCATAGATGAAAAGATATAGAGGTGTTTGTTTATTTTCTTGTTCCATAACATTCCAAGGATGAAACGGATCTAATAATGAAACAAAAAATCACCCTTGACTCTTTGGTCCCGCAAAAAAGGTTATTAAATACAGAGGATTTTAAGTACAAAGCAGCAAAACGGTCAGCGAAGTTTTAAAGATTAAAAAATACAGGGTTTTTAAGCTAATTTTTTTAATAATATATTAAAAAGTTTGAATTATAAACATTTAGTAGCAATGTGAAACTTAAATTAATAACAAGTATTTAGTTATGCTAAAAGAAGTAGAATCCCAAAACACTGAGCAAGATTGATCTCTTAAATTTATTTTTAATTTTTCATTAAATTTTAGGCTTTGAAACTTATTTAAATTTTTCACAAACTCTCCTTACGACTAATGTGTAATGGAGGCAAGGAAGAAGATGACTATAGATTAAGCATCTTTTTTACTATTTTTTTTTTATTGAAAAAGTTTTTTATAAAAAAATTATTAAAGTCAAAACAATACAATACCTATTTTTTCGAAATATATATCACATTTCTTTTTTAAATATTCTAGAAAGAAATTGTGGTAGTAGTAGAAAACCTTTATTATAGCAAGTGATCCATTTACAATTATTGCCCATATTGATTGGTGAACAAACTTTGCTATATCAACAGGATGAACTTTTAAATTTCTCCAATCATCTTTAAACTGTTGATAAGAATATTTTTGACCTGGAAATCAGAGAGATAACAAATAGACAAATAAAAATCATTAACTTAAAAAAGCAAAGAAATTTGAGTCATTTTCAATTTTAAAAATTTTAAAAACAGAGAAAAACTGTAGAGATCCTAGTAATCACATAACTTTGGCCAAAAAAAATTTCTAGAATAATGTTTTACATTTGTGGAATGATTTTAAATACTGAGAATGTTAAGCTTAATCTATTAGATATAAAGATGTAAAACAATTCATGTAAAAAGATGTAAAAGAATTTATCTAAAAAATCTAAAAGAATTAATGTAAAAAAATCTAAAAGAATTTATGTAAAAAGATGTAAAAAGATTTATGTAAAAAAATCTAAAAAAATTTATGTAAAAAGATTTTAAAAGATTTATGTAAAAAGATCTAAAAGAATTCATGTAAAAAAGTGCATCATTTAGTCATAAATCTATAAACTTTTAGCGAAAAATTAAATTATATTGCAAACGATATTTGAAAATAGGTTACTTTGATTAATGCAAGTTGTAAAATACCATTTTTTTTGGGTTTGTACTATAATAAATATCCGTAATGCTATTTTCTCATTCAAATATGACATGAAAAATTAAAGATGACATATTATAAAAAACTTGAAGCATATTACAATACTCTACTTAGTTTTAACCAAACTTTTCCAAAATCCATCAACAATTATTTATGTTTATTTATTGTATTTATTCTAGTAAATAAGTGAAATAAAATTTAAAAAGCAAGGTTTAAAAAAAATGTAAACTTTCTGGAAAACAATTTAAAGTCTGTAAACATATTTTGAAAATGCAAACTGTAGGAGTCTCAAAAACATATAAAAGAAAAAGAATTTCAAACCATTCAAATTAAAGCAATTTAAAAGTAAAGCAATTTAAAAGAAAAAATTTGACAAAAAAAAGTTTTTTAGCATAAAAGGACAGTTACAGTAAAAAGGTGTGACTTGGCTGAATGACAATACATGTAAGATTGTGATTTAGTAGGTGAAACAAGAGCTAAAGCTTGCCTAAGCAGAAAGAGAACATTACAACAATCATTATTGTAACACAGGTCTACAAACAAAATTTTCTTTTACATGAGAAATTTAAATTAATTTTTGTGTATTTTTAAAGCTTATTTCAAAACTAAGCTCTATTTTTGTCGGTCAAGTCTAGTTTTTTGCAATAACTAATTTTTTAAAAATAAGAATTTTTACAGGCATTTTAATTCAATAGTCATGAAAAGTAATCATGCCATTATTTTTTTTTTAGATTAATTATATATAATGGCTTCTACAAATCGACATAAGTATAAACATAATCCTGACTCATTCTGTCTGTGGCACATGCTACTAGGCTTCACATACTGCCATATTTGCAATGAGAGTCTTCAAGGTTGGACAAAAAAAAAAAAAAAGTTTAACTTATGGAATCTCCATGATGTGAAGAGAAATATTAAACCATATTGATGACTGATGTTTTTTCTTGTCAATAGCTCTACTATTAGAAAAATAAAAAAGCAAAAATAACTTATACCAACATTTCTTCTGCTACTATTATCTACTAATTCAACATTCTGAAAAGGTTCTAGTTCTAATTTTCAAAGTTTTATTTTTGTTAGCAGATAAACATGCATTCCTGCTGCAGAAACAGAAGATGTAATATCAGATTTGGAAGACTTCTCCTCAATGCAAAACATTTAAAATTGCTTCAGTGTTTAAGTCAGATAGTACAGAATGATTTGGTCCATGATTTAAAATTTCTAAGCAAGCAACAAAACTATTAGCCTCTCAATTGAAGGAAAGGAACCTTTTTGACAGTTTTGCAAAAAGTTTTCTAGTTTAGACAAGTAAGAAAACATTTGTAAAGTTTTTTTTCAAAAGTCCATTCATTTCTGTTATGATATTTCAGGTCTCTTATTACAGTTAGGTATTTCTGTATATAATCCAACAGAATAGAGACTGTTTAGCAACAGCTCAAAGCAAAACCTCAAAGGTGTCCTTTTCCACAATGGCAATATTTTCAGTTCTATACCAATAGGCCATTCTTTCTATTTGCAAGAGACATTAAAACATTTGTGTAGACATAAAAATAGCTAACTTTTCTCATTGGTCATATTTGTTAATATTCTAAAACCCTTTTTCCTTTTTTTTAAAAAACATAAAAATTATATATTCAGCTGTTTTCTATTTTTGTTTTTTATTTATGAAAAATATAAATCATTTTTCAATTTAACCTGAAACATTTTTTCAATTTAATTGAAATGAAAATTTGAAAAAATTAAATCTTTAATCAGTTTAAACACTAACCATTTATAAACATTACTAAACATTACTAAAAATTACTAAACATTTATAAATGAATTCAAACCTGCTTTACAGAAATACTTTGAAAACATTTTTTAATTACTTAAATTTTGAAAAATAAAAAAATTGTTTATTGCAAAAAATCTGTAACTTGTCATAAAAATCTGATATCAGAAATTCAAAATTTTATTATTTATGAATTTTATGAATTCAAAAATTTAGAAATTAGAAAAAGTAGAAATTGCACATAGCATTTAAAACTTAGAAATTTGAAAGATTTAATAAAGATAAAATAAAGACAATTTTTCAACATATTTTGGATACATAAAAATTATAAATTTAATAATAAATTATAGTTATAAAAAAAAAAGAGGACATTAAATAATAAATAAAATCAATAATAAAACATCATAAAATGTTTAATGACTAAATATTTGGAATAATCAAACTGTTCTAAATCAATACGCTTAGATAATCAAACTGTTCTAAATCAAAACGCTTGATTAATCAAATTGTTCTAAATAAAAATGTTTGGATAATCAAACTGTTCTGAATTAAGACATTTTACCAAATAAATATTTTAAAATATTTAAAAAATATATAAACAGGCTGTCAAGCAACAACTTTATAAAAAATGAAAAATGACAAATTGCATTTAAAAAATGAAAAGTTCAACAACTATTTTTAAAAACAAAATAAATCAGAAGTCATCAAAAATGTCTAAAAGAATATAAAACAAATGCACAGGAACTAAAATATAAAATAAATGAACAGAAAACACCGAATAACTTGCAACACCAAACAAGATTTAAAATAAACAAGAAGTTCATTACAACTTTTTATTTACAATACTACTGAGATTTTCTGAAACGATTAAACTATCTATTTCACTTTTTTGTTTTAAACCAATATTTACTCTAAACTTTTTTTGTTCATTTCTATATGATTGTAGCATTTTTTTTGCAATGTTGACTATTTCATGGGCAATTTTATACCTATCATGTCTTTATTAATGGCACTTTGCATAGACTTGGTCGCTTCACCTAGTATTCTCTGAGCAAGTTGAAACTTTGATCTAGGTTTTTGTTTGCTTTTTCAACTTTTTCAAGCATTTCTTTGTGTTGTTTTTCTTTATCAATAAGTTCTTGCTTATAAATATCATTTATTCTTTTCTATTCTTCTTCCTCAACTTTTTTTTTATATATTCTGTTAACATTTTGCACTTGCTGAACAATATCTTTACAGAGAGCATCAACATTATATGTTCTTCTTGCATATTTCTTTGATATTCTCAGAGCCATTAATGTTTCATCATTTAGTTTTATTCTCTCAGATGTCAATGTATTTTTATTATCTGATAAACATTGCTCTGCACTAGCGTTTCCATTCTGAATAGTTAAACAACTCTTAAAAACTTTATTGAGATATAGGTAGTTTTTCCACATTCATTGTCACTTTTAAAAATTAAGTCCAGTAATAGTAAATTTTTTTTTGATTTTTTTTGTATCAGAATCCGAATACCAGTCTTTTGAGATATTAACTGTTGATACAATTTCCATTCATCTTTCACAAATGATACCAAATCAAAAATGAAGATAAAATTCTTATGAAAAAATCAATATTAAAACCTAAAGGAAAACTAAATTAAATAACAATATTACATAATCTTAAGAAACTATAATACTCATAAACAGAACATGAATTAAATACAAATTAATCTATTAAAGTACAATTAAAAAACAAAACAAAATAATTAAATATAAATTACATATAAAGCATTTTTTTGACATCTTCAGCTGTTGCTTTGCCAAAGAACAGCGATTTTAAATACATTGTAACAAATTGATTCCCTTCTTCTGACCAAAAATAACATAGAAGACCTATTTGTTTTGTTTGCTGTACTGTAGTTGCTTCATCAAAGATTAAAGTAAAAGCACTCTGACTTATTGATAGAACTAAAGCGCTTCTCCAGCAAACATCCAAGGCCATCTTGAAATATATATGAAGCTTTTTGCTAACTCATAATGAAACCTTGACTTACTATACTATCTGGAATCATTTTTTGAAATAATAATGATGTACTATCATACATATAAATGAGGAATTGTTTTTGAAAATCTAATATCAGACACAAATTTGTGTTTAGGTTTTATAGAATGCTGATAAAGTGTTTGAAAATCAACTGAACTGTATTTCAAATCATTCAAACATAGTTTACAGTCTGCATACTCAGAGTTTTGTTTTCTCAGCCCATAGTTTAATTTTTACTTGATTTTTATCAAGCTTTTCCAGTTAAACCCCATTCCATTTAACCATTATAGCTTTGACCTATCTATTGATTAATATAGACCAATCTATTAATATACTTAAAATTAAAAATAGATACTAGTAACTTTAAAAATACTGAAAATTTTATTCATAATTTATTTCTCAATTCAGTTTATTAACCAATAAAAGTAATAAAAACAATTTGACAATACAAAAAATTACAATATTTAAATAAAACTTAAATAAAATATTGTAAAATAATAATTATTGTAAAATTTAAATAATCATAAATAACTCAAACTACAAAAAATAAAGTTAAAGTAAAATAAACCTTAACTCAATTCAAATACTTAAAAAAAAAATTAATTAAAAAAATTAAAAAAAAAAAGACAAAAACTTACCAAAAAATTAAAAAAAAAAAAAAAATTAATAAAAAAGACCACAAAAAAAAAAAAAAAAAAAAAAACAACTTGACAGCCTGATATAAACCAATATTGCACTAAAACATATAATCTAATATTGCATTAAAATACTGCAATCATAAAATACTAATCTAAATTTAAACATTCATTTTATTTCAAACAAAAAATATTGTTTAAAAAACTTCAATGAATTGATTTTCTATATACAATTTGAAAAACATCATAGTCGGTTACAAATGCACAAATGTGTAAGCTTCTTATTAATAATAATAGTAAGTAATAATATTGCATATAATTTCATCACAAATTAAATTAATAACTATATTAACAAGTAATATTATTAATGCTATTGCGCTGAAATTATAACATATCTTAAGCTGCAAATCAAATTAATAAATGTACATAGAGGCTTTTGATAAAACAACAAAACTATACCATTGTTAATAGCTGTCTTAAGATACTGATGAATAACTTCAAATACTCTATCTAAATTAAGAGCTTGTTTCAGATCATTAACAAGTGCGGCAAAATCATTAATTGGTATATCCTTTTTATCTTCACTGCTATAAGTTGTAAAAACAACCAATCCAAAAATGAAAACTGTTTTAATTAGCATGCTGCTATAATAAGCAAAAAATAATTAAAGAAACAAAAAAATAATAATAATTTTTGAATCAGTATTGTTTTCAAAATAAAATTATTAAAATGATAAAATAATGATGAAATAATGCTTGTTTTATTTCATCATTATTTTATCATTTTAATAATTTTATTTTGAAAATAATACTGATTCAAAAAGTATGATTTTTTTTTTTGTTTCTTTAATTATTTTTTGACAAATAAAAATACAAGCAATAATAAATAACAAATAAAAAAACAAGCAATAACAAATGAAAAAAATAATTAAAACATAACCATTGTTTTTTAAAATAAGTAAAAAAATAGTTCTAACATTTTAAAATTATTTTATAAAATTATTTTTAAACCTTATTAATAATATTAATTTTATTATTATTATTAAACTTCAATAATCAATAATAATAATATTATCATTAAAATTATATATTAAATATAATAATGAATTTAAAAAAAATTAAATTGTAAAAAAAAAGCAATACTTTGAAATTTTAGCAAATTAAACCAATAATCTCATGTTTTTTAAAATTTTACTTTATGATATATTGAAATAGATTTCCACAGATATTTACTACTCAAAGATATTTTCATTAGAAGAGATTTTTGCAGTTGATATATCTTTTTTAACTTGATTTTTACAATGCACTTATTAATCTAATGCGGAACATTTTTTTGTAGTTTGGATCCAAAATTGCAAAATTTCTTTAGCAACCATGTCTCCCATTAAAGTAGGAAAACCCTTTTTTCATTTATTGAATTATTAATAATTAAAAAATCAATCTCTGTCAGATTAAAATTAAATATTAACTATTATTAAAAATTACAACAATTAACTATTTATAAAAAATTAATTTATAAAAAATTCAACTTAAATATTCATATAATGATAAAAAAAACTTTTTTGACTTTTAAAATTTATTAATTAAAAAAAAAAGAAATTAAATCAAAATTAAACTTAAGAAAACAATTAAGTGTTAATTACTTAAAATAAGGTATACAGAGGTTATGCTTAAAATAATTTTTTTTTTTACACAAAATAGATAAAAAAAATACCAAATTAATTACATATTTAAAACAACAGATTGTAAAGACTTTTGATGACAAAATTTAAGCAGGTAAACTAGTTAAAAATTATCTTATAATAAAAAAATATAACATAAAATCAATATAATATAAAAAATTACAAATAAAAAATTATATATTTTTAAAAAACAAATCTATTTTTTTTTATATATTTTTAAAAAACAAATCTATTAATTCTTCTTTAATACAAACAATTCTTCTTTACTACAAATGAATCCAATCTTCTTTACTCCAATCAAGTAATATTGGATCAAAATGAAAAACATCGGGATGACCAAGAGGGCGACTCCATTCTGTTTTGGACCATTGAAAAGGTGGTTGTTGGTCAAATGTTGGCCCACTAACAATGAATTGAGATAAAGTTTTTGCTAGTTGTGAATTTGTTGCCTAAAAAAACAAATACAGAAAAGTTATAATATAATATATATATATATATATATATATATATATATATATATATATATATATATATATATATATACACTTAAAAACTAAAAGAGAAAAAAAAAGATATTATACTATATACTATAATATAGATATTATAGCCTTATAGAGGAAATTAAAAGTCAACAAAAATAGTGTAAAGCTGAAATTTATAAAATAGTATAAAAAATTAACTGCACAAAAAATAGTATAAAGCTAAAATTTAGCACAGAGAAAGGAGACAGAACATGGGTTAGCATAAAAAAGCCCTGTTGATTGTGCTATGGGAACATCTCTTTTGGAACAATATTAGGGGTAAAAAGAATGGCCTATAACTGGACCTAATTTTGAAATTTCTAAAATCATAGAATATGAAAATTTTGATTTTCAATCTACAAATGTTGATTTTTCATACTTACTACTAATTAAAACATCAACTACTAATTTTTAAGTTTACTGCATTTTCAACCAACTGAACTCTCAACCTACTGAAATTTTAACCTACTGTATTTTTAACCTACGGTCTAGGTATGTAAAGCGGCATAAAACTTCTCCTTAAATGCTCTTCCGCACAGCTCTATGACAAAACCATTAGGTTTTGTTGGAATTTCTACCATTTGATGTAAATGGCGGTATTTTATTATCCAAGGAGACCTAACGGTCTTATTGTAGAGCACCATAGAAGGGCATTTAACAAGGATGTTTATGCCTCCTCTCATACCAATGTCGCTTATTTGACCTCTTTTTTTATATATTACTCTTGAGTATTTATATAAAGTGGTTTGGGGGAGGAAATCCTAAAAACACAGACTAGTAGGTTGAAATGAATTTTGACAATAATCGGTTGGAAATCAAATTATCTCAAATCAGTCGAAAATAAAAGTCTCTAAAAACGGTTGAGAAAAAAATTGGTCGAATATATATATATATATATATATATATATATATATATATATATAAATTTTTGAAGTCATTGCTCTTGTTTAAATATTAATAATAAAAATTTAAAATATAATATTTATTAGCATAGAATTTGCACTCCAAAATATATGTTTTATATTATTTCAAGTGTCAAAATTAAACAACTTTTTGCCCCGAAATTGTCCCAAAAGGGATGTTCCCGTAGCGCAATCAGCATTTTTTTAAATGTTGATTGCACTACGGGAACATCCCTTTTTGCGGGAACATCCCTGATTGCGCTCATTCAATGACTGTTTTCATTCTATCTGCCAAATTTCAGCTTCATACTAATTTTATCTTCATACTATGTGCCAAATTTCAGCTTCATACTAATTTTATTTTCATTCTATGTGCCAAATTTTTGCCCGGGCTCGATAATGTTTTAATCAAAAATATTTTAATTAATTAAACAATTTTTTCAACCTGTTATTCAAACATATTACATTTTTTCAATCTTTTATATGAAGTTATTACATTTTTTCATCTGTAATTTGAAATTATTATACTTTTTCAATCTGTTATTTGAGGATATCACATTTTTAAATCTGCTTTTTGAAGCTATTACATTTTTTTCAACTTGCTATTTGAATTACATATTTTCAATCTATTACATATTTTCAATTTGTTATATGAAGTTACTACATTTCTAAGGTTAACGAAAATTCATGATTTTATTATATTAAACTTTGAAATAACTTCTTTTGCAATGTAACTTTCTCTAACTGCTAACTGTTTTAATAACTGTCTATGTGCCAGCTCCCCATCCTACTCCACCTCCTCATCCAACATCTCTACTTAATGTAATAATATATAAAGTAACATAATATGATTGCAAAAAAATAACTTCTATTATAAAGCTGATAAAACTTACTTTGCAATCAGTTGCACCATGTTTACGATGACTAAGAGCACCAAATGGATAACTTCCGTTAGCTGGATTTAAATCGTTACGTGATGAAATTGCATTTTCAGCACTATATGGTGGAGTACAATTACATTTACCAAATGGATCATTTTTAAAGTCGTTGTACCTAAAAAATATTTTGATATACAATAAACACACATTCATGCATATATATTTTTTTGTATAGATGTGTGAATGACTATATATGTGTATGTGTGTGTGCATCAAACCTCAAAAAGTTCCTGTTTGAAGAAAATAAAACATGAAGTTTTCAAAAATAAATTTAGCAGTGTTTTAAATAAACAAGGTTAATTCATCAGAACCTGTAGCATTGTGCATTTTGCTTTCCTACATATCTACGTAGGAAAGCAAAAAAAAATATTTTAAAAACTTTTTTTTTTAGTATAATTGACTATATCATGTTTTACTGAAACATGAGGATGTACATGAAGGAATTTCTAGAAGTTCTTTGCATGCTTTTAAGTTACAACACTGGTACCTGACATGCAAAAATAAATTCAATTAAGTCTCATCCTTTTTCTGTGACTGTTCCTAAGTGCTTCAAAAACTCTTATTCTTCTAGTTTTTTTCCTCGAACATCAGTTCTTTGGAATTCGCTTCCTTCATCTTGCTTTCCTGATTCATATAATTTGCAATCTTTTAAGTCATCAGTCAATCGTTATCTTGCTCTACAGATTTAGTCTTTTCTCTTCCAGTAACTTCCAACTCTTATAGTGGTTGCTTGCAGCCTTGTTGGAAGTGAAGATGTGAAAAAAAAAAAAAAAAAAAAAAAAAAAAAAAAAAAAATTTATTTGCACTTTAAAGTAGTCAAGACCCAGATATTTTTTAGAAGACTTCATTCCAGATTTTTCATTCCATTCATTCTTTATTCCAATCAAAGAATTCAATTCCATTCCTTAATTCTTTTTTCACTTGTTTTGATTTATTTAGGCAACTCAGTGTAGTTAAGGCAACTTTAAAACATAGCACCTGTATGATATTTTTTTGACTATGATATATTTCCGTTAAATGAACAGGTCTGTGAATAATGAAAAGACGAAAAAAATTAAAATGATAAATTTTGCGACATCTTAAAATATAAATGTTTGTAGTGAAAAAACCCAGATCGAAGATTCTTTTTTAAAAAAGAAAATCTTAAGCAAAAAAAAATTATAATATCTAAAGCTCTTGTTTAGACATAATATGCTGATAAAATCATGCTAATTCCAAATCACCTTAACTACTCCAAGAATCGCAAAAAAAATGAGACAACTTTTGTTTGTTTTTTTTTATCAATTTTTTTAATTACTGTTTTACATCTGCCAATGGTGAATTTTATCATAGTTAATGACCCATAGAAAACACTGCTTTCCAAGGTTAACAAACCATGATAAAAAACGCAAATCCATTTTTAGGGGTCTCATATACCATGATTTTCCAACTTATTTTACTATTCTGTGTA
>NC_061165.1:44505346-44530346 GCF_022113875.1 Hydra vulgaris
AGATTGTAGTCAAACCAATCTCCATACATCTTTAATGACTCAGAAACTCCACTTATGTTGTATATATAAGGAAAATACCTATAAATAAAAATAAAATTAATTATTTATTATTAATTTTTAACTTTTAAAATAAATTTAAAAAATCTTAAAAACTCTTGTTTTATATATAATGTAAAATATAAGTGAATACAATATTTAATTAACTACATAATACATATTAACAATACTTAAATTTATTTACAGAAAATAAGATATAAAATAAGTAGTAACAATGAGTAACAATAAAAAATTAAACTAACGGAATGTTATAGCTTGCCCAATAACCATTATCTTGTAAATATACTGACATATCTGCCATTTGTACTATTCCTGGAAGCTGTTCCAAAACCCAAAAAGTGTCAGGCTTTATAGGCTTACCAGCTTCAAATAATTTGTAATCAAGCACCATCCATTGGTTATTGTATGTACCACTGTTATATCGTTCAAACAAATAACACCACTCACTTGCAGTACTTGCTAGCCTATTTGCAACAATATTTCTAACCCATTCCATGAGAGATGTTGGCTTAACATATTTCCAAAGGTCAGGGTTACCATTTCCAATTGTTGTCTCTTGAGTGACCTAAGTAAAATATAATTACATAATTAACTAGTGGGTATATAATTTTAGAAACAATAATAAAATTAGATAAAGTTAATTTATTAGAACTTAATTTTGGAAATTTTGCTTCCATTAACCATTATTTTATGCATAATTGGAATAAAATGTTAAGTTGAGGTCAATCATAATGGAAGAATAAATACTAACTAAATATATAATTTATATATTAATATTAGGAAGGGGCCATAATGACACGTGTGCTATTACAACTCAAATTAACTGCTTAATGCTACATAATTACAATAATAAATATAATGGCCGTGCAGATGACATCACTTTAACACCCCCACATGATGTCAAAATCTAAAATTACAAAAAGGTCATGTTCTAAATATAACGTATCTAAATACTTTCAAAGAGTTTTTTTTTAATGGTTTCGTAAAAATATCGGGTGGACAAGGCAAAATCCGGTCAACATTAAATTGAGATTTCTCTAAAACCATAAATGCTTTTTATTTCAATTTTTTATTATTAATTGTGTTTACATCAATTAGAGTTTCAACTTAACTTTAAGGGGCGTGATGGGCTATTTGGTAAGAGAACGAATTTTATAGCAGCTTGATGCCATCATTTTGCAGATTTTTTCTTTATTCATCTTATTGGTAGCACTAATCCACTTTTTTTGGATTTTTTGTTACTCCACCTGTCTTACGAAGAACTCCTTTAACTATTGCCCAAAAATCTTCAATCTTTCGCTCTTCAGGACAATTCGGAGGGTTCACATCTTTAGGAACAATTTTCACATTATTATATTTGCACAACTATAGAACTTTTTTAGAATAGTGAGATGTAGCAAGATCTGGCCAAAAGAGACATCAGAATTTGTGTTTTATCATAAATGGCAAAAGTCTTTTTTGGAGGCATTCTTTGATGTAGAGATTGGCATTCAAGGTCTTCTTAGTGACAAAACAAGAGAACTGCATACCACAGCTACAAACTTCTACAAATGCTTGCCACACAAGGAACTTGGATGCAAAAATTTCTTGTCGAATTTATTTAAATTGATCATCAGCTGGTTCATCTTTGTTCTCATAGTAAAATTGAAGATCAGGAAGTTGTGAAAAATCCGCCTTGCAATACGTTTCGCCGTCATCAATTATACACATACTTTTATGCGCCATTATTTTAACCAACTTCTTTGTGCGTTGAATTCCTTTAATTTAAACACTTAAACTTCTCTTAGATATATTTTTCATATGAAATGCTTTAATTTCAGCATTTTTAAGTACTTTTTTGATATAAGAACGCTAAGTATTGAATTTTCTTGCTAGATCTCGCTGTGACTGGTTTGGATTTCTTGCTATTGAACGTAAAGTAGACTTTACCTTTTTGGAATTATGAAAAGTTTTCTTTCTTCCACTTCCAGGTTTTCTTTCGAAGCTTTCAATAGTCTTGAACTTAATTATAATATCTATGACTGTAGATTTTGGGACATTTGTACATTTAGCAATCATGCGATAAGATTTTAGCAAAAATCTATAAATTTTTGTAAAAAAAATTCACAACTTATTAACGTACATTAATTTGTTTCCAAAACATTTTGCAAATCATTAATTTGTAAATAAAAATTTATCAGCACAATTAAAGATAAGAAAGTAACCTTTAATTAAAAAAAAAAAAAGAAATAAAAAACATTTGTAGTTTTAGAGAAATCTCAATTTAAAGTTGACCGAATTTTTCCAAGTCTACCCAATATCCACTAAGTTTTTGTTTGATGGTACATATTCCAAGGTTTATATGAATATACTCTTTTATAAAATGGTATCGTATATTGATGAGTTTTGAACATGAATGTTTTATTGGATTTTTCAATAAAGCAATTGAACCTTGGTTAAGCTTTTGATTTTCATTGGTTCAGTGATATCCACAAATAAATCTTTCAGGAATTGGGTAAAGTATGCTACCTCTTGACTGTTGGATATAAAAATATCATCAACCCAAATTAAAATAATAACTTTTGAATCATTTTCATTGTATATAAAAACACATGGGTCGGATTAAAATTGATTTCAATAAGACAACCTTTTAATAATTTGTTCCAGTTTCTCTTACTTTGTTTAAGACCATAGAATGATTTATTCAACTTCTAAATTAATTCAGCTTGTTCCTAGCCAGGTGGTTGTGAAACATAAATTTCACATTCAATAGGAGCATGTAAGTATGAACTTTTTGCATCTATTTGGTGTACAATTAGATTTTTATGTACAGATATATTCATAATTATCCTTAACGATTCTATTCTAGCTGTGGGGGAAAATGTTTCAGAGTAATCAACTCCTTCAATTTGAGTAAAACCTTTTGCTACATATTGAGCTATATATATTGGATTATCAGGTTCACCTTTCACTGAGTAAATCCATCTACCTCCTATTAAGTTTTTACCATTTGGCAAGGTAATTAGGGTGTACATATGCCTTTCATTTAATGGTTTTATTTCTTCATCCATCGCCTTCCTCCACTCACAGGCTTCTTCACTTCGAATGGCATCACTGTAAGAAGCATGTACTTTTACAAAATAGCAGTAGTCAATATATTTAATGTAACAATTGTTTTCAGAATTGTCAATAATGTAATCATTTAAATATTTTGATGGTCTTCTAGTTCTCTCTGGGTTCCTACAGTTTTTATTAGATAGTAGCTTGGTAGGTTGATGTTGATATTTTTGGTATGAGTTTTTGATTTCATCTTCATCAATATCATTAGGTGTTATAAGTCTAAAATTTTCAGTAAACTTTACTAATCTATGCTTTAGAACAGAATTTGTTTCAGGGTAGTATACAAAATATGTAGTGCTTTCTCTGTCATATCCAATAAACATCCAATTTTACTACGTAAAATGTTCATAAGGATGGCCAATTATTCTAAAGATATGTAATTTGGAAAGGTTTGGCTTAGTTTTTGTGATAGTTCCATATTGAGTGTTTTCAAATCTACTACTATAACAACGACTTTTAACATAAGTTACAGTCATTATGGCATATGTCCATAGAAATTTTGGTAACTTTGATTCAATAAGCATGCATCTGGCAACATCAAACAAAATTAGCCAGTTTCGTTCGGCACTGCCATTTTGATAAGGAGAATATGGTGAGGCTCATGCTTAATACAGTACTTTCTTAGAGGTTTTCGAAATTCCATTGAAATATATTCACCTCTAATCAATTCTAATTCGGCTAACAGGTCCAGATGGGTAAAGCTCATCACTTTTGAATGAGAAAGTCTTTACATTACCATATGGAGAAATGTCTATTATGAACTTTTCTGTAGCATGTACAACGTCTGACTTTAAAAAATTATGCACTAAAAATTAGTGAATAAACATCCTGAATAATTATCAGTAAAACTAATAACATATCTATATCCGTCTTTTGCATTTGGCACAATTGGTCCAGCTAAATCTGTATATAGTAACTCAAATGGATATGTTGTTCTAATATTAGGTTCTTTGTTACGTATATTTGTTAGTTTTCATAAAACACGTGTTTCACAAAAATTATATTACTATTAGTAATCTTCATACCTTCAACAACTTTTTCTAATTTCTTCAAATCAGCAAAATTACAATGTCCTAGAATTTTATGCCATGTATCAATGTTGTTTTTTTTTTCGAACTTTACTTATTGAAGTTTTGAGTAAATAATATAATATACCTTTCTGGTATATTCAGGCTTGGTCGGGAAGCGGGAGCAATCGCTCTCGATTGCTGACCACGTAAATAATATTTAGTTGCGAAAAGCTGGCCAGATTTTTTAGCCGTTTTGAGAACATTTTTAAAAAACAAAAAAAAAAAAAAAAAAAAGCGACAAAGATTAATTGGACCGATGAGAGACAGTTACAAAAAAAAATAAATAAATAAAATATCTTTAAACGCAAAAAAACTTAAAGCTAAATAAATTACATTTAGAACAAATATTTTCGAAACATCGCTCTTTGACAATTTTTTTTATGAAATTAAGCGATGTTTTTTATATAAAGTAACAAATTACGATTGTTTAAAAGGGAAACAAATATTCTTTATTTAACTAAGTTTGCAAGTTTTAGTTTTACTTAAGCTTAATTTATTTTATAAATAAAAAAGTTAATTTTTTTAATACCTATTTTATGTTTCGCGTAGTTTGAAAAGTTTAACATATTTAAAGTGATTCTTCTTAGTAAGATAAACAAACGAAATAATTAAATCATTGAATTACTATACGAATAAAATTATTAAGATAGAAATCAACTAAAAAGGTTAAAAATACTTAATGACCAGGAAGCAAAACTGCTTCACAATATCGCTGATGATGTTTAGTGAGTGGGCTTTTTAATTTTAATAAGTATTTAAAGCATCAAAAAGTATAACGAGTTTTAAGAATGGCAATTTAAGTGAAAATAATTAGAGTAAGTACACCTATATCTAAAAACTTTTCTTTAAATCTAATTATTTGCTATATATATTTGTGTTCTGTCGTGACCTCATGCACGATGCTTGTTCATCCGCGAGTTACTTTGTATGCGTTGTTTGTGTTTAGTAACCAGAAACTTCTTATATGTTTGTTACATAATTAGTTTTATTAACTTTAATGATTATAACTTTATTGACAACGCAATTATTTTTGTAAGTCTTTGTTTAAATCATGAAAATTGCTTTAAAAGATACATTATGATAAAAAACAAATACACAAAATTACATTTACATAAGAATACAATCTCTTTTAAAATAAAAAATAAGAATATACTAATAAAATCTATGATTTATAATAAACTTTTAAAATTTTGACAACTTAATTAATAAATATTTAAAACATTTATTTTTGTAAACAAATAATAAATATTTTTAAAACAATTTATGCTAGAAATCTCAAAACGTAACAAATTGTGAATAATACAAATTCTAACACATTTCAACAGAATACTCTAGAACTTTATTTCGCTTAATCAGCGTATTTTTTGAACCAATAGAATTAGTTTGTTCGTTAATTTGGCGGGTTTTTAGTGTTCGCAAATATTCTTTTTATTCTTGCGCTCAAAGATGTTTTGAGAACATTCAAGTTTTTTATGTTTCCATGTATGTCCGTAAAACAAAAATTTTTTGTTTCATACATAAACTTAAATGTTCTCAAAACAACTAAAAAACCTGGCCAGTTTTACGCAACTAAATATAATTTCCATGGTCAGTATTCGAGAGCGATCACTCCCGCTTCCTGACCAAGCCTGTATATTGGAAATATTGTCCTATTTTTAGCAATCAATTCTCCTTTATTACCTTTGAAGTTAACAATTGCACCTTTTTGTGCAGCAGCTTGAACAGAAAATATACAATTGGGGTAACTCGGTATAAATAAAGTATTGTCTAGTTTAAATTGAACTACATTTCCATCCTTAGTAGTTAATTCTACTGAAATTATTCCTTGTTTTTGGGCCACATTGTTAGTTTTTGTACCATCAACCAACTCAATATAATGTTCATCTGGTTTCAAATGTTCATCCGGTAAATAAAATATTTATCACTGTTAACTATATGAGTGGTTACTCCGCAATCAACAAGGAATGATTCATTTTCAGATAAAAGTTGCATTTTTCCTTCATCAACTTTAAATACATAACTTTGATCAATATTTTGATCTATTTACTTATTAGCTTTATCTTTTTCCTGTTGCTGTATCTACAAGATTTGTCATTATGAGTGCTTGATTTACACTATTTTCTTTCTTTGTTTTTATAACAATCTGTAGATTTGTGACCTGGAGTGCCACATGTATAACATTTTGCAACATTTTTATTTTTAAATTACACATTATTTTTCATAATACTGCTTATTTTTGGTTTAACCTGATTACTTCTTGAATTTTCAGTTTCTTCAAAGTTTCTAAGTGCCTGTTTAAATTTTTAAAAAACACTTATCAGTTTCTTTTTCTAACTTGCAAAGTTTATAACAACTCACAAGTTGAGAGATTAAAGGATAGGAGAAGAACTAATTTTTATTTCTGATTTTATCTTTTCTAATTTTATTGTAACAAGTTGTAAATTATATTCTTATTACTACAGTCAGTACACTACAGTCCTCGGAATAGAAAACTCCTAACTCTCAAGAAAAATTTTGATTCCCAAGAAACATTGAAGAACAAAAACTTCGAATTGTTATAATACCAAGAGATAATATTCCTGATACTAATAACACCATAGCTAGTAAAAGACATAGGTCAAGCAATTATTCTAAAGGTAGTAGAAAGCTGAAACCTGGTGATGCTCATCAGTATTGATTGCATAATGCCAAGTTTAGTTCCTTATATACTCTTGCACTCAGAAAAACATAAAGTTTTAGTAGTGTTTGCTGGTATGAGGAGAACACATTAGTAAAGTTTAATTTTCAAGACAAGATAGTTAAAATTAAAGTTTTATTTTTTAATGAGATTCAAAACATTACTAGTCAGAGAACTTGATGCAAAGTTTCTTTTTGAACAAACAACTCCTATTCTTGAGACAATTAAAAATAATAGGGGCAATATTGTTGCTATTATTTGTGGTAAGAGTCAATCAGAGATTTTATAACATTGTTGAAAAAAAGCACAGTGCAATAAAGATAATGTTTGATTAACTCCATTTATTAAAAATATACATAGCTATATAACAGAAAAAACTCAAGAACTTGAATTTTATATTTATTTTTAATTTAAAAAAATAAAAGTTTTAAATTTAAATAATTAAAAAATATTATTAATTATTTAAATTTTTGTAAATTTTTTTTTTAAAGTTTTTGTAAATTCAAGGCCAATTAAAAGACAAAATATTCTCACTTGCCTGCAAGTGTTTTGTGATAAAACATTAGCAGAACTAAAAACTCATCCAGAACTGCATAAAAATGAAGAGACAACTATTTTATCTCTAAACCCATTGAATTTCAGAAAATTTGTAATGTTTACAGTCCACAAGACATTTTGTTTAAAAGAATCTAATTGAACTGCTTTTGCTAATAATAAGAAGTTAAGCAGCATAGTAATTAATTTTGCATTTGGTGATTTTGCCAAATAGAAAAAAAAAGAAAAAGGAATAAAATTATTAACTCCTAATTATTTAACTTAAACTTGTTACAGTAGGATTCAGTTTTAAAAATATTTTTTAAGCCTCATCATTATGTATTAGGCAATTTTATAACAGATCTTTAAAAAAACTTTTTGAAAAATTATGACAATGCTAAGGAGGAACTAATTTTATTTCGATTCATCAAGTTATTCAAAAAGTAACTTTAAACCATACTAATTTGCTAATACATTTTGAGAAAAGTTTATATGTAATAAAAAGATTGGTTTAATCACTCCAAAATCTATATTTTTATCAAGCAAGGATATTTGCAGTCTTATCAAAAATTTAATAATGCTCTGGGAGATTCATTAACTGGTGATATTAAAATGTCATTAGTTCATATGGCTGAGTAATTTATTTGTGGAGATAAAATTCAGTGAAACCTTTTATTTCTATGAAACATATAACAGTTTTGTGAAAGATTGAGGAGATTTAAGTATTCCTGCTGATAAAGTTTGCTAGTGAACAACTGACTGCTACATAAAGAACTTTTTCAAACTTTTTTATAAAGAATGGCACTTGCTGGTCATTGCTGTGTAACTTCTTTATGCTAACATCAGAATACTATTTATTACATACAGAAAGACATCATGGATTAACAATAAAATTGTTTTGTTTAATAATTATTGTTGTCTTTATTTACTTAGTTCAAATAAGAAACCAAAACAGAAGTTGACAAAACTTAGCACAAATTAAAATGTGAGCAATGTTTTAAACAAATACTGTAAAAATCTCTATAATCTTGCTTTTTACTCTATGAAGATTTTTGAATGTCTGCATATCTCTTATCTCTATAAAGATTTTTAAATGTCTGTATATCTCTTATCTCTATAAAGATTTTTGAATGTTTGCATATCTCTTATCTCTATAAAGATTTTTGAATATCTGCATATCTCTTATAAGTTAAAACTTTAAATTCTTTAAACAATTAAAATTTAAAAATATCTTCAATTATTCATAATTTTAAAGCTAAGAAAAAAGTAAACAAATTGTTGTTTTTTGCTCATTTTATAACAGAATTTTTACATTTTTTGGCAATCTTATTTCTATTTTTTTATTCCATTCTTATTTCTGTTTTTTTAAAATTCATCGCAACCTCAATTCCATTTATAAAATTAATCTCAACCTTATTTCTATTTTTTAAATTTATTGCAACCTTATTTCTATTTAAACAAATCTATTTAGTAGTAATTTACCTTAATTCACCACCAGATAATTTTGTTATGAAGCTAAGCACAAACTCTTTCAAAAATAAGTGAGAAAACTTAGACATAATAAATTGAACAAAGATGACAATAAAACTGTTTTGTACGTAACTAAAGTTATCATTACTAATCAGTTCTCAAAATTAGAAAAAATAATATTGGCAATAATTAGCCAACCTTAATCTATGTGAGGTCGGCAGAAAAAATGTAAAACAAAGGTTTGACCATAAAACATAGAAACATTCTATTTTACACTCAAATAATTTTTTTGAGTGTAAAATAGAATTTTGTTTTTTAATGATATGATACTTTACTTTAAAGCATTTAAATCAGAAAAACGAAATAAAAAAATAAAAGTAAAATTTCATTATAGGTTTCAAAAATGTAATTGCATCTCATAAACAAAACAATAATTAAGAAAATTATCTACAAATGAATAAAGAAAATATTTTTATTCATCCAGTTCATTGAGTATGGCTAAGTTACTTTTTAAAAAAGTACTATTTATTAATGTTTCATCAGTTATGTTGCCGGCTCTTTTTCCTATTAACTACACCACATATGCTAAAAAAGCGTTCAACATATGCGAAGGATGTCAGTATATTGAAAAACATAAGACACAAATTATAAAGATACTGCAATTTTTTTCTTTTATCAAACCAAAATGCATTATACTAAGTTTTGTTGGTGAAAGTATGGTTTATTAGGTATCTCTTTCTTTGTCAGTTAAGTGTTCAATGCTGAGTTCTGTTTTGTTGTATTCAATGCTGAGTTCTGTTCTGTTGTAAACAGCAGAGTTAAGCTTGTGATCAAACTGTTTTTTTACATTTTTTATTAACAGTTCGCAAAATTTTTTTTTTTTCTTCGTCTTTTTTAGCCATTTCCTCATATTGCATTTCTAACAAATGTAAACTTGGTACCAAATCACCGATATGTACGCAATTTCTCTGATTCAAAAATGTAAATCTAGATGCTGGGAGCATCATCTTTGTTATCAAGACTTACATCATTATAAGCCTTTTTCGAAGCCATAAAATCTTCTTTGCAGTTAAATTGTGTTGAAATAAAATGCTAAAAAAATTTACCACTTTTACTAAGTGGTTCATGTAATACTTTATACCAATAAATGCAAGTAAACTGTAGTTTTTCTTTCTTTCCAGACTTAGAATCAATTTCTGTTTGGCAATGAAAAAAAGTTCAAAATTGAATGGTAAGTTTTTTCAGTGTCACCAAACTTGGAAACTTAACGCGGAAATTTGTTGCTTTTTAGGTTGTGTTGAATTTCATCAATCTCTTGAGCATATAGTTTAAAACTTAAATTTGTTGATGAAGCTTTTGCTGCACAAGATCTTGATTTTTTGAAATCGACAATTCACTTAAGCCGCTATCACATGAATATCTATATGTATATATATGTGTATATATATATATATATATATATATATATATATATATATATATATATATATATATATATATATATATATATATATATATATATGTGTATATATATATATATTAGGGTGGTCCATAAAACAACTTTTTTGAGAAAAACCTGCTGACACCCCCTAAATGTGTTTTATCTAATGCAAAAACACTAGGTTTAAAATTTTTTTGAACAAAAATTATTTTTAGGGGTAGCTCAAGGCCCTCAAAAATTTGACGGGTCCCTAATATTTTGAAAAAAAAACTTTTTCTAAAGCATGTCAACCTGGTACTCAAAATAAGCAAAATTATATAAAAAATTTAAAAATGATAATAATTTTTTATAAAAATAATTTTTTTAGGTATAAATGCATAAAAA
The DNA here is from genome assembly GCF_022113875.1 of Hydra vulgaris. NCBI lineage: Eukaryota > Metazoa > Cnidaria > Hydrozoa > Anthoathecata > Hydridae > Hydra > Hydra vulgaris. Next base: position 44,516,079 of record NC_061165.1, read on the forward strand.
CTATTGTTTTTAAGCTGAAAATAAAAAAAGTCAATATTTTCAGGTTTTTTGAGAATAATTTTTTTTAGGCATGTTTTTTATGTAAAATGATTATTATTTTTGAAGTTTTTATACAATATCGCTTCTTTTGAGTACCAGGTTGACATACTTTAGAAAAAGTTTTTTTTTCAAAATATTAGGGACCCGTCAAATTTTTGAGGGCCTTGAGCTACCCCTAAAAATAATTTTTGTTCGAAAAAATTTTAAACCTAGTGTTTTTGCATTAGATAAAACACATTTAGGGGGTGTCAGCAGGTTTTTCTCAAAAAAGTTGTTTTATGGACCACCCTAATATATATGTGTATATATATATATATATATATATATATATATATATATATATATATATATATATATATATATATATATATATATATATATATATATACATATATATATACACACACACACACACACACACACACACACACACACACATATATATATATATATATATTTATTTATACACATATATAAACATATATATATATATATATACATATATATATATATATATATATATATATATATATATATATATATATATATATATATATATATACACATGCGGTAATGCAGCAATGCGGTAGTGGTGTAGTGGTAGAGCGCTTGCTTAATTAGCGAGAAGTTCCGAATTCAAATCCTACCACATTCCTGTTAATATGGCGCTCAACTCGTTTCTCCGCGCAGAGGCCTTGTTTGTCAAGGTTCGTGTTTCAGAGTTGAAAGAGGTTGAAAGTTAGAGTTGAAAGAGGGTTATAACCACAAATAAGTAGCCTCCTGGCCTTCTCGATCTTGAGGAGGTGAATTAACAAACAAAACAAAAAAAAAAGCAACAAAAAAAAACATCAGGATGGGACAAATCTCTTTTTTTTTAATAATCGTTGACGCTCATATCTTTATTTATTGATGAACTTCTAATTTAAGAAGTATATGCCAGACGATCCATTTTTATTTTTAATTCTTTCAATTTTTAATTTGTTTTATTCAAATAATTTTTTATCAAATTATAAGGGAGTTATATTCAAATTCTAGTTATTAAGTTATTATATCAAAGATGCAAAGATTTTTATTAATTCAAAACAATTTTTCACGCATTTGCAAAGTGCACGCAAATTAATGATAACTAATATGCAATATTATGACTTTACACTGTTTTCCATTATTACAAAATAGTGAACTTTTTTCAATTTAGTTCGCTTAGCTTATTTATTTATAAAAAATATATATAAACTTGAAGAAATTAAAATAAAAGGGTGCAAAATAAAATAAAAGTTATTTTGAAATTTCTTTTTTTTAAATCTTTAAAAATAATAATATGGTATTAAGTATTTATTAAGTTATTGATTAATACTTAATATTGTATTTATAATATTAAGTATTTAATAATATATCATATTATTGGTGTTAATAATATATTGGTGTTGTTAAACGCAAAATAAAAAATAAAAATTATAATAAATATAATAGTTCTGTATATTCTATTAAATTATATATATCTAGCATAACTTAAAAAATAATTTTAAAACTTAAAAGTACAAACAAACATTATTTCATTTAACGATAATAAAAAAATTAAAAAAAAAAGCGAAATTTGGTTTTATACTTGTTACAAGCATATGTTTGTATTGTTAATGTTACAAGAATATATACAAAAAGTACTGTCATTTATTGCGCCATGATAAAATCACTAGGCAAGAGTTGACTTATTTTGGCATATTCCACAATAAAATTGAATAATAAATTAAAGTAATTAATATACAAAATATATAATTCATTCATAAAATAAAAATTAATATGCAGTTTTTAGAGTGTAATAGTTTTATATTTTACCATTTTGCATATTATATTTTTGCATATTGTATAAAGATTACAATTAAACTTTTTTGTCACAAAACTTTAAACACAAAGACTTCACCTACTAGGTTGACAAAAAATTGCTAACTTCAGACACTTTTAGGTTGGCCAAATGCCAACCCTAATTTTGAGGGCTGAATACTAATATATATATATATATATATATATATATATATATATATATATATATATATATATATATATATATATATATATATATATATATATATATATATATATATATATATATATATATATATATATAATATTACTTTAATTTATTATTCACTTTTATTGCGGAATTTGTCAAAATAAGTAAGGTTGTTAATAAATAAATGGATAGCTAGTGTAAAAACGTTGTTAATAAGTAAATGGATAGCTAGTGTAAAGACAACTCTTGCCTAGAGATTTTATCATGGCGCAATAAATGACAGTACTTTTTGTATATATTCTTGTAACATTAACGATACAAACATATTATTATAAAGAAAAAATCTTTAGACAAGACAACTCTTGTCTAAAGATTTTTTCATGACGCAATGACATGTATATTCTTGTAAAATTAATGATTCAAACATATGCTTGTAACAAGTATAGAACCAAATTTTGTATTTAGTCATTTTTATGTAAGTCATTTATGCATCAAAAGTTTTTAAAAGATTTTTATTATATAAATAAATACTATAATATTTTTATATTGCTAAATAATTTATTCATATTAAAATAATATATTATTTTAGTATTTAATAGAGTATATTAATATTATAGTATTTATATTAACATAGTAATACTATTAAGTAATATTACAAATTTATTACTTATATAACAAATAAAAACCATTTTATAATATGTAATAAAAAAATGTTTACTAATCCACTGCTCAGAATATAAAAGTCATCCCCACTGAAAAGTGATCCAGGATATGATGAGAAACTTTGCTTATTTCCAGGAATCAAGTTACCTATATATAAAAAAAAGAATTGTCAAGTAAATAAATATTATTCTGGTTTATATATGTTTAGATACTTGCAATTAATAATTCAAGTTTGAATAAATTGCAAGTAACTTTTTGCAGGCTATAATGATTTTTGGGCAACTTTTATTCATAATGATGTTTTACTGATAATTTTTTTTTTTTCTAATTATAATAAGTACACAAAATTTGTATATGTAAATATTAGGTAAGTTTAAACAAAATTTGTATATGTAAATATTAGGTAAGTTTAAACAAAATTTGTATATGTAAATATTAGGTAAGTTTGAACAAAATTTGTATATGTAAATATTAGGTAAGTTTAAACAAAATTTGTATATGTATTTATTAGGTAAGTTTAAACAAAAAGAAAAGTGAGTTTAAACAAAAAGAAAAGTGAGTTAAGAGAAATTTGTTTAACTGAAAGTTTTTTTGAAATTTTATTGAAATTATTTATTGAAAGTTTTTTAAATTGATTTTAAAAGCATTTGATTCGTTCTTGTTTCAGCATTTTTCAGTTTAGACAACTTGTTATATGGCAGAAAATAGTATTAAGATTTCATAAAAAGAATGGGTGAACAATTAGGCCTTAAATTTTAATATGCTTTAGAAACAAATTTTTCAAAGAAAATATCAGCATTAACACTTAGTTAATGATTTTTAGACTTTTAACAAAATTGTCTTTTCTGGTAATCAAGGCAAACAGCATATAAATTGCAGGGGTAGTGCTAAACACTCTTAGTTGGTATTAGTGAAAAACTAACAATTGTTACCAACAAATTGGTTGCTAACAATTAATAATATTATTAATTAATTACTGTATTACAGTACAAAACTACAGTACACAACTACACAATTACTGTATTTACAGTAATTGTGTTAATGCTGCAGATACCATTCTGTCACCATAGTTTACAAGTCCCACATTCAATCTTTAGACTTGTCACGTTAAACGAGTTAGATGCATATAACTCACTGAATTTTATGCAGCTACAAATTTAACAACTTAAAAAAAAGGTTTTGTTTAACTACAAACAAAGCTTTTTAGATCCAGTGACATATTTATACATCCAGTGACATATTTATACCTATAAAATTAATTGCAAGATCTTAAAAATTTTAAAGATTCACTAACTAAAAAATTTAACAACAATAACAGTTAACACAGCACAGAAAGATTGAAGTCAATTTGAAAAATTTGTTTACAGCAGTTTTTGCTTCAACATCTCAGGATGTTTTTTATTTGTTTTAAAAAAAAAAGAAGGCAAAAACAGCAAACATCTTGAAGTTGTTGAAGGGCAATGTTTAAATACATCTGAATTACTTAAGCAACTAATGCAAGACAATATGGCTTAAAGTATAAGCATTAATGATTAAAAAAACTAAAATTAAACTAAATTAAAGATTGACTTCAGTGAAGTTATAAGTGAAACTGGACAAGAACAATATTTTAAAAAACAAAATAAAGAAATCAAAAGTTTTTTTTGTTAGATTTAGCTTGAATTTTTGAATATCTTGATTAATTGTTATGAAATCATTTTAGTTAATTTTTTCATAATGGGAAAAAGTTCTTACTGAAATTCTCATGATTTTTTAAAATATTTTGAATAATTTTTCTTTTAATTTTTATAAATTTATTTAGTGAAAAACATTACCTATAAAGTAATTAAAAAATAATAAATAATAATAATTGACTTTGGTACAACTTGAAGGAACTTAGAAGAACTTAAAGGCTTACTTACTTAATTACCCCTTAATTACTTAAGTTATGTGGAATAAGCTCTATATAACATTATAAAAATAAATTTGTTTTTAATATTTATTTATGTTGTATAGAGTTTCCATTCTTTTGGAAAACAAAATTTTAGGAGACTCCAAAAAAATTTGGAAAATTCATGAAACTTTTTGAAGAGGCTCTATAACTTAGAACAATAAAAATTTGAGGTAAACTGCCCTCCCTGAACCTCTACTCTCTGAAATCTTAGTTTATTGAAAAAATAAAATTAATTAATAAAATTTTACAGATCTAGATCTTTTTTTTTTTAATTATCTTTTAATGCAGTTGTTCACCTTTGTTTTTACAATAGTAGCCTTTTACTGTTCGAAAATAATTTTGCTTTCCATGTAAATATTTTAATTTTTTTCATACTTTTTTAATTATATATGTATATAATATTGCTTTCGATGTATATTATTAATACTTAAACAACTTAAAAAAAAAAATTAATAAGCTAATCATAAGGCTTATTAGCTTTAGAATGTTACATTGCAGAACATTTGTTCTGATAATTAAAAACCTAAAAACTATTTAAAGTCAATTCAATTTTTTAAGCTAATAAAATATAAAAAGTAATAAAAGAATTGCATTTTGTACAAAATTAATTAGACAGCTTTTTACTTCCTTTACATATATACATACTTAGCAGATAAAAACATTTGAAATAGTTAATAGAATTTCTGACTAAAACATAAATAAATTAATAGTACTACTTTGACACTATTTAGCTGAATCAAACATAAAACCTGCACGTTTTATAGAAAACCTTTCCATCAGATGCTATGTTACTACTAAATAGTTTGAACAGAAAATTATTTATATGTAGTTATAGTTTTTTTTTTTTTATCATAATTGTTTTTTTATATACTTTTTATAGCCTTCACCAAGAATTTTAAATCAAAATTGATTGGGTCAACTTTTAAAAACCAACTTTCATAATAGCTTCTTTTAAAATTTTATATTACCAATACAGTAAATCCTCTGACTTAAGAAAAAGAACCATAGGGGTTGACCATAAATTACATCACGCAGTATTTGGCATTTTTTGACTCCTCCCCCTCCTTCTTTGTAATGCATTTGTAACACTTTATTGCCCCCCCTTCCCTCAATATTATGCGACATTTTTTTACCCCCCTTTTCCCTAAAAAAAATTTTAATTTCATTAAGGGGGAAGGGGGGTACAATATCTTACAATTTTTTTTACAAAAAATTTTATAAATTATCACTAATTGTATAAAACATCGCTATCCTAACCATGATACCAATTTTAAAAATCTATTCTTCTGATATATAATACATGTAGAATGTTATATATATAATATATAATACAAAGTAATACATAATAATATATAATACATGCAACAATATTATTATTTATAAATAAAATTTTCAAACAAAAGGATACGTTAGCGTGGCCGAGTGGATTACGCTTTAGGCTAGTAAACCAAGGGTTCCAGGTTCGCCTCTCGGTATTGAATTTTTTTTTTCAATTAGTGCACAAAGGTTTTTTTTTTGTTGCTGCACACTTTTGTGCACCAACTATATAAAGTTCTACACTTAAACCATTTAAAGTCAAAGCACAGAACATGCACTGCACATAGACTGTTACAGCCATTAACCGACTGTTATAGTCCGTTAACAGGCTGTAACTACTCCATTAACGAAGTGTACACATCGACTATGTAAGATTTAGACGTAGTTGATTTTACAATCAAAATGTAGATACATCAACTGAGGGTTTTGGTTTGGTCACCAAATTGCCAACCCTAAACCCCCCCCCCCCCATCTGTAAAGCTTAACATTATTTATGGAAGACCCTATAGGAGAGTTTTTTTTTAGTTAAAAAAACCACAGGAGAGTTTTTTTTAGTTAAAACCACTAAGAAATACATTTAACCTCCAAAAAATCAAATTTTACATGTAGAAAACAATTTTAATATACAGCATGCTTTACTTAAAAAATCTTTTTTTTTTTAACTATTTTCTTATCAATTTGGTTATTAGTTAAAAATACAGTTTGAAACTCTTGAAATTTGAACTCCTATAATTTAAAAGATCATTCAAATTAAACAAATTATTTGCTTCAGAGTTTAATATGTAGGATTAAACTCCCATTATTTGGTCCCTTCATAGTTTAATATGTAGGATTAAACTCCCATTATTTGGTCCCTTCAGAGTTTAATATGTAGGATTAAACTCCCATTATTTGGTCCCTTCAGAGTTTAATATGTAGGATTAAACTCCCATTATTTGGTCCCTTCAGAGTTTAATATGTAGGATTAAACTCCCATTATTTGGTCCCTTCAGAGTTTAATATGTAGGATTAAACTCCCATAATTTGAAAACTTGTATAGTTTGAACATATTTTGAGACCCCTTGAGGTAGGGGGTGGGTCCATAATCATCTTTTTTTAGATTTTTTATAGCTTAACCAACTTTACTTAATTAGTTTTTCATGCTGATTCTGAAAATCATAATCATTTTTTTCATTTTAATTATTTAGCCTTCTACTTTGATTTTAATAAAAGTGAATATATTAACAAAAAAAGGCATTGTTAAAAATAGATGAAATTATTATTATCATTAAATATAAGAAAAGTAGATATCTTTTTTTGTTTAATTTATCAATAATATACCTTACGATTCATAAGTAACAAAAAAAAATTAAGCATTATATATGAAAATAATTTATACAGTTAGTTTACTATTGAAAATGGAAAATAACTATAAAAGTCATTATATGTGATAGAGATTGCTGCTGGAACTTTCCATGTAGAACATCTAGGTAATGAGCATGTTCTTTGGTAGACATAAGATGGAGGTTTGTATTTTTATATCAATAATCATGTATTTAAACAGAACAGATTTCTGCGACAATGACCTACATTGTATCCCTAAAATAAAGAACTTCATTTTTTTTTTTTTAATATATCTTTATCTACTTCAATAATGTCTAGTTTACAGATAAATGGGCTGTCTTGTAACTTTAATCAAACTAAAATAGAACTCACCTTGCACCCCTAATGTAACGCTTGCTGCTCTTCCATTGTTATCCATTTGTTTTTGTAGCTGGTTTCAACTATATTCCATTGTTTTAACTATATTCCATTGTTTCAACTTTTTAGACAAATAATTGGACAATAATTTTCCATAATATTTTTAAACTACGCGAACCTTCATTTTTTATATGGTTTAAATAATTAAATACACATCTACTGTTGAAATTAAATGGGTTTTTTCCAAAGCTTTCCAATTGCAACAACTTAATTAGAAAGTTAATACTAATCATATTCCATCATCAACCAAACACATAATACTTTTCTCTTTTTTGAAGTCCCGAGGCTAACTTTTGCCAAAATACTCTAGCAAGAATGATACAATCATTCAACCTCGTTGAGGTATACTTATTAACTGCTTCTAGAATTTTTTTTAAATAGCTATTCACTGCATTTTAGAGTAAAGCAGAAAATTTCAAAATTTGATCACCCAGTTTGTTTTTTATAAAGCCTTTTAGGTAACGGTATTCCTTTAGCCTGTTTATCTTTAGAGTTGTTAAACCTTAAGAATTTAACTAAACTTCTACTTACTGGCACTTTAAAAGAAGATTTATTCTTGACTTCATTAAAGAAACGTGAAGAAAAAAAATGAAATCTTGAATAGCCTTCTTGATAGCTTGAATAACGATTAAAAATAAATTAAAAAAAGGAAATTAAGATATTTTGAAGCAATCTGTCTTTTTGATTACTTAAAAGGTTTTGTTTAGAAAGAAACTTCAGATAAAACTTTTTTTTTGAAGCAATCTGTCGTTTTACTTATTTAAAACGTTTTTCTAGAAAAAGACTTCAGATAAAACTTTTTTTTTCTAAAACGCAAAGATTATAAATCAAATTTATCCAATCAAAATTTGATTAGCATAAATTTGAAAGAAAAGTTGCATAACTTTATACGCAAAGAAACATTTGCAAAGACTTTTTTTTTTATAACTTTAAATTTTTAAAATAGAAGTAGAAGGTCAACCATAAAAAATTAGCAAAAACTGAATTGTTTTTTGAACTTTTCTCAAAAAATTAATTAAGAATAACTGGTTAAACAAGAAATATAGAATTTTGGACCCCCCCTTCCCCCTACTTGAGGATTAGAATTGCATAAGTTTAACAGAACATGTTAGATTTCATATAATAGTATGTATTGAATATAGATTGAATTTAGTCAATAAATCTAAAAACAATTGTGTTATAAATAGGGCTGTACCGGATTTAATTTTTCCAAATCCGGCCGGAGCCGGATTTGCCGGATTTTTACTAACAGATCCGGCCGGAATCGGAGCCGGAGCCAGATTTTGAAGCAAAACTACAGGAACCAAAATCCTGTATATCCCTACTTGGTGTTGAAAATGGTCAACAATGTTGACTATTTAGATCACCAAGTGACAGTTCCCGACGGGCATTTCTTTTTAAAAGTTACGTTCTAAATGTATTTTAAATGTCTTTTAAACATCTTTTAAACATTAATGTTTAAAAGATGTTTAAAAGACATTTAAAACACATTCAGAACGTAACTTTTAAAAACAAATGCCCGTTGGGTTGTTTTCTATTAAACATCATTTTTGTTGTTTAAAAGTTTTATAGCAATTTCTATAGAAATTAATAGACATTTTATATAAATTTTGTAGAGTTTCTATAGGCCATATGTTTCAAAAATTTAGAGAAATTCTACAGAACTTTTTTTCCCGGGAAGTTGTCACTCCGCCACTGTAGTGAATCAGCGTGTCTATATATTTCTGATTCTTCCAGATATTGGCTTAGCTGAGTGTCAATGCCTGTTGGTAATTGTTGTTCATGTGCTGTGCCACAAGCGAGCGTAGACTGAATAATTTCATCTATATATATTGCCATTGTAATGATGATAATGTATAAGAATTATCCAGCCGGGATTGTTTTGCTGGATTTTCTTTATCTTTTTCAATCTAAAAAGGTTTCTCCTCAATGCCTTTGAAACGCTCATCTAATGAGTTGATTAGGATTGACTTCATAGTTTTTACACCTGCATTATTGCAGAATATCGTGTGTCTTCTCTTCAGAATTTTTTGTTGCGTTCTTGTTTGAAATTAGGCTTAGCTAATTAAATTGTAAAAAAATGTAAATACAGATACCAAAACAAACATGTAGTTCAAAAATTAAGTATTATGTATACATGTTATCACGGGTAAGAAAGATGTAATAAACATCCAGAAATTATGCCGGATTTGCTAACATTTTGCCGGAGCCAGATTTGGGCCGGATTTGTAAAAATGGCCGGATTTCGGCCAGAGCAGGAGCCGGAGCCGAAATTCGGTACAGCCCTAGTTATAAAGAATTTTATTAGTAGTTCCATTTTAATTATTTTACTTGGAATGTTTTTTAATATTTGAAATTATAATAAAAACTTGTACGATTTTTCATTTGTTTTTTGTTTTTTTTTCTTTTAAATAAATGTAAAACAAATTTATTTATTTTTTTTACGCATTTAAAACGGTACAGAGTATAAAAACACATTTTAATAGGAAAATAATAATTATAAGTATTTATAATAATCGTTTTTATCAGGCTTTGTGATAAAAAAAATGCATTTCCATAACTAAGTTTTTGACATCATCAAAATCTTTTTATTTGCTTTTCATATTTACAGACATTAACTTTTTTTAACTACCACAATATACTAAATTACCGCAAAACTAAATGATTATTATTTAAAATAGATATTTATTATATCAACAACTATGATAATAAATACTTTAAGATGTTTATAGTCTCCACAAATGAGAGCACAAAAGAATATTTTTTTTAGGCCACTTACCTGTAGGAATACCTATTTCATTTATATAGCGTTACTCTAATTTCTTGTGGCCAATATTAAAGTTTTTATAATAAATAAAAACCAGGCTGCTTCAAAGTTTACTTTGAAATGAAAATTTTTTTTTTTTTAATTTTTTATTCTATGATAATGATGATAAATTTGATTTCTATGACAATGATGTTAAAGACAAAAAATGATGAAGTTTCATTTTCTATGAAATAAATTTATTTGATTGTTTTATTGTTTAGCTGACAGTTTCAACAAACAAGTTGAATTTTTACTAATTTTAGTTAATTTTACAACCACTTTTTCATATTATTTTATATTTTGCTGTTTTTATGAACATGACTTTTTAAAGTTTTTCTTCTTTAGTGTCAAAGCAAATACAAATTTATTAGCTTATTATACAACTATTTAATATTTTTTCATTGGTTATTTGATCTTTAATATCATATCTAATATTTTTTCATTGGTTATTTGATCTTTAATATCATATTTAATATTTTTTCATTGGTTATTTGAAATTTGATCTTTAATATCATATTTACATAATATGATATTAAAGATCAAATTTGGTTAAAATGTAGGTAACATACATCTTTTAATGAACAATCTTTTAATGAGAATTTTATTTTATATTTTATGTAAAATATACTTTATATGATCCTTTTTAAAAACCTATAAAAATGTAAATAAATTAGAGTAATTGAAACATCTGAATTTTGAATATTCTCATTAGTAAATCAGCACAATTAGAGTGCAATAAAAAAATTTTCAGTTTGTTACTATTTTCAGTATTTTTTTCTGTGGTTGTTTTTAGACACTACATGTTGTTGAAACAAAAAATTGTTGCATAAATAAAAGTATAAAATTTACTTTGTATTAAACTTTAATTATACCGTCAAATTTACTTAATTTTACTAACCTTAATTTTAAAATTTTAATTGAAACATTTGGATGATTATAACAGTTCTTTATAAATTATACGCTATTAGCAATCCAGTTTCTTGTTATTAGAAATAAAGTTAATGGAAATCCAGTATGTGTTGTTACTGTCAATCCAGTTTAATACTGGCACTAAAATAGTGAACAATATTTATGTGCCAATTATTAAGAATAAAACAATTTTTTTAGGTAGCACTGGTTTATCTTATAGTTTTAAATTAATATGACTATATATTAAGTAATTTCATCAGTAAAACTGACAATTTTATCACAAGACAAAACTTTATAAATTAATTAAATAAAAGTTTTGTTAGTTTCATAAATTAAATTTTTATGTTTATATAGTTTCATTTTACCTGTATTTTTTTAGTCTAATATATTCCGATATAGTTTAAAATTTAATTTTATTGAACAATGAACTTTTTTACGGGTCATTATGTCAGTTTCCAAATTGTACAAACTAGAAAACAGCTGGAGTTTTTAGGAGTTTTTTTTGGAGGGGCTAACCTATTATACGAAATTGAAACAAAATAACTATGAAAAATAACCTTGTGCATCATGGAGAGTAAAATTATAATACTTGAATATTCGAAGCATAGTGCTATAATCTGACCATGTGACCTGAGAAATTACAAGATCTGCATTGTTAGAAAACAACTTTACAAAAGCAGAACAAGATCCTGACCCATAAACCTTCCTTAAATTTTTTTTTCCAAGCACTTGTTCAATGTCTTCTAAGTCACCTCCCAATTGTAACAACCTATAATTAAATTTTTAAATAAATTTTAAATAACTGCATTGGTAAAACAAAATGATTCTATAACTCTCTCTCTCTCTCTCTCTCTCTCTCTCTCTCTCTCTCTCTCTCTCTCTCTCTCTCTATATATATATATATATATATATATATATATATATATATATATATATATATATATATATATATATATATATATATATATATATATATATATATATATATATATATATATACATATATATATATACATATATATATATATATATATATATATATATATATATATATATATATACATATATATATATATAAATATATATATAAATATATATATATATAAATATATATATATGTATATATGTATATATATATATATATATATATGTATATATATATATATATATATATATATATATATATATATATATATATATATATAAATATATATATATAAGGCTTGGACAGGAATGGCGTGCGATCGAGCGCTATTGCTGACCACGCAATGATTTTATTTTTTGACAACTTGACCACGATTGTTTAATAAACAATGTTTATATGTTTTGATGAGTTAAAAATTTCAGAAATGTTCTAAATGTAGAAACGCTAAGCTAAACTTAAACTAGGCAAAAAATTAAAAAAAAAAAACTAACGAAAATTCCTAATGATAAAAGAAACGAAAAACAAATTCATAACGAAAAAGAATTTATATAAGTACTAAAATGAAAATAAAAACTTAAACTTGAAGCGAAACTTTTTGTTACATTTTTAATTAGGTATGAAATAAATATTATTAAAACTTATCTTTTTAAGCGTTATTAAAGTTACGCAAAAGGTTTTTAAATTAAATAACAAATTACTACTAATGATTGGTTTAATAAAAGAACAAATTTTATTAAATTTATTAAAAAGTGATTTTATATAATATTTTTAAATTATATAAACATTTATTTTGTTAAAAAAGTTGCAAAAAAAAAAATTGTTTAAAAAAATAACGTAGTCTTTTTAAAATAGTTATTTTTAATAATTTCATGCTCTAATTAGTGTCTAATTAAAAAAAAGGTTTTGAACATTTTTATTCGTAAAAATAGAAAAAAATAATAAATAAAATGCACCTGCGATTTAAATAAAATAAACTGCCAACAAGCTTTTTCATTTAATTTTAATTTGAGCATTACAACTTTATTAATAAGCGCTTTGCATAACGAATTTAAAAATTATTATAAAAGATTTGATTTCATTCATTTTTAACAAAATTAAAAAAAAAAATTTTTACAAAAAATAAAATGTTCATTTAAAACATTTTAAAAAATGGTAAATTTAATCATAAAAATTAGTCATATGAACATTACAAAACGCTTTAAAACTTTTTCATTAAATCAACAAAATACATGCACATTTTATATTCTTGTGTAATTCACATAAAATGTGTAAAAGTTAGTAGTCACAAAGGCTTTTGAACTTATTCACAAATTAAAGTAACTTAAAAAAATTCTTTCTAAAAATAATGGTTTAAAAATGTTTTAGGAAGACATAAGAAAATAGTTTCAAATGTTTAAATTTATCATAAAAAATAAATGCCTAAATAAAAATAACTTATTTATTACGTTTTTTATTAATTTACACAAGCGTTTATGTAAACAATAACTATAATTAATTTTATGGTTTTATTTAAAGCCTTAGCGTAAAATAAAAAACTTTAGAAAAGATCAACGATTAAAAGATATTTATAATGTAACACTTTTTTTATTGCATTCAAATTGTTAAAACATCAAAATAGCCGTGGTCAAGTTGTAAAGAAATAAAAATATAAGCGTGGTCAGTTACAGAGTGTGATCACACGCCATTTTTGTCCAAGCCTGATATATATATATATATATATATATATATATATATATATATATATATATATATATATATATATATATAATATATATATATATATATATATATATATATATATATATATATATATATATATATATATATATATATATGTATATATATATATATATATATATATATATATATATATATATATATATATATATATATATATATGTATATATATGTATATATATATATATATG
>NC_061165.1:44537846-44570346 GCF_022113875.1 Hydra vulgaris
TTATAGCAATTAATTTTACGCTAAACTTTTTATCCAAATATTTAGCAACATGAAAAATTGTTTGTCAATCCTTAACTACAAATTTTTTGCTATATTTTTAATAAAAAGTAGTAATTTTTCAAGTTATTAGCAAAAAACTTTTAAAAAATCTATATTCCATATTTATTAATACAGAATATAAATGTTTTTTGTAATATAGATTTTTTTAGAGTTTTTACTGAATTTATAATAAAAAACATTTGCAAAAAAAATTGTAATTAAGGATTGACATTTTTTTTAATATCTCAAAAAATGTCTTAGTATTTTTGTTATCACGATAACAAAAATATCAAGACATTTTTTCAAGATATTAAAAAAAATGTGTCAATGAATCAACAACCTTTTTGTATTTTTCTAAAAATTACTTAATTAATTATTACTCTTTGCTTTTCTTATTAGTTAAAGGTATATAGATACCTTTACCTTTAAGTTATGTGGGTGAAGGGGGCCGGCACAGAAAAAAAAAATTACCTGTTACTTGCAATTTTTGAATGAAGACAATTTGTTAAATTTCTTCTGCGTGTGATTCAATAAGTTTTTTTCATAAATCAAGTTATATTATAAGGTAAAGAAATCACGAGTAGACTATAACATCCGCTGATGACATTAATATTACGTTGAATATATTTATATTACGGAGATTATTATGCACGCGCACATTACAGATTCCGTTAAATAAATACTAAGGCACGTTTTAGTTTAATGACAGTCTCTATTTTTTACTAATGAATATGTATTTTTCTTTATAAAACAAGACAAACTAGTAAATAAAAACCTTGTATATAGAGAGAATAGAATTCTCTCTAAATTGTTTAAAGTTCGAATATAGATTGTATTTTAAACGACAAAAGATTTACTTTAAAAACTTTTAAATCTTGGGACTTTGCCGACGCTTTGCCGATGCGATGATCACAGAAAAAGAGAAGACTTACGGTATTAAAATCAAATGTAAGTTATCTGATCTTCATTAAAATAAAATATTATCCAAAAACAATGGTGCCATAAGGGCAGCTGCCCTATGGTTTATAAATAACACAAGTCATGTTAAAATATTTTAACATGTTACTATATTTTAATTAAGTTGATATATAAATAAAAATAAAAATATAGTTCAATAAATAAATTAAATTTGTTCTTAACAAAGATTATCTCATATCTATTCTTTTTTTATTTTATTAAGTTAAATTGCTTACAAACGAAAAAAAAAAAAAAAGAGTTTTGTAATTATACGTAGAATGAAAATACTTTTAAGTTTGTTTAAGTTAAGGAACTTAATTTTTAATAAACAAATTTTTATTATAAACAGATACGATTCAAATTATTAAATATACTTATATTATTTTAGTTAAGTAGTAGTATTAGTTTAGTTAAGTAGAGCATTTTTTTAAGTTTGCACGATTAAAGTTTTGCGTAGAAGTATTTGTTTTTTGTTTTAAGAATAATTAACAAAAGAGTTTGCATAGTTAAGACTTTTATATTTAATTTAATTTTTTTTTTAATTTCCTTAAATTTAAAAAAAAAAAGATTTAATTGTTAAAAAATATTTTTCTCTACAGCTCTGTTTCTTTGTGATTTGTTTAAAATGTAAAACATTTTTACAATAACATAAAAAATTTATGAATTAAATTCCTGGCGAATGCATTCTAAACTATGTATAAAAAATATGCTCAAAGCAGACAAAACTTTTTTATATTTTTATATAACGCAAGTTGAAATGCCAAGCAAGATTTAAAATAAAAAGTATTTAAAAACCTAAATTATTCTTTGCTAGTCAAAACAAAATGGCTGTTTAAATAATTAACATGGGTTTTTCTTTATCAATGTTAATACTTTTTGTTTACTCCAGAAATTTAAAAAAATAAAAATCATTATTATTTTTTTTTCAATAACGATTTATAAACAATAATTATTCAAAAACAAATTTCAGAAATAATTAAAATATATATATATATATTTATACTTTTTTACAAATAATATTGAACTAAATTTAATAATAAAATAACAATTGAAAACATTACAAACTTTTCATAATAAATTTACATTTAAAACGTTTATAGTTATTTGAGTTAATTGTTAAATTGAACTAGTTACCGGCAGGCTTGGTCGGGAAGCGGGTGCGATCGCACTCGATAATTGACCACGGAAATTATATTTACTTGCGAAAAGCCAGCCAGATTTTTCAGGCGTTTTGAGAACATTTCAGTTTATGTATGTTTCCTTGTTTATTCGCAGAATAATAAGTTCATTTTATTGTAAATTTTTTTTTTTTTACGGACGTACATGAAACTTTTATAAACTTGAATGTTGTCAAACGTCTTAGTGCGGAAAAATAAATAAAGAATATTCGCGAACACAAAAAACCCGCCAAATTTACGAACAACTAATTCTATTAGTTCAATTAATAAATAACTGAAATTACTACGTGACTGTTCTAGAGTATTCTGTTGAATTATTTTTCAAAATCTTTTTTTTTTGTTTTTGTTATTTTTTCGTTGAGAATTCTAGCATCAATTGTTTTAAGAATATACTATCAAACGAACAATTATTTTAATACAATGGCTCATTCTCGGAGTCACATCCATAAAGCTATAAATGTTTTAAACTAACATTTGTTTACAAAAATAAATGTTTTAAATTTATATTTTTTAACTTGTCAACTTTTTGTAAATATATTATAGATTTAATTAGGTATAATCTTATTTTTTATATATAAGGGATGTATTTATATGTATGTAATGTATTAGAAATTGGTTTATTAACTTCAATTATTTTTGCTTCAACCATTCTTACAAACTTGTTATACTTACACTTAAAGTTTTTTTTTTTCTGTAAAATACTAGTTAAAGATATAAAGCCCACTCACTAAACATCATCAGCGATATTGTTTAGCAGTTCCGCTTCCTCTTTACAAAGTAATTTAACGTTTTTAGTTAATTTCTATCTAGCTAATTAAATTTCCACAGTAACTTAATGATTTAGTTATTTCATTTGTTCATCTTACTAAGAAGAATTGTTTTAAATATGTTAAACTTTTCAAACTACGCGAAGCATAAAACAGGTACTGAAAAAACTTTTTTTATTTATAATTAAATTATGTAGCGTTAGTTTTATTGGTTAAATCTTGTTGGACTTTACAGGGCCGGGGGCTGCATTATTTTGGTGGCCTTTTTTATGTGCGACAGCATAAAAATGACTTAAAAATACCGATAGGTCCTCTTGACTATTTCTCGGCCCATAACATTGTGTGTCCCGGGACTATAGCTCTTCTACCCCCTCCCCTCACCTCTTATTTCCAGCACTGGAAATAAGACATAAGTATATAAATAAAAATTATATATAATCTTGGATAAATTGAAGAACATTTGTTTCTTTATTAAACAATCATTCTTAGTACGTTGTTACTATATACAAAAAATGTCGCTTTTTTTTAAAAAAAAATTATAAAAGAGCGACGTTTCAAAAATATTTTGAAACTCTAATCGTATTTATTTTGCTTAAAGTTTTGCGTTAAAAGCTATTTTTTTTTTTTTCAACTGTCTCTCATCGGTCCAGTTTATCTTATTGCGCTTTTTTGCTTGTTTTTGAAATGTTCTCAAAACGCCTAAAAAATCTGGCCGGCTTTTCGCAACTAAATATAATTTCCGTGGTCAAATATCGAGTGCGATCGCACCCGACTCCCGACCAAGCCTGGTTACCGGTTATTAATTTATTGCGGTAGTTAAAACACTTAACCTCTATAAAAAAAAATAAAGATTATTTTATTACGTCAAAATCGCGTTATGCTAATGCATTAAGCACTTTTTTATTTAAAACAAGGCCTGTTAACTCTTTTACTACCAGCCAATTTAACAGACTAAATCTATTGAAAGAGAAGCTGAGAATAGAAAAAATAAAAGATTTGAAGATAAATATTAAAAAAAAAGCAAAATCTATAGAATCTGGCTTTTAAGCAGGAGAATACAGTACCAAATCTGTATCATAAATTTTTTTACGGTGTTTTCTTTCATAAAAGCCAGACATCTGGCAACCCTACGCTTATATCTAACATAATTGTCATTCAAACTTTTGTAACAAATATTTTTACATAATCGTCATTCCAAAATTAACGTGGCTTTTTAAAAAGTAATTACTTTTTTTATCATATCGCTTATAGAATAATTTAAAAGTTAAAAAATGATAAAAAATCGTTTACTGCTTACATAAAACCACATAAGACGTATACAAATCACATGTATAATTATTTTATACGATTTGGAATCCATTTAAATATTTTTTTAAAAATTGTGTTAATTAAATTATTTTATAACTAACTTTCTAATATAAAAATTAAGTTAAATACCCATTAAAGATGTTTAATTACTTTTGAAAGAACTATTCAATATGATTTGCTATAAAAAAAATTTTAAGTTATAATATGCTATATTGATGTATTGAAAAAACTTTTCTGCTTTTAAAATCATTAAATCTTAAAATCTCAAAGAAAATATTGAAATAATTTTGATCTAAATGTAATAAACAATTTAAATTGTTTTTAATAAATAATTTTAAAATCTTACTTTTTTAAGGTGTCAAACTAAATTTGTTTTGAATTGCTTAGAGTTATTTTTTAGTTTTATAATTATTTTTAAAAACAAATAAACAAAAACGTATGACAAATTCGAGAATATTAAAAGATGATCTGCAATATTTTAATGTGAAAAAAAAAAAAAACATTTAACAACAACTCAAAAATAAAAATTTTAATATACTTAAATACCCATAATTTTCATGAGTTTAACAAGCTGGCTATGGCTGATTATTTCCATAGCTGGCTTAGACATTTTCATTGCTGGCTTAAAATAAAGCTGTTTTAGATGACAGGCAATTAAAGGGAACTTAAGGACTTACTTTAAATTCATCTTTAGAATTATTTAGGAATAAAATATAAAAAGTTTCTCCTAGATATCTTGTACATTTTTTAAAAGAGTTTTTTAATGTATGTATGTATGTATAAAATATTACATTTCATGAACCATTACACAACTTATTAAGTACAAAACATGAACATAGTCTTGATTACTTAAAAACTTTTTTTTTATTTAAACAATTATAAAAAAAAACTATAAAATGCTCCAAAACTTTTTTTAAGATATAATATAATATTAGCAAATTCTCCATATATAATAAATTTATTATATAATAATTAGATAAAGTATTAATATAAATTTTGAGCATTTTATGATAGCTATGATAAGGTATGTGACAAAAATCTGTGCCACATTTTTTCTTCAACTATTTTTATGTAGCACTAGATAAATGCTTTTCTGTTGTTTCTATTTAAAAACATATAACAAAAAACAATGGAAAGTAAAACTCAGTTGATGATTTTTGGTCTAATGCTAAAACATCAAATAATCAACCTACTGCAGTGAAGCTTCCTCTCATAAACAAAATCAGATGAGGGACCAGGAGCTTTGTTAACATATGAAGCAGACAAAATAGATTTTGAAATAAAAAAAAACGGAATAACCAATTGATCATATGACAAAAAATCATACTCCACAACAAGAGAAAACTAAAACTGAAATTTCTTAATCCAAGAGCAGTTGTTAACATTGGTAAATGTGCGCCGTAGAGGATTGATAACAGACTAAAATCAATTTTTTTAAAAAAGCAAATAAAAATAAAATAAACCCGTCTTAAAAATGAAATGCAAGGTAATCTGTCAAAGACAACGCTGAACAAGTTTGAAATGAACACTTAAAGGGATCCCAAACTCCCAACACATGTTGTGTTCATATTAAAGATAATGTTAAAAAAAAAGGTTTGAACCAAGTTTTTTTGATTAAAAATAAATAATGAATGCATACAAAGAAAAACTAATGTTGTTGTTTTAGCCAAAGCTTGCCTTCTCCATTTTTTTCAATAACTCGGAGTCTTCAAATTATAAGTCGCAATCTACAGACTTTGGCGATTCTTTTGAAGCGCGTTAAATTCATAAAAGTTTTAGTATTTGACGTCATGGTAGACTTTAAACAAATGAAACTCTGGAAATATTTTTTTTTATTTTTATTCAAAATTTTTTTGATTATTTGTTTATTTTTTTTTTTCTATTTTTAACATTTAAAAAGATATTAAAAACCTAAAATATTTTATGCTGGTTTGTTGCTATAAATTGTTATTGCACCATATATTTAATGTTTATAAATTATGAATATTTCTTATCGTAATCAAGACTCTGATAAATAATTGTTTTACATTAATTACCCGTATAAAATTAGTAACAGCATTTTTATTTGGTTATTTCATTTCAATATTTCATTTCAATTAGCTTTGCATAAAGTTCGGAAAGTCAAACAAAAAAAATTAGTTTGAATAATCAGGTCAAAATATATTTAAAACAAGTTATTTTAATCACAGAAGTTTTAAAGTTTTTTATAACAAATGTAGGTAAAAAATATATAACTAAATAAAAAGTTCAACATTAAACATTATTTCTTTATTATATTGTCACTGTAATTATTGAAATATTAACTTGAACTAAATTAACTTATTATTTAGAACGATTAAGCAATAAAAATAAAATGCTCCTAAAATTATGCAATATTGTGTTGTTTATTTAATAATTGTTGTTGGTAATGTTGTTTATGTCGATTATTTTCATTAATATAAAAATAGTCCCAGACTAATCTGTTAGTCGCTTTGGTCATTGTTGATTTATTTTCAATTTAATTTTATCTCAAAGTATAATTTTAAGTACAAAAAGAAAAATTTTATTTCATCGCGCGCTCTTTTTATAAGAGTAGAACAAAAGAGAAAGAAAAGTTTCGTGTAATTAAACTTTAAATGAATAAGAGTTGTATAGAATATATATTTTTTTGCGCCACTTGTTCTTTTTTTAGATGAGAGAAATAAAGGTTTAATAGTAACTTTTCTTTGAATAAATGAGAATTGGAAGAGAAAATTGCTTGAAAATTTGTATTAGTTAATTGTGTTTTTAAAAAATTTTAATTTTTCATGTTAAGAGACAAACGCCAAATACGACACAAATTGGGAAATACCAAATATAATATGTTTTTCAACGTGCGTTATGACATTTTGACAATTTAAATTACCATCTTTCTTGAATTAATGTGTTAATTATTGCTTTATTTAATAATAATTTGTCTGTATTTTTGTTAAATATTAGTTGTATAAAACGGGCAAAAATATATGAACTTCGTATTTTTAATTTGATAGTTATAAAATATTGAACACTAAACTTATAATCAAAATTTATTATGCCGACTTGTGTTGCTATTAACTGTACTTTTAATGCAAAACCAGGATCTCACATATCCTTTCACAAATTTTCATATTTGATTTTACTGTCAACTGTATTGTTTAGTGTATCCTTGTACTTTTTTTTTTTCATAACCTTAACAGGTTCTAATTGGTATGGAGTTGCTGACATTTTAAAAATTTCATTATCAAAAATCAAATATAAATAAAATGATATTTCCTTTTTATCTGTATCCAATTCAGCAAATTTAGCAATTTAAATTAAATCAGCGTAATCAAAATATCTTTAATTAATACTGTCAGATTATGAAAGTAATTGTTAATAAATACTTTTTTTCGACTGGAAAACAAAAAATTGTCATAGCGTAAAAATAACCAGAGAAGTTAGAAAATAGTTCCCATTGTTTAAATTTAAGTAAGAGTCAGAATATATAATACCGCGCTCTCCCGCACAAAAACGAGAGACCGTATATAAAATGTTCTATATTATGTAAAATACTCGTATGAAAATCATAAGATTGGTAAGTAAAGTTTTGTTTAATATTTGTTTTAATTTAAAAACAAAAGAAATATAATAAAAATAAATAAAATAAAAATTAATAAGTTATTTGTAAAAAATAAGTTTCTCCTATAAAAATAAAAATAATTTATTGTTCTTACTTTTTACAAAATTTTTTTTGTGATATTTGGAAAAATAGTACAAATAAATTTGTTTTGCTGTATGTTAAAAAAGTACTACATTGTTCTTTTTGAATTAAAGTAGAAAAACGCAGCTTTGTGCAATTACACTTTCATTTGTTAAAAGTCTACCGTGACGTCAAATACTAAAACTTTTATGAATTAAACACGCTTCAAAGGAATCGCTAAAGTCTGCAGATTATGACGTATAATTTGAAGACTCCGAGTTATTGAAAAAAATAAAGAAGGCGAGCTTCGGCTAAAACAACAACATTAGTTTTTCTCGGTATGCATTCATTATTTATTTTTAATGAAAAAAACTTGGTTCAAACCTTTTTTTAACATTATCTTTAATATGAAAGCAACATGTGTTGGGAGTTTGGGATCCCTTTAATAATATTGTAGATGACACGCCCTGCTTAAAACCAAAACTTTATAAATTTAATAGAGAAAAAAATGGTAGGCCTGCTACAATTAAAGATCAGCCAGATCTTCTTAATGCCATTGTTAACATTACATCAATAGGAGCTACTGCTAGGGGTCGACGAAAATTGCAGAAGTTACGTTCATGTAAGACACATGATCACTTGAATAAAAGCCTACTAAAACTGGGTTATTACGATCTGCAACTTATTTAAGAGTGCTGCCTAAGCGATCAAACACACTCAAGGGAAAATGTCACAGTTCCTGTGAAATTGATCAGAACTGCCAATACAGCTCACAATAGGCTGGATTTACATTTGCGTGCATGCAAAACACGGATGAAATTTGCTCAATATTTGGTCGAGATTCATGCTTTTATTCAAGTCTAAACAACAAAGCTAAAGTACCATTACAGGCTTTCACAGGAAGACGTGTGATTTCACGTCTTTATATGACCACGCAAAAAAAAAATGTTTTAACGATTTGACCACGGCATTTTTTTTTAATTTAAAAACGCGCTACAAAAACTTACCTAAACTTATCTGAAAAAAAAAATTTTAAAAAATAATAAATATTAACGAAAAAAAAAATAAATACTTAGTTGAAGCAAAAACACAATAAAATAAATACATATATATAACACAACTAAAACAAAACTCATCAAACTAAAATGCTTAGTCTATTTAATTTACGCATTAAAAAACCTTTTCATCTTTGTTTCAATATTTTTATATACTTTTTATTTATTTAATATGTTCAAAAGTTAAATATTTCTCATAAAAAATACATAGTTATATAAATAAAATAAAAAAATATTTTATTAATACTTTTTTTTAAATTAATTAGAAGCGTTTTTTTTTTACTCTATCAAAAGCGTTTCGATAATATAAAAGCATTTAAGATCAAACTTATTAAGTAGTAACGGTTTTCTAAAACTTTTTTTTCAACAAAATTTTGTTTATCTTTTTAAATGCATTAACTTTAATCCTTTTTAAATGCATTAACTTTAATCATTCTTATATTTAAATGCGTTAAAGAGACTAGCCGTAGAATGTCATCGTTTATAAAAACAAAACAATTTTTTATTTATAAAAACGTAGCTGTAGAATGTTATCATTTATAAAAACAAAACAATTTTTTATTTTTTAACAAGATTTATTTTAGAAATGAACACTTAAACAATTTATATGTTTTAAATTAAAAAAATATATACAACTGTCAATTATATTTAAAAAACAAAACTTTTTTTCAGTAAACTGTTACTTTATTAAAAATCATTTCGCTAATATAAAAACATTTGTTAAGAAGTTTTGATGTAATTAATTTCACTTTTTTAGAATATTTTTTATTTAGCGCATTTCTAAAACGTTTTTTGAATTAGCCACGGTCAAACCGTCATAGCAAAATGTAACTTGCGTGGTCATATAAAGAATTGAAATCGCACGTCTTCCTGTGAAAGCCTGCATTAGGATTAGAAACCGCAACAAAACAATTATTAATTTTGAAACATCTTGATTATCAAGTACGTTTGCCAGATCATGATTTTTTAATGGCTTCCAGATATAAGCTTATACCGTCTGTTTATGCAGCATGTATTATTGACGCAGGCAAATTTACTTATGCAGTGTCATATTATGGACCAACATTTATTGCTATTAAATCTATGATGCATGATAACAGCACTGCTTTTACTCATGACATAATTTGGAGCATCTTGTTTCAATTAAAATTCTAACCACATAGACGTGCAGCTGTGGCGCAGTGGTTAGAGCGCCTGCTTTATAAGAAGGAGATCAAGGTTCAAAATGAACTTTGGACATATTTCGCGTCACGGTAAGGAAGGAGGTATGAGGTATGAAATGGTGCTCTGTGACAAGACCCTTAGGTTTTCTAGGGGCACTTAAAAAAAAATAATAAAATAAAAAACAAAACAAAAAAAAAAATACAATACAATTAAATTTTGAAAGATTTAAAAATCTTTTTTTTTTAATAAATTAAGAAAACCGTTTTAAAAATGATCTATATTTTTAACTTAAGTTTATAATAATTTATATTTCAACTCAATTTATACTTATAACTCAAGAAATCGTTTTTAAAATTATATAACATTTATTTTTCAGATATATATAAAATTGATATTAAAAACTTGAATCTTATATTTTTATTTAAACGCCAAAGCGGAAACCCCTGCAACTTAAACTTGATTTAACTTTTTTGAAAGAAACTTTTCTATTGATATCAAATATAAGCGCATTAATCAGACCTGATTTTAAAAAAAAAATAGTCAAAGAGTTGGAACTTTCCTTTGCCAGAAACAAAATTGCGTTAAAAATTAAAAAGTTTTGTGTTAATATCTCATTCAATAACTTGTTTTGGAAAGTTTAATTGACTTATTTTCTAATGTTTATCTATGATATGAACACAACTTGTCTCGGCACTTGGGGTTCCCTTTAAGTTCTTTTAGTAAACAGAACTTTAAAGTTTTCAAAAAAAATTGTAATTAGAAAT
The DNA here is from genome assembly GCF_022113875.1 of Hydra vulgaris. Taxonomy (NCBI): domain Eukaryota; kingdom Metazoa; phylum Cnidaria; class Hydrozoa; order Anthoathecata; family Hydridae; genus Hydra; species Hydra vulgaris. The sequence goes on from NC_061165.1 coordinate 44,548,755, forward strand.
TTTTTAAGGGCAAGTATACTTCCCTCCCTCCCCAACTGTCATTTCATAGTGACCATTATGTTTGTTGGTTGTTTTTTTTAATCTATTTATTATTATAATCAAAAACATTTTAAATATTTAAAAACATTTATTTATTATTAAGTGTTCGTTAGTTGTGAGTTTAACTTTAAGTTAGAAAAACAACCATTAACTAAGAATACTTTTTAATTAGTGTGTACATACTTTTATATTTTATATGAGCGCACATATTTTATGGATGATAACCAAATGTGTGGTATGGATATGGATGGTATGGTATGGTATATGGATGTTAACCAAAAGCGCACATACTTTATGGATGATAACCCCAAGTGCAATGCCTCACAATATAGATAGTGAAGAGATAATAGGTTTTTTTAGTTATAAAAAAAGATAGTAAAGTGGTCTAATAACATTGATTTAAAAAAAAGAATGAGGATCCAACAAAACTTGAGCTAAGACTTTGAGCAGACAGACCTGCAAACAATAAAAAATGGATAAATGAGGAAAAATTCTTAAAGTGCCTATGTGTATTAACTATTAGCAAAGTGAGAACTTTATATAAACATTTACCTACCAAGCAATATGATTAAGATGGTGGCATGTTAAAAAGAAATTTTAGCAGAAAAACCATGATTCTGAGTTTTGAAAGTTCGTTTATTGTGGAAGAAAAAGTAAACAAGAGAAAACAAGACCGAATTTACACTTAAATTATAAATTCTTATTGGAAACAAGATCAAACTAAATTAAAGCTGTTGAATATTGCATGAAAAAACTTTAGCTTTTACTTGCTGAAAAAATTCAGCTAGCTGTATCAGGAGAATTATTATTTTTATTATTAATATAATTTCTTAATTTGAATGCATATATGATTATAAATACTTATATATACCTAAAAAATACATAAAAATGTTTTATAAGTTTTAAAGATTGCAAAATATGTGCCACAAGTTTTGTACGCTTTTTTTTGTTGTTGGAGTGGGTCATCCATCCCTTTGACAAAATGGATAATCTGATGAATTTTGTAGTGCGGTAAAACAACTTTTTATACTGATTTTTCTCTTTTTATTTTAAGATTTCTTTTTTTAACATTAAATTTTTTTTTTTTTAAGGTTTGGCGAGTGGCCACAGATTCTTTAATATATCTTGATACATGACAATTGCAAACTTGCAAAAACTCATTGTAAGCGCTGTGACTTGTAAAAACTTATTGCTTTTGAAACCAAACTTATATCAAGCTATAAAAAATATATATATGAAAGATCGAAAGATTTATAAAGGTTGGTAAATGCCTTGATTTGATTACCTTTTTTTACCACTATTGACTGATAATAGAAGTCCCTTAGTAGTAGGAGAATATTTTAATAACTTATTCTCCAGTTTATGTAAAACTATGCATATATATATATATATATATATATATATATATATATATATATATATATATATATATATATATATATATATATATATATATATATATATATATATATATATATATATATATATATATATATATATATTTGAATTGAGCAACATGCAATAAAAATTATTTATAATGAATAAAATAAAATTAAAATGTGTTCATTTACTATTTCTTATAACAATGAAAAATTAGTTTTTTCTGTAAACGCATGTGTATCTTTGTTGCATCAATAGATAAATAATTAACTTTTATATTAAATTTTTTATTTTTAAATCCATGGCAAATTTGTAATATCTACACATTCTTTCAAATAAAATTTGTAATATATACACATAATGTATATATTAATATATACATTAATACACATAATATATAATATAATGCAAATTTGTAATATATACACATTATGTCAAATAAAAATTTATTTTACGCCCCCTCTTATATGATATATTAATGGTGCACTTTCCATGGATGCATCATTAATAAATCTTTTAATCTAGAAAAATATGTTATACTTCTTTATTGTTGTACTTTCAATAACCAATTAGATATTTCAAGATTGAAACATTTTTGGTATTATAGTATTAAAACATCATCAACTATGAGTTTTACATTTATTTGTCATATTTGGAGGATTTTTGGTGTGAATTTATTTTTTTTAATTTTATAAATCTTATTAAATTTATCATTTAAATTTTGAAAACAGTAATTGCATTTAAGGCCGGCGCGATAGGGGGCGCAGGGGGTGTGTGACATCCCCACCACCACCACACCACTTGTATATGAAAAATCCTGTATAACATAATTTTATTCATTTTATCATTCATTTTAATAAATATATAAATATTTATGAAATCAAGTCATTTTTGATACTAAGGTTTATCAAACCATCACCACTACACCCACCTCCATTGCTAACAACACCTCTCAAATCCATAAATCAAAAAACCAATACTTAAACCGTCAAAAGTTTTGTACAAATTGTTCAATTTTGATCATTTTTTCTCATTTAAAATACTGTATTGACCCTCTTTCCAATTAAAAATAACATAGTATTCAAACAATCTGAAAACTGAAAACCATAACTTTTTATAGAACTGTCCACTTTTTTTATATATAATTTTTTTATATTTAAAATACCTTGAAGGGATTTTAAAAATATATGACCACAAGGTAATAAATTTAAAATTTTCATGTCACGTAGCTACTAAAATTATATATTGTAATAAAAATGAATTTGTAAATGAAAAAAGAAAATAGTAAAAATATTAAAATACCATACCCACTTTCGTTCATTGAATTTTTGAAAAAACCTACTGCAACAAAATCTTCAGTTACATCATTTTTTACAACAAGTGTCTGTGAATCTTGATCCAATACCACAGAAACATACCTTCCCTCTGAATCGTGTGAAAAAAATGGATTTCCGAATACACAGTGAAGTAAAAGGAACAAAGCAACAACAAAACTATAACTTTCCATAACTGTTTATACAGTTCACAATTTGCAACTTCTTTGTCAAGGTCTTATTTTGTTTCAGCGGTACAGAAATGCACTTTTACAGTTCTGTAACTCGTAAACTGACAACTAAAATCTATACTGTGATTTAACAATAAGAATCACGAGACTGAAATAGATCGCCCGCTGAAATGTAAATTGAGCCGCTTATATTGATTTATTATTTACAATTTATATTTATAAATATATGAAAATACGAAACTTCTAATCCGGGCTTCAAAAATTTCTAATTCCGATTGATTTTATATCTCCGACTATGACTTAGTGTCGAATCAGAAATTTAGGTGTAAAATTACCGATGAAATGCTTGTAATAAAAGTACTACCAGCAATTTTTTTTTTTAATTTGCATTTGATATATTTCAATAATATAGTTTACATTTTTATCTTTATAACTTGTTAGTGGTGATTACTGATTCTTTCTCTAATATTTGTTGGATTTATAAAATGTTTACGACGTCTGAAATTTGTTGCATTTATAAATGTTTACTTGTAGAAATTAAGTGTTTTTATTTGTAGAAATTTACTATATATTTTTACTTGACTAAAATAGAGTTTATCATTGTTATTAACGATATTGTTTAATCGGTAAGTATTTCGTTAAGAGGATCAATTTATTTAACTTTCTATTGCTTTTTTCGAGTTTTGTGTGTAATTTTGTGTGTAAAATTGGTTTTGTATGTTTCAAAAATTGTGTGTTAATAACTTCTCGCGTTTCGAACATGGTATTCTCAATTTGAGGGGGTTGCAAATTTTATATGGTCATATTTTTTGAACGTTGAGAGATAATACTATGAAACTTAAAATTTATCAATAAATATAAGTCTAGTTGAAAATAGTATAAAAACTATTTCATCAACTTGTTGCTCTCACGTTTGAGGCAGTGTCGGACAAATTTATGGGTTTTTTTTGTTCCCAAGCTCCAATCATCGTAATTTTTTGCAAAGCATCCTTATTTTACATAAGTATAAACTTATAAATGTTTAGAGTTTGCCGCCACTGTAAATCATGTCAAAGTTCGTTCTTCAATTTTAAATAAATTAACACTTTTTTTCTTCTTTCAAATTGTCTCAAATTCTTGACAAACAATTTTTTTCTTCTTTCAAATCGTCTCAAATTCTTAACAAAAAAGACGTAAATCCTGAAAAATAGCTGTTTTGACCAATGTGTCCCAGTTTGATAATTTTTTTTATTTATCTTAGTTATATGTACACATACATATATAAATTCACACACTTACACACATACAAGGCCGGATTAAAGGTCTTGGGGGCCGGAGCCAAAAAAATTTAGGGTCTTATTCCTAATAAAGTGTATTTAAAAATGAATGCAAAAAATATAAGATTACTTTTTTATTTTAATAGAAACTTTTCTGGCTTTCACATTTGCAAAATCAATTACGACATCTTAAAAATTTATATTTTTTAACAGTGTTTTTTCAATTGTCATTAAACAAAGAGCATTTAAAAGATCATTTAACAGTGAGGAACGGAGATCATTCTTAACTATTACCATTTTTGAAAATGTTCTCTCTGCACTACAATTGGTAATGGGAAGGGTAAGAAAAATCCGATATGCAATGTCAACATTGGGAAAAACTGATTCTAACTTATTCCTACGAATTGCTTGTAAACATTCAAGTGCTGATATTCTTGTCATTTGCCATTAACTTGGAAAACTGGATAATTTCATCAGGAAATTGCGTATCTAAGTCCGAAGGATAAATAGTACACAAGGATTTGCCAGCAGCAACAATGAGAGGAACGATCATAATCTGAAAACTAGTAAGAAAACCAAACTTTCTCTTTGCAGACTCGTAAGCAAAAAGTCTTTCTTTTAAGCACATTTTCAATTTGTCTACGATTGGGAAAAAATTTTAAATTTTTCACTGCCATTAAGTACCACATTATTCTCTTTATTTTCACCAAACCCTATTTTGCGCGTCTTCTTTCTTTATTTTCATGCTTGTACTGATTAGAAATAATGCTTGAGAACCTTTTAGCACTTTCTTGAATGCCGAGAAAATTTTCACGAATTGGTGTCACATATTCCAAAAGAGATTTAAGCAATCAAACACCAAGAGCCAGATCTGCAGCTTTATCCTGAAGTTTCATACTAGTAGCATCAATTCTAGCATCATACTAGTAGCATCATTTGAATGTAAATCTTTTTAGCACTACCTACAAGATCTGAACAAACTATCTGCCATCTGTGAGTTGAAGAAGCACAGAAGTTATACAGGGATTAGAGAAAACCAAAGAAATTGGATGCAGCCTCACAGCTGTCAACGACATTTACGCCAACTAAATTTAGAGAATGTCCTGCACAAGGAATAAGTTCAATGTTTGGGTTCTCGTTTTTCTGTAGTGCTTGCAGGCATTTGCATTTTCCTGACATGTTAGATGCATTGTCGTATGACTGACAACGAGCAGCTTTAATGTTTAAGCCAAGCTTATCTAATGTTTTCTTGACAACATCTGCCATAGCCTTTCCGCTATGTCCGCATGAAGATTCAAACCCAATAAATCTTTCTTCTACGACAGCTTCCTCGCTCACATATCGAATGATAATTGCAAGTTGGTTACAGTGTGAAGTGTCAGTTGATGAGTCAACAATCAATGAAAAGTATTTAGCACTGGCAATATTGCTGTTAATGGAATCCAGTACTTTTTTTTGCCATTAATAAGACAATTTCCTCATAACTTGTTGATGAAATGTATGAAACATTTCCTCTGCCCCAATTTCCTCGGCTTTCTAAGTGTTTAACAAGGAATAGGTCAAATTTTGCTGAGAACTTCAAGGCTTTGAGAAATTTTCCATTACTGAAGTCACCTATTTCTTCTGAATCACCTCTAAGAGCTAGACCTCGACTGTACAAAAACTTCAAGCATTCAACAACTCTTCTCAGAACTTCCCTCCAGCAACGCCTTTCATCCTCCAACTGTTGTTTTAAATAAATATCAATTTTTCCTTTTAATGTGACTAATCTAAAATAGCACTGGACTGCATCAGAATGCTGCTTGCTTTGTTTGTGTCTATGTATAGAACGCAGTCCATGTGCTCAGTTGTTGAATCCAAATATGAAACTATCGTCTGAATCTTGAAAAAGCAAGCAAAAGAAACAAAATATTTTTCCTGTGGATGGTGAATAAATAAACCAGTCTCTCTTTCTTATTTAACCATTTTTTAACTTAAAAGAATAATAGATAAGAGAGAAGCACCTTATTTTGGTGTTTGTTACTTTTTTAGATTTTTCAAAACATAGATTTTTGTCTTCAATATTTTGATCAGGAATTTCTTTTATAAAAATCCAGTAGCGCTGCTCTTCTTTCAAATCGGTCCACAATGCTGGGTCAAATTGACATATTGACAAACTGGACTAAAACAAAAAACAACGGTGCAGCTTAAGTTAACGATTAAAAATAATACGTTTAATAATATTACTCATAACAATTATATTAACAATAATAATAATAACAACAATAATAAAAGAAATAATAATAATGAAAATAACAACAATAACAATAAATTTAATTATTTATTCCTTCCTCTAAATTCCAAAGTATTCTTACATTGCCATATAACACATTTTCATGCTGCGCTGTTGAATTGAACACCGATACACTGTTCATTGAAGAACTATCTGTTACGTTCTGCAATTGTTAACATTCTGCAGTTGGGTTTGATTCAGTTGACAAACATTGATTCTCCTCTAATGCTTAATCAGGAGATCGGAAAAAATTAGTCAATTTTGGGATTTTTTTAATGTTGTTTGCTGTCTGTCGCATTTTTTTTTTTTTTTTTTTTTTTTTTTAGTTTTCAGTTTGCCTTTTAAATTTCCGCTTAGGTATTTTCTGTTCATTATTGTCCAATTATTGCAAATAATAATGTAATCTTAATTTAAAATTTATTAGTGGTAAAAAAAAAAAAAAAAAAAAAAAAAAAAAAAAAAAAAAACAAGTAAAAAACTAATATTTCAAAAAATATATAAAATATTTAATACATATTTACCAATAAATATAAAAAAAACAAGCAAATATTAATTTAAGGGATTATATTTGTTCTCAAATAAAATAAAAAATTCAAATCAAAATGTCAATTCGCATTACTTGGTAAATAATTAAACAGTTTAGCATTTAACTTGTATCCTTTTATTTCACTTTTTCAAGTAAGTAAAAAAAGATAAAAATTGTTGAACATTTTTCCAATAAGTTTGAACGTTTTTAAGTTCGAACTTTTTTTTTAAAGTTTAGAGTTTTTATTTTTAATTACATGAGAAATTAATGTAATTAGTCTGATTAGAAATTAGCAAAATTAATTTCATTAAAAATTAATAAAATTAATTTTAGAATGTCAAGTCATATATAATAAAAAAAATAATATAAAAGTTAAAAATCGGGGGCCCCACTGGTACCCTAATTTTTGGAGGCCGGGCGCCTAGGCTAGGAACCCGGGTTAATCCAGCATTGAATGTATCATTAAAAATTTTAACTATCATTAAAAAAATTTTAAGTAGATATTACTTTTTTTACAAACAGTTTTTAGATGGAATAGTTTACCAGAATTGGTAGTGGAGTCTACATCAGTCAAAAAATTTAAATCCAATCTTAAACTGATTGACTTACAAATACGATTAAACAAGAAAAACAAAAACAATTAAATTTTTAGACAGCTATTGTATTGGCTGTCATCTCAACAGCATTTGAATTATATTATATTACTCGAAATATGAATTCGACAACTTTTATGGAGATCATATTATTTCTTAAGGAGTTCATACTATTTTTTAGAACTTTATCTTTTCTATTTCTATTTTTACAATATCATGAAAGTAGCGCACTTTCAATGACACTTAACAATAATATTAAAATGACAAACCATTTAAAAGATATGTTGATGGTATACATTCACCATTCTTATTAGAAGAAGATGTAAAAAAGTTTTAGATCTACTTAATAAGATACATAAAAGTATTAACCACAATTAACCACAATTAAACACAATAGATTCTGCCATTAAATCATCTTAACTTTAGTTACTTATTACATATTTTATTACAAAATACCCAATTTAGTTATTAATGAATGTAACATGTATTGTCCCACAAGGATTGGATAATTATTGTCCCACAAGGATTGGACAAATATTGGACCCCTGTTATTTTTAATAGCCATAAATGACCTTAAAAAACTTCTACCTTAACCACTATAACTTTTTCTAGTAACAAAAACCTTTTCTAATCTCATGAAAACATGAGTACAGATTTTAATAATATGGCAAAAGAATTAAATAAAATCTCATATTGGTCTAAAAGTTATTTTCTTTAAATTTTAATTAAAAATATGGATACTTTTTTACCCAATCTAGAGGGAAAAAAGGTTTGCCAAACACGATGCTTGATCTCTTTATTGATAATACAATAATAAAAAAGTTACAAAACTTCTCGAACTTTTTGTAGACAAAAAACTATCCTGGAAATAACAAGTTGAAACACAAACATATGTTAAACACACAACATTTGACGCAACTATGTAATTCACTTATTGATTGCTTTTTAAATTATGTAAATATTGTATATGGCACACAAAAAACAAAATTAAATCTCTTTATCAGCATCAGAAATACGCAGCTTGCTCTATATTGTTAAATTGCAGGGCCGTGAAGAGGAAAAAAGGTGCTGGTGCAATAGTTTTTTTTTTTTAATGTATTTGTAATTATAAAACTACCGCTTGTAGTCTAGAAAAATTTTACGGGTGTATGGGACCTTTTTTTTTTAAGAAGTTAGTCGGTACTTTTTTCACACACCCCCCCCCTCATATTTTTCGTAGAATCGCCTCTGCTTGTAGTTATATGTTTCGTAAATTAATTCTGCATGGTAACCAAGCAGCCATTTTTTGTGAAAGTTGTTTGTTAAAGTTTCAAATTCTTTTAAATAAGGAAATATAACTTTAAGGAAATAGTTTTCCTTAAAAAAGGGAAATAATTAAGTAAATTATTTCCTTAAAAAAAAATATCTTAAATGTAATTAAATAATCAAAGAGAAATTGAGAATTGTAATTAAGGCAATTTTTCCTGCATTAAGGAATGTAATTTAGGCATGTAAGGAATATAATTCCCAGACATTAAGGAATTTAATTAATGCAATTTTTACTGACATTAAGGATTGTAATTAAAGGATAATTTCCTGACAACATAGAATATAAATAAGGCAATTATTCCTGTCATTAAGAAATTTAATTAAAGGCATTTCATGGTTTCAAAAAACAATATTAAAGAATTATTTTAATAGCTTACATTCAAAACAAAATTGTGTCAATTGGCAGCGCTAAGGTTATTATTTTGAAACATGTACTAAAACTAACTTACAAAATAGTTGCACGATGGGTAGCACCCAAGATCCAAAACATTATCAAATCAAACGCATTAAATAAATTCACAAATCACAAAAAGTGACAAGTGTACAGCAAAATGGCTATAATAATAATAACTTATCTGAAAACAAGTCACAAGATTACAAGTATTAAAGTAAACTAAATTGTTTACTCAACTAAATAATACACAAAAAAACAAACTGATACAATATAAGTGCAAGAGCAAAATAACACAGCCATTGTACAGCCAAATATTCAAGTGAATACAAAGAAATAAATGCAGCGCATGCATACAAATTTAAAAAGTAATTTACACAGCCAAATATTCATGTAAATACAATGTAACAACTGCAGCATGAGTATACAATGAAACAAGGCCACTTATGCAGCCAAAAATTCAAGCTAATGCAATATAATAACTGTATCATGATGAGCATACAAATAACAAAACTGAAGCAATTTTACAAGTTTTTTGACACTATTATTTATTTAGCTATGCCACGCTTTCATACATCTTCAATGGTGATCACTAGTTAGTATATGCTACAGTTGAAAAAGTTGAGCTATATTGTTGATGGTGCCAACCATTCGTTCCTTGCCAAAGGTTAAATTATACTTTAAGTTGCAAAAATTTCTCTAAACTGTAAGGATACTCCAAATTAAAAATCCAAAACACCTTAAACTTGTAATCCAAGCGTTCCACAAGCAAACTTTTTCGTTGCACACAATTCTCCCAGTGATTTTGATGAGATCATTCGACAATTATTTAAGATACAGTTTGGGATGAGCTAAGTTTTGCGGAACATCTATAGAATTGCCAATGCTAGGCTAAATATAAAACAAAAAGTACATGTAATACGAACTAGGACATTTCTGATTCCATATAAATTTAAAATATTCACAGTTTATGCTATAAATACTAAGTTAAATTAGTTTTAAGTTAGTATTAACTTGAGAAAATAAAGATATTATAAGATAAATGTAGATTTATGTACTGAATAACAATTTGGTATGCAATCAGCAAATCAAACATTTTGTCTAGCTTTATATTTGATTTTTGGAAACTGAGCTAAAATCAAATTCCAAAATCAACTTTCAAATTTTTGTTGATTAACTAATTAATTTGAGTAAACCTATTTAAGTTTATCTAAGTTAACCTATTAAATCTATTAAGTTTACCATTAAGCTCCTGGATTTATATATATATATATATATATATATATATATATATATATATATATATATATATATATATATATATATATATATATATATATATATATTGTTATAACCTAATAGTAACAATAACACCACTGAATATAATAACAACTCTTAGTAATAACTCAATATATAATTTATTTATAACACCACACTACAAGTAAAGTTCTTGCTTCGTGTCTCTCAATATAATGTCCCGACCAAAATGGAAACTCACTTGCATGTTTATTTATTCAACATAACCGTGAACCAGAATTATGCAATTACATCAATCCTCCACCCATAAATCATTCGTACTGCTCTAAATAAGATGGTTTACGATGTACTCGATCTGATCTTCGGTTAATTGAAGAGGTTGGTTCAGAAAAAGCACCAGGCTGTTCACACAGTTTCTCTGGCTCAACATCCATGCTAATCTCATCACGATTTTCACTCAAGATTTCGCTTGAACATGGAGTTTCAATCACTTCATTTGGTTTATCAGCATTGCTCAGAATTGGAGTATTTATGCTTTCTGGTGTTTTAGTAGAGTTAATCTTTCCCACATAACGATTTACAATTTGGTTCACATGTCTCATCTGGATACGACCATCTAACGTTAACACTTTGTAACTAACATTCCCAACTGCTGATATAATTATAGCTGCAATCCACTTTTCACCTCTACTATAATTTTTGACGTAAACCGTGTCTTCTGGTTGAAAAAAACGAACTTTATCCACAGAACTGTCTGACAGCTTCTTTTCATTGATTCGAGAGCTAACTTCAGGATGTAGCATCGACAACGGATTTTGTAATCTTCTACCCAAAAAAGTTCAGCTGGAGAAACTCCAGTTGTAGAATGAGGTGTAACACGATATTTAAAAAAAAATCGGCACAACTGTGTCTCGATATCATTTCCTTGAAAGTTTTTAATTGAATTCTTAAATGTTTGAACCATTCGTTCTGCTTGACCATTTGAAGCAGGATGATACGGTGCAGAATACACTGTTTAATTCTATTTGAATATAAAAACTCTTTATATTCTTCACTCGAAAATCCAGATCCATTGTCACTAACGATCACTCGTGGTATACCATGGGTAGAAAATAATTTTCTGAGTACCTTTATTGTTGTTTTGGCTTCAGTACTGCACACTACTTCCACCTCAATCCATTTTAAAAAACTGTCAACTACTACCAAATATATTTTCCCATTCATTGGGCCTGCATGATCGATATGTAGTCGCTCCCATGGTCTACTTGGATATTCCCAAGGATGAGACCAGGTTAATGGATTCTTCTGACTTCTTTGACATGTCTCACAATTCTTTACTTTATCCTCTATTTCTGTGTCAATGCCAGGCCACCAAACATAACTTCTTGCTAAAGCCTTCATTCTACTTATTTCGGGATGCACCTCATGTAATTCCTCAAGTACCGTTTCTCTTAAGACACTTGGCACTATAATTCTTCTTCCCCACGGTAAACAACCTCCTTCCGTTGATAACTCAGAAAACCTTAATGCAAATGGTTTCATCTCCACCTTACTCGGTTCCATCGTCAACCCTCCCTCTAACACTCTATTCAGTACCACTCCTAATATTGGATCGTTTTGGGTAGCTCCTCTTAACTGTTTTTCTGTAATTGGGGTTTTTACTAGTTCCAACATAGCCACCTCTATGGTTTTTAACCTTGACTTTTCCTTTGATACATCTAAATGTAAACGGCTTAGACCATCTGCAGTTGCGTTCTTTTCGCCAGGACAATTTAGTAATTGGTAATCATAAGCTGACAATATCAAAGCCCAGCGTAACGCTCTAGCAGCAGCTCTTGTAGGAAGTTCTTTGCTTTCTGAAAATAGTCCTAATAGGGGCTTATGATCTGTATAAAATGTAAATTTTTGTCCAAATAAGAACTGATGAAATTTTTTTACAGCAAAAACTTATGCTAATCCTTCCTTTTCAATTTGTGCATAATTTTGCTCTGCCATATTTAATGTTCTTGAAGCAAAACTGACAGGTTTTTCACTTCCATCATACTGTTGTTGACTCAAAACGGCTCCTACGCCATATGGACTGGCGTCACAGTGAACCACGATTTTCCTTGATGGGTCAAAGTGAGCTAATAAAGGTGCATTGCACAATATAGTTTTTTCGCTCTCAAAGGCTTGTTCGCTGTTTCTATTCCATTCCCAACTTACGTTCTTCCTTAACAAATTATGGAGAGGCTCTGTGATGGAAGCCATCCTGGGTATGTAGGGATTGTAATAGTTGGCCATTCCTAAAAATCCCCTCAACTCCTTGATGTTCGTGGGTCGAGGCGCATTCATTACTGCTTCCACATTCCGTGCTGTTGGTTTACAACCTTTCTGACTAATTATAAATCCACAAAACTCCACCTCAGGTTGCAGTCCTGATTCTTTCAAATTTTTTTAAACAGATTCTAAGTTGTTCAGATGCTCAGCATCAGTTTTCCCAGATATAAGTATGTCATCTACTCGCACTTTTACAAATGACAGTCTGCCCAGCCTCCTGTCCATCTCCCTTTGAAAGATGCCAGTCGCACTATGTACACCAAATTGAAGACGAGTCAGCTGATACAACCCTTGGTGAGTATCTATAGTTAAAAACTCTTGCGAAATTTCATCTAATTCCAATTGTTGATAAGCTTGAGACAAATCAAGCTTGGTGTATCTCTCTCCTTTTGCAATAGTGGCTAACTGATCAGTGATATTCGGTATTGGATAACTGTCAACTGGGGCTGCTTGATTTACTGTAATCTTATAATCTCCACATATTCTTAATGGACCAGTAGAATCCTTAGAATTCTTTAAAACAGGCACTATAGGGGCTGCCCATTTAGAATACTGGACCTTCCTCCAAACTCCTTGGTCTTCTAAGGGATCAAATTCTTTCTCAATTCTAGTCCTTAAAGCATAGGGTACTGGTCTTGCTTTATAAAACTTAGGTTCTGCACCCTCACATAATGGTATGTGACATTGGAAGTTCTTCAAGCACCCTAAACAGTCACTAAATACTTCTGGGTATTTTTCTACTAATGTCTTTACTCTTGAATCAACCTTATCACAGAAATTAATTCATCTCAATCTTTTAAACAGTTCTAACCATTTCAGATTTAAACGCTGCATCCAGTCTCTACCCATTAATGTGGGCAAATTTCCTTTTACTACAGTTATAGGTAACTTACAACATTGTCCATTATACACTACTTCAACCAACCCTATTCCCTCTGGTCTAATCAGCTCTCCTGTGTAGGTTTTCAAAATAACACCAGAATTTTGTAATTTTCCTTCATTCTTCTTTATTCTTTTGTAAGTTGAGATCCCCATTACAGAGACAGCTGCCCCTGTATCCACTTCCATAGAAACCTCACTTCCATTAATTTTTACGTTAACCATAACTGGTCCAGTCACTTTATCAGACTCTTCACTTATTGAATATAGAGCTAGAAAATCATCTTTATTTTCCTCTGTTTCAGCAGTACATCCTTTTTCTGATTCATTGAATCCCAATTTTCTTCACACCTAATTTCTTTTCCTTCCTATGATCTAACTCTTTCTTTTCTGATCTGCACTTTCTCTTTATGTGCCCTATCTTTCCACATGTATGACATTTTAAATAACGATAATTACAATTGTTTGCTTGATGACCCCTAAACCCACAACGAAAACATTCTTTACTTTCTTCTGATTTTGTCCGAATTTCTACTTTATGCAATTCATCCTGCTCTATAAAGCTTTCTTTTGTAAGTATAGCTTTGGTATCTTTATATGCTGTCTCATATGCTCTCGCTGTGTCAAGTGTTATCTCCAACGTTAGATTTTTTATGGTTAATAATTTTTGTTGCACATTTTCATTATTTAATCCACAAACAAACCTGTCCCTTAAATAATCATTCAAGTTTTCACCAAACTCACAGTGTTCAGATAGTCTAGGTAATTCAGTAATATACCCGCTTACAGATTCTTCATCTTTTCTATCTCTTTTATAAAATTAAAAACGCTGTGCAATGGAGTTTGGTATCGGTTTCAAATGGTCCTTCATTAGTTTAACTATTTGAGTAAAACTCTTATTCTTTGAGTCATTTTCACATAAACTTTGGATAAGTTTATAAGCAGGTCCTCCTATGATTGATAAAAATACAGCTTTTTATTTTTCAGCATCTTTTATGTCATTGGCCAGTAGAAAATTGTCAAATCTTTCAATATATTCTACAAAATCGTCATTTTCTAAATCCAAACAAGATATATTCGATAAATGCATCATTTTTTAATCTTCGTCGCCAATTGTTATAACCTAATAGTAACAATAACACCACTGAATATAATAACAAGAATTATGCAATTACATCATATATATGTGTATATATATATATATATATATATATATATATATATATATATATATATATATATATATACATAAATATATATATATATATATATATATATACATATATATATATATATATATATATATATATATATATATATATATATATATATATATGTATATATATATATATATATATATATATATATATATATATATATATATATATATATATATATATACACTGTGCAACATTTATATTTTTATGAAACTTATAAGTATAGTTTTAAACTTAGGTTAACGTAGAAAAGTAATTAAATCAAGCATATTTCAAATATGCTTGATTTAATTACTTTTCTACGTTATAATAATAATTATATATATATATATACATATATATATATATATATATATATATATATATATATATATATATATATATATATATATATATATATATATATATATATACATATATAATTATTCAGCAAGATCAGCTGTCAGTAATCCAAGTATCAGCATCATTAAAAATTCATCTTTGCTGCATTACATTTATTTTGGTCCAAGTAGTTAAGGATTTAAATTTCAAAAAAATCAAAAAAATCAAAAAAATCATCTACAGAAGTAGATGTTTTTTTAATATCACTTTATCATAAAGTGATATTAAAAAAACATGGTGAAAATATGCTTTAAGAGCACTAATTTATATGGTGTAGTGAAAGGTATACCTTTATAAGATATGTAAAACTTTTTTATTCTCATTTATTATATATTCAAAAATTTCTCCTTGTGTGTGTGTGTTTTTTTTTTCTAATTTTTTTTTATTAACAGCTTCTTCTATTAAATACGATGGAGCGACTGAAACTTTAATTGATGACATTTTGTCTAACTCCTTAAAATGCGCTCCATTTTGAAAAGGTGGCAGAAAAGAAAAAAATTTAATTGATTGATATAAATTTATATTTATAAAAATCAATCTAAAATTTCTTTATTGAAATATTTACATATATTTCAATAAAGAAATATTTTCTTTTTGTCTGCTAATATTTTTTTTTTTTTTCAGTGTTAATTCAACATTACAAATTAAAACTCAATTATGAAAAAAGCCTAGGATTGAGTTTACGTTTTAAGTAAAATAAGAAAAGCCCAAAAAGTAACTGATATAATATTTTTATTTATTAAAAATATTATATCAGTCTGCAAAACTGTATACTGCAAAACTGCAAAACTATATATATATATTTTATTTATTAAAAATATTATATCGGCCTGCAAAACTGTTTAACGCCTTAAAGTGCATGGAAATGTAAAAAATTGCTTTAGCAAATGCATGTTATTTAACATAAAAAATGTCATTATCTGATCCCTATCCAAGCTCCATAAGTGTATAAACATGGACGTTAAACCACTAATAAATGGCCACATAAAATTTGTTATAAAAATTTTATGTGATCACCTCGAAAAATTATTTTTAGAGATGTTAGAAATGTTTTATATTTTGATTATTAATTTATTTTAAAAAAAGGTTGTTTTATTTAAATTAAATGTTTGAAAAAGTTATTAATAACCAACTAACAGTTATATTATTTTTTTAAAATTCAGAGTCTTTTCGAAAAGTTATATGGCCTCCACGGATATGAAGGGCAAAGGTGGAAAAATATGTTTTAATAACACTAATCTATATGACGTTGAAAAAGATATACCTTCATAAGTTGTAACACTTTTCCATTCATTATATATTTTTTGAATCTTCCCTTTTTGATTCTTTTTATATATTTTTTTTATTTACAGCTTCTTCTATTGTATTTAATGGACCAAAAGAAACCTCGGTTAATGGAACATTGTTTGACTTTCTAAATTACGCTCTATTTCAAAAAGGTGGTGGAAAAAAGAAATTTGTGTAGATTTTATTCAATTATATGTAAATATATGTAATATTTAGATATATTTTTCAATAAAACAAGTTTTATCTCTTTCTTTAATCATACCTAGCTATTTTAACTAAACTAAACTGAAAAAGTTCTAAATAGTCTAAGTATAGACTATGAATAGATTTAATATCCATAATACATCTTGATAATGTACAGCAACACTAATGTACGTGCATAGTACGTTTTGATGGTGATCACATTTTGACGCACATAGCACGTTTTCATACATATATACATTTTGACATACATAGCACGTTTTGATGGTGAAAAAGTGTTTTACAGTCGTTTTAACTTTGATAAATCAACTTTTAAAAAACTATTATTTTAAAAGTTGTATCAACGTAAATTCAACGTTATTGTAACGTTTTTTCGCGTCGAATCAACGTTGATATGTTTGAACCTAACGTTGATTTAACGTTGATAAATCAACGTTAAAAAAACTGTCATTTTAAACGTTGTATCAACGTAAATTCAACGTTATTGTAACGTTTTTTCGTGTCGAATCAACGTTGATATAACGTTTGAACCTAACGTTGATTTAACGTTGATAAATCAACGTTGAAAAATACTTTCATTCTAAATGTTAAATCAACGTAAATTCAACGTTAGATTTCAACGATATTTCAACGTTATTTGCCGGCTGGGCAGTTTTCAATATTGCACCATCTTTTTAATATTTATTAAAATAACAAAATCCATGTCATACATGGTTACACAATTGGAATTTTCTTTATTATAACAAATATAAAAATATAAAAAATTGTAATTGATATGAGAGAAAATAATATTTTGTAAATTAAGCACATCTTACGGGGAAAACTCCCCCTAAAATCATCAAAAAAACAAAAATTTAGCATGACCGTTTTTAGACATAAAAATTACCATAGATTTCATTTATGTAATTTGTTTTTCATAAAAATCATTCTAAAGTTCAGAAATTTTAAGTTTTTTAATGGTGAGTTTATGTTTCGATATATCGAAAGTGTAATTTTTTTGTCGTATTTGAAAAAAAAAAAAAAAAAAAAAGCTGATGTAAAATGCCTAGCTTGAGTTAGGATGCTTCATTCTATTATACTTCTTGTTCAGCTAAGCAAAAGTAAGCGAGATTAGGAGACAAAACGCACTCAGATTAATTTAATTTAACAAGAATGCCAAAAAGTTGTAGAGTAAAACGTCGAACTAATCTTGTTAGGAAAAGGTGTAGATCTTTTCCAGTTAAAAAATCATTAATTTATGAAGAAGAAGTTGTTGTTGATAGTGTAAATAAAGAATCTACTTCAATTGTAAATATTTTAATTAATAATGTCACTGTGATTCACTGTCTGAGTGATGAAAATAAAAAAATGACGGTTCTGATAATATCGTAAATATTCCAGCATCACATTCAAAAATACGACAAATTGATGTAGTTGAAACTTCTACTCTACTGTCTGGATATAGAATTATAGATATAGAAGTGTTATCTGTTATTTTTAAAGAACTCATTTGTCCAATGTGCTTCAATGAAGACTCTCTTGTGTTGTCTGACAACTTAAAAGATCGACATAGACTTGCCTCTTTTTTATTTTTAAAATGCTCAGATTTTTTATTTCGTAAAATTTTTGTACTTCAAAAAAAAGTGGTTAGCAGGGATTCGACATAAATAAGCGAGCTATTTACACAATGCGGTCATTGGGTCATGGTCACGCAGGACTTGAAAAATTCACTTCTTTAATGAATATTCCTCCGCCAATGACTACAAATAACTACGACAAGCTTGCTAAAACAATCTCTAAAGTTGTGAAAAAAGTAGCAATAGAAACTATGTGTGATGCTGCTGCGGAAATCAGACACAATTCGAATACTGATATTGTTGATACTGGTGTTTCATGTGATGGGACATGGCAACGACGAGGTTTTTCATCATATAATGGCGTAATGACTGCAATATCTATTGATAGTGGAAAGATATTGGACGTAGAATCAATGAGTAGAAATTGTAAAGCTTGTATTTTAATGGAACCAAAAAAGAAAAGTGAACCTTTACATTTTGCTGAGTGGAGAAATGTACATAAGTATGCATATGACTACAAAGGGTCTGCTGGGGGTATGGAACCAATTGGTATGAAAAAAATATTTGAACGTTCTATTACAGAACGCAAGCTTCGCTATGTAAACTATTTAGGTGATGGGGACAGTAAGAGCTATTTAAATTTTATGAATGTCTACCCTGGTTTGGAAGTAAAAAAACTTAAGTGTGTTGGACATTATCAAAAACGTATCGGTACAAGATTAAGAAAGTTGAAGAAAAAAACTAAAAACCTTGGTGGTAGAGGTAAATTAACAGATGCGACAATTGATCGGTTGCAAAGTTATTTTGGTATTGCGATCAGAGCTAATGTAGGAGATTTAGCATCTATGAAAGCTGGTACTCTGGCATCGCTTTATCATGTTGCCTCCAATAAGGAGAATAATCTACATTTTCCACATTGCCCAGATGGAGCTGATAGTTGGTGCAAATATAATTCAGATAAAACCAATGGAACAAATACTTATAAACCTGGACCAGGTTTACCAACTTCTATTGTTTATAAAATCAAACCAATCTTTGCAAAACTCAGTGCTGACCAACATTTGGAAAAGTGCTTACATGGTAAGACACAAAATACTAATGAAAGTTTTAATTTTACTATCTGGGAGCGTTTACCTAAAACGAAATTTGTATTATTTAGTCAATTAGAATTTGGAGTTTATGACGCAGTAGCTAATTTTAACATTGATCGAAAAGCCTCAATTTTAGTTTATGAATCTTTGAACATAATTCCAGGAGTATATACTCTTAAAGGTTGTAAAAATTGAAACTATAAACGACTGTTACATTCTAAGTACAGAAATATTGATAAAAACAAGTTGCGACGAAAAATAATTTGTGGCAAAAAACATAACAAAAATGATAAAGAAAAGGAAAAAAGAAGGGAAGTTGTATGACGCAGGAGGTTTCTAATACTTTTTATTAGATATTTTAACTATAGTATGTGTTTTACTTAAAGTTTTAAAGTTTTATGTGCTTAAATTTATTTATTTAATTAAATAAATTTAAACACATAATTAAATTTAATTAAAATTTTTTTTCTTTTCGCGTTTTCTCAAAATAGTCTTTTTTCACACACCGGCCGTTCTACCTCAAGAACCGTTTTTACCAATTTTGATGAAGTTTTCTGGAGTTGTTTTTATGATTATAAACTGTGGTTTAATACAAACAGTTTTTTAAATTGAGGTTTAGATTTTTTTATTTTTAATATTTTGAATAAAACATATTTTCACCATCTTTAAATGTGCACACATCGCTCAGATTTTTAGTTACAGGAAAAGGCTGCTATTAAAACACCCTTTGACCTTTTGTGAAGCATTTGGTCAAAGCTTTTTTAGAGATCTTGCATGGTTATTTAGTTTTTACGGCCGGTGTGAATGCATTTTTTGCCCATTTTTATGTGTTTTTTGTGGTAACTATGGCAACCAAAAACCATTTTGTATTTTTTTTCAAGGATTTTGTTTATTCATATTATATTGATGTTTTATATTCTTGATTTTGTTTAAAATGTTTAATACTTCTGTTTAGGGAGGGGGGGGGGGGCTTCCCCCTTAAGGTTTTGTCGTAGAATTAGTATTTGCTATATGGTAAGGTTATATCGTAATATAGTAAGGTTATATCGTAATATGGTAAGGTTAGGGCATTTTATCATAGCAACAAGTCTAAAAAAACCAATACTTTGAATAATTAAATAGAAAAATACTTTTTGAAAACTTTACATTCTTTGCATAAACTCGTAATAAAATACGTATTTTATTGGGATCGGCCATAAATTACGCAACTCTAAATTTATTTAAAAATACAAGTAGGAGATCTTAAGGAGATCTTTTACGCGGTGATTTTCATTAAATTTAATGTGCTGTTTTTATTTTTTATTTAACTTAAGGCTCTGCAAGGAAAAGCTTTTGATCTTATTTTGTTTTTTTATTAGTAAAATTTAGCTTGCGTAACTTATGGACTACCCCTTACGCAAAATATCTAATTAAACAAAAACCGATTTAATTTCAATTTACCAGCTACTAATACTGAAGATTAAAAACGATTATAAACAAAAGTTATTAGAAAAAAGTATAAAAGCTATTATGATACTTAAACAAATGAAAAGTCGTCATTTTATAATGTCATACTCATAAGTACTAGACAACCAATCACTTAGTTGCTGATTAGCATCTGTTTTAGTTTTTTCTTGAAACACAACATGGTTATTGATATCCACTGTAATGACTGTACTTGTTCTAAATATGAATAAAATGTTTTTTTTTTTTTTTTTAATAAAAACAAAATAATAAAAACAAACTTACTTGAAGTTGAAGTTTACCTTGTTCCAAAAACGTTTGCATTGTCGAAAGGAGCAGTTGTAGGATCTATATATATTGACGAATTCCATTCATCAGAAGACTCCTGACAAAGATCTGTATTTCTAAAAGTTAACAATTATAGCAGTTGAATAAATTTTCTGTTAATCTTCTTTAAGACTTTAAAAAATGATAAAATAAAATAAAAAAGACTATTAAGGTTACTTAGTTTTATCAGCTAATAATGTGAATAACTTTTCGTGAATGTTTTCAATTTCTTCTTCACTATTAAACAAATCCTTAAATTTATTTAAGCTGTTCAAGGCCTTTAAACATGGTTTATCTAACGAACTATTGGTCAAACATAAATATCCTAAAATATAAAAAAAATTATTTCAACTTAAAGCATTAAC
>NC_061165.1:44575346-44717846 GCF_022113875.1 Hydra vulgaris
CTGGAAAATTTAGAAGTTGCAACTGGAATATAAATAATGTCTAGGAAATTAGTAGCTCAATATACTACTTTATATTATAAGCTACTTTTGATTTATTATATCTAATAAATAGATTTTGCTTTAATACTCAACTTATGTGTTATGTAATGCTCTAGAGTATACTTTGGATGAGCGAGAAGAAAGTTCATAATGACAGATAAAAACATAAAATTGCGTTCTTTAAATTTTAGAGCGATAAGTTACCGGCTGAATAATTAATAATTACTTATTTAAATTATGAAATTTAAAGTAAAACAATCATCGTATCTTTATTTACTTATAATTTGTTCTAGTTTATTATCATTTTTTGCTTGTTACTGCACATAAATTGTGCAAAGTTATTTTGTAAAAATCATTTTGTAAAAATTTTAATCCAATAAAAAATATTTTGTGATCTGATTTACTTTAATTTTAAATGAAATACATAAATTTTTTTAATGCAAGGCTAAAAATATAAACTAATAATATAATAGGTTTGTAGATAATATAATATATTTTTTTATTATATGTGGTAAAAGTGATAATATATTATACATTATTTTATTACTATTTTAATGTGCAAGTATTAAATATTGTACTATAAGAATGTATAAATTTATTCAAATTGTTATATTATACCATTATAATGTATAAATTATTATATACTATTTTATAGTAATAAAATATTATATATTATTTTATTACTATTATTACGTGGAAATATTAAATAATGTATACATTACATTTGCACATTAATAATAAAAATAATAATAATAATATATATATATATATATATAAATACATATATATATATATATATATATATATATATATATATATATATATATATATATATATATATATAACAATTTTTTTCAGTTTTAACAACATGTTTCGATTATACAATAATCATTTTTAAGTATATATATATATATATATATATATATATATATATATATATATATATATATATATATATATATATATATATATATATATATATATATATATATTGATATATGGATAAAAATATAGATATTTATTTATTCATCAGGTAACCATAATAGGAACTAAAGCAAATTAATATATCAATATGCTATGAATTTAATATGTCAAGTAAACACAGTTGGGCGTATGAAAAGCGTAGTCACAAAAGATCAGATGGTTCAAGTAGAGGTATAGAAATTTTTTCTTTGTAAAAATTATTTTAAATAGTTTTAAGATGTAAAGTAGTATGCATATTAGTATATTAGTATTGTGTAAATAGTATTATGTTATATTATTATTATTATTTTGCTAATAATTTTTTATAGTTCTTTTTCATTTTGACTAATTGTTCATAAAGTATAAATTTAATTACTTTTTTTTTTTTTTTTTAATGTTTATATAATGGGCTAATTAGAGGCTAGTGTAACATCTAGTTTTTAAATAAATTTATAAATGTTCAAGTAAGTTTAAATGGTCTAAAATGAATCTAATGTTAATGCTAGCTTTCAATTATATGACTTTGAACTGTGTTCCAGTTAAACAAAGTGACAAAAAAACAACTAAAAAAAGTAAAAAAAATAATAATAAAAAGAGAAGTATATAACCCGTGAAATTTGTAATGCTGTTTTAAAAGGTTTTTGTTTAGTACTTGTTGTCAAAGTTTATCTGTCAGGGTTATTTACAACCAAAAGCAAACTGTCTTGCAAAGATATAACTCATATTTTTCAAACTATAAATCACAATAATTTTCAGAGGAAATAAAATTAATTATTGGTTCAGTGATTCTATGAAATGAATACTGTTTCAAAAAAAACTTCTATCAATGTTGAACAATTGATGTAAACACTCAAGAATATTTGTGTCTGATAAAAGAAGTGTGAGATCTTTTTAATGTTCTAAAAATAATTTTTCAGCTGAAAACTACATTGATTTGATGAATTTACAGAATACTCCAATCACTGGACCACCACTTCTCGTTAATACTGATTTTACTGTTAGGATTAGTTATTCTGTTATAAAACTATATAAAAATATGTATCTTTTGAGCACAACAAAGTTCAGCTCCTTTTAATTGTTAATTGCCCAAAAATTATTTAACCAGATTTTTCTGAATTTTAAGCTGTTTTTTTTTTTTTTTTTTGCTAGAGCCAAATTTTTAACTAGTTACTATTAGACCTTTTTATTTTAATTTTTAACAATCACTTTTTTTAAGCAGAGTTTATGTACATTATGTTAATTTTTATACTTTTTGTTATTTTTAGATAAAATGTATGTTTTAACAGGATACATATTAATAACGATGATGATGATCATCATCATCATTAATGATGATGATGATGATGATGATCATTATCATCATCATCATCATCATCATCATCATCATCATCATTAATGATGATGATGATGATGATCATCATCATCATTATCATCATCATCATCATCATCATCATCATCATCATCATCATCATCATCATCATCATCATAAGGCATCATCATAAGGTTTTAGCCTTCTTCTATTATGCTTTTTCTCTAATATAAACAATCTAGAGCATTTTTTATCTTAACTCTTATTCATGTAATCTGTAAGGCACTCTGTTCAAGTTTTCTTTTTTCTACCACTACTATTTTCTACTGAAGCTGCTATCTCTCTACATGCTGATACCTAAATAACTTTATTCTTTTCTAACAAACATTGTTTGATACAATGTTTTTTTTAATATGTCTAAGGTTATGCCTCCTTTTCTTGTCTTGCTATAGTCACACCACACAACTATCTGATGATCTTCTCATTTGGCAAATACTACACCATATAAATACCAAAAAAATAGTTTATATAATGTAAGGATTTTGTATGCCAGGATCTAAATAAATAGCAAGCATATATGTTTATATCCATAATATATAAGTGCATCTTGGAAGTTTTTATTCCTTCTGGAATAAAAGTTTGGAATCTTTTATTACTTCTCTTCAATTTTAAGTCAAGCCTTATTCTACTCCATATTTTTCACCATCTTGAGCAGTTGCTTTATTAAACAATCATTTTTTCATTTTTTTTACAACGGACAAATCTTTTTATTATTCCAAGAAGCCAGTGTAAAAAGGTCCTGTCTGATGTTAAGCTCTATTATTCTCAGTTTACTAAATCTTGTATCTTATCTCAGATGTTAGGTTCTAGAGACTTTTGGTTAGTCTTCAACAATGTCATTAACTAAAGTAAGTCTAACATTTAATCTCTAATTCATGGGTCTGATCTTTTTATTTTTCCCCATATAAAGCAGAGTTATTGCCGAGTTATTAATCTTACTATAATTTGACTCTTCAATAAAAGGGCCATACTTTTCCTCATCTATATACTTTTATCTTGACAAAAAATCTTCACTTTTTAATTGCTTAGAACAAGCAGCCGGTTTAAAACCTGATCTCTCTTCTGTAATAGCCCAAGACTTGCAGTGGCTTATGATTTTAAATTCTGGACTTAAAATCCACAATATTTTTTAGACAACAAAACTCATTTATTTACTGCAAAAAAATATTGCAATATTGTTGGCATTCCTATATTGATAAATAACAACCCTCTTACTCTCAGACAAAGTCTCTTACTCTCAGACAAAATCAAAGTTGACTTGTTTCTCCGTTCAGCGGCCTTGTTCGCCAAAGTTCATGTTTCGGAGTTATAAAGTTGAGTGAGGGTTATAACCGCTGTTAAGTAGCCTCCTCATATGTGGCCCTCTCGGCCTTGATTGGGTGAATAAAAAAAAAAGTCTAAAAGCACATTGTAAATGTAATTAGACCTGCTTTATCTCCCAAGCTTGAGCCACTCTCTCATGATTGTAAGGTTGCATTTCTTTCTTTTTCTATAAATACAATCAAAGTCAATGCTTAAACAAGCTATCAACTCTGTTACGATAAACCAAAACTCATTCTTGCTTGGCTTTTTTTCAACAAGTTGCATCCTTTTACTACATTTGTCTCTTCACGCTAAAAAAAGTTTTTTTAATTCAGTTTTTTTTCTTTCACATCAAAAAAACCTTATAACTCTTAGTAAGAGTCTCTTACCCATCTTCATGTTTTCCTTTTTTATACAACTTACAACTTTTTAAGTCTTTTAACTTTTTAACTTATTCTCTATTTTATTGTTTTGAATTACTACTCATAACTTAATAGTGGTTGCTTGCAATTTTGTTAAAAATAAATTAGAGTTCAAAAGTATATAAATGTATGCCAGTATTTAATAAATAGTAAATGTAAGCATAAAATTTCAATATATTGATTATTATAAATTTTTTTCCTAGCCCCGGTTATCAACCTCTGCTAAATCTTAAAATTTTGCTGGGGTCAGGTTTGTAAAAAGTATCTTCTTTAGCCAGGACTGGGGCCCTTCTCACATAATACCTATATCTTAGATTTTGCTGATTTTTAATACTGTTGATTGTACTTAGTAAAACAACAGTTCCTTGAAAATTTTAGCCTCTGGCTCCAAGAAGATCCTGAAATATGACCATTTTAGTTTCAACAGATGTTAGCAGGCCCCTTTTTTCCCTTTATACTTTCAACATTTATTTAGAAGTTTCAAGTCATATAACTTTTAAAATATTTGTACCTTTTACCATAAAATTTGTTATTGGCTAATTTTGGGGGTAATAAATACAATAAAATGAACAGAAAAAAAAATTTATCAATTTAAATATATTTAGCCAATTTTTTATATACTTGGTTTTGATGCTTAAGAAACCTATGTTGCCTTATGCTTTAGCAAAATCTTTGATGTCTTTAGCAAAATTCGGTGATAGCTCTGTTCCAAGGGGCATGATGGGTAATATATATTTTTATGATATCACCTTCTGGTGATATCATAAAAATATATATTACCCATCATAACTGGAGCTCTCAAACTTTTGATATTTCTATAGTACCAATGAAAGTGCTTGTTAAAGTTGTTTTCAGGGTCCAAGACACTGGGGGTTGGTGGGGGTCTCGGTCATAGGCCCACTTTTTATAGCAGAATCTTGTAGTAGATTTTTCAATAATTTCTAGACAAACTGGAGCTCTGAAACTTTCAGCATTTGTCTAGTTCTGATGATTGCGTGTTAAAATTGTTTCCAGGGCAGATGGCCTGAGGAATCCATAAGACCAGGGCTTTGGGGGTCATCCCCCACTTTTTTCAAAAAAATTTTTTTTTTCACATTTTTAAAAATGTAAAGATAACTTTGAAAAGTTGTTATCAAAAAATTTTTTTTTAGTTTATATTTGTTCTATTCGGTTTTTTATCATTCTGTATTCAATGATCTTTCTCAAAATGTTTTAAGAAAGTGCATATTTATAAAAGTTTTGATTTGCAAGTATATGGATTGAAAACAGTCGTTCATCTAAAACAAAGGTTTTAACAAAATTTTACATTGTATAATTTAAAAGTTTTTGAATTGAAAAGAAAACGGACAGAACAACATTGATCTGTCAGACAACGACAATTGAGAATACAAATTGATTTTATCAGAGGCAATAAACAAGTTAACAGCTCATTCCTACATTGCAAAATGTCAAACAAGATATCTAAGGCAACAAAACAAATATATGGCAAAAGACTGCTGTATTGTCTTAATTTAAAGAAAACTACATGTTTGTGATTCAAGATGAAATCTAAAATTACTATTGGTGCTCAAGTCAATGCATGTTACATTCTGTTGCTCTCTATTTATTAAACAAAAATGACCAGCTTAAAGATAAATTGTTTTGCTTTATGTCAAAAGATAATGAGTATGACATTAGTTTTGTGTATGAAGTTCAGACAAATAGTTATTTAAAAGAAAATTATCCTAATATTTATTTTTCAAAAAAAAAGAAAATTATCCTATTCTTTATTTTTCAAATTGTTAGGCTGCAAAGTATAAAAACCACAAAAGGTTTTACAATATCTGTCTCAATACTGATGATTTTGACATTTACTTGGCAATTTTGCTACAAGTCATGGTTACCATGTGATGGTATTAGTGGCACTGTAAAACGTTAACTGCAAATGCAAGTCTGCAAAGCCCCATAAATAACCAGATATTGAATTGTAATAAAATGCTTGACTGCTGTGCAAAAAGTATTAAAGGGATTATTTTATCAAAATTGAAAAAAAAAGTGTCACCACTTTAAAAAAACGTTTGCAGCTTAGTCAAACGATTCCTGGATTTTTTGAGCTACCATCAATTTAACCCAGATTCTATAGATACTATTAGCTTTAAACGAACAATTGAAGATTTTAATATAACAGGCATAATTAATTTTTTTTCCTGATTTTTTTCTGATAAAGTATTTGACCTAATCAACAAATTAACACCAATACATTGAAAATTAACATTAATAAATTGTGAATTTGTTCTGCGTAAATATGATATGTTTCATCAGATTAGTATGAAAAATTGACAATATTGAGCAAGATGTTATGGTGATAAAAAGTTTGTTATCCTTTTAACAAACTTTTCTGACCATCTAGAGCAGATGATGCACCTGTAGCAACAACTGGGCAGACTCTGACTGTTGATGCATCTAAGCAAATCTTAAGACAATCTCAACATTTTATGTTTTTGTATTTTATTTTGTAAATAATTAAATAAAACAGAAATGTACAAACCATTAAAATTTTAAAAACAATATTTTCAAAGTTATCTTTACTTTATTGAAAGTGGAAAAAACAAAACAAATTTTGATAAAATAAGTCCGGCATAGCCCCAGTGCCCCGAGCCACGACCCTCTGGTTGTCTGCCCTGGAAACAATTTTAATACACATTTATGAGGACTACACAAGTGCTAAAATTTTCAGAGTTCCAGTTTGTCTGGATAGTAGGGAAAATCTATAAAAGATTCTACAACAAAAAAATGGGGCACTTGCCCCAGCTCCCTAATGTCTTAGGGCCCTAAAAACGATTTTAACATGCAAATTTATTGGCACTACAGAAATGCCAAAAGAGTTGCAGCTAATGTTTTGACCATCAAAGCCAATATATAAAAAATACTGGTAGTTAAAGTTTTTTTTGTTTATTTCTGATCATTTCATTGGATTCATTACCACCAAACATAGCCAGTTGCACATTTTTAAGTAAATAGATCAAAAAATTTTAAAGTTTTTTTATTGTATTTGTAAACTTTTTATTTTTTATACAACGCAGAAAACAAAGTTGAACACAATGTTATATTAATAAAATGCAACATTTTTTTGAGCTAATTTATTTTTTAATAAGACTCTAAAGAGTTAATTTGTTTTGAATTTAGTAGCCCAGTTTTTGTCATTTATATTAAAACTTTACAATAATTGTTATTAATTTAAATTTATATTTTTGTATTTATTTAATTTTTTGTCAGATGGTTTTTATAAATTTCAAGAAATATTTAATCTTTTAATTTTTTTTTTTTTTAATTTTAATGTAATAGTATTTTTGAATGCTTATAGAAACCAGTACTTTTTATTATGTCATTCAATTTTAGTTACATAAGCTTTGTTTTTGTGCTAAAGTTTTTTCGCTATTAAAAGATGTTAATAAAATTAAATATACAAAAAGTTTAAAAAGATTTGTTATAAAAAATATATATTTATATATAAAAAATTATATATAATATTCTTTGATAAATTAAATACAATGGGTTTATTTTGAGCAATCATAAAAAATAATTTGTTTTTTTATTTTATAAATTATTCAAAAACTTTAAAACTATTATCTCATTCTTCTTTATCATCTTTATCAATCCCCCTATCATTGTACCTCTTACAAATACCTTATAGCTGACTGAGACTCTTTCTGTGATTTTCTTTGTGATGGCCCTTGGGTAGAAATCATTTGTCTTCTTGCTAACTAATGTGCTTCTTATGAACCTTCTTGGATTCAGGCTGGCATGGAATCCCTTATTCCTTTTTGATGATTCCAAGTCAAGCCTCACCTTCTTCATGGTTTTCCTCTCAATGTGCTGCTGCAATTTCCAACCGTAATCATTGCTTCCATATTATTTGCCAAAAAGAATTCTCCAGAAAACAGACCTATCTTAAGTATTGTAAGAAACCATTGTAAAAAAATGTTTTGTTAATTGTCTGCTATTCTCAGGTCACAAAATCTCATAATTCATCTCAAAAATTAGGCTCCAGAGGCTTCTGGAAAATATTTAACAGTTTTTATAATAAGGCCAAATTTAT
The DNA here is from genome assembly GCF_022113875.1 of Hydra vulgaris. Lineage (NCBI taxonomy): Eukaryota > Metazoa > Cnidaria > Hydrozoa > Anthoathecata > Hydridae > Hydra > Hydra vulgaris. The sequence continues at coordinate 44,583,520 of NC_061165.1, forward strand.
TATTCCACTTCTCTTGCATGGCTTAATCTCATCTCTTGATTCCACTAATCACATCCTACCTGATATAGTCAACAAGGAGAGCGATCTGACTAGTCTAACTACCATTAGTCTTCTTCCTATCATTAGCAAGGGTTTTTAAATAACAAACATATAATCTCTCATCTTGAATCTAATAACTTTCTGAACATCAATATGGAACTTGATCTTTATGTTCTACTGCGATTTGTTAATAACTGATAGGTTTTATCATGTATTAGATAGATGTGGAGTTGTTTGGGCTATCACTGTCAACATTTCTAAAACCTTTGACAAGCTGGGTTTTTCCATAAGCTCTCTTCTTATGATATATCAGGTAACATCTTCAAGATTATTGAATCCTTTGTTACCAATTGTAGTATAAAGTTTGCTCTCAATGGACAGCACTCTTTTTTATTTCCTGTAACTTTAGGGATTTCTCAAGGTATATATTTTTTAGTTTACATTAACAAACTCCCAGAAATTCTCTCATCTTAGGTGGGACTGTTTGCTGATGGTACTACCATTTATTCTTTTCTTGTTAAGAAGCTAACACTCTTTGATTGCTTGGAGAGGGCATTTGAGCTTGAAAAGGATATAACTTCTGTTATATCATGGAGCTCTCAGTGGCTGGTGAACTTAACTCAGGTAAAGCTCAATTATTTTCAGCTAATCGTTATCGCAACAATCTAGATCTTCTTATATTTATAAATGGTAATGCACTCGATAAGTCATCTACCCTTCATCTCCTAGGATTAACAATTACTTCTGATCTTTCTTGGAAACCATATATCGAATTCATTGCAAAATTAGCATCTGCTAATACTGCCACTCTCTTTCCTGCTTGCCACTTTCTTACTCTGAACTCGATTTTTTATCTCTATAAATCTCAAGTTAACCCTTGTATGAAATACTGTTGCCATATCTAGAGCAGATATTCAAATGATGTCTTTTCTCTTTTAGACAAAGTGCAAAAACAAATTGTAAAAATAGTTAGACCTGCTCTTACAGCCATTTTTCAACCATTGTCACATCGTCATAATGTTGCTTTCTTTTCTCTATTCTATAAATACTATAATGGGCGCTGCTCTAAAGAGTTGGCGTCTCTTGTGCCATCAACTAAAGTTCATTCTCATGTTACTTGTCATTTAATTAAGCCTTATCCTTTTACAGTGACTGTTCCCAAGTGCTCCAAAAAATTTTATTTATCTATTTTTTTCCTCAAACATAAGTTCTTTGGAATTCGCTCCCTTTATCTTGTTTTCCTGATTCATACAATTGGCAATCTTTTAAATAGTTTGTTAATCGTTATCTTGCTTTATAAACTTTATATTTTCTCTTCCAATAACTTCCAACTCTAATAGTGGTTTCTTGCAGTTTTATTGGAAGCGAAGATGTTTATAAAATGTTTCTAAATCATTCTTTGTTTATGAAGTTATAAACTGGTATATATTTATTCTTTTTTGCAAGTATAAATTATCTAAATTATGGCCTACTTTGGTGTAAGTATCTTTTATTAACATTATTTACGGTGTAAGTATTATGCAAAGATTACATAAATAAGTTTGAACGTAAAATAACCGTAATTATTTATAAAATGATAAAGTGTTAAAATTTATTAGTGATCAAATGAAAAAAGAATTCTTCAAAAGTTAAACTGAAATTTCAAGTATACTAGTTCAATACTAAAACTGATTGGCAAACATTTTACCAAAACTTATACCAAAATTTCAGCTAAGCAAATTAATTTTATTAGAAAATAAGAAATCTATATTCTCTGAAAACCAATATAATTTCATTAGAAAAAATGAAATATCTAAAAATGCAATTTTTATTTTTTTTTACATTTGCTGTTAGTTTTTTTTTTGACAAATTCTTTATAATAATAATAAATTAATAATATAAATAAATAATGTTAAAATAACTAAATACTTACATATACGAAGTATCATTCTTGTTTACTTTCTATTTACAACATTTAAACTGAATTTGTTTTCTTTAAACAAAATGTTATCAGCGCAAGATTGAAATTATTATGCTTATTGCAACAGTTTGATTATTTTTAAGAAGCAGATGGATATGGGCTACTTGCTAACTAAAACTTAAGTAAATTGTGAATGGCAAACTTAAAATTTCATTTAGAAATGATAAAATATTTTGTGGATTTCGTCAAAGATATTTATTTTTTTAGATCAAACAAAAATTTAATACTAAAATAATTTTTTATTTAATCTAGATTAAATAAAAGTCATACAAAATTGAAATTTTGTTTTTTGGTGAAATTTCAATTGATTTTTGTTTGAAACTAATACCAAAACAGAATTTCAGTTGATTACTAATATTTCCCCATCTTTTTCACAAACATTAATTAAAGTATGAAATTTCAGGCTTGATCGGTAAGCGGGTGCGATCGCACTTGATAACTGACCACAGAAATAATATTTAGTTGCGAAAAACCGGCCAAATTTTTTAGTCATTTTGAGAACATTTAAGTTTATGTAATTAAGTTCATTATTTTATCATAAATTTTAAAATATTTTGTTTTACGAACATACATGGAAACATACATAAACTTGAATGTTTGCTAACATCTTTGTGCGGAAAAATAAAAAATATTGGCGAACACAAAAAACCCGCCAAATCTACGAACAACTATTACTATTGGTTCAAAAAATACTACACTCAAAATATATATGCTTTAAGTTTATCTTTTTTAACTTGCTAATGTTTTGTAAATATATTATAGATTTTATTAGTGTATTCTTTTTTTTTTATATAAGGGATGTATTTTTTATGTATGTGATGTATTTTTATGTATATAATGTATTTTTATGTATATAAAGTATTTTTACGTATGAATTTTTTATGTATGTATTTTTTATGTATGTAATTTTATGTATGTGTATTTTATTCAAATGTAATCTTTTGAAGCAATTTGTCCGATTGATTTTGTAAAAAAAAATACTTTCAATAATAACTGTGTTTTCAATGAAATTATTAATAATCATCAAAGTTAATACAAATAATTTTAACCACTAATCCATTTTCCTCAGTGTAACCGATAACTGGTTCTTTCCCCAGTTCTCAGAATTAGTTTACTAACTTCAATTATTTTTGTTTCAGCCATTCTTACTAACTTTTTATACATAAACTCAAAGTTACTTTTTTCTGCTTTAAATACTAATTAAAATTATAAAGCCCACTCACTAAACATTATCAGCGTTATTGTGAAGCAATTCCGCTTCCTCCTTGCATAGTAATTTAACGTTGATTTCTATTTTGTATCTATCGTAATTTTTAGTTAATTTCTATTTTGCTAATTAAATTTCTACAGTAACTCAATGATTTAATTATTTCATTTGTTCATCTTACTAAGAAGAATTGTTTCAAATGTGTTAAACTTTTCAAACTACGCGAAACATAAAACAGTTATTGAAAAAACTTTTTTATTTATAAATAAATCATCTTGCGTTAGTTTTAATGGTTGAATCTTGTTGGACTTTTCAGGGGACTGCATTATTTTGGCAGCCTTTTTTATGTGCCACAGCGTAAAAATGACTAAAAAAAATACCGAATGGTCCTCTTGACTATTTCGCGGCCCCTAACATTGTGAGTCCCAGGGCTATAGCCCTTCTAACCCCCCACCCCCACCTCCTCAATCCAGCACTGGAAATAAGACATAAGTTTATAAATAAAAATTATATATACTCTTTGATAAATCGAAGAACATTTGTTTTTCTTATCAAACAATCATTAATAGTAAGTTGTTACTTTATATAAAAAATGTCGCCTAATTTTATAAAAAAAATTATGAAAGAGCAATATTTCAAAAATACTTGCTCTAATCGTATTTATTTTGCTAACCCACTTCCTGACCAACCCTGAATTTGATATAGTTACATTAATATTGTAATAACAACTTATAAAATATTCATAGATTTATTAGATTTTGATATTTTGGTATTTTGGTATGAAACTATACATTTTTTTTTAATAGGATCAGAAAGAGAAAGAGATTACAAAAGAGATGAATTTAGAAAAGAAAGAGATCGTAGGAGGAGTCATCATGAAAGTCGTGTAAAAAGTGACCGATATGAAGATTATAATAGCCGTTACAAAGTTCATGATCAGCCAAGAAGAAGTTTATCACAAGATGGAAAAAAAGAAATGTCTAGCAGAAATAGTTTAATTGAATCTGGATTTAACAATTCACCTCAGTCAACGCCCTCACCTAGTACATTACCTTTAGGTCAAATTTGTGCTAATAGCTATTCTCCATTGGTTTCTAATTCACCACAGATAGAATCCAGAACTTTTGACCCTCGTATTGTTACAAAAAAAGTTATTGAAGAAAGCAAGCAAAATTTTCGACTTCTTATTGATCCAGCAATAAAGAAAGGTCACATGAAAGTTATTCGATATAATGGAGTTCTACCTGGGGTATTTTTTAAATAAGTATAGCAGTTTTTTTTTCTGTTGGCTATTTTTTTTTTTTAAATTTGTATTTTTTTAGCAACCTCCTGTAATACCAAAAGATCCTCGTCGTCACAAAAGTAAAGTCTGGACAATGGAAGTTTGTGATCTACCTCTGCCAGACTTAAAGGTAAAAGTTTTAAATGCAGTTAATGTGCTTTTTCTCTGAAATTTATAAAATTAATATGTACAAGTGCAAATATTAAAAAAAAAAATTTTGTTGATTGCAAAGTTTGATGCAAAGCCATTATTACTTTTAAACATAGGTTGATAAAAACTATGTTGGACCAATGCCTCAAAATACTATTCGGTTTTCTGGATTAAATGACAATATTGATCGTAAATTTTTACATGAACTCTGTGAATCTTATGGAGATATTATTGAATACAAAGTTTATTTTGATCCAAAAACTAATCGTCATACTGGTACAGGAAAAGTTATCTTTGATGATAAAACTGATATCAAAAAAGTTGTTGATGCTTTAAATGGGCGACAGGTTATGGGAAAAGTTATTAAAGTTTGGATTGAAATAAAACGTAAGAATTTTTAAAAAGTTTATACAGTATAGTCAGTGAAAAGTGGAGCCATATATATTAATTATTGTTTTGTGTTCTTCTTTTTTTTCAATATTCTTATCAAAAATCTTTTTAACAATTTTTTTTTTTAACAATTTCTTAAATTTAATACATTTTAATTGGAAATAAAGAAAAAGCTGAATAATTAAAATTGAACAAGATATTAAGGTAGGCATCAATAATGATTTTGAAAGTAAATAATCTTAAGACATTTTAGGGATTTGCAACATCAAGACATCAAGTAAATATTACTACTGGTGGTCTCCATCTTTAAATAACTTAAACAGTCTTTCAAAACATACATATTTATAAAAACAATTTACAGTTTTAATAAGCTCTGTGAGGTACTTTTGTGACAACACCTGTTTAATTTTAGATAAAGATAAGTTTTAAATAAAATTTAGTTGCTGTAAAAGGAGTTAAATTTAAGCCTTTCTATTTATACCTCAAACAATATTGGTATAAATAAACTAGTTATAATGTAGAGAGAATATCTTGTAAACTTTTTTTAATTTAATTTGTTACATGATATTTCGTAAACTACTGCATTTGTTACATAATATTTTTTAAACTACCACAATATAATAAGTTATTACAAAACAAGTTCAATTAAAAAAATTAATTCAATTACAGGCCTTGTTATGAGATTTTATTGCATAACAAAAAAGCATAATGCATATTATATACATATTTACTGTAAAAAGTAAAATTATGTCTGTTGTTTATTTTAAAGTACTGCATTTTAATTAAATTTAAAACATTAAAAATCATTATCTTTATAAAAAAAGTCTTAATCTTTATAAAATACCTTAAAATTAAACAATTTGTTGATATAAAAAAAAACTAGTAAAATTTAAGTATGTTTGAAAAAAAAAATTTCTTATAAAAAACTTGTACATATTTAAACTTATAATTTTTTAAAACATATATACATAGCACACAGCATTGTGTTTGCTTTCTCACAATTTATTTCTTAAAACATTTATAGCACACAGCATTGTGTGTGCTTTCTCACAATTAATGGGTAAATTATGAGTTTAAAAAAATAATAATAATAATCAACAATTTTTTTTAACATTTTGGCTTGAATGAATATTTTCATTTTACTCATAAACTAATTAATCATTTCTAAATAACATTCTTTCTATCGTTAATCTAAAAAATTAATGATAATAAAAAAACCATTGTTAAAAAGCAATTTCAAAATTCAAAAAAAAAATCATCTTTTCATAAATTGGTTATATAAAATTTACTAAAATAACTTTGCCTACAGGATTTATTATTATTATTTTATTATTATTTATTTATTTGTATTTGAAATATGTACAAAATACAAAATGGTGAGACAGTTAATTACTAAATTACTCTTATGTAGCACCGAAAAAAACAAACAGAAAAGAAAATTCAATATGAGTTTATGTAAAAAAAATAAGTTAGTAGATTGCGTGACAATTTAAATCATACTTTTTTAAATTCAATTTGAGTGCTGACAGCGAGGGCGAGTTTACTATGTGGTCAGGAAGTGAGTTCCATACTTTAATAATTCTTTCGCTATAATAAAATCTTCTAGTATCGTTAATGTATATATACGCGGTGAAAACTTTTGTGAATGACTTCTAGTAAAATATTTCGAATTGGAAATATTAAAAAAATCTAAAAATGGTAAATCAACAAGATTATGTACAGTTTTATAAGTCATATAAAGATCAAAATTAACTCTGCGATACTCAAGAGATTCTAGTTGGAAAACAATAAGTCTTAATAAGTAATCAGTGTATTTAATATGACACCATTTGCAGACTATTCTGGTAAAATATTTTTGAACTTTTTCTATGTAAATTATATCTTTAAAAAGATGAAGGCTCCAAACTGGGGTGCAAGATTTAAACATAGAAAAATTAATTTAAATGAATATTAATGTAGACACATTAAAGTTTATATAAAATATACCTTTAGTATTAGAATTAATAAAATATATGTTTATAAAATATATGTTTCAAGAAATAACACAGAACTTTTACAATTTTCATGTAAGTTAACAAAAACATGATAAAGTTTTGTTTTTTCCTAAATTTAGTTTAAAAACTTAAGTTTTTTAATAATACATGTGAAAGAATATTAAATGTTACGTTTTTACTTTTAAAGTTTTGAATAACGGTGCTTAGTTATAACATATTTTTTATTTTAAATTTGTGTAACTACATGCATTCACTAAAGTTCTGGCGCTTTTTCGTTGATAAAGTGAATTATGTCATTTATTTTGTCGCATTAGTTTGACAATTTTTTAACTGTAGTAGGAGAATTTAGAAAAAAAATCTTTTTTTTTTAATGTTAAGTAAAACTATTTATATTATTATTTTTTTATTTGTTTATTTTTTTTTATTTTGGTTGACATATAAATATACATAGATAAATAAAAATAAGAATTATATAAATATTTTTATTTAGACATTAAAAAAAAGAGAATTATTTGCTATTCTCCTAATATAAAAAAAAAATTAATTAAAATTTTTTTTACTTTTGCTTTAGTAAAACAAATCGTTTGTAAATGCAATTAAGGGGGGTCATCAATAAAGCATGTCACCCTATTTTTTTTCAATTCTTAACCCCTTCCCTCCTGTCACAAGTGATCACAAATACCTGAACCCCTCCTAAACTTTGATAACAGTTTTAACTTCAAAAATTCAACCTTATGAAAATAAGGCAATACGCATAAACATGAGAAGTGTAAATAAAATCTTCAACAAGCCAAAGGTTTTCTTATTTAAATGACTCAAATAAGTATTAATAAAGTTGTAATACTAAAATAATTTGCTTTTGGTCTTGCGGAAAAACTTTTTGATTTGATAACTTTCATAAATGTTATGAAAAATCAATAAGGAAGAGCACCACCAGTTTTTAAAAGTTTCCTTTTTTAATTATTTTTAATGAATGAGTTCAATACTTTTTCAATTCTTTTGTTACATAACTCTAACTCTTAATAATAGATATAAAAAATCCACGATAAGAATTACTTGGTAGTGTAAGTGATGTAACGTAAGTTAAATATATAGTATCAAAAAAACTAGTTTATTTTCCTTAGACGGTCATCTCCGATAAATTTTTATATATTTTTAAAATATATATAGAATAGTATAGTAGGTATAGAATTCTCAATATCTTGTGAAAGTTTCAAATACAAACCACTTTACTGATTTGCAGAAATCTGACGAAGCAATTTTTTTACCTTGTTTTCCGTGTAACGTAAGTTAAGTGGCACTTTCAGTAATAAGTTTGCCCCATAGCTAAAAGTTTAATTTACAGTTTAAATAGGCAAATATTTGATAAAGTTGTTGCAAGTGTAACATAAGTTAAAAATGGAATTGCCCATATATATCTATATTTATCTATATATATATATATATATATATATATATATATATATATATATATATATATATATATATATATATATATATATATATATATATATATATATATATATATATATATATATATATATATATATATATATATATATATATATATATATATATATATATATATATATATATATATATATATATATATATATATATATATATATATATATATATAATACACAAAAGTATTTGCAGAAATGCTGTTTGGACTCAATATTTTTCTCAACTTTAATTTAAATTTGATGTTTAGAAAATCTGCCAGGTTAATTATTTTTGTTAAAAATAATAACAATGTAGATTTGATTATTATTATATAAGACTACTAAAAGATGAATGAATATTAGATTTGTGATAGTCGACATAATAAATAAATATTTAGATTTTTGGTAGCTGACATAATAAATAAATATTGAGTTTAAGATTTTTGATAGTTAACATAAGATTAAATTTTTTGATTTTAAAGGTTTGGATAAAAGTGCTTGTTATAAAAATTTTATAATTTTATTTGTGGTTCATGTGTAATTAAAATTTGAAGATCTTAATACCAATTTTTTTATATATAAAGTTTATTTTAAAGATAACATAAGTGCAAGAGCCTGGCCAGGTTTCAATGCATGCAGTGTTAATGTTATTTTAAAATAAGATCTGGCCCCAATTTCAGTGTATATAGCCTTGATGTTATTTCAACATTGTATGAATGTTTTATAGTAGATATTATAGATGGTAGATATTAAAAGTTGTTAAATTAAGCTGAAAAATCTGTCATAATGTAAAAGATATGATTATATGCTAAAATTAAATAACATTTATATATTTAAAATAAAGTGTTAATTTTTATTTAAGACACTTTAAAGATTAATTGATTATGCAAAATTAAATAGTTCAATCATTTAAATTTTTGTTTTAGCTCCTCCTGGTTATGCAATGTGGTGTCAATTGGAGATGGAATGTCAAAAGATGCGTTCCACATTAACCAATAGTTTTTCAAGACATACTTCAGAATCATCTTATCAAGCTACTCCTAGAACCCCAAACATAAGTTCAATGCACAGAAATCAACCTATTGCTAGCTCCTCAAAAAGCAAACATTCAAAAACTGTTCCTAGCTTTTATAAAAATTGTGAAACTCCGCCTCCTCCACCACCTCTACCAAAACAAAACAAAAGTTCTTCGTATAATTCACCTGCTTCTAATCTTTTAAAATACGATGATATATCTCCAACAGAAAATTCAAAATTCAGTTTTAAAAATGGGAGGCATACTCCTAGCGTAGATTTAATAAAAAATAATTGTAGATCTCAGTCTCCTTTTATGAGCCCAGTGACTCAGAATAAAAATATTATCTCAAAATCTTATAGTCCTGTGTCTGACCCTCAAACACCTCAAAGTCCTTTTAAAGATCTGACACCATCAGAGTTTTACAATAATAAACTTACTGATAATTACAAGCCTGAATCTGTATCAACTTCCAAAAAAAGTAGCGATGATGAAGATGATGATATGTCTTTATCTTCAATTAGTTCAAATGAAGATAGGAAAGTCGAATTGAATGTTAAAAATGTTAAACATTCAAAGTTATCACGTCCATTAATACATCCTCATCCGCTAACGCAACTTCATTCATTACCGCCCTCTCATCCGCTACCGCAACCTTGTCTGCTAACACAACCTCATCCTTTAACGCAAGGAAATGTTAGTTTAACTGGAACAATTAGACCCACTCATATCTACCAGTATCCACCAAATAATGTTCAAACTCAACTTAATTATTATACTTTACTAGCTCATCCTTTACAGACTAGACAACAAGGACCTCCGCCCAATGGACCTCAAATGGAATTTTTAGTTCGACAGTCTTCTTTTGTTCCTTTAAATAGTCAACCTTCATTTTCACCTTATCAAAACCCTCAAATAGTGCGAACTGCTTTGATACCTATTGTTCCCTCGAATCATAATATTCCAATACAGCATCATCAAATTTCATTGACTCCGGATCATATACAAAATGTTTTATCTGTTGCTGATTCTACAGCTAACATACATAGTACTGGTTCAGTGAGTGAAAATATAGTACCACCCGCTAACATTCCATATACTTCTGATGAACTATTATTAGCTTTCCAGGTGAAAACTGGTTGTGCTCGAGATCTTAGTATTGAGTTGAAAAGTATACTTCTTAAAGATACATTAAAAAAACTTGTTGAGCAATCAGCATTTAGTGCTTTTGAGAATTGGTGGAGTAAACAAGTCTTGAATCACAACAAAAACACTGAGGTATTATCTGAAACTTCAAGCACCACTACAAGATCATTGTCTGAAGAAAAGCAAAATGCTTTGTTAAATCAGCAAGAAACTACAAAAGAACCAAGCACAATATCTGCTTTGCTTCAAACTCTTTTTGGTTTTGATAAAAATAATGATAATAGACCACCATCTTCTAATTTTTTAAGTTCATTTAGAATTACACGAAAACCACACTTACAGCCAACTTCATTAAAATCTTCTCAAGCAACACGTAAAAGATCATCATGGTCATCAATTCATGGTTCTCATGTCAAACAACGACGATTAGAAGAGAGTGAAGATGAGCCAATGGATACTGTTTCAGATGATGAAGGTGAAGATGAAGAAAAAATTGACGATGAATTTGAGCAACTTGCGTTGAGACAAAGTAAGTCATTGTGTTGTAAAATAATTGTTTGATCTTTCTACTTTTCTATTTTTATAATTATTAATATTATTATTGTTGTTGTTACTTATTTATTTGCACATAATACCCCTGCTAAAATAAAAAAAATACTGTAATTATAAAAACAAAACAAACCCCCTCCTCAGATTTAATTTATTTTATTTGCTTGTAAAAAATTTTGAAATATATTTTTATGTATACAGAAAACCTCATAAGTTATTAAATATACTTATAATAGTAGTAGTAGTACCTTTAGAACAATTCCACTTAATTAATTTTGTCACAAAGTAGAAAAGTATATTGTGTTTTTACTTAATAAAATAATAAGAATTCCATTTTCTATCATTTAGTGTTAAGTTTATTTTTATTTGGTTGTTATTTTTCGTTTGTACAAAAAATTTAGAGTAAACTTTATTTGTGTATTTAATGGAATCAAACAAGGTGACTTTAATAGGTTTTTTGAGCATTTTTGCATTAGTATAAAAAAAATTTTTTGAATCTTTTTCTTCTGGTATAACATTATCCTCTAATAGAATTCCATTAAAAAAATTTTTTTGGCCCTAGTATATTTTTTAAAAGTCCAAAAAGCTATTGATCTCACCTCTTTGTTGGAGTGATTTTGATAATGTTATAATTCTTAATGACTTATCGATTCAACCCCCATTATGAATGTCATAAATAGTTTTTTAAAGTTTTATTAAAATGACTAAAAAACTTTTGTAATGTTGATATGATAAACATAACAATATAATATATGAATAATTAGTAATCATAATTAACAGCTATAATGTAACACAAGGTATATCTTTTAAGAGATCCTTAACTGTCTAGACAAGTTGTATTCATATTTAAAAAAATGTTTAAAAAAAGCATTTGTTCTAAATCAGTGGTGGCCAAACCATTGTCTGCAGGCAATAAGATGCCTGCAAAGACTTTTTTAAATGCCCGTTAAACAATTTGGATATTTAGGAGACAACCATCTTGGTAATATGATACTTCTATCTACCTTAAATATCAATCCAGACATTAAAAAACTAGTTTCAGACACAGTCAAGTTAACCACTCCTAATAATTATATTGTTTTGATACAAATATTTATAATAGTTATTAGTAAACTATATCTTCTTAGAAATAAATTTTTTTTGCCTGCAAAATTGTTTTCAACTTTTTTTTGTCCGTATCCTAAAAAGTCTGGCCACCTGGTCTAAATTTTTTTGATTAAAACTAAATAATAAATGTATATAAATAAAATATAAATAGTTTATTTGGGCTTTAAACTTGAATATTTGTTTTGGCATAAAACTTAAATAGTTTGTTTTTCTTAAATTATTGTTTTAGCCAAAGCTCACCTTTATTTTACTTTGACACTCAGAGTCTTAATAATAAAGGCTGCAATCTACAGACTTGATAATTTGTTTTATGCATGTTTAATTCATGATCGTTTTAGTATATGACCTCATCGTGAATTTTTTTCTTTTTTTTTAATATCAAAGTATTTTTTATCCCACAATTATAAAATCATATTTATATAATTATTTCATTAAATATATAAAAAAATTTGTAATACAGTTTAATTAGTGGGGGGAATAAGCATAAAAATGGTTCAAGTAGTGATACTAGCATGAAATTTGGCAAAATTGTTGTTAACAACTATCCAAATTGATTGAGAAAAAAATGCTGTTCATAAATATCTTTGGTTTTGACAAAGATAAACTTTAAATGATGATTACACATAAAAATAACTTCCTATCTTTGGTTATCTTTGGTTGTAGACAAGCCAAAGAGCAGCATTCACCTTATTTAAATATTAATTTACTGTTATTGAGTAACAAGCAATATCCTGTTGCTTGTTAAGAGGTTCAGAATGAAAAATTGTAATCTGTTTGACAGCGAACAACAAATTGTTCCTTAGATAACAACAAATTGTTCCTTGGATGAAAACAAATTGTTTCTTGGATGTTTGCTTAAATCATTCACATTATTTTAGATGGCTTCCAATTTTTCTTGCTAAATTAAAGATGTTTCCTCATAGACAGCCTAAGGTTTATACCGAGTTCTGCAAAGGTTTCTTCAAATTTCAAAGACTTTTCATTTATGGTTATAAATCAAACTGAACAAAACTATGAACAAAACGTCAAAAACTTATTACCAAATTTAAGATAATTAGTTCCATTTCATTGAAATATATATAAATATAGCTTTTTTTAAATATTTTTAACATTATTTTTATAGTTGTTTGTTTGAAGTTATTTCTGCTTTAAATTCTGCTCTTAATGCAGCTTTATATCAGTTATATTGGTTTATATCGGTTTTTTTACATGTTTTAATTGCTTAACTAAAGCTTGTTTTGTGCAAACAAAGTGACTAATAATGTACTCAATGAGTCATCTACCCTTCATCTTCTAAGATTAACTCTTCTGATCTTTCTTGGAAACCGATATATAAGTTTTAAATTATATAAATTGGTTGCAAAGTTAGCATCTGGTAAAGTTGCATCTTTTTATCGTGCTTGACACTTTCTTACTCCGGATACTATTCTTTATCTCTATTTATCTCAGATCCGTCTTTGTATGGAATACTGTTGCCATATTAGGGGGATCTCCCAATAATGCCCTTTCTCTTTTAGACTTTTAAGGTGCAAAAACACATTGTAAACATAAATGGTTAGAGGTTGGCTTGATCGTCGTAATGTTGCTTTTCTTTCTCTTTTCTATAAATACTATAATGGGCATTGCTCTAAAGAGCTAGCGTCTCTTGTGCCATCTACTAAAATTCATTCTTGTGCTACTCGTCATTTAATTAAATTTCATCCTTTTAATCTGACTGTTCCTAAATGTTCCAAAAAATTTTATTCGTCTAGTTTTTTTCCTTAAACATCAGTTCTTTGGAATTCGCTTCCTTCGTCTTGTTTTTTTGATTCATATAATTTGTAATCTTTTGATTCATATAATTTGTAATCTTGCTCTATAAACTTCGTCTTTTCTTATCCATTAACTTCCAACTCTAATAGTGGTTGCTTGCAGCCTTGTTGGAAGTGAATATGTAAAAAAAAAAAGTCCATAAATGTTGTAAAAAGTGCCCAAAAATATATACTTTATGTTTTTATTTTTTTATTTTTTTATTTTTTTTTTTTGTTATTTACCTCCTCAAGGCTGAGAAGGCCACTACAAATGAGGAGGCTACTTAATAGTGGTTATAACCCTCTCTCAACTCTATAACTCCGAAACACGAACCTTGACGAACAAGGCCGCTGCGCGGAGAAACAAGTTGAGCACGGTACTACCAGGGACATGGTGGGGATTGAACTCGGAACCTCTCGCTTATGAAGCGAGTGTTTTACCACTACACCACTACCGCATTTAAAATTTTCAATTGAATTTTAAAATTGCACTTTTGCTGTTATTGGTTGCTGTAGTAATCTAAACACAACTCATATATCTTTTCATCAATTTTTTTCTTTGTTCAAATTAATTATTAATCAAAATATCGTTTTGATAGGAGAAAAAATAAAATAAAAGATTCAGAATATATAATAAATGTGACTAACAACTTTAAAAAATAAAATAAAAGATTCAGAATATATAATAAATGTGACTTACAACTTTAAAACAAATTATTTAAAACAGGTATTTTTAATTTTATTACAAATATTTTTGGATTTTTTGGGATTTGGTAAAAAACTATACAAATAAATATGATTTTCTGCTGGATGCAGTGCCTATGAATATCTGGTTATAAATTTTGACAAATATATAAACCAGGTATTTCAAAAATTTTTCTTGTATAATGGCTTATATTTTATGTCCTTAGCTAGAAAATAATAGTTAAAAAATACAATAGGATTGAAATGTAAATTAATGAAAATCTGACCAAATAAAAAAGAAAAAAATTGAATTTTTGTGTAAATGTGATTGGTTGTAATCAAAAATAAGTTGCACATTCCAGTAGTATCATACTTGGTGTAGTTAAGGCACTTTTAAAATAATAGAGCGTCTGTATGATATTTTGTTAACTGCGACATTTTTCCGTTAAATGGTCTAGTCTGTGAATTATGAAAAGACGAAAAAACTTCAAATGATAAATTTTGCGGTATCATAAAAATTTAAATGCTTTTAGCGAAAAAATCCAGACCGATGATTCTTTTTTTAAAAAAAAATCATCTTAAAATCACAATCGCTCATCCAAATTCAAATAAGATTTTATATTAACAAGTTTTTTAGGTGAAATGAACATTATAGTTTAACAATATGATCTGTTCTGATCGTTTATTGGCAATATCCATAATTATAAGCTCTTTCTTGGTCGGAATTCCAGTATTTTTTGTGAAAATTGATAGAAATATTGTGTTTTGACAACTATATATAGTTAATATATGTCAGAACCGATTAGAACTAGTATCAGTAGTAAATTAAGAAATTAAGAAACTTTTTCAAAAGATTTTAACAAAATTCATATTAATGCTGATGAGCGGAATTGATCTAAAGACTCCAAATTAGTGTTCTTTAGATACACTACTACAGGTAGTAAAAATGTTTTGAAAATTATATAAAAAAAATAAAAGTTTCTTTAAATATTATAAAAACTTTGAGCAAAAAAAAAAATTATAGCATTTAAAGATCTTGTTTGGACATAATATGCTGACAAAATCATGCTAATTCCAAATAAAAGTATTCAAATATTTTGTAAATCGCCTTAACTACATAAATATCACTGGAATTTAACTATTGAACATCTAAATATGGCTAAAAGTTCTTATTTGAGTCGGGTTAATTCCTTTTCAGGAATCACTTCAAAATAATCAGAATCTTAAAAAATGATACAGAGTTATAAATAATACAGATGTCATATAAATTTCAGAAAAATATCACCCTCTTTGATGGTAAACAAATTAAGTGGTTTTTCAATAAACTTAATAGTTTTAAAAGTTACAAAATAGTTGCACTACGTTTGCATTAACATTGTTTTTTATTTCAGTTTTATAAATTAATTTTTCTAAATTCAGGACAAGTATGTAGAAGTGGTTCATCATTGTACCAGAAGATTTATTCAGATGACAGTGAAGATGAAAGTGATGCTGAGGTTTGTATATAACAATAATAAAATAGGGATAGGTTAAACAAATGTAAATATATCAACTGATAGGTTAAATTAGGCAGTTAAGTAAAATTCATTTGTTCTACTTCTTTTTTCATGTACTCAAAATGCAAAAGATGTTTAAAAAAAGTAAAATTTTATGAGTGTTAACATAATTATTTCATGCTGATGATCGTGTAAATGGCTTTAATAATGCAGATCATATTGTACCATATAAAGTCAGGGTGGCCAGTGGTCCTTGAAAACCTGGAAATGTCCTGGAAAAACACCCCTTTTAGCAATAAATCCTGGAAATCCTTGAACTTTTTTCTGAAATACTTCAATATTTCATTATCATGTTTTTACCTTTTACAGAAATATTAATATTGTGTAGATTTCTACTGAATTTATTAATTATATATTTTCTAAATTGCAAAAAAAATTTTGTTAACTGTTACTGTCAATGTTATTAACATCTGGTAATTATATATATATATATATATATATATATATATATATATATATATATATATATATATATATATATATATATATATATATATATATATATATATATATATATACATATATATATATATATATATATATATATTTATATATATATATATATATATATATATATATATATATATATATATATATATATGTATATATATGTATATATATATATGTATATATAAATATATATATATATATATATATATATATATATATATATATATATATATATATATATATATGAGAATTATAGGGTTTTATCTGCCTTGTTTTATGTTGAAAGAATTTAACAATCAAAGTTTTAAATAATAATAAATAATAAAAGCAAACCACTTAAAAAATGATATATTACATATCATTTTTTAAGTGGTTAATATAGATAACATAAACAACTTATAATTTATAATTATAATGAATAACAGCTGTAAAACATGTATTAAATAAATATTAAAAGTCAAGTTCTCACTACATAAAAAAAGGCAGATAGAACCCTATAATTCTAATGTGACGATATATATGTATATATATATATATATATATATATATATATATATATATATATATATATATATATATATATATTTATATATATATATATATATATATATATATATATATATATATATATATATATATATATATATATATATATATATATACTAATATAATGCCTAATACAAAGAACTGTCATTTTCAAACAGAATACAACAAAAAGTATTCTTCTTGGGTAAAATTTTGTATTTCAAATTCTAAAAAAACAAGCTATAGTTATTGCAGAACGGATATTAATATTTCTAACATGGAAGTATCTGCCTCAGATTCTCATCCAACTAGTAAAAAGCATAAATTTAATGCAGAGACACATAATGCAGCAGATATATTCTTTACTGGTAGTTTATTAGTTTTTTATTTTAATTTAATTTTTTTTTTATTTAAATGTTTTCCTGAATTTTGGAATGCTTGTTGCAAATTAATTGGCTGTATTCTATCATTAACTTATATAAAAAATCTCTTAATTTAAAAAAAAAATATATAAATCTGGTAACCAAGGCAGAAATAATATGGAACTTGAATGTGGTAATGTCACATTTTTCTTTAAGATCCTGCTTAAATTTAAATGAAATACGTTATTTAAATGAAATACATATTTAAATGAAATACGTTATTCAAATTCTCTGATTATTCTCTGACAACACAGTAGCATCAAAGTTTACATTTAGTTTACCAAAGATTGAAGTAGAAAAATTAAATAACCAACTAAAAGTAGACAATATTGACATAGGAACAGCACTAAAATGCTATCCAGAAGTATTTCACTGAACTGCCTACATTCTTTCTTAAAAGTTTTTATAAGTTAAAATTGTTAACCAGAAGAGTAATTAGAATTTAAGAAAGAATGGAAGATTATCATAATGCTATTGCAAAATTTACAAGAAAGATGCCCATTAAAGTATTCTTTAATGAGGAATGCTTCTTTGTCTCTTTGTCTCCAAATGCAATGGTTTAAAACAAGGAAGTATCCACTCAATGGAAGTATCCACTCCTTACAAAAGCAAATTCCTTTAGAAACACAATTTTAGAAAAAGAACTGGTAATTCAAGAGCTTGATATTTCACTAAAAAAACTTGAACATTTTAAGAAAGAGATTAAATAGAAGTTTTTGATAACCTAGTTATACTAATCTTCTCAATTGGATAAAAGCTTTTCTACTTAACAGGTCTTAACGAGTCATCCTTGGTGACACTCATTCGAATTGGTTACCTGTGACAAGTGGAGTTCTGCAAGGATCAGTCTTGGGTTCAATTTTATTTGTCATTTTCATCAATGATCTGCCAGATGTAATAAGCAAAGAAAACATTTGTAAGATCTACGCTGATGACACTAAAATTCTGAGCATTGTTAATAGGGCTGTACCGAATTTCGGCTCCTGCTCCGGCTGAAATCTGGCCATTTTTCAAATCCGGCCCAAATCCGGCTCCGGCATAATTTTGGCCGGATTTCTGAATTTTTGGTCAGATATTTATTACATCTTTCTTGCCCGTGATAACACGTATACTTAATATTTTATTTTTACAAATCAATTTTTTAGTAATTTTATAGTCTATGAACTTCATGTTTGTTTAATTTCAAACAACAACACAACAAAAATTCTGAAAGGAAGACACACGATATTCTGCTATAATGTAGGTGTAAAGACTATGAAGTCAATCCTAATCAAGTCATTGGATGAGCGTTTTAAAGGCATTGAGGATAGGCATTGATACTCAGCTAAGCCAATATCTGGAAGAATCAGAAATATATAGGCACTCTGATTCACTACAGTGGTGGAGTGACAACATCCCAGAAAAAAAAGTTCTATAGAATTTCTCTAAATTTTTGAAGCATATAGCATATAGAAACTATAAAATTTATATAAAATATCTATTAATTTCTATAGAAATTAAAATTTTGTCTGGTAACTAAAGGATTTATGTGACTTTTTTAAAATTAATTACTTTTTTAATCTTAAAATTAATTCTTTAAAATAAATTACTTTATTCTATTGCTTATTGAATAATTTAAAAGTTAAAAAACGATAAAAAGTTGCATAAGGTGTACATAAATCGTTCTATGCATAGCGCTTTAAAACTAGACTTAAAAAAGATTATAAAATATGCTATTATTGATTTTTTTTTTCTCATTATGTAATTTAAAGTTTTTAAATATTTAATTTTTCTTTTTAAAAAGTCAGCGAGTAATAAACTGGAAATTTTAATTTTGTACGAATAAAAACTGTGTAATAGCTTATATTTTTACTTGCGATTTTATATAATATTTTTTCATTTATTTATTTTTATTTATTTTCATAAAGCGGTTGATAAGCACAATCACTCGTATTACTAAAAAACTTTAACAAACGTTTTGAATAAACTTTTAATGTTTACAAGGAATTTTATTTTTGGTAAAATAAAGTAAAATAAGATGTTAGAATAAAAATCTTATAGGTATAAAATTTCAGCGAAAAAATTATTCTATAAAATTATTCTTAAAAATTATTCAAAAAACTATTGACGTTCTATTTTTCAGCAGCTGTTCTTGAGCACGCTTCGTTGAGTTTCGGTAACTTTTAACAAAAAAGCGATTGTTATTATTTAAGTAATTTTTTTCGAGTTACTTTTTACAAAAACTTTAATAGCTGTACTTTTTTATTGAATCAAGTAGAATCCTTGAGGTCGCAATCGCGTCACAAAACAAGTTTCAACTTTGTAGGGGAAAAACATTGAACAAAACGCGTGATTAGCGCGTTTTGTTCATTGTTTTAATTTTAAAGCCGGGTTAAGGCATTAAACAAAACGCGCTAACAATGTATTTTGTTCAATGTTTTCCCCCTACAAAGATGGTAACTCGTTTTGTGACGCAATCGCGACCTCAAGGATACGTTTTAATATTAATCCTTTTATTTTTTTTATTTGCGCTTACCAATTTTTAAAATATTTCCTTGAAATTACTCTTAAATACTTTAAATACGTCTAACAGTTAATAAATATTTTTAAATCTATGGAATAATTTTAAAACCTAACAAACCCTCGTAAAATAATTATTTAAGTTAAATATCTAAAACTAAAAGAAAGTATTTTTGTTCAATTTTATCGACAACTTTGCTATTGCTGAAAAATTTTATTAAAATGTTACCTTAAAAAGATTTAAACTTTTTTTTTTATCTGAATTTTTTCTACTTGTAAATAATGAGCATATTTAATTTTTTTGTAATTCAATCTTTTGTATCAATTGCGTGCGGTTTTTAATATACTTTATTAAATGTTAAAACAATCGTAAATTACTTCATTAAAATTCCGCTCAAAAATATCTTTAAATATACTCAAACAAAAACTTTTTTGCTCGACGCAAATAGCCCTAGCTACACGCAAAATCGCTCTTGGACGACGTAAAATTCACATCGCCCAACGCTTTATCGCAAGGCCTGATTTTTATATATATATATATATATATATATAAATATATATATATATATATATATATATATATATATATATATATATGTTTTTATTTAAAATTTTAGTCTAAAAGTGAAAATGAAGATATGGATGAAAAAATGTCATCAGATTCATCATCTAAATCCTCTACTGAAGAGTCTTCTTCAGAATTTTCTGAATCTTCAGAAGAAGAATATACTGAAGCTGAACTAACGGAAAACAAAAAGGTTCTTGTTGAAAGTAAAGAAAAAAACATTAGAAAAAATCAAAAATCATCTACTGCAAAGAAAGACATTGAATTAGATAGTAAAGGTATCTTAAACTTCAACAAAAATTTCATGAAATTTTTTTCATTTAATAAGAATATTTTTTTAGTGTTTAGTAACCAAAAATTTTTCAATCATTGTTTGTAGCGTGTATTTTTGACTGTAACTATGTTACCTCAATGTGTATATATTTTTAAATAGACTAATCCAATTATGAATTGAGCTGATATTTCACCCCCATACAGTATTTTATATATATATATATATATATATATATATATATATATATATATATATATATTATATATATATATATATATATATATATATATATATACACTCACACAAATAAATATACACTCGCACAAATAAATACATAAACATATATGCAATGTTTTTAATTTGTATATGTATTTATGTTTTTTATATTTTTTCTTTGATACCATTTTGTTTTCAGTCATGTTTAGAAGTATGTATGATGAGCCACGTAGAAGAAATGCTAACAAATATATGGATCAAAAAGCAAGAAACAAATCTATCATTCTGTCTAAACCTGAAAAGGAATCGTCTGCTTCAAGTACAGATACAGGAGATGAGTCATCTCATGAAAATAACAAAGAGTTTAATACAATTTCTGACATTTTGATAAAAGAAACAGAAATTCAAACCGAAAATTTATTGAAAAAGTTAATATGGTTAGAACACAACTACTTCACTATACCACCTTCACTGTCATCACCACCATCATCACCATTACCTCAACCAAAGTCATCTACCACAAACCGAAGAAGTTTTATGAATAAAGCTTTGTCAGAAAATGAACACAAAAAGTTTACTATGAGGTGATTTTTTATTATTATTATTATTATTTTTTTTTTTATTTTTTTTTTTTTCCATTGTTGATTTTAATATGATACTTATGTTTTATTGATAATAATGTTAAAAATTATATGATGTTATTATAACAGTCGATTAGAGTTTGTCAAATAAGATCAATTTTTTACAAAGCTGAAAAGTGGCTCATGTAGAATTTTTTATCTTTGTAAGGCTTTTCTACAAAGTAAAAAAGCCAAATTTTATTTCTTTTTTTTAATTTAGTTTTTTTTTTAACCTAAAGGAAAATAAAAAAGCAACATTTAAGCAACAGCCTAGTTCAATTCCTTGCTCGATATCTTTTTTTTTTTTTTTTTTCCTTCCAACAAGGCTGCAAGCAACCACTATTGGAGTTGGAAATTACTGGAAGAGAAAAAATAAAGTTTATAAAACAAGATAGACTTAAAAGATTGCAAATTATGGGGAGTGATTTCCAAAAAACTGATGTTTCTGAAAAAAAACTAGACAAATAAGAATTTTTGGAGCACTTAGGAGCAGTCACAGTAAAAGGATGAAACTTAATTGAATGACGAGTAACACGAGAATGAATTTTAGTAGATAGCACAACAGATGCTAGCTCTTTAGAGCACCACCCTTTATATTATTTATAGAAAAGAGAAAGAGATGCGACATTATGACAATGTGACAATGGTTGAAGGTTGGCTGTAAGAGCAGTTATAACTATGTTTACAATGTGTTTTTCCATCTTGTCTAAAAGAGAAAGGACATCATTTGAAGATCCGCTTCAGATATGGCAACAGTACTTCATACAAGGGCAGAATTGAGATTTATAGAGATAAAAAATAGAGTCCGGAGTAAAAAAGTAGCAAGCATAACAAAAAGATGCTAATTGTGCAATGGATTCGATATATGGTTTCCAAGAAAGATCAGGAGTAAGAGTTAATCCTAGAAGATGAAGGGTAGAAAACTCATTGAATACATTACTGTTCATAAATATAAGAAGATCTAAATTATTGTGATAAAGATTAGCTGAAAAATTAAGTTTTATCTGAGTTAAAGTCCACCAGCCACTGAAAGCCCCATGCTGTAGCAGAAGTTAGTTTTCAAGCTCAAATGCCTCCTCTAAGTTATTTGAGAGTGTTGGTTTCTTATCAAGACAATAATAAATGGTAGTATCATCAGCAAACAATGTCTCCTTCGATGTGAGAACTTTGAGGAACCCCTAAAGAAGAGTGCTGTCCATCAAGGACAACTTTTACACTACAATTGGTAAGGAAGGATTCAATAATCTTAAAGATATTAACTGATACACCGTAAGAAGAAAGCTTATAGAAAAGACCAGCATGCCAAACTTTATCAAAGGCTTTAGAAATGTTCAGAAATGTTGACAGCAATAGCCTTAACTTTTCCACAGCTATCTAATGCACGATAAAACCTATCAGTTATTACTGTTAACTGCAGCAGCAGAGAGCCTAATTTTTGTGATGAAATACAAGATTTCGTGACCTGAGAATAGCGGGCTTTGGTGTTTGACAAAACCCTTTCATAATGGTTTCTAGCAATAGTACACAGACGTCT
Source organism: Hydra vulgaris (assembly GCF_022113875.1). Classification (NCBI taxonomy): domain Eukaryota; kingdom Metazoa; phylum Cnidaria; class Hydrozoa; order Anthoathecata; family Hydridae; genus Hydra; species Hydra vulgaris. The sequence goes on from NC_061165.1 coordinate 44,606,939, forward strand.
GTTTTTACTGGAGAATTGTTTTGGTGATAGATATTAGCGCAATGAGAGGAAAACCATGGAAAAGAGTGAGGCTAGACTTGGAATCATTGAGAGGGAATGAAATATTCTATTTTAGTCTGAATCTCAGAAGTTACATAAGAAGCACATTTATTAACAGGAAGACAAGATTTCTACCCAAGGGCCATCACAAAGAAAATTATGAAAAGAGTCCCAGTCAGCTTTTAGGTAGTTATAAGAGGTATGGTGAGAGGAATTCTGATGATAAAGAAGAATGGCAATAGTTTCAAAGAGATCAAAACGTAATCTAAAGCACTTAAGTGAATATGAAGAAACTGAGCACTGACTAGTATCAGAAACAAGACATAAGTTGAGTAGAAAAGGATAGCGAGTTTTGTTGAGTAGAAAAGGAAAGTTGACTGTTTGTGTAAGAAAATGTAGGCCTTAGTTCTTCAGAGTCACTGACACTAGAGTCAAGCCATTCAGTGTGATGCTCATTGATGTCACCAACAGCAATGATATTGGCTGAAGAATAAAGAGAAAGGACTTGGTCAATTTAATCAGAAATAACATTGAAAATAATACAGTCTTGAAATAAAGGAGAGCGATATAGAACAAAGAAAAATGTAATATAGTGAAGTGCTGCTAAAAAAATGCACATATAAGCAGCGCTCGAAGAAGCGGCCGATCAACAATCAAAGATCGTCTACTTTTGGAAAAATTGACATTTTGACTGCCTAAAATTAAATCTGGCCAATCAAATTTGATCGGCAGAAGTCGCTAGTCAAACTTTTGTAATAATTAATACAAAAAAATACAAAAACATTTAAAATACAGAAATTTAAATTAGTTTCAAAATTATTTTGAAATGAATTATATTCTAAATAAAATAATATAGGTAAAAACAGCAAATAAACAACTTATTTAAATTCTGAATAAAATAATTTTAAAAAAAACGGCTAGTTTTATTATAATTTTAAAACGACAAAACAAACAATTTGTTTATTTTTTCTAAAAATAAACAAATTGTTTGTTTATTTTCAGAAAATAAAGTAAGATGTGCCGTTTTTATTTTTAAAGTAAAATAAAAACGGCACATCGAAAATTAATTTATATTTTAAATAAAATAATTAGGATAAAAATGAAAAAACAAACATATTTATATTATAAATAAAATATATATAAAAAAAAAACGGCAAAATTTTATTTTGATTCTAAATAAAATAATTAAAATAAAAACGGCAAAAAAACGATTTATTTAAATTCTAAATAAAATAATTGAAATAAAAACGACATTAGATTTATTTCAATTCTAAATAAATAAATAAAATAAAAACAGCAAAAGATTTTTTTTTTTAATTCTAAATAAAATTTAAACGAACATTTGCTTAAATTCTGAATAAACTAAAATAAATATGGCAAAACTAATGTTAACTTAAATTCCAAAAAAAATAATTAAAACAAAAATGCTAATGTATTATTTATACTCAAATTAAAACAATTAAAAAGAATAGTCTATGGATTCAAACCTATTTTCCTGATGTATTGGTGAATTCTTACAGCTGAACTAAAATTAGTCTCACAATAAGCAAGTAGGTCTAGTGAACTTTGCAAGAGATATGACTTAACAGAATAAAAGTTACTTGAATATTAATGATTGATAGATTTAGAGAAGTTGGTGATGACAATGGTTTTTTGTGTTTTATAGTTTTTGGTACTTTAGCCATATTTGGATTTGTTAATTAACTTGGCTCAAAGCACAGATAGTACTTAGTGCACTATTTTATAGTCCAAGCAATTGCCTCATTACTAATAATAAACCCGAAGTCATAGCAAAGAGATCCAAATTTTCCGCGACAACACACACCAAAAGTATGAACTGGAACACCATCAATGTACAACATGGCATTGTTAGTACTCTTTTCAGTATGGCCTTCAAAACATAAAACTGAGTTTTAAAGTTGCATTCTCATTAAGAGATAATAAAATGATTTGCCTAGCCATAAAAACAGAGACACAAGCTAAAACCATGCATTGAGTCTGGATGATCCACCATTCAACACCCTAAACTAGAAACAATGTATTATAAATACATCTACACAGCCTAATAGATAAAGAATGGACATAAACTATTAATGATTATTTTTTAAATTGCATTTTTTTGTTAATTTCTGTTATTGTTATTGTTGTTATTATTATTTTTATTTTTGTTATTATTGTTATTATTGTATATGCTATATGATAACAATTAACTAAATAATTAACTAAATGACTAAATTTTAATATATATCTATCATATATATTCAAATTATAATGATGAGTGTTTTCTATTATATATTGATATCATAAGCTATTAGTTGACAATAATTATTAGATATTGGTATCATATGCTATTAGTTTCCAACATTATGATATCAATACCTATTAGATGTGTAAGTCATGGGCTAATTGTTATATATTGATTTCAAACACTATCTATTAGGTGTTGTCAAAAAAAAAGTAGGATTTTTTTTTGTTGTTTTTATTTTTTTAGGCCTTTTATTTGTTGTTTTTTTTTGTTGTTTTTATTTTTTTAGGCCTTTTATTTGTGCCATTGTGTACAAAAAAAACATGTTATAAGAAAAGCTTTTAAAAGAAAGTTTTTATTATGATAAAGTTTTTATTTTTTACACAGTGAATATTACCTAGAATTAGTATCTAAATTTTTGAATTCATTAAAAACTTTTTTTAGATCTAGCAAAGATGAAAAACTACTCATATGGGATATTTTAAAACAAGGAATTGATGCAGAAGATTTATTATACCTTAAAGAAGCATTTGAAAGTTTACAACAGGTTGATGCATTTGAAGTAAAAAACTTACGTTGGTGTGAACATCCTAGTATCTTTTGTAATTAGTTAAACATTTAAAATATTGAGTTCCACATGTTACAAAATCATGTACATGCTACAATATTATATTAAATAGTTTGTAAATAAAAAAGTTCTAACTTTTTTAGCATTATACACGTTTTAATGACTTACTAAATTTAATTGTCCATTAATTTTTAAATGAATTTAAAGTTGTGTTAGATAGCTTTCATTTTTTGTATAACTTAGTATCTTATATGTTTTTTGTATATATGCAACATATGTTTGTATTTTTGGCTTAACCATTTAAGTTACTATAACATCTCCTCAAAAGTATAAAAGAAATGAATCTAAATTACGCATCCACAAAAGTGGTTGCGCCCGCACCGAAGGCTTTTATAAAATACCTATAGTAGAAAAGGCTCAATACCTGAAAAGTGCTCTAAGACAGTTGAATGCTAAACATCAAAGTGATATTCAAATGCAACAGATTTCTGATCAAGTAGGCTTTTTATACTTTAGTTTAGTTTTTAGCAAATTTTTACAAATTATTGCATCTATATTTGCTTTTTTAATTGACAGGCTGGTACCGAACATAAAATAAAATCAAGACAAAAGCGTGCAGTGCAGAGAAGATTAGCTTCTTCGATTGCTCAAGAAGAATTTAGCAGTCTTATTAACTACAATAACAAACTTATGGTTTAAATTTCATATTTTTCAAAACTTGATTTGATTTTGAAAGAATTCTAGTTTATTATGCTTTTTTTAAATCATTTTCTAGAGACGCAAAAAAGCATTGCGCTTTTCAAAGTCCAGTATACATAACTGGGGATTATTTGCATGTGAACCAATTAATGCAGATGAGATGGTATGCGAATATGTAGGTCAAATGGTACGCTCGATTGTTGCTGAAATACGAGAACGAAGGTTAGATTTATTTATAAGTAATTAAATGTTTTTCAAAAAAAATTTTGTCTTTAATGTTTTAGGTATGAAAAATTTATTGTTTTAGGTATGAGAAACAGGGCATTGGTAGCAGTTACTTGTTTCGATTGGACTCTGATAGCGTTATCGACGCCACAAAAGATGGTTGTAATGCTCGATTTATAAACCACTGCTGTGATGTAAGTACCTATTTTTATGTTTTTAAATAAAGTTTTTTTGTATAAAAAAATTATTTTATTCTTTATTTTGCAGCCTAATTGTTATGCTAAAGTTATATTGGTAGAAGGTGCTAAAAAGATTGTTATATATTCCAGACGAGCCATCAAACTAGGAGAAGAAATAACGTATGACTATAAGTTCCCTATTGAAGATGAAAAAATTCCGTGTTTATGTGGAGCTGCTCTTTGTAGAGGGACGCTTAACTAGAAATACAGAAATTTTAATAATAGCTACCTTATATAATAAGGTTGTCTTTTTTACATTATTTGCTGCAGTTGTTCAATTGTTGGTAATTTCGTGTTCTACCTGTGCTATATGCAACAAAAATTGTTGCTATGCAACAAAACTTTTGTATTTTTCTTTTTGTTGTAAACAAAATGTTTATTATAAAAAAATATTTTATAAAGAAATTATATAAAACTTAAAAAGTTAACAGTTTTTTTTTTTAATATTTTTTTATTTTTATCAATTTTATTCCCTATCTCATTAAATACTTCATTTAAAATAGTCATGTTAAACAAAAAAAGTCGTTGAAAGTGTAAGAGATGAAAGTAGTAAAATTTTATTTATTAAAATCAAAATATTTATTGTTAATAATTTTAAATTTGTCAAGTTAATATTTTTACAATGATTGTTATTGATTTTGTTTTTTTTAGGTTTTAGGTTAATATAAATATATGTATATATATTTGAAAACATATTTTAAATGCAACCACCGATCCTATATAGAATATAGTGTTATTGAAAAATAACTTTTCTTTTAAATTTAAGAAATGCATTTGTTTATATAATGAACTCTCTTCAAACCACCATTTTGGTAAGGGTTTATCTTTTTTAATTAATTAGTTTATTTGTTTAAAAAAAATATCGAATGGGCTAACATATTATTATTATAATTTTTTTTTTTTTTAATGAATTTTTATTTTTAACCAAAAATTACCATTTAATAATAAATGTTAATGAAGTTATTATAATTTAAATAATTATTATTAACTATGTATTAGGTTTATTATAAATTTATTATATAATATGGTAATAAATATTAATTTATTATATAATATGATAATTTATTATATAATATGATAATTTATTATATAATATTATAATTTATTATATAATATTATGTTTTAGCCTTCTGTAATTGTAGTGAGTCCAAGTTTTCCTACTGCTGCAATTGTGGTTTTGGCAGTTGGAGCTTACATAATTTTCTTTACTATTTCTTTGCTTATTCGTAAATGCATAATTGTAAGTTGTACTTTAAATTTAATTTAGATTTTAAAAAAAATTTAAACTTAAAAGTTTTAGTGAAGACAAGTATTATTATATAAGTAATATTGCTCTATATAAAGTATTTTTATAAATAACCTAGTATAAGCATCAAAGTAGAAATCAGGTTTTCTATCGATAATGCAAAACAGTTAACATTTTATGTTTTAATATCCAACTTTGTGGTGCTTTGGTTGATAAAACTAATAGAATACATTTGAAATATTTATATTTTAAATAATTATTTTTTATCTATTTAGGTAATTATTTCTGTTGTTATATCTTTGCATAATAGTATAGTTTTAGGTTGAACTAATATTTTTAAGTATTATTTTTCCATATTCTTTCGTAGTATATCCAGATTTCTTATTAAGTTTTTTATTGCTTACTTTTAATAATTATTGTTTTTTTTTTGAATAACATACATACTTATACTTTTTTCTTAGCTTTTACATTCACATTCTTTTAAAAAAAATTTATTTTACTCAATTACTATTAGCATCAATTCAAACAAATTATTAATTAATTGATTGTAACAGATAGAAGTTTAATATTTGTTTTTTTATACTTATAATCGAGATGCCCATTTGCAAAACGCGCCAAGTCCGAGTAAACTGATTTCGAGAAAACAAAAAAAAAAAAAAACTACTTTTAGTTGCGCATCAACAAAAATTGATATTTTCTTAGTCCATTTTTAGGACCATAAATTTTTTAATTGGTCCAATATTTGAATAGATGATAAATTTAAGTATATAGAACTTGAAAATAGAATTAACTCAAAATTTTTATTTTTGTGACTTAGCGCTTTTTGCAGATGGGTTCCTCAATTATTTAAGTTAAATTATTTTTTTTATAAACATATTTTTTAAAGTAATTTTCGCAGTTTAATTACTTGGTTTTATGAATAACTTATAATATATCTTATATCAACTAATATAATTTATGATATAATATATCAACTAATATATAATACTTATAATATATAATATATAAACTCTTAATAGTTGGTTATAAATGTTTCTTAAAATTAATAAATTTTGCTAATAGTTTTAAAAAGTTTTTTGTTTTACATACAGAGTATACTAGTAAAATTGGTGTGATGCAATGTTGTGCTCTTTAACACATACACATCATACACATCAGTACGGGCCTAAGAAATAGAAAATTTATTAAAAACAGAAATAGGTAAATTGATGGCTAACTTGAATAGTCTCTCGGTTTATTCAAACTAAAGTTTTATATATCTGATTTATGTGCTCAAAACTTTACCCTAGTTATTCACATTCAGAACCCTGGCTTATTAAAAAAGGTCTCTAAGATTCTATAAAATTTTGTGAGACATATTTGCTGATAGATTAGGAAGTTCAATTTTTTTTTCTGTTATAGATTTTCGTTATTTAATTGTTTTTATTTTTTGTTTCTTTTCATATATGTAAACATAAGACCAAAGGCCAAAGTTTTTGTCCAACGTGGTTCAATGAAATATGTACTTGCCAGACCTGTTGTGTAAACAATTCTGTCGAAGAAACAGGCTGTTTGATAAGTTTTGCTCGTGCATGTGACTTTCCCCTTCCTCATAAACAAGTTTGCATGGAATGTTTGCCTACAAAGCAGGTTTGTATTAATTGATTTATTTAATTGTATTAATTTGTTTATGAGATTATCTTTATAAATGCTATTCTTTTTTTTGTTCAATTAGATGTTTGTCTAGTTTAACTTCATTATAATTTAATTTGATTCCAGTGGTGCGATAATACGTTTTGTTCGTGTTTAAATGGCCAATCGAATGAATGCAGCGGATGCAAGAACACTAACGTAAGTGAATTGAACAACATAATTAGCCTAATATTTTTCTACTTAAACACGATACGAATTATTTGATTTTAGCGGTTGTTATTATTTTTTTCATTTCTACAAGTTTCTGCTAAATAAATATATATATATATATTTTTTTTTTGGGGGGGAGGTTTGAAAATATACTGGTTATAAATCTGATTTTTAGTTCGGAGAGTTTACTGGTTGTGAAGATTGTAAGGAGTGCTCCGAATTTTGTGGTAACTGTGATTGCAACTTTTGTTCTCAACCTGATTCCATTAATTGTTGTTGTATAGAGATAAAACTTACTGGTAACCGAGCACAAAATCCTGGGCATCAAATGAATCCATATGGTGGTTACTCAAGTAATCAGATGTATTACAATAATCAAGGTAATATAATTAACCAACAGCCTTCTTTGATGACTACCGGAAACCATCCAGTTCGGGGTGATGCATTGTTCAATACGCAACAGGCTGCTCAGTTTCAGAACACTTCCTATAATCCTAATCAGTCATTTAGTGCAGGATATCAATCAGCAAATTCAAGACTCTTACCTCAGCCAAGGGAGCAACTAGTTCCTGGACAACAAGCATTTCAAGGGCAACAGTCATTTCGGGGACAACAGTCAGTTCCAAGTAAAATGCTAGGGGAAAGCTCTAATTCTGCAACAATACGACTCTGACCTTTCAATTTTTTTCCCATTTGGTCGTCAATAGACACCAGTTTTAAAATAAATTTAACAGTTAAATACACACACACACATTGGTTATATTTATTTATTTATACTTGTTAATAAATAATGTTGGAAATAGTTTTATATATTATATAAAAATAGCTATATATTAAATGTTAATATTATGTAATAATTTTTTAATTTGAATAATATATATTAACTTTAAAATACTAATATAACTATTGCAGATTCTAAATTTGTTCTGGCTTTACAAAAAAAACCTTCGTATCTACTTATAACACCTATTTTAAATTATTCGATATCAATTTTTATCCATAAAAACGTTTTGCTTATTCTGTTGCTTCAGACTTTTACAAAAAAAATTACACGACAAAAAGCAATAAAATTATCTCTTTCTAAAGGTACAAAATGAACATAGTGATCCAGCTACTGCTTCTCGTTTATTGACGAATATATTTCGTCTAAGACTGTCTAATTTGTTTTTATGACTTTTTAAACTCTTAACAAACTTGCTTATTACTCTATACTGCGGTCAATTGTTGTAATATTTTGTCAAAACACAAATGCTGTGGGTGGGTCAAAAAAAAAAGAATTATCAAAAAGAATACACTAAAATAAAAAATCAAAGTTTCTTGGAAACAGATATAAAATGGTTTGTAATTTCAATGAAACCACTGCTATACCTTCAGTTGACAACACTCCATGTTCATCGCCTGTCAAGAAGTTGTTCAATAAAGCAATTATACAGGATCCTCAAAATATTATTGAAGACTTTAACTTTATTATAGGCAAAAAAAAAAGCAATAATGCTTCTTAATTGTCCAGAATGTGAAGAGTTAGTTAATTTGCAGTTTGATCCTTCCAAAAAATATGGCCTAATTATTTGAATAAAAATTTGTTACAATGGTTGTAAATGGAAAAAAAAAATTTTCATCTGCTGCTGTTAACAACAAAAACTGTAATGCCAAACAATATAATCTTGTTAAACATAATTGTGTTGGACGTCATTTGACATTAACACTCATGTAGTAGTTGCATTTCGTGAAATGAGTAAGGGATTATGGGTAACGGAATGTCAACATTAGAAAAATTTTGTGGAATTATGAATTTGCATTCGACAATGAACAAAAATAGTTATAATGATGGACATACTGTTGGATGTTTCCTTCCTTAATTCTGTTCTTTCCACATTTTCAAAAATTTTAGAAAGAATTATATATAACAGAGTATACAAATATTTTCATGTTAATAAATTACTTTACATTAATCAATTCGGTTTTAAAAGGATAGCTCAACTGAACATGCAATTATCCAATTTGTACGTTTTATCTCAAAATCATTTGAAAAATCACAATATACTCTCGGACTTTTTATTGATCTATCAAAAGCTTTTGATACGGTTGATCATCAAATTCTAATCTATAAACTTAAACACTATGGAATAAAAAATAAAGTTTTAAATTGGTTTGAAAGCTATTTGTCAAATCGTAAACGATTTGTTCCGAGTAATGACGGTTATCATACCAATTGTCTTTCTATAACATGTGGAGTCCCACAAGGCTCAATTCTTGGTCCACTCCTTTTCCTAATTTATATTAATGATTTAAATAAAGCCTCTAAAGTAACAAGTATTATGTTTGCAGATGATACTAACTTATTTCTTTCTAACAGTGGTATCTTTGAACTTTTTAAAACAATGAACAAAGAGCTTATACATGGTTTGAATGTAATAAGTTAACTCTAAATTTTAATAAAACAAAGTGGACCTTATTCCATTCGCTTTCCAAAAAACGGTATTTGCCATTAAACTTACCTAAAATTTTTATTGTTCAAAATGAAATAAAAAGGGATTCCGTAACAAAAATTTTAGGTGTTTATCTTGATAAAAACATCACTTGAAATCATCATATCGATTACATAAGCACTAAAATTTCAAAAAGCATTGGAGTTTTATATAAAGCATGAATCTACCTCAATAAGAAAATTTTAATCAAACTTTATTATTCATTTATACAAAGTTATTTAAATTATGCTAATATCGCCTGGGGTAGTACAGAAAAAAGTAAGTTGCAGCGTCTTTATCGCCGTCAGAAACATGCTATCCGTTTAATCTGCTTTGTAAATCGCTTTTCTCACGCAAAACATTATTTTATTGAAATGAGAATTTTAAATATATACGAGCTAAATATATATAATGTTTTATGCTTTTTATACATGTGGAAAAATGACTTGTCTCAATCTGTCTTCAAAGATATTTTTACTCCGAAACCCATCAACAAATACAATTTGAGAAATACTGATTTTTTAAATGAACCTTTCTGTCAAATGAACTTTAATCAATTTTGTATTGCCTATCGGGCACCACACCTTTGGAATAAAATTGTTTTGCCCAATTTTGACTTCGAACTACCCATTTCTTTTTCGTTTTTTTAAAAGTAAATTAAAAACCCTAATTTTTTCATTAGATGACGTATTATGTTATTATTAATAATATGAATTAATAACTTTGCCTTTTCTTATTTATATTTGTGAAAAGTTTATTCTTACTTATTTTGTTGATTTTATATTCTTTACTTAACGTATACGTTTATTTAAAATATTGGTGAGTAGATCCGCGTGATCTCTCTTTGGATTATATAATATATATTTGGATTATATATATATGAAATTTGTAAAAATTTGATACTGTTAATGCTTGTTTGAACTTATTTAAGGTTCTGACGACAAGATCCTTTGATCTTTTTTCAGATACCTTATTTTATATTTGTGAAAGTTCATTATTATTATCATTATTTTTTTTTTTGGCAATATATAGTTGTAATACGACCAACAAATGTAAAATTAAAAAAAAAAAAAAAAAATGTTTATCCAAGTTTATACATTTCTAGGTGATGGAGATAGCAGTTGATATGTTAGTGTTGTTAGTGTAAAACCTTATGAAGATATAATAGAAATAAAAAAAAGAAGCAGAATGCATTGGGCATATTCAAAAACGTGTTGGTACTCGCCTAAAAAATAAAAAATAGTAAAGAAATTTTATGTAATAGAAAAAAAAATTTTCTATTACATAAAATTTCGCTTAACTGAAAATGTTAAGCGACCTGCTCGCTTAACATTTTCAGTTAAGCGAGCAGGTCGCTTAACTGAAAATGTTATAAATACATTGCAAAACTATTATGGCAAGGCAATAAAGCAGAACATTGGAAATTTTTATGGAATGAAAAAAAGTGTTGTAGCTGTACTTTTTCGCTGTTCTGAAAATTGTGATAGTAAAAAACAACATCAGTTTAGTTTACACACTAAAGATTCGTGATGCAAGTTCTAAGCCGACAAACTGACTAGAAAAAGATATATAAAAAAATATTTGTATTTCTGTAGCTGTATGTGATGCTATCAAACCAATATTTAAAGACCTTGGTTCTGATGAACTTCTTGAAAAATGTTTACACGGTAAAAAGCGAAATCTCAATGAGTTATTAAATCAATTAATTCATGATGTCCAAAAGATGTATTTATTAAAAGAACTGCTTTAAGTATTGGAGTAGCGTCAGCTGTACTAAATGAATCAGCAACAATTTTTAGATAAGTTGTTTAATGAACTTGGAATGACATTTGGTTTGAATGCGCAAAATTAATGTATACATAAGGACGCTAAAGGAGTCGTTAAAGCTGAAGAACAATGTAAATTTAAAGCTAAATCTAGAAGTTAAAAGCAATACATAAAGATTTTTTTGACCAAAATAAAACATTGGGAGGTGTAACATATAAAAGCGGTTTTTTTTTATGAACAAAAAAGCGGCTGCTAATGATAAACAGCGCAGAAAAGGTATCCGCTCCCAAAAGAATGGATATTTTGATAATTTAGAAGAAAAGGAAGCTATTTCTGTTTATAAAGCTGGTGGTTATTGAGTTTATTTTATATTTATCTATGCATTATCGTATATTAAACCATGTCCTGATCTTACCTAAACAATGATATATTATATAACTAGATATCTAATTTGCGGGATTTTATTGGACAAAAAGTGAAACCGCTTTTTTTTGTTTATAACAATAGTCCGCCATTTTTAAAAAGGGCAAAAGCTAAACCGAAATGTAGAATAAACGTTAAAAATGCAAATCAAAAGTTTCCAATAAATTAAAAATAATTCAAAAACACGTTTTAACAATTATAAAATACTTTTAAACGTTTATTTATGAGCCTATGTTCATTGAAAAGTATTTTAATTCATTAAAATGCTTCAAAATAGTAAGACGTTTTACTTTTCTATTCAAAACTTTATTCCTTTTTTAATCGAAAATAAATTAAGGAATCATAAATTATTATTTTACAAGTATTATAATTTCTACTTAACACTTTTACGTAAATATTTAAAATATTAAATTTAAATTATAGTCACTTTATTTAAGAAAAAAAAAAAGTTAAAATATTTGTTTATGAGCATTTTAGTGTTCCAGATAATGGGAACTATTTGGGTTAGCTAGAACTTGTGGCTTAGTTTGACCCATTTTTGAAAAATCACAACACAACATATGCTTATAAAGGTAAAGGAAATCCATCTTACTTATCAAAAACAATATGCTAAGAGTTGATTAATATAATGGGAGAAAAAGTGCGATCTCGCATTATACAAGAGATTTTACTCGCTCACTATTTTAGTGTTTTAGCCGATTCAACTCCAGACATTGCTCACATTGACCAACTAGGTATAGTTGTTCGATAGGTTTTGCCTAAGTACGGAAAGCCAGTCGAATGATTTTTAACATTTTTAATTATGAAACCTAACCTCGGCGCGGTAATTGCAGAACTGGTTTTAAAATTTTTTAGACGAGACTTGTCACTTAGATTTTAAATATTTTAGAGGTCAGTCTTACGACAATGCCGCAAGTATGTCGAGAGTATACAAAGGGATGCAAGCAATAATGTCTAATCATTCAGATTAGACATTATTGCTCAGGGCATGCGGTATATATACCGTGTGATACGCATTCGTTGAATTTAGTTAGACAAACTTCTTTAAAAAATTAACTGCTTGTTTGCCGTTAATTTTTTTTCTATCGTCCAACTATTGTATACATAGCTGGGATGTCTTAAAATAACACATTGGGAAAAAAAAAAGTACTCAAATCATTATCAAAATGCGTTGGGAGGCTAACGCAAATGCCATCGAAGCAGTTCTCAGTTTAAAATTCTTTTAAAGCAATTTTAACAGCATTGAATGAGATTGCTGAAGATCCCTTTCAAAAAAGTAAAACAATATGAATGTATTGCAAATAAAATGGAAACTTTTAAATTTGTCTTCATGCTCGTATTGTGGAAAAATTATTTAAGAATAAACCCATTCTTCATGCTCGTATTGTGGAACAACATTTTAATTAGTTTCGATCGACAAGCAAAGCTCTTTAGTCAGAACAAATTGACCTCAAAATTTGCGCTTTGATGTTTTCATCGTTAGAAAGTATATCAGACAAAATTAGAGACAGTTTTGATGAATTTGAAAACAAAGCAAAATCAATCTCGCCAGGTATTAATTATGCGAATGTTACAATGCAAATTTGCCTAAAACGATGAACTTCTAAATAGGGATGTACCGGAATTCCGGCCGGAATTTTTGACTTTTAGATCAATTCGCTTCTGGCTGGAATTAAGTTTTTTTTTTTTACTTTTTTTTATGACTTGTGACACAGGCTTTGTAAATAAATAAAAAAAAATATTATCCCACAGAGCAATGAAGAACGTTAGGTAAACCGAGGTAAAAATGTAATTTTTGCAAATGTATTTGCATTACTACTATTTCTGCAAATAAATTTCATTTGCATTTTTTACCTAGAGTTCTTCAGCGAATTGATCTAAAAGAAAAAAATCCGGCCGGGATTCCGGTACATCCATACTTCTAAAGAACTTCAAACCCCGTACGCGGTATTACCTGTTCGAGTTTTCGTATAAACGAGTTTATAGTAATTATTGATAGATTTAAGAGAATAGAGCAAAGCAAAGTTTATTTAGAGGTTACGGAAATGTTTTCTTTTTAGCTAACTTTAAACTTTTGGAAAATGACTATCGACAGAAGGTTTCTAATTTAGTTTATTTTTATTCTAACGAAGAAAACTCAGTTCTCTTATTCTGAACTTCATCATCAAAAAATTAGTTCTCTTATTCTGAACTTTACGAAACTTTGTTTCATGACAATCTTGCATCTGTTTTTCCGAACGTCGAAATTGTTCTTTGCATTTTTTTTTAACACATGATTACAACTTGGTCTGCGGAGCGCTCGTTTTCAAAAATAAAACGATATAAAATGAGCAAATAAGTACCATGCTTCAGGAGAAATTAGGCATCGAATTAGATCTTCGCTAGATCTAATTCGATTCGAATAAACAATTTTATCGATAAAAGATATAGGAAAAAAAAATTTAAAGACATTATATAACAATGCCAGTTTCGTAAATTATGATATCCTTTATAAGTTGTTTTTGCAAATGTCCTAATTATAAAGGTAAAAAAAGATATGTAAAACATATTAAAAAAAAATTGTAGTATGTTTAAAAAAATAATAAATACCAGATTAATCACATAATATTTTATATTTATGAAGAAAAGGCTGATGAGCATTGGTAAATATTTATATTAATGAATGTATTTACTTTATTACTCAATAATCTTACAAAAATAAATTTTTTTAATGCAAAATAGGGGCCCCCAAAAAGGTTTAGTGCATAGGGCCCTAGTTTTCTGGCACTGACAGTTCCAAAAATAACCAAACAGAATTCGAGTGATTCGAATATCGAAATAGAGAATAAGAATAAGTTTGAAATAATTAAAAAACTTTTAATTTTTAATTTAACAGAAAATGACTAATAATTGAATCGAAATTTAAGAAAATGATTATGACTCTAATTAAATTTTTTTTAATTAAAAACTGATTTTTCAGTCAATGCAGCAACACTCCTCGTATGTTAAATAAAATAATAATACATTGATCAGACATCATTTCTTCAAGAAATCAAGTGTCGATACTCTTCTGCTTTCCCTGTTTTCGATAATGATCTACATTTGTTAACTTCAACACAAATGCTTTTTAACATTAATCAGAAAATCATAATTTTGATCCTAATTATTAAAATGAATTTCAGCAGTTTTTTTTTACCCTAAATATTTTTCGAGCATTTATCCAGTGGCTTGATAGCTCAGTTGTTTAGAGCGTCAAACGAAAAGTTAAAACCCGGTCTGTTAAAATGATACAAGTTCTAATCCTGCCACCGCCTACTCAGCGCGTACTTAGAGTACGCAGTGTGTAGGCGTAGTAGTACTTCAGTGCAAAAATGTTGGTCAATAACGGACGCTACTTTGGATTAGTCTTAATGACTATTTGCGGCTGTTCCTATGCTAAGCAAACAATATCTTTGGATATAAGAATATTGCATAGAAAAATATGGCAATATTTTTCAATACTTTTTGTTCGTTGCTGCTTTTCCGGTTTATCTCTTTTTTTTAAGATAGAGCTCTCACTTTTTAACGACGCCCTTTCTCGCTTTTTAACGAGGCGCCGTAATCGCTTATTCTTCGGTTTCGATTTGAGCGGGATTATGAAAATATTAAGTAAACAAATAAAATGAAGCTTGCAAGTAATGCTAAAAACGTGTAAGCCACTTTTATATTTTCGTTAGGTTTTCTAAACTGTTAATAATTTTTAAATATAAGTTGTTTTTACTATGTGAGTTTTATTATGTCAAACGCGACATAATAAAACTCACATAACTTATGTGATCGTGAGTTAATCACGATTGTGTACGACCCTTGTTCTTCTCAGAAATTACGATAAAGCACTTTTCAGTTATGAACTTTGATCACTACTTATAATATTACCAAGAATAAAGAGGGAGCATTAAGCCCCATGTTTTCAAGAATTTTTTTTTCATTTTTTCTCTTTTTAAAATTAGTAAATAACTATTAAATTTAAACTGGAAATATTTTAACTGATTGACAACACATATTTCTATTTGTATAAAAGCTCTATTCAAAAAAATTTACAGTCATAGTAAAAAAAAAAGCTAAAAATTTATAACTAACGTTAACTCAAATTTTAAAAAACGGAGGCAATAAATTCCAGTATGTAAAACATATATTTTTACATTATTTGTAGGCAGTTCTCACAGATTCAGTCCATGGCTTCAATATCTCTCCACCGGGAAGTTTTGTGCATTTAATATGGTCATCACATAATTCAAAACACACAAATTCTTCTCCTTAACCTCCATGAATAACATACTTTAAACACAACACACACTGTTGTTATCCTCTTCACTGTCCATATCATATCCAGCAGGAAGATATATTTTCTTTTTCTCATGGTCTTTTTTGTTGGAGCGTTATCTTTTTTTGCTTATTTTTTCAGTTGCTTCAAACACTCATTGCCTGTTAAGCTTTCTACGTAGCAAAGCATGATACTAGCCAACCTACCATGCACAGAAATTTGAAAAAATCTAGGCTGCAGTTCTTTGAGAAAAAAGTCTACAATAAAAGATGTGTTGTAATCTTACTGCAGGAACTCAAAATCTAGCCAATGTTATTTAATTGTTTTAATCAATTTTTTTTGGGGTGCAGTGAGCCCCTGTTAGTTAAAACATTTATTTTTATAAACTAGTTAATAATCAACAGAGCCATATTTCTCTAAGAAATGCTATCCATTCAAAATATTAAATAAAAATTCAATATTAAAGAGAATTTTAGAGCTATTTATAAACAATCTCTTAGACATTCATCTAACTGCCATTTTACTTTGCTAAAATTTCTACCTTCGTTTGCTCTATAAATATCAGTATTTTAACTCATTACATACACAGATAGTTAAAAAGTTTATAAAAAGTATTCACTTAATCTATATGTACTTGTATTTGTATGGAAAATAAAAAATTTTAATGTAAAAAAAATTTTAAATTCAAAACAAACAAGCACTTGCTTAGCTGAACTTTTTAAACAAAGTTGAAGGAAACTGAAAACAGAAAAACCACTCATCTATAAATGTTAATTAAACATCCATGCCATAGCAGCGTTAAGGAAATGTTAGAAACCCAAGAATATTAATAAAAAGTGTCCTGATTGGTTAATTAGTCTCATTATGGCCCCCTATTACCCTATTAAAATCATTTTGAAATTTTCAATTATAAAAAATTTTAAAATTTACTCATTTACATCTAGAATAATTGTTGATTCTTTATTTGCAGTATTTTAATTACAATATGAGAAAAATAACTTTTAACAATATATCTAATATTTTATCAGAAAATAATACAATGAAAAAAAGGATTTGTTTAATTAAAAAGTACTCATATTTTATTAAAATAAGTATTTTTTTATAAAATCTCATTTTAAAAAAATGATAATAAGTTCATTTAAATGAAGTTTTAATAAGTTGTTTTTACACATGTAAAAAATTCTTATGGTTTATTTTCATGAGTAGATGATTAAAACTGTGAGGTAAATAGAACATTTTCATGAGTAGATGATTAAAACTGTGAGGTAAATAGAATATTTTAAAAGTTTAATATTTAAAAAGTTCTATTATAGCAAAAATTACGTATTTAAAAAAAAATTTATGAATGAATATTTTTTCCTGCACTTTTTTTAGAATAGTAAGTTAATAAAATGTAATGTTGTGAATTTGAAATTAAAAAAAAAAAACTTAAAAAACTGTAAATGGTATTTGTCAGGGAATCATGACAGTGGGAGAAAGTTCCTATGTAGTGGTTCCTGTGACTTTTTTAAGTTCAAAGGAGTAGTTAAAATAAAGGAATGCAAGTTAGCTGAATGATGAGTCAAGCAAAATTAAGTTTTGGTTGTTGGAACAAGTAATGACAGCTCGCTTGAGCAACAACCATGGTACTATTTGTAGAAAAGAGAAAGAAGTACAATCCCTTTCAACAGTGGGAAAATAGTGAAAAAGGTTTAATAATATTTACAATTTTTTGGACTTAATAGAGAAAGATCTAGTTAGAAGAATGAATTCAAACATGACAACAATATTGCATACTAAGGCAGATAAGAGATTTAGAAAATGTAGAAAATGGAATCAAGAGTAAGAATATAATGAGCATAACATAAAGTAGAGGACTCTTTAATGTTGCAACTCACAATATATCAACAGTATTGCGACAAGTATTAGCAGTAAATATTTGAATTTTAATAGGATTAAAGCTCACCAGTTTCTGCAAGTTCAAAGCTGTCACAGAAGAGAGATAGGATTCAAGATGCTTGGTAATTGTAGTGGTAAAAATAGTTGGTAGTGGTGTAGTGGTAGAGCACTTGCTTCATAAGTAAGAAGTTTCAAGTAGGATTCCTACAACACACCTGGTAGTACTGCGCTCAACCTGTTAATAATCATAAAAGTTTCTTATGCTCTATTCGACTAATGTCGACTCTATACAACTTAGGTCTTCTTATCCTAGTCAGTTTCTCCACATTCACCCTTCTGATGCTTCTGATTTCTGTTTGATCTCTCCAAAACTATAATCTCATTTTTCTTCATCATCAGAATTCCCCTATCATCATACCTCTTAAAGCTGACTGAAATTCTTTCCGTGATTCTCTTTGTGATGCAAGGGTCATCAGGTAGAAATTTTTTGTCTTCCTACTGACAAACGTGCTTCTTACATAACTTCTGGTATTCAGACTGGCATAGAATCCTTTATTGTCTTTCGACAATTCCAAGTCAAGCCTTACTCTTTTCCATGGTTTTCCTCTCATTGTGCTGCCGCAATTTCCAACTGTAACCATTACTTTCATATCTATCAGCAAAACAAATCTCTTAAAACAGACGTCTGTTTACTACTGTTAGAAACCATTGTAAAAGGTTTTGACTAATACCAAAGCCCGCTATTCTTAGGTCATGAAATTTCTTATTGAATCTTTGACAGTAGCTATAACAAAAGTAAATCTGTTATTCCACCTTTCTTGTGTGGTTCAGTTTTTGTCACCTCACCTAAAGACAAAGCTGAATTGTTTACTAAGAACTTCTCACCAATATCATCTCTTCATTCCACTAGTTGCATTCTACCAGATATAGCTGACAAACAGGTTGATCCATTGCTTGATATTCGTATCACTCCAGCTTTTGTATCTAAAGTGATTTCTTGCTTAGACTCTTCTACAGCTTGTGGTAGGACAACATACCTGTTATAGTCTTGTAGAAGTGTACTCCGGAGCTGTTGTCATTATTTTTAAAACTATTTAACAAGTGCTTAACCGAGTCTTGTTTTTCAGCCTGCTGGAAAGCAGAATCAGTTATCCCTATTTTTTTTCCTAGTAACTCCCAACATAATAGTGGTTGCTTGCAGCCTTGTTGGGAGTGAATGCAAATAAAAAAGAAAAAAAAATCAAGGTTTTTAAGACTTTAATTAACAAACACTTAATTTCTGATTTTGATTCTAATAATTTACTCTCTGGTCATCAATATAGATTTCAAACTTCTTGTATACTGCTGATTTGTTAATGGTAATAACTGATATGTTTTATTGTGCATTAGATAGATGTGGAGAGGCTAACGCTATCACTCTCAACATTTCTAAAACTTTTGATAAAGTTTGGCATGCTGATTTTTTCCATAAGCTCTCTTCTTATGGTTTATCAGGTAACATTTTACAGATTATTGAATCCTTTCTTACCAATTGTAGTATAAAAGTTGTCCTTGATGGACATCTTATCCTTATTCTTCATATCCTGTAACTTTAGAGGTTCCTCAAGGTTATATTCCTTGGCCTTATATATTTTTTATTTTACATTAACGATTTCCTAGAAATTCTCACATTTAAGATGGCATTGTTTGCTGATGATACCACCATTTAATCTTGTTTTAATAAGAAGCCAGCACTCTCTGATTGCCATATCAGGGGCAGATTTTTTAATGATGCCCTTTCTCCTTTAG
Source organism: Hydra vulgaris (assembly GCF_022113875.1). Taxonomy (NCBI): domain Eukaryota; kingdom Metazoa; phylum Cnidaria; class Hydrozoa; order Anthoathecata; family Hydridae; genus Hydra; species Hydra vulgaris. The sequence continues at coordinate 44,626,648 of NC_061165.1, forward strand.
TCAAGGAGCAAAAATGTATTGTAAACATAGTTGGACCTTTTTTTTAGTAACCTCCAACCATTATCACATTTTTGTAATGTTAATTGTTATTTTGTTCTATAAATTTCATCTTTCCTTTTCCAGTAACTTCTAACTGTAATAGTGGTTGTCTGTTATACTATAACTGTAATTCTTCTCTCTTACAAAACTTTCTGTATATTTTGTGCAATTTTAAAGAAATTCAATTATATCACACTCAATAATATTTCCTTTTGTCTCCAGAGCACTTTCAGTTTCTCTTTTCTTTACATATTTTTCAGTTAAAATTAAGAAGAAATTAGGAAATAAAAGATTTTCTTATACTTTTTGTTATACTAAAACACAAAGTTTTAGTGTAACAAAATTCTCAAAGTGGATGACTCTTTGTATGTTTGCAAAATTACATAATGTAAACTAGAAATAGTGGGCAGATATTTAGATCAAAAGTCTTAAATGTGAAACGTGTTTTCTTTATTACTGTTACTGGTTGCCATTTACTTTAACTTCAATATAGATTTTATTCTTAAAATTAGAAGAATAAAAATTAGTGTGGCAAATTTAGACTTGTACAAAAAGAAAATATATAAATCGAGCAAAAATGTTGGTCATTAACGGACGCTACTTAGATTAGTCTTAATGACTATTTGTGGCTGTTCCTATACTAAGCCAACAATATTTTCGGATATGAGAACATTGTATAGAAAAAATATAGCATGAAAATTCAAATAAAAAAACAAAAAACAAATAAAAAAAATATGGGATATGATCCCTGTTGTTTTTGATGCTTGTAATTGCTTTGGTATTGATTCAATAAGCTTTTCTATTATCTTGATTAGTATTTCAAGCTAAAGTTTCGTCTGTTTTTTTTACGCTTTGTGACTATTTTTCATTTTTTGATAATCTATCCACCTCTATAAATTTTCGATCAGGTTTAAGTCAGGTGATTGAGCTAGTTGAGGCATTAGTTTAATATTACTTTTAAGAAAATAATCTTCGATTGAATGTGCTTTATGATGTGGACTATTTCCTGGTTGAAACAACTAGTCTCAGGGTGTGGCAAATTAACAATCGTACGAATGTTTGTTTAAAAAAGACAGAAAAACAAGTGCCATTTTTCTTTACTTTAACATTGGCATTTGCTTAAAACCTTTCAAAATGAATGCATTACTTTTTTTCCAAATAATTATGCGAATGATAGTTTTTTTATTTATTATAAAAACACATATTTATTATAAAAAACAATTAGTTACTAAAATTTAAATTATGCTTTAGCATGGTTTTTGCATGGGTTTACAAAATCATACAAAATTTTACTTAAAATGACTTTAAAAGAAACTATTATTGCTTTTTTCAGTTTTTTAAAAATTTTATAATTTTCGTTAAAGTGAAGTAATTTTTGTTTGCATATAAAAAACACTATATATAATACTATTATTTTTAAAGGTTTTAGAAATGTCAAAACAATTTTTATTTTATTTTTAGTCCATTTTAGTATAACTTCTTTTAGTTTATACATTATTTTACTAGTAATAGTTAATTTATTGAAGTACAACTGTTTTGTCTACAAGCCAACTATTAACAGCACTTAAAGCTGATAATCCTGCTTTTAGGTTGCGTCCACTTAACGTGTAAAGCATGTATTCATCACGTGTTGATTTTTTAGGATGCCCAATATGAGGTTTATCAATGACACTACCAGTTGATAAGTGACTTTATTGTTATACGAGCGCTGAATTCAGAAATATTCAAGCGTTTGCCCATTTTTTGATTCTTCATTTTCATTTTATGCATGCCAATGACTTGCCATTTGATTTTTGATGACAGCTCTTTTGCCTATATAAGTATGATCTCATGACAAGGTTTTTTTAGTTGAAAATTGTTAAAAAAATTGTTCAAATTATAGTTGCAGTCTTTATTCAAAATAAAATAAAAACATGAAGCAAAGAACAATGAATGAACAATATCTTAACATTAGCAGGTGATAAAATAGAGTGATAAAAATTGTGAAAAAAACTGCAAGAAAAATCTATTTTCTCATCACCTTCCACCTCCTTTATGATGTCCTTACAATATTTTTCTTATTTAATTTATTTAATTATACCCAGAGTATAAATAAAAAAGAGTATAAATAATAGCGGGAGTAAATGAGTGCAAGAATGGGGGTCTCCTAGAGCGATCATGGCAAGCCATGCGAGCTGCTCCACTAAACAGCTTCTTACTTTTTAAGAGCCTTTAGGTTTTTCATCAGCTATCTGTTTATTCATTAAAAAATTGCGTATTAAATACAAAATCTGGTTTTATACTTGTTACAAGCTTTTGTTAGTAACGTTAATGTTACAAGAATATATACATAATAAGTATCATTTATTGTGCCATGAAAAAATAATATAGAAGAGCATTGTCTTTGAGATTTCACACTAACTATCCATTTATTTATTAACAGTATATCATTCATTTATTAACACTAAACAGCTTCTTACTTTTTAAGAGCCTTTAGGTTTTTCATCAGCTATTATTAATAACAATTCTTTTTTGATAGAAAATTTGACTAAGAGCTATAAAAGTTTTTACTGCTTATAAAAAAAAGTTTTATATACCTTCAATCTTTGTAACCTCCTTCACTGCTCATTCCACTATTTGTGTATGACATTTAAATTTTGGTACAATAAAAGGTTTTGCCACTGCAGCCAACAGTTCATTATTTAACATGTTCCTAATAAATAGAGGTTCATCTTAATCATTAATTGCCACTTAATTGCTTTAAAATCCAGTTCAAGTACCTGAAATAGACATAGTGAAACTTCATTTTTGTGATTAGCTTTGGCTTCAATGATCATTTTAAAAGCATTTCAGGAGTCTGGTTTATGGGATGAAACTAATTTAGCAAGCCAAATGTACCCCTGATCTGTAAAAAAATGTCCTGTGCATTTATGATCTCTTTTTACCTTCAATTAACTTAAATGTTTCAGCATTAATAAAAGTAGATTTTGAGGACTATAAATTGCAAGGTTATAAGTTTTTAGTAAACCACATAATCCCACAAACATTTACAATAAATCTTGTCAAAATGTTAGTAGTTGATAGTTTTATTGTACATATATACATAAAGCCTTCATATGCAATTGTCAGCTGTCTAAAAATGTTGTATGCAGTGGTGAGCTACCTACAGTGGTTACAATATTCATGCGCTCCAAATTCTTATCAATGATTATCTCTACCTTCTGCTCCAATGTATTAATGCTTCAGTGACTTCAGTTCTGTCATTGATATTTTTTTCTTTGGCTGCAGAAATAGTTTTAATTTTACTATCAGTTAATCTACATGACCAATAAACTTACCATCAGGGAGTGAACAATTGTAATATGTTCCTCAGTTTCCCTTGGTTTACAATATTTCTCACCTGTTTTATTCACCTATTCCAACTTGGGGACATTCTCATTATCAGCAACTTTAAACAAACCTGAAATATTGCAAAACTTTATTTATGAAAACTTATTATACTATTGGTAAGGATACAGGTAAACACTTTCAACTTTCAACACGTAAACACTTTCAACTTGTGACAATTTCTGCAATAATAGAATTATCTAGTTCTCTTTTTGCAGAGGTAATTTTTAATTCAAAAAAAAAAAAGTTATTTAATTGCAAGAGTTTTAAACTCTATAAATTCTGTTAAATAATAAGAATCTGTTGTTTATAGAGAAATATTGAGAATTTACAACATTAAATTTTTTTTAATTAATGACAGTAAAATTGAAGTATATAAAATTATATAAATTTATAAGCCTTTTGATAAATGACTTCAAAATTTTACTTAATTTAGTTCATAATTAGCAGCAGAATATTGTTCGGCATAATTAGCGCTTTTGCCAAGTTAAAAAATTATTCAATAATAAGATTAATTATATATTTTATAGAACAATATCCATGTATCCATTCTTCGATATTAGTTTCACTCATATCCTTTGCATAAATTTTGTTATAATAAATACTACAAGTAAAACATACATGAAAGTAAAGAAAAACATTAAAGGCAAGAGGTTGATATAAACATACTTCCGCAAGTATGTTTATGTCAACCTCCTCAAAATTAGGATTACATAACATTAACATAATTAAGTATGGAGTTTGTACAATACCTAAAAAAACCATAGCTAAAAAAGCAAAATATATCTTATGAAATATCTAATCCATAGATATTTCTTAGATAAAAAACTTTGATCAACCTTCAACAAATTCAACAAAGGAAATAACTAAGAACGATTCATCTTACATCAAATAAAGATTTTATACAATAAAATATTTTTTTTTATCTTTTATTGTTCTATAAAAATATTGAATCAGTGATTTATGTTTATGATTTTTGAAATTATTTTCTTTATAAGTGAAAACTAAGAATTTCATTATGATGGAGGAGGGTCATTTTCATGAAATTGATGCTGCAATGGAATTCAACATTGAATGATATAAAAATTTTATTATTAATTACTTAACAGTTTGATTTTTTATGTTGTTTTAATTCTTAATAAATCTTTTGTTGGTATTTTATAAATACGGCACTATTTTAATAATAGTGCCATATTTATAATTGAATAATCATTCAGTCATTTGTTTTTATAAAATTTTTTTTAAAATAAGTTTTTTTTAAATGTTATTTTAGTTTTAGGTTTCTGCATGGTTATTTTTTATCTCTTATTTAAAAGTGTGTGTGTGTGTGTGTGTGTGTGTGTGTGTGTGTGTGTGTGCATTTTCATCTTTATATTTTTTTTAGTAAAAAGCTTTTTACATAAAAAAAATATAAAGTCTGTTTAAAATTAAAAGTCTTTAGGAGAAAGCCCATCAATGTTCTGTGTTTTTTAGTAGATTTATTCTACTGTAAAAATGTAAAGTAAAATAAATTCTCTAATAAATTATAAACATTTAAAGATTACAAAACCTAGTGCCTTTTCTTTGTGTTATATTGTTGCTACAATGTAATCTTTTGAATTGATGTACAGTTAATGCAGTTAATTGCTAAAAAATAATTATTTTTGTGTGCTTTTCTTAAAATGTTATTAATTTTAACATAAGACATCATTTCTAAAGAAAACACAATTAAACATTCTAAACTCCAAAGACACCTCAAGGATGAAACTCTTGGAAGAAAGTGTGATTATTATTTCTACTTAAGTTTGCAGTATATATATTTATATAAGGATTAAAGTTAGCATTTTGTATTTTTATAATAAATTTTATTCATAATATATACTAATAATTTATATTATATATTTAAACAAATATAATTGTATTATTTTATTTAGAGTGCCACTTAACAGAAATATCAAAACTCCACACTATTTATTGAATAGAAAAAGATCTTTATCAAAAACTGTTGCTAGCCCTACATTTTCTCTTCCAAATGATGTTAGAAAAGCTTTAACTGAAGTAAAACAACATCAACAAGTTCATAAAAGCTCCGTTGCTCACCTCAAAGCATCAAAATCAGTCTCATCTTGCAACGTTAAAAAAAACTCAAGTAAAGGTTCTAATTTAAACTTTAAAAACACCCCATGGAGAGATAAAACTCTTGGAAGAAAGTAAGTGTAATTTTTTTTTTTTTTTTATCAATTATTTAAACTGATTTTTTACATTTAGAAATATTTACTTTAGTAATTATTAAAAACAAATAATCAAAAAATGATTATATAAAATGATTAAAAAAGTTATTTATGAAGTTGAGTAAGTTTTATTAAAAATTATATATATAAAAATTAGTGATGTATATTTTCCAGTAAAATTTGATTCAAAATTTACCGGTAAAATTTACCGGTAAATTTTATTTAGAGAACGGTAAATTTTCCTTTAAAAAATTAAAAAAAAAAAAAAAAAAAAAAAAGAAATAAGTGAAAAAAATTTACCAGGCGATAAATTTTCAAAATTTTCCGGTAAATTTTACCTTCGCAACACTAATAAAAATATAGATTAATTTTTTATTCTTTATATGTAAATCTTTTTAAAATATTTGTACGATTGGTTTTATAAAATGAAGACTATCAGTAACAGAAAGTATTAATAAGTAACAGTAAATAACTGTAAAATAGACTTGTAAAGTGTATCACCTAAAATGGTAAAAGCGGGCTTGGTCGAGAAGCAGGTGCGATCGCACTCTATTCCTGACCACGCAAGTTATATTTAGTTGCAACAACTTAGCCAATGCTTTTTAAATATTTTGAGAACATTCAAATATATGTATGTTACCATGTATGTCGGAAAACTAAAACAATTAAATTTTCAATTAATCTTTTGTAATCAAATGTTTTTATATTTAAGCTCTTTTGAACTAAGCAATGATTTACTTTTATTGATCAATTATAAAAAAAAAAAATTAGTTTAATTTTTTAAATTATATAAAGTTGAGTAAGTTTTATTAAAAATTGTATATATAAAAATATAGATTAATTTTTTAATCTTTAAAAAATATTTGTACGATTAATTTTATAAAAATAAGACTTTCAATAACAACTGCGTTTTTAATGAAGTTTAAAAAATAATAATCATCAAAGTTAATAAAATTAATGATAAAATAAACATACAGGAACTTACAGGCAACTGAACATAAACATAAATACATACATACATACATACATACATACATACATACATACATACATACATACATACATACATACATACATACATACATACATACATACGTACATACATACATACATACATACATACATACATACATACATACATACATAGTGAATTACAAGTGGATAATCACTGCATCAAAAATCCATACATAACTCAAATATACAAAAAATTTTAAAAGCCCATTCACTAAACATCACCAGCAGTGTTGTGAAGCAGTTCCACTTCCTCTTCATAATTATATTTTACCTTTTTAATTTAAACATAAAGATTTGCTTTCTAATAATTTGATGCAATAAAAACTTCTAGTTTGCAAAAAACAAAATAAAATCATAATTTAATTAGAATGTAATATGTCCTTTTATATATTAATTTATAGTATATTATAGTATAATAAACCAATGGATTAAGTAAAGTATAAAGTTATTAAATGTATACATAGTCTGCAGTTTGAATACTGATCATTAAAGGCTGCTTGGTCTGGCACATTTTGGAATTTTTTTAAACATTTTTAAAGACATTGCTAAAAGAAAAGATAATTACAATATTTTTTAGTAAAAATTTTATTATTTCTTTTTTTTTTTTTTTTATCTTACTTTGAATTGTTTTTAAATATTTTAAACTTTGCAAGCTAGACAAAGCATAAAATGGTTATAAAAATATATTTACTTTTTTATTTATTATATATTTCAATTATTGTTAGGTTTTATTAGAATCTTGTTGAAATAAAACATTAATACTTAAGTAAGGAATTTTATTATACTCTTTGATAAATTGAAGAACGTTGAAGATTGTTTGTTTCTTTATAAAACTATTACTAAGTTTTATTAATAAGTTGTTACTTTTTATAAAAGTGTCGCTAAATTTTATAAAAAAATTATAAAAGAAAGAAGTTTAGAAATAATTTATTCCAAACGTAATTTGTAATTGCAAATGTAATTTATTTTGTTTTAGTTAAGTTTTTTTCATCTTTAAGAATTCATTTCTTTTTTTAGTTAATTTTTTTAGCAGTTGTTTCCTGTCAAGTTAAGTTTTGATTTCCAAATTCAATTCATAATAACGTTATTTTTAAAAAGGTGGTGGATATTAGAGTTTTAGTTGAATTTTCTAACTTTCAAGCTTGGATTAGAGAAATTTTAGTTGAATTTCAGGCCTATTTTTTCTTATATGTTTTTGATAATAAAAACAAAAAATATACTTTTATATGCAGTCAGAGACAGAGGTTATTTATTAAAAACACGAGGTTGTTATTAAAAAGCAAAATAAATTTCAATTCAATAAATAATATAAAACTTCAAAAAATAAATAATTCCAAAGATAGTTCTTTGCTACTAAGACTTAACAGCAACAAATCAATTAACAAATGAACAGACGACTCTCGTTATCTTGAATGCTAAAGGGACTTTAAAAAAAGTTTGAGAATTTGAGATATCAAGAAAAGGGTTGAAAATAAATAAAATTGCCCAGCTTTCATTAAAACAAGTTGTTTTTCTGTCAAAAATCACACAATAAAAACTACAACTTTTAGAAAAAATCTGTTATCTGATATTACTTTAAATTATCTTTCTTTTCCATCTTCATTAAAACCTCAAGTTTTACTGCTAGGGATTGTATTTCATTTCTGTATTTAGAGCTGTATAGTGAAGCATTTTGAATCATTGCAAAAGCATTTTCTTATTAAATATCAGATCGCAGGCGTGGCAGGGCTTACACGTCAATACCTTTGTCAACGCTATCTTCAACTTCAGTATCTCCGTTTTCAAAATTAGGGTCTAAAATCTGAGCAATTATTTCAGCATCAGTAGCAAGTGAACTGGTGGTTACTACATCACAATCTAAACCAATGTAAGATTTCGCTGAGAGATCTTCTTAAACGGCACTAGGAACTAACTCTCGCAAACGGTTAAAATCTTCTGTCAAAAATTAAAAAGGATGATCATCATCAGCCTTGATCCATGAGCTGATGGACAGATATAGTATTAGGGAGGGGGGGGGCAAATATTAGGTTGATGTTGCTTAGCCCTTTAATATGTGGGTGCTACTTTACTTTCTTGAGCACAAAAGAATGAGTCAAGTTTCTTTACCCATTCTGTAAAAAGGTCCCCGGTCATCCAACTTTTTAACTGATTTTTGTATGTGCAAAGAAGTTGTTTAATGTGTTTAAAACATCGTGGGTTTTTAGATTTTCCAATAACAAACATAGGTAATTTTTCTCCTGTTGCACTCCCTACTGCTATGTCTGTTAGTCTGACTTTACTATTTTTTCCCTAAAATCTTTTTATTGTGATAGATGGTATATTTTGTTTGGTAGGCACTGGTAAAATAGTCCAAACTCATAGGCATTAAATGTTTTCAAGTTTGTAATTCAAAAGCAATGTTGGAAGTGTAGTTTCATTCTATGAAGCAGTCATATTATTTGTCACGGCGGCACTTTCACCTGAGATTAGTTTAAAGTTGATGCCGTTCCTAAAAATAGGAACAGAATAATTGAATTTTAGTTACATGTTTAAAAAACTAAATAAATTAAATATAAACAGATACATGTTATCTGTTAATATTTAAATTGAACAAAATTTAACTGACCTTTCTTTCAAATTATAAAACCAACAATCAGATGCTTTAAAATCCAACTTTCCTAATGTTTCTAATGCTTTTTCTTTCATTATGTTACCATCAATTAGTACTTGTTGACTTCTTTTTGCAACAAACCATGTGTATATGGCCTTGTCTACATTTTTGAAATTACCACTACGAAGTTTCTTCTGTTTAGATTTTGTGCTTTTTTCTTCCAGTGAGGTTAATAACTTGATTTTATTTTTAAACCAGGTTGATAATGTGTTTTTTGGGACTCCATACTTTTTGGCTTTGTTAGACATCCCTGTCTCTAGATCTTTTAATGCCTTGCATTTTTCTATTATAGATTTGTTAGTGAGTTTTTGTTTAACAAACTGCATGTTGTTGCGTATGACAAAAAATAATAAATTAAAGGACTACTTTTCAGAAATTTGATTCTTAAAAAAAATCGAATTTAAAAACCGAATTTAAAAAAATCTTTTCGAAAATAGGAATTTAAAAAAATTAAATATTAAAACATTTCTTGAAAAAAAAAATGTTGAAAAGTTTGAGATAACAAGAGAAAATTGCTGTTTTAGTTTGATTATAGTATGCTCTGAACTACTAATTAAAAAACAAAATGAAACTGAACACAAGCTGTTGTCAGAGACAAAAAAAAATTAAAGAGCAAAGGAAAATAATTTAGGTTGTCTGACTCACAAAATTTAATAAATAGGTATAAGGTTCGAACATAAGTAAACATTAGTGCCAGCAGGGTTAGTGGTACTAGAACCAAGCCATTCAGTGTGATGAGCAGTAAAGTCACCAATTACAACAATATTGGCAAATGATTAAATAGAAAAAGCTTGGTTATATTTTATCAAAAATAACATTAAAAACAGTTCAGTTTTGGGGGAAAAGAAAACCATTATCAAAGTTGTAAACAAAGAGGATATTTTATGAATTATAAATGGTTGTGTAAAGTGGTGCTAAACAAAAGCACACAAATTTAGTGGGTTTAAACCTGATTTTATGACAAACAAGTGAATTGATACAATAATAAAATGCAAGCCTGAAGTGAAGACACATTAATACCCTAAGCATATACATAAGTATATGCCCAAGCATGTGGTTATTGGGGTATGAGAATCAAAGGATAATAGCTGATAAACCTGATAATATAATTCATGACAAAAATTCATGATTTATAAGGTGCTTGACTTTAATCTAGATAAGTTTAATTGTACTCGGTACTCTAAGCAATAGGCTATGTAGTTATCTTATTTCTGTTAAATAATTCTGTTAAAGTTGCAACAAAGTGCTTTAATGTAGTTTCGACAATACTCGTCAAAAGCTCTAACACCATCCATGTGCAACATGATATTGTTAATGCTCGGATATTTTACAGTTGTTTAAGGAATTAGCGTATCTGAACGTTACCATATAGTTTAGGAAACTTTACTAGTAGCCTTATTTGTAGAACTGTCATATGTCATTTTTTAGAGGTTACCTTTATTCTCATTGTTCATTAATCCTAAACTAAACCTAATTTTAGAGCTTTAGTCCTAAAAAGTCCTAAAAGTCCTAAAAAGCACCATGTTACAAGTTTTACTGGATTACATGTTACCAGTAGCAGAGTGAACTAATCCTGAGTCCGATCTGAGCAAATTTTCAGTCAGATGATTTATAAAACCTTACTCTTACTAATCCAGTTTAACATGTAACATCACCATCAACATGTAACATCACCATCAACATGTAACATCACCATCAACATGTAACATCACCATCAACATGTAACATCACCATCAACATGTAACATCACCATCAACATGTAACATCACCATCAACATGTAACATCACCATCAACATGTAACATCACCATCAACATGTAACATCACCATCAACATGTAACATCACCATCAACATGTAACATCACCATCAACATGTAACATCGCCATCAAATAGACATTTATAATAAAAAGTTACATTTAGAGCATCAGCTTTAAGGCTTAAACTGTTATTTTATTACTTATAAAGTATTGTTGACAAATGGCAAATTCTCCACAAATGAAGAATTCGGCATTTGTTAGTTTATTTTATCTTCCAATTATGCATCCAATTGATCATGTAGTCAATGTTCTATTTAATTAAAAGTGCAATCAAGTTTTGTATCATCAGCGCACATTTTGTATAATATTTTATATTACATTTATATGTATGTTATTTAATATAGATTATTAATGTATTTAACATAATAAAATAATATATTGACATTTAAAGAATAATTAGATATGGATCAAGTCTGTGACTGCTGACAAATTTAAATAATAAAATACTTTTTGTTTTTTTTATGCCTTAAGTATAAAAAAACAAAAAGTATTTTATTAATTAATTTTGCACCTAATTTTAATGCTATATAATAATTGAATATTTTCTAGACAAAACTATTTATATATTTATAGTTTTTTATAGCTTAGTTATTATCTTGAGTTTCAGGTCAGTTTGTTAAAACTTCTTTAATTGTAAGTTTTGAATAACCTTTATGATATGTTTAACTTTACTTGTAACTAATATTACTTGTTTGACTTTAATAATAACCATATTTAACTGTGTTGATAAAGTTTGTTTGATTTTTAATTAATAATACTGGTTGTTTTGATATTGAGAAATGGTTATTTATTAGCTTTATCTAATTTTTATAAGGTTGTTTATCTAATTTTTTAGAATGTTAAAATGCGTTAGACAAAAAATGTTTATTTTACAAATTTTTATTGATATGCTTAATTTTTGACTCAAACTGTTTCATTTGGTCCCTTGAAATCATCTAATCGATTACTATTTTAATTCTCTGGTTAAGTCAAACCTCAAATAACTCAAACTTCATTAAGTCAAATTATTTTTTCGTCCCATTTCAGTAAATTTCTTTGGATTCAAACTTTTTGTAAGGAAATTAAAGATAATGACAAAATTCATTTAAAAAAAAAAAAAAAAGCCATTCCATATAAAGTATAAATAACTTTAATTACGTTTTTATTTTTTTGTTGCATTTAGATCTGAATAAAATAAATTGTTATCAGTCGTAAAATAATGCTATAATAAAACTGCAAATTATGATAAAACCATTAAAAAAACAATAATTTTTTAGTTAAATAAATTTTTAAACAAAAGTTTGCTAGCTTTTAAATGATAAAGAAGTCATTGTGTTGCTAAACTTTTTTGAATGTTATCTTTTGACTGTACTTCATGTATAAAATCTATAATTTCTTTCATTGAAACATAATTATAATGATATAAATTAAATGTAAATACTTTAGAATAGAAAAAAAGAAAAATCGCCTCAAACTAATATCTCATATCAGCCAAAGTTTGATTTAACTGGAATTTGATTTAATCGAACATTCGTTAAGTCAAACCATTTTCCTTTGTCCTTTAGAGCTTTGAGTTATCAGGAATTAATTATAATTAGTATTTTGCACTTTCTATACACACAAGTTTATTGAATATTTATTTAGTTTTCATCTAATTTTCTGCCAATAGTTTGTTGCCAATAGTTTGTTGCCAATAGTTTGTTGCCAATATTTACCTTTTTCAAATATAAAAGTACTACTAACTTCTTTTCTCAAGAAATAAAGAAAAAAAAAAGAAAATAAAGACCTTTTTTTTCCTAATGTATTTATATCTGTTCTTTCTACAGTATTTATGTTTTAAATAAAGTTTTATGTCATCACATTCAGACGCTGTATAAAATAGAAAGATGTAAATGCAGTTCTATCTGTCATGCACCGAAATTCTTGAAGAATTGTTTTTAATTAATTATTATTTTTAACTGTTATACTGACTTCTTATTGACCAACCAATATGTTAATAAAAATAATACTCTTACAATCTAATGAATTCAACGAAGTTTTATGCTGATAAAACTGCTCTATGTGATGTAACAACAAAGGAAAATAACATTTTACTGTTGAGAGTATTGCAACTTGGGATTAAGAAATGAATGTTTTGTGTTTTCAGAGAATAAATGTTACAATAACTAGTATGATAAAATTGTGTCAGGAGCTTCAAAAAAAGTTGTTCTAATAAACAGCTTGTACAATGAGTCACTTCAACAGGTCCTTAAATAATTCTTGGACTCAAAGTCTGTCTCATTAATTCTCCTTAACAGACTTTTTGTTTTAGATTATTCATTTGAGATTACAGATTGTTATTTTTTGTAATCACTAATCAAAAGCTTGCACAACAAGTCACTCCAACAGATACTCAATCATTTCTTTGACTCAAAGTCTAAAGAGTCTTAATCAACAGCATTTGTTCTTTATCTAAACTTTATCAAGAGGTCGTAGACAATAATGGTTCTATTTTATTTAATTTTCGTTTCAACGCGAAGGAAGAAAAAAGATAAATAAAATACATCTACAAATATGGAGTCAGTATAATGATTTGTTTGTATTATTAACAAATCATTTTTTAAATTAGGATTTAACACTTTAAATTAACACTTTAAATGCAATAAAAAAAAGTGTTATAAACTTTTAATCGTTGATCTTTTCTAGAGCTTTTATTTTTTTGCAAAGGTTTTAAATAATTATAATGATTGTTTACACAAACACATAAATAAATGTAACGTGTAAATTTAAAAAAATGTTATATATTAACTTTTTTATGTAGGCATGTGTTTTTTCTGATAAATTTAAATGTTTGAAACCATTTGTATTCAATTTGAACTATGTATTCTATGTATTCATTGAACTGTATCTGTTTATTGATTATCTTATTAATATGTGTTAAGTGAAAAATCTATTGGTATATTGTATGTCTTATTGAATGTTTTGAGTGTTTATGTCCTATTGTTTTATTGTAACCTTTAACACAAAAATGTGTTTAATTTATGTTTTTTTTTTTTTTTTTAATTTAGAGAAAGATTGCAGTTATGGTTATCTTCAGGGTTAGCTTTACTACTTGCTTATTTTTAGTTCATTTGAATTCTGTAAATCAACTAATGAAATAATAATAATAATAATAATAATAATAATAATAATAATAATAATAATAATAATAATAATATAATAATAAAAGTAATAATAATATATTTTTGTTTTATTATAAATTTTTTTAGCAAGTTAATTATGTTTAGGCCACGCTCCTTAGATTTGGTTAAAAAACAGCAAATACATAAAAATCAATCAAAAATAAATGCAAAACCTTCTAAAAAAAAATTGAATTTCTTAAGCAGTAAGGTATAAATTTTTTTAAATTTCAGTATTGTATCTGCTTTGTTATTCAATTTATGTCTGCCTTATCATTCAATTCAAGATTTTTGAGACTTAGCATTTATACATTTAAAGTTTTGTTCAGTTATTATATTTATAAGGCTTTACTTAGTATGACTATCCCTGATTTTTTTAACTCAAAACATAGCTGAAAGTGGCTACACAATTCTTGCAGTTGTCTAAACATGCCTCTAGATGTGTTATCAATGTTTTTCTCTCTTTAGAATTAGGAAGTTAAGGCAACTTATCTCAACTTCCTGATTCAAAAAAGAGAAAAAGTGAGCTTTACACAGCAACATCGATTCAGAACCAGGTTTCTTTATTATTAGATCTTATAGTTTAACTTTTATCAATTTTTAGTATTTTCTTATAAAAAAACATGTAGCACAACTTTAACAATGTTGCATCAGCTCCGTTTAACATGGACATATCAGCTGATATAACATGGAAGGATAGTTTTTAAAGCAACTACAAAAGTTTTCACAGTTTCACAAAAAAAAGTGTATACAATTGTGGGTTATTAAATACCAAAAGAAATGGGATAAGTCTTTAGTTGATTGTGTTTTTTTGAAAAACACAGATTTGTTATATTTAAATATATATGAAAATAAAAAATAAAAGTTGTGCTTTCTTAACTTAAACACTTTTGTTAATTCAGTATTTTTTTATTTTATTTATACAAATAGTACATGCTTGTTTAGTTTGAAGCAGTGAATGATAGTGCAGCAGCCAATGGCAAAACAGATTGCAAAACAGCATGTGATGAATTTACTGGTGACTTATTAGAACTAAATTGTTCAATTAATGCTTTTGCAAATGAGCTAGGTAAAAAATTTTAGACACTATTTAGTTTCAACTATATAGTCTCACACAATCTGATCAATCTCTAAATTGAAATGGTCTTTAAATTTCTGATTATCAATGGTTTTTTCAGAATTTATTTGAATTATTTTTAATTTTTACTTTATTTTCTATTTAAATTTTGGTTATCTTTAAGTAGACGTATCTCCTGAGCGAAAAGTTCACTTTGAAGATTTTAGTCCAGTAAATTTTGAAGCATCTACAATAAATTTATGTATAATGGAATCTTCAGCTTTTAAAAGAAAGTTAGTTCAATTACTTAATTGTGTTATTTTGATTTTTCAAACTTATGCATTTTTGCATAACCTAATTTTTAAAAAATATATATTAATTCAGACAATTTTTTTAAAATAAAAAAGCAGAATTATAAAACAAAAATAAAAAAGCAGAATTATAAAAACATAAGCAAAAGCTGGTTCTTGTATCCCTTGTGAGGGTTTTTGTAATTAATGGTAAAGGTTTAGGGAAGTGGTACCTGTACATATATTGGCGAGCTCATTTTATATATTTTTAATTTTTTTATCATTATCAGTGAAATTAATTTTATTTTTTTGGTCCTTGAACATTAAATAATTCTTTAATACTATCAAAAAAAAATTCTTTATTTGATTCATAATTTATATATATATATATATATATATATATATATATATATATATATATATATATATATATATATATATATATATATATATATATATATATATATATATATATATATATATATATATTATATATATATATATATATATATATATATATATATATATATATATATATATATATATATATATATATTTGTGTGTATATATATTATGAAAATTATGTTAAAATTTCCAGTAAGCATTCTCAATACAGTGTTGTTGTTTTTTTTTCTGTCCTTTTATTTCACCATAAAATATGGATATTTACAATAATAAAATATAAACTTACATAAATAAGGTTAGGTGTCACTTGTTTATTTAAAAACTAGTCAATGGAGTAGCACCAAAAAAATAAAATAGTAAATAGAACATAAAAATAAAAGAGAAAAAAAAAGAGAATAAACAAAAGAAACTAAAAGGAAAGAAAAAAAAAAAAAAAAAGAAAAGAAAATGAAGCACTAATAAATAATAAGTATTAAAAAATTTAATTTTTTTATTGTTATTCACCTCCCTAAAGCCATGAGCTCCACTACAGTCAAGCAGGCTACTTTATTGTGGTTAGAACCCTCTCTTTTTTCTTTAACTCTGAAACACAAACCTTGGAAACAAGGCTGCTGCACAGAGAAACAAGTTATGCTTGGTACTAACAGGGACATGGTGGGGGTCAAACTCAGAACTTGTTGCTTATAAAGCAAGCACCTTAACACTTAATCCCTACCAACTAAAAATAACAATATGAAGAAGGAAAAAAACAATAATAGCTATGTGATAACTTTAATAAAAATTATACCTATATATTAAAAAAGTGGTAAAAATTATAATAAAATTTGTAGCTATGACAGTAATTATAAAAATAAACATAAAATTGCAAAAATTATAACAATAACTAATTAACTAAGAAATAAAAAAAAAGTTATAACAAAAACTATTAGCCCAATAAATTCAATTGCACTATCATTAAAAATAATATTAATAAGGCATCTAAATCAAAGATTAATGATAATGTTAATAAAGTAAAAAAAAAATAGAATAAAATAAAAACTATTGCAGTTTCATTAATACAGTAATATATTAAAGCAATAATAATAATGATTAAGAAGAATTAGGGTTAAAAAGAGAAAGTTTATTTGAAGAGAGAAAAGGGTATTTAGTTAAAATTCTTTTTTTAATAAATGGTATTAATTGGTTTCAGTGAGAAATACATTGGAGAGCTTGCCATTATCAATCATGTTGAAAAAAAAAGGGTGCAAGTTAAAATTTAAAGTTTTTGAGTGTAATATTTATGCGTATCATTTGTTTTAATAGATTAAATTATTAAATAAATATAATATGTATGTTGTAGGTTAGGGCATCCCGTACTTTTCAAAAAACAACTTTTTTTTTTTAATAAACACTTGGCCCTTTGTATTTTTTAGCTAGAAAGTATATAAATTTAGAGTCTGTTAAAATAAAGCTGCTATTAATAGGTCCTCATTTGCAAAAATTGATTTATTGCAATATTTTATTGACCTTAAAATTATCTTGAAGCATAAATACATTTTTATGTGGAAGTAATAAAAAACCGTATAAACTTCTCGAAAAAATTAAATTTTTTACATTTCATAACAGTTTTTCATAGGAAATTTTTGAAACAAAAAAGTTCTTGATGTTCAATATTTTTTGCATTATATTTTTCGTAATTAACTTTTATATTTTTATTAACTTTAACCCACAAATACTATATAGTTGAAGTAAAAGAGAAAATTTACAATGAGTGGTATATAAACAAGAAAAAAGACAAGCACAGCAATGTCTGACTTAATAGGTATACAGTTTTTAAAAACCTAATTGCTTTATTTTGAAATTATTTATAATATTTTTTTAATATATTATTTTAATAATAATATAAATATTAAGTCATGAATAATACATTTTCTTCTAAAAAATTTGATCAACAATAACATTGACAATGAAAACAATAATATTGACATATTATTTTTAAATATTATGATCTAATATATTTAAAATTGATATTAATTGTTTGTTAATCTTAAATCTTAATACAATAATATAGATATAATATTAATATGTTGTTATATAACAATAATAATAATAGTAATTATATAATAATAACAATAATAATAATAATAATAATAATAATATGATAAAATTTTATCTTAAGGAAAAGGTAGAGACTTTATTCCATTTGAATTACCAACTTATGGTGCTGTTCTTCAAAAAGCTATCCTCATTAAAGAGTTGTCAGAAAAAAAAGTATATCCATTAGATGATTTGGTTAGGAAAACAAGGTTAGAACAATGGAAAAAAGCAAACTCAGACTTTTCACATCCAGTAATTTTTACAGATAAGTCTATTGACAGAAAGATCAAAAATTTACAATGATGTTTAGGATATTTGCAGAAAAAGATTAACTAAAAAAGTAGAAATTGACAAAATAATGAAGTCTTTGTCACGATTCTTTGATATAACTAACTACAAATGTGCAATTTTATTCTGTAATGAATCAAGTTGTCTGGGAGTTCATATTGACTGTAAATGTGAATAATCAGTGAGGATTCCTATAATAGAATTAGAATTTATTCACTCACAGAGAAATAAAGGAGAGCAGTCTCAAATTATGATAGGATCAAAAAACTACATAGAGACTAAAAGAACCTATGCTGAGGTTTCAGAAATGTGCTCTAAAAATGAGTTTGAATGTTCTAGTTACACTGAACATATTGATTTATTTAACATAAGTGATGATTTCAAAGTAAAGCGAAATTACATATTGATTCAAAATACTGCTATTGCTGCAATAAGATGTGAAGTTTCAAACACTGCTGCAGCTGCAATTGCTTCAGGATTTTTAAAAGATTTTGTAGAAGCTAAAGTTCCAGAATCAGCTCTTTTTTTATTACTGGACAAAAACAAATTGCATAGAGCCAAAGATAAACTTATGTCAGAGTGTCAGGTTTTTGCAAAGAATAGATTAGATCCTGAGAATGTTTCTTGTATTCTCTTTGATGGAA
Source organism: Hydra vulgaris (assembly GCF_022113875.1). Classification (NCBI taxonomy): domain Eukaryota; kingdom Metazoa; phylum Cnidaria; class Hydrozoa; order Anthoathecata; family Hydridae; genus Hydra; species Hydra vulgaris. The sequence continues at coordinate 44,645,641 of NC_061165.1, forward strand.
GAAGTGACAAAACCAATTTAATGACATTTAATGAAGAAACCAAAAAATTTTATCCTTTAATTAAAAAGGAAGATCACTATACTTTGACTGATGAATATGGTAGTATCTGAAAAATCAAAAATTAAGCCTGCCGAACATATAGCAAATAAAATATTTCGATGGTCTATTTTGCATCGTGTTGAACATAGCTTAAAGTTCATTAGTTGTGATAGCACAGTTACAATTACAGGCCATAATGGAGGTGTTATTCATTGTTTAGAGATTAAATTAGAAAGAAAATTACGGTGGCTAATATGCTCTCTTCACACAAACAAACTTTGTTTTCAGCATTTAATAGAAGAACCTCAAAGATAGGGTTTTCTGGACCTATTGGTAAGTTGCTTTTCAAGGTTACTGAAATGGAAAGATATTAGTTTCAAGACAATATCTATAGGTCATGGTTTAATTGAACTTGATGAAGAAATGATAAAGGAGTTGTCTTCAGATCAGAAATATGCTTATAAAATATGTCAGACAGTAATTTCAGGAACTCTTATTAAAGATTTGGCAAATTAAAAACCAGGCACTATAGTTCATTCAAGGTGGCTCAATACAGGCTCTTCCTTACTTTTATTGTGGATAAGCAACCATGGGTTACAGGGAGATGACCTGAGAAACTTAGAATTAATTGTTAAGTTTCTTGTATCAGTATACTTCCCTATGTGGTTCCAAAGTGAAGCATAGCTGGATAGAAGGGCCGCGGCACATCTTGAACCAATTTAACCTTATCAAACTTCAAGATAAAAATGTACAAAAAGTTATTGAAAAATATGTGAGATTATCAGCAAGGAATTCTCATTCTGAAGGCTTATTGCAGACATTACTTTGCAGCCAAAATAAAATTGAAAGGGAATTTGCTGTAAACAAAATTTTAGAAATTAGAAATAATGAGGAAACAGGAACTCTAGCTCCTATAACATATAAGCTTCCTCATTCACCAACCTATGTGAAACCAAATTGATTGAGTTAATAACACGGCACCTATAAAACCACTTACACGTACATAAGGTGTTAGGGGGGGGGGAGGTGAAGGTTGTTCAAGGAAGGAGCGCTTGAGAACCACTCTAAATATTTTAAAACTGTTCTATATTTACTGACATTATTGAAATTAGTTAAAGTTTTTTTACCATCTATATAGGATAATCTTAGACATAATATAATTTTGGTCCCCCTCCCCATTTGAGTTAATTGACCTTAAGTTTAAAAACTTAAGGTCAATTTTTGCAAATGTTGCCTTCATCCTAATAAATTTATTTGTGTCTTTCTTTAATGTATATACCTAATAGCAAAAAAATTATAAGGGCCGAGTTTTTTACAAAGTTGAAAAGTACAGGATGCCCTATTGTATGTAGAACAAATATAAAAAGAAGGTAGAAAAAATATTATAGTGAAAACTAAATAACTTGTTAGATATATTTTAAATTATAACAAAAAGTTATATACTAACAAAATGGTATGAAATGTCTGCTTCAATGACATTGAAGTTTTTATTTAGAAATCTTATTTTATGACATCACTTTTATGTAAGCTTACATTGTTTATAAGTTTAATAGTGATGTAATAATGGAGCCATTCAAAACTGTTGGTAAATATGGAGTACCAGTACCAGTTACTGCCAGTTGTGATTTTACATTTATAAAGAAAAAGTTTTTATACTTAATACATTTATCTTTGATAGTTTTCTTATGTAATAGTATCTATCCTCTTTGTGAGTTTTTATCAGGAAATTGCATAATTGATTGGCATATTCAGGAGTATTATTATATTCTAATTTTGAGAAGTGATAATAATCTTGATGCTTGGAAGGCAGCTGTAACTAACCTTTAAGTTAATCTGCTTTATAAACTAAAAATTTTATAACGTTTGTAAACTTTAGGAAAGTATTTATCAATTATACCCAAAAATGTTTTTGCTATACTGCCAAGAAAGTTCAAGAAACTTCCATATTAGTCAAGTTTGGAAAACCAGTTTTAACTTCAAATGTGTAAGCATCAAATGTGTTCCACTTATGGAGTTCATCAAATTTGTTCCACTTATGGAGTGCATCAAATGTGTTCCACTTATGGAGTGCATCAAATGTGTTCCACTTATGGAGTGCATCAAATGTGTTCCACTTATGGAGTGCATCAAATGTGTTCCACTTATGGAGTGCATCAAATGTGTTCCACTAATGGAGTGCATCAAATGTGTTCCAATTATGGAGTTCTGTACAAGAATTCTGTCTGAAAAATTTATAACACATTGCAAGTAACAAGTGAAGAAAACAATGACTAATTTAAGTCTACCACTGAAGTTAGTTTTCTTGGTGATTCCATGGATAAAAATATTCCCATTCTAAAAGTGAAAGTTCACGAGTAACTGCTATCACAAAAGACAAAAAAATTGTCATGTTATTTCGAAAATTTCCAGTCAAAAATAACGTCCTCCAAGAAAAAATCAAGAAAATGCGCAGAAAAGTAATTATATTTATTTTATTTTGTTCCTAAAACAAACAGATCTTTCCGGTAGACCTAATATATAAGGGCAATTCCGCGAGAAAGAGGGGAAGAAAAAAAAGTTAGGAAAACATATGCTAACCACAATAAATTCTTTTTTTAACTATTTAAGAATACTTTTAAGCCAAAAAATGATTAAAAAAATAATTTTATCATACCATAGCATTGTTTTAAAGTTGTAAGGGTTATATAAACAATTTTTAAATATTAAATATTATGTAGAGTATTATTTATAAAAATGTACTCCAACTATGTATAAAAAAAGAATATGTTTATCAAATTAATGCGTTATGTCACGAAGCCTAGAAAAAAGAAGTTTTTTCTAGGCTTCATATCAGACTTTATAAAGCTAAAAATATAGTAAAAGTAAAGATACTGATATAAGTTTTATCATTGTTTTAATTTTTTTTTAAAAAGAGCTTCATATGATAGTATTAAGATGTAACAAAGAATGTTATGACCATCATACTATGTTTGTTTTTTTCATAATGGCTCCTGGACATCTATATAAAAAGTTTTAGCGCGAACAATTTTATTATTGAAATCAAGTTAAAAATCATTTGCAGTTTGTTTACTCATAGTATTGCGAAGCTTGTTAAAGTAATTTAGAATAATTTAAAATTAGAAATTATTTCTTTTTTTAAATATAAATCACTTATTTAAAATAATTGATGTAAATAAATTAATATTTGTTGAGAAATAAAAACTTTTAACATTAAGAAAATTTTTTTTCGTTTAAATGTTTTTTATAGTTTGCATTGCAACGTTTTTGTTTATTCTATTTCGCGAGTTTTTTAATTATAAATTGACCGTTTTTTTTAAAATTATAACAACATTAATCTCAAAAGTTATATTTAATAACATTTTTTAAATGACTAAATCAGATGCTGAATAATCAAAAGCTTACAGAGCAAGAAACGGAAAAGTGTTGTTGGAAAAAAAAAGAAAGGGAAGTTATTAAAGAAGACAGTTATCAAAGAACACAAAAGAAATGAAAACAAGCTAAAAAATCAAGTGAAAGTTGGCAATTAAAGCTTGAAAACAATTTTGTAATTAATATTTTTACTTTGAAGGAGTTATTTTATAAACTTATGTTGGGAACAAGGAGCATTAACCATTTAAACTTTAGTAACGTATTAAAGTATAAATAAATATAGCAGCCTGCCTTTAGTAACCAATTTTAAATTTAACAAACCCAGTTACGACCATCACGACAAAAGAAATATAGAAATGCTTATAAAGCATCAAGTAAAAACTATGAAACTCAGCATATAATAACATCAATATGTGCTAAATACACACACCCAATGATTTTTTTTTTTTTTTTTTTACCATGCAGTTTGCTGCAATTAGTTTGACAAAGCTGTTTTGTTCAGAAGTGGTAAAAAGTAAATATTACAACCGTCACGCTACGCATAGTTAATTTTTGAAAAAAATATAAGATTTCAATACTGTAACTTTAGCATACTAAATTATGTAAATTATGTATTATTCCACATTTCTAAGAAGTTTCAAGTCATTTCCATTTTTGGTTCATTTTTAATAGCTTAAATAACATCAAATGTTACGACTGCCACTCTCGCGAAATTGCCCATATATATATATATATATATATATATATATATATATATATATATATATATATATATATATATATATATATATATATATATATATATATATATATATATATATATATATATATTTTTTAACATCTTTGCTTCCAACAAGGCTGCAAGCAACCAATAATTAGTGTTGGAACTTACTGGAAGAGAAAAGATGAAGATTGTAGAGCAAGATAACGATTGACAGACGACTTAAAAGATTGCAAATTATATGAATCAGGAAAGCAAGATGAAGGAAGCGAATTCCAAAAGATGTTCGAGGAAAAAAACTAGATGAATAAGAGTTTTTGGAGCACTTAGGAACAGTAACAGAAAAAGGATGAGACTTAATTGAATGGCGAGTAACACAAGAATGAATTTTAGTAGATGGCACAAGAGGCGCTAGCTCCTTAGAGCAGTGCCCATTATAGTATTTGTAGAGAAGAGAAAGAGAAGCAACATTACGACGATGTGACAAAGGTTGAAGGTTGGCTGCAAGAGCAGGTCCAACTATGTTTACAATGCGTTTTTGCACCTTGTCTAAAAGAGAAAGGGCATCATTAGGAGATCCGCCCCAGATATGGCAACAGTATTCCATACAAGGTCGGATTTGAGATTTATAGAGATAGAGAATAGAATCCAGAGTAAGAAAGTGTCGAGCTTGATAAAGAGATGCAACTTTAGCAGATGCTAATTTTGCAACTCATTTGATATAAGGTTTCCAAGAAAGCTCAGAAGTGAGAGTTAATCCTAGAAGATGAAGGGTAGATGACTCATTGAGTACATTACCGTTCATAAATATAGGAAGGTCTAAATTATTGCGATAATGATTGGCTGAAAAAAATTGAGTTTTATCTGAATTAAAGTTCACTAGCCACTGTGAGCCCCATGCTGTAGCATAAGTGAGATCCTTTTCAAGCTCAAATGCTCCCTGCAAGCAATCAGAGGGAGTTGGCTTCTTATCGTGACAAGAATAAATGGTAGTATCATCAGCGAACAATGCCACCTTAGATGTGAGAATATCTGGAAGATCGTTAATGTATATTAAAAAGAGTATAGGGCCAAGGATTGAACCTTGAAGAACCCCTGAGGTTACAGAATAAGAAGAAGAGTGCTGTCCATCGAGGACAACTTTTATACTACGATTGGAAAGGAAGGATTTGATAATCTTAAAGATGTTTCTAGATACACCGTAAGAAGAAAGCTTATGGAGAAGACCAGCATGCCAAACTTTATCAAACGACTTAGAAATGTCAAGAGCGATGGCCTTAACCTCTCCACCTTTATCTAATGCGTGATAAAACCTATCGGTTGTTACTGTTAGCAAATCAGCTAAAGATCGAAATCCATATTGATGATCAGAAAGTAGGTTATGAGTTTTGAGATGAGAGATTAAGTGTTTGTTAATTAAAAATTCAAATACCTTTGCTTATGATAGGAAGAAGACTAATGGGACGGTAGTTAGAAGAATCGGATCGCTCTCCAGAATTTTTAAAAATAGGAATAACAGATGCTGCTTTCCAGCAGACTGGAAAACAAGACTCAATAAGCACTTGTTAAACAGTTTTGAAAGGATAGACGACAGCTCCAGAGAACACTTCTGCAAGACTATAACAGGTATGTTGTCCGGGCCACAAGGTGTAGAAGAGTCTAAGCAGGAAATCATTTTAGATACAGAAGCTAGAGTGATATGGATGTCAAGCAATGGATCAACCTGTTTGATGGCTATATCAGGTAGAACGCAACTAGTGGAGTCAAGAGATGATATTGATGAAAAGTTTTTAGCAAATAATTCAGCTTTGTCTTTAGGTGAGGTGACAAAGTCTGAACCATACAAAATAGGTGGAATTACAGACTTGCCCTTATTATTGATACTATTAAAGATTCTCCAGAAGTGGCGAGAGCCTAACTTTTGTAATGAAGTACGAGATTTCATGATCTGAGAATAGCGGGCTTTGGCGTTAGACAAAATCTTTTTACAATGGTTCCTAGCAGTAATAAACAGATGTCTGTGTTCTGGAGAATTGTTTTATTGATAGATATGGAAGTAATGGTTTCGATTGGCAATTGCAGCAGCACAATGCGAGCAAAACCATGGAGAAGAGTGAGGCTTGACCTGGAATCGTCAAGAGGGAATAAAGGATTCCATGCCAGCCTGAATCCACGAAGTTATGTAAGAAGCACATTTGTCAATAGGAAGACAAAAGATTTCTACCCAGGGGCCATTACGAAGAAAATCACGGAAAGAGTCCCAGTCAGCTTCAAGGTAGTTGTAAGATGTGCGATGATAGGGGGATTCTGATGATAAAGAAGTATGAGATAATAGTTTTAGAGAGACCAAACCATGATCGGATGCCCCTAAAGGTGAGTGTGGAGAAACTGAGCACTGACTAGAATCAGATACAAGGCATAAGTCGAGTAGAGAAGGTAAATGATTCGGGTTATCTGGAAAGCGAGTTGGAAAGTTGACTATTTGAGTTAGGAATTGAGAGAGGCAAAAGTTGTGGGCCTTAATACCTGCAGAGTCACTGACACTAGAGCCAAGCCATTCAGTGTGATGAACATTGAAGTCACCGACAACAACAATATTGGCTGATGGATAAAGAGAGAAGGCTTGGTCAATATGATCAGAAATAACATCAAGAAGAGTGCAGTCTTGAGATGAGGGAGAGCAATATAGAACAAAGAGAAAGGTGATAGAGTGAAGTGGTGCTAAACGAAAGCACATAAAAGAGTAGTCTGTGGATTCAAACCTAGTTTCCCGACAAATGGGTGAGTTCTTACGAATGTAAATGCCCAGGCCAAGCATGTGACTATTGGAGTCTTTACGAATTAAAGGAAGATAACCATCAACACTAAGATCACAAGATGAGACAGCTGAACTCAATAATAATATAATCATATATGTTTGCTATTTATTTAGATGCTGGCATACAATGTCCTTTCATATTTATATAAACTTTTTTATTTATATGGTGTAGTATTTGTCGAAAGAGAAGATGATCAGATAATGATGAAGATCATGAAGATGATGATGATCATGATAATGATCATAATGATAACGATGGTAATCATGATTATGATGATCATGTTAATTATAATGATGTTTATATATGCATATATATACACAAAATATCACATGAATTTTTGATAAAAAATATATACTTTAGAATGTATAAATGTTTATGCAGCCCCGGTCACAAACCTGGACCCAGCTATATTTTATCAAACCCAGAACTAGTCCTGGTCAAATATCAACCCTGGTCACTTACTATTCCTATTTCCATCACTGTTAAGCAAGCTTAAAGCAGGCGAAATTGATTCTATGAATGTTTTGAAATTGTTGCATGAAAATGAGAGCTTATCAAATGATCTTATAATAATTTTTGATAAAATGTATTTGCAAAAATATGCAGAATATTCTGGTGAAGGTGTAATTAGGATTAGTGAAGAAAATGAATGTTATTGTTTCTTTCATGGTAATTGGTTTAAAAGAAAGTTTCTTGTGTCGTCAAAGCAGTTTTAATTATAAAATTAAACAGCGATTGGTTGAAGACTGAAATGACCTGGTTCAATCTTAAGTAAAAAACAGTTTTAATGCTCGAGGTGACAATCATGCTTCAAATGTTTTCTTTTTTACAAAGTTGCTTAATGCACATGGTAAAATACAAAATAATTTGTTTATTAATAAAAACCACAAAAAAATTACCTATTTTTTGACACAGTGCGTCTGATTAAAATTAATTGAAACAACTTACTAAAAAAAAGGTTTATTTTTTCAAATTTTTATTTCAGCTTTTTAAGATAAATTTCGCGTTCAATCAGGAAAAAATATCATGGAAAATATTTCATGATTTATTAGAAAAGGATAGCCTGTTAAATGCAAGTTTAAAAAAAGCACCAAAAATAAATAGCAAAGTTGTCCATCCCGGAAACTACAACCAACATGTCAATGTTGCTTTAGGTAAAACTTCAGCAGCAGCAATAAAATCATTTCCCCGACTGTTTCGATATTGCATTTTTCCCAACTCTTTTTAACAAATGGTGGATAATTACAAATTTAAAAACTCAGTTTTCTAATAACCGTCTTGGAAATGCTGCTACTATTAATAGTAAAACTGATTTTTTTCGAACTTTCGCTGAATGGTTAAATGAATGGAAAAACACCAAAATTCCAAATTTTGAGAAATATACATTATCTCCTTTGTATCATTATCTCCTCAAAGAATAGACTACGTGATTTTTGTTTTTTTATTCGACAGCTTTGTTACTGAAAAATAATGCAGTAATTTTTACACTGAGTACATTTTTAATAAGCTACTTGTTACTTTTACTTGAGTAAACTTTTTGACCGGTAACTTTTACTTGAACTTAAGTAAAATTTCACTCAAGCGTCAGTACTTTTACTTTAGTACAATTTTTTTTTAATTTTTCCACCTCTGACTTAAAAGAACTTTATTGTCAAGCTTCATTAATAGAAGATCTGTTGGAAGGTCGTTTTCTGCTCGTTTTCAAAGTGATCCGTTAAAAAAGAAGATTTGGACGATACCGCCAAGTAGTGGTGGCAGGTTCCTTGTCAGTTTGAAAGTTGTTATCTTTAATGAAAAGATAATCCAAATAAAGGAAGGAATTCAAGTTTTTTTAAATATTAGTGCTGTTGAAGATACACAATATGCTAGATCCTTGATGGTTCAAATTAAAGAAAGATGTTTAGATTGTATGAGTTTATCAGATGATTCTCGTGAAGTTGCTAGTTATATTGCTGGTTTTATTGCCAAAAAACTGATTCAGAAGTTTGAAATATGTTCCAAATGGCTTTGTAATCAAAATTGTCAACAGGAGTCAAATGGTTATAGTAATTTAAATTGTTTACTCCTTTTAGAATGACAAATTCTAAATGTCTGTGATTTGCTATTCTGGATGATTTATTTGATGTTATTTACCAGACTCAGATGCAACATCATATAGCAGCAAAGTAGAGAAGGTTACCAAGCATTTTTATCTTTAAATCACCGAAATTGTGGAAAAGAAATTATACACTCTATCATTTCAAATATTTATTTCAATAACATGAAAGTCAGTGATTCTATTGTTGCAGATAACATTGTTGCCTTTAAAAAAAGACAGAGAAAAAAATAAGAGTATTTTGTCTCACATTTTAAATCAGTTTGTTTTCGATTTTTTAAATACTTTTAAAGCTTACTTTTGAGAATTTCTGTATTCTTATTTCTTGTACAGTCCTTGAATATCCCTAAAATATAAACAAAATATTTTTGATAAGTATAACCCATGTCTTTCTAAAATCATTTTCTTAATATATTTATTTAAATATATTTAATAAATGTTGTGTTGTTTTCAATAAACACAGCATTTATCAATCATGATTACTATTTATTACTAAAAAGAAGCCTTAATTATGTAAAAAACAAAAGTTTAAAACAAAGTTTAGTGAAGTATATTTCAATTTAGATATTTCAATTAAGCCAACGCAAATATTAAATATTTTGAAATAAATTTTGAAATAAAAAATTAAGTATTTTGAAATAAATTTAACAAAAATGTTAATCAGTCATTTTCTTGAATAATGCAAAGTTCAAAACCAATTAATGGAAGTATTAACTAATAATTGCGATGATAATTAAATAATTGCTATTACAACACATAATTTTATATTTGTCTCAGCAATATGATGCCTATAATATATATGTCTATATGATATATGTCTATATGATATATGTCTATATGATGCCTTCATAAAAATCAAATGAAGAGTTACATGTATTTCTAAAAACTACTTTAAATGTTTGTTTAATTTACCAAAGTTTAATAGACATCCTCTTTTAAATTAGTCCTATATGAATCTTTTGTTGTTAGGTGATTCTATATATGTTAAATATATTTTAAGAATGAAAGGCCGTTCCTGCAAAAAAGTAGTGACTCCAGTTCGTAGGTCGATTCGACTATCCAGTGCAAGCATACCCGTAAACTTCCGTACTGACGAAAGAATTCTTAAATCACCATCTGAAGTAAAAGTACATTTATTAGAAAATAAAATAGCGTTCATGCCAAATAAAAATCTTCGAACTCCGCTAAATAAGATATGGAAAAAGGATGAGGACAATTTGAATCTTTCTTTTTTATCATAAGAACTATATTAAAAAGTAATGTATTGTAATTGTGGAATGCTTTTTATTATTTTATTTATAAACAGGTTTTTTATGTACACGGTGATCTGTTTTCTTATATTTGACAGTTGTAAGTGGACTATTTTCAGTTTTTGTTCTGTTTACTAAAAAAAAAAATTCTTTGCATTTTTTTTCAATGGTTTACTGTTTTAAATTTTTTTATTAATTATGTACGTAGTATCCGAAAAAAAAAAACAGATCGCCTTGGAGGTATTTCTAAAAACTAATTTAGTAAATCCAAAATTAAAAAAAATTTCTGTTCTGATTGACTCGTAGATTAATTCAAAGAAAATGTGGCAATAAAATCCGTTAGTAAAATTTTTACATTTGAAAAAATTTTATTTTTATTTTTATTAAATTTAGAAAAATTCTCTTTCTAAATTTAAAAATTATTTCTAAATTTTATCTTATATTTCTACCAAAATTTTATTTAAAATTGTATTAGCTAATATTTTAAAAATATATTTATTATAATGTGAATTTCATTAAATATTTGTAAAATTATATTAGTGACTTACTTTGTTTGTAAATATTAAAATGGTTATTTCCTAGAAATGCTTCTTTAATAATTTTTTTTTTTAATGTTTTGCGGTTTCAATATTTTTATTTAACATTGCAACAACAATGTAAATAATTATACTTAATTACTTGAATAATCCAGAGTGGCGATTGAAAGTTGCGTAGAAAGTACAGTTAGAGTTCCCTTAAAAACACATACCCCCTTGAACACTACACGTATAAACTTTCAGCTCTGGGTTCCACTAATATAATGAAATTATTAAATAATGATTGAATCAGTATCTCTAAACATCCTAGGTGACAAATTAATTAAAAAATTTACCTCTTATAATTTTAAAATCCTCAAAAAGAGAATGCAAATCAAATTTTTAGTTTTAAAAATGGCTCAATTTATGCATTATGACCTCCTACTGTTTAATTTTAGGTTTGCAGTTTACTTATTTCTATACAATGTTAGACTTGTTCTAATCCACCAACTTTTTTTTACCATTTACAAACTCTTAAAGATGTTTATTTTGTATTTTTTTCGCAGTGCTATGGATGTAATTTTTAAGGGGTCACTAGCTTTATAATAGGAAATCTAGCTTTTAATACAATCACAATGTATATTTTGAATAATAGGAAGTATGAAAAATAATAAGAAAAGTATTTTCTTATTATTTTACATATTTCCTATTATTCAAAATATACATTGTTAAAAGTTATTCAACACAATAACAGCTTCAATAACAACAATAACTATTTTTTGAATAGCATAAAATATTTTGAAAAAGAGACATGCAATAAACAAACATTTCATCAAAAGAAATATCTTTGAGTCATTAAGATTTATTTGAATCAGAACCAAAATAGAGTGTTTTTTTTTTTAAGAATCAGGAGATGATGCTGCAGATGCAGGGAGAATCATTGTCGGCTTTTTGTTATCAATGCGACAAGCTATTTTGCTACATACAGATTTATGAATGGAATGACATTGCGAACACTCTTTTAAAGATTTTGCAAGACATTCTTCTACACAAGAGCATTGCAGTTTGCAACGATAAAACAGTTCTTTTTCTTTAAGCTTATGTTTCTTTTTCTCCTCTGAATCATGATTTTTTTTTTCCGTTTTTCTCCTTCAAGAAAAGTCACTTTTGAAAGCACATCTTGAGCCTCCATAGATCCATGCATATTAGTGACTCTTGTTTTTTTTGCTTGATTAACCTCCTTGGGTTTTACCCGGTTTACTGAAAGTAAACCAGGCACTTCTGCTAAATTGAGGCTTTTCTCATATGATTCCTCAATGAATGATTGTGACATTTTATTGATTTCCAATATTCGGCTGAATCAATAAGGAGAGCTGCTTGTTCAAATTTATCTTGTTGTATATCATCAATATTAAGACTATTCTTACTTATACCAACTCTCTTAGCAGCTGCTACGATATTGGCAGCGGATGCCCAATTGTTCCATATTGTTCCAAGGATATTCATGAATCTTTATGGATTTATTGTCTGGAAGTATCAGGAGGAGACACAAATAAATTGATTTGCTTTTCACGCAAAAAATTTAGAACTTTAAAGTCAAATCGCGACGAATGACCATCTGATAGAAGCACAACTGGTCGCTCTATAACTTGTTCGGTGAGATGTTTATCAAGTTTCTTATACGCCAATATAAAACAATTATCTTGCGAACCACTCTCTGTTGTGGAGATGATCTAATTTTTTATGTTACTGACAGCTTTTTGTGGTGCTATCTGGCTCGTTATGCCTTTGCCAGCAAATATTACCTGACACAATGAAACCTCCTCTAAAAGTATAAATATTATATTTAACTTTTTAAAATATAAAACTATAAAAGCCACAACTTTAGTTGTAAAAAGTTGTTTCGTTGGCTAACCTGATAATGAAACAATTGGGTTTATAGTTATGCACTCTCTGTTTTCGCGAATCATTTTTTTACATGTCTCTTCAGGGGCGTGTCTAGGGGATGTCCGCTACGTCGTTGGACGTACCCGAAAAAATTAAATAAAAGTTTTTCAACTTGATTATATTGTTGAAAAAAAGTCTTACTATATATAACTATTAAAACCAAACTACAGCTAAAACAAAACAAATTATGCACGGTTAATTATCTTGAACGGTTGGAAAAAAATTAAAAACCGGAAAACGGTTCAAGTTCCAAAATATTAAAAACCGGAAATTAGTATACCGGTTTCAAAATTTTGCGATGGTTAAAAAATAATAATTACAATATTTTGATGGAGGTTAAACTAACTTTTGAGTTAAATAACTTAATTAGAAACTTGATTTGACATACCTTATTTTATTTTGTTATTCAAAACTCTAATTTTTGAATTTTTCTTTCATTGGTTTAAAAAAAATCAAAATGATTATTTCAGTTAGAACAAACTTTGGACTTCCCTTTTGACATACACCCTGAGTAGAATTTTCATTAAGTTTTATTGTTTAACTATCACCAGGTGGTAAAATTAGTTAGTAACAACTAGTATATATCAAAATATATCAATATACATACCCAGTTTTATTACACTAGACTGTGTATCATTTTAATAACTTGCATTTTAAGTAATAAATAAGGAGAAACAAGGTTTCAAATGTAAAAAATAAATTTCGGACTTCCCCTTTGACCTACACCCTGCTAAATTTGTGTTTTATTAAATTAATTAATTTTGTTAAACATATAACATGGCCAATGATTAGTTCAAAATGTCGCTTAATTCACAAGTTTATATAGCATTTTAAAGAAAAGTTAGTATGTTAAAGAAAAGCATCATTTCCTTTAAAAATAGGCAACCGAATATTACTTTAATTGTGTAGAACTTTTGATATCACGATATCCTTTGGATACAAGAAAGGAAGACAGAGAGTTATTACAAGTAGAAGCTGTTTATAGTTGCATCGATAAAAACTAGTATTTGTTTCTTGGTTTTCTTTTATAATCAAGAAGATTTTAGACTTATTAAGTATAATTTTAATTAGCCATATTGTTTATCTTTTATGAGATTCATGACAATCGTAATAGGAACTATGATGAACCACATTAAAGAAAAAACTTGTTTACTTAGTATTTTCATAAAAGCTATTACTGATTTTTCTTTGGGTGTTATGAAATGTGAAATTGTGGCATGGATACCTTACGAAAGTTTTTTATACCTGTGGTTTTCTGTCTCAAAGAATGTCATTAATGGTGCAGCCTCTGCTACTGCTTCTTCTGAATTTATAACAAATTTTGATTTTATTGTTGCACTGTGCATAACAAGACATGTTTTTAATATAACTTTTTTAAATACATAATTTTGCGATCAAGTAATAATGATAATTTTTATAGTTTAAATCTTATTCAAGCATTAAAAGATTTTGTCTCTATAGTTATAAATAATATTAATCAACACCTCTAAACAAGCCTAAAAATTGCATTTCAAATTATTTTAACTTGGTTATCGCTGTTTCTTTGCTAGACTATCTGAGTTTTATCTAGATTACTGAGATTAACACAATGGTTGATTGATACAATTTGGAAGTGTTATAAAGCACCTGTACTTTAATTTCTTCTTTCTAATATTCAGTTTCTTCTAAAAACAATTGCAGAAATTCAATGTTTTTTTATACTAGTTGAGAAAACCAAATCATATTTTTTAGTGTCTTGTTTAACCCAAGACTTTATTAGGTTTATTTATTATTTCCAAACCTAAGGCTTTATTATTCAAATTTGATCTGTGGGAAGTTTAGTTGAATTTCACTCAACTGCCTGAATTTCAAAAATGAGCTTTAATCTATTAATACTGAAACATTACAAGCAACAAACCTTTTCAAGTTTGTTAAAAATACTTATGAGTTGTGTTTTAAATAAAATTCAAATACGATAAAAGTATAACTTCAAATGTTTTAGCTGCTTTTTTTTTAAACAGCTATTTTCATAGCCAAACATTTTTGTAAAAACATTTAGCATTGTACAGTTATTCCAATAAGTTTTTTGACTCTAAGTATTTATAAAGTTTATTTATAATTAAAAGTAAATTGTTTTCACAAATCTTGTAAAAAATTTTAACATATATATATTATACATTACGACAACTGAGTATTTTCAAAAAATAATTTTTTTAGTTTGCAAAAATCATATTTTGAGCTTTAGTTTCCATTTTATCAATGTTACAAGTCATTTAAAGAATTAAAACATTTTTATAAAATACACTCAATCTAGTCAAAATCAAGTCCCCTCCCCCTAAAAAAATAGGGAGGCAGAGGGGGAATAATTTTTTTATGGACTTACCCAAAAAATTTCCTGTAAACGCCCCTGCTCTTCTTTGCCAGCAAAAACTAACCCAGTGGCAGTACTATCTACAACGTAGTTGACAAACTGTGGTGTTTCATCACGATTGAAAACTCTTTCTGTTGCAATATCACCAACCCATTCACTATTTTTTACTTTTTTATAGTTCTTCATTATACTACAAGCAATCAGTTCATCAGTTCATCAGCTAAGGCATCTGGAATAAAAAAAGTTGTAAAATTAGTAATGTAATCAAGTTACATAAATTATCAACGTACAAAAAACATAAACTTATTCAAGAATAAAAACCAAGTTGAAGAACACTTGAGAATGAAATTGAAAATAGATCTTTTTATATTCAGGCTAAACTAAAAAAGCAATATTTGATAAAAAATGTGTACCTAGATGATCAGTAGCGATCTCCCTAGTTTAATTTAGGGCTCTGTTTATTTTAATTCGGCCTTGCAACTTAATGACAATATCATCATGTTCAGCATGTCATCTTCTCCAAAATGATTTCCCGAATCTAAATAGTTTAAATAATAAGGTTTAGTATTTTACATCTATTTAATATCTACTGTACCCTTGTACCTGTTTGAATGTTGATAAACTAGTTTAAAGATAAAACTTACTTACCTTCCATTTTGTAGAGCTGTTTTTGCATTTGGTGATAGTTTTATAAACTTTCTTTTACCTTTTCCATTTTTGTTCAAATGACCTCTGATTTTCAGAATATCCAAAATAATTTCAGAAACTTCTTTCTTAGAGAGTCCCTGGTGGGCTCTGTTTTTGTTTATGATAAAATAAACTATTTCCTTCTCATCATCTGAATGTAACACTCTCAAATGTTCCTTTTTTACATTCTTAACTTTGCTATCTAATATCCTGTCTGTTGTACCAAGATCTTTAATTAAAAGAAACCTTCCTGTTCTTAATGCTGCCTGTCCTCGTTTTTTGTTTTTTGTGCACCAATCTACTGCCTCTGCTATTTGATTTTCTTTAGCTCTTATGTCTTTTCTGTAAACTGTTGCTTCAGCTCGAGTTTCTGGCTTTGTCTTTGTTCTACCTTTTTTTCTACCAGCAGAAATCTTAAAACTAAATTTCAGTTTTCCCATACTATAATTTTATTTAACACTAAAAATAAAGAATGTACATACTTGATTAGAGATTATGAGTACAAAATAAACAGTAAGGTACCAGTTATAACCATTTTACCATTTCTTAGTTAAAGAAGATCAGTATAAACATTCTCTTCATTCCTGGCTATTCTAAGTGAGCTTGTGGAGGCATACTTTACCTAATGTAATGTAGTATTTAAGGGAGAATCGTGTAGTTTTTAAGAGACTTTATGATCTAAAATGCTATTTTTTGTTGGACTAAGTTAGCAAGCCTCCTTACATATCATACTACACTATTTTCTGATATAATAAGAAAAAAATGTATAACTTTCAGAAATTTTTCATCCATATAAATACAATTATGTTCCTTGTAGTTTTTAAGAAGAATCTTTGAAAAAATCAGAAAGTTCACTCTGCTAATTCTTACTAAATATGGCAAAACAAGGATAACGACTTCCAGGGAAGAAAAACCCTATAAATGGTGTTTTCAAATCACAAAAAAAAAAAAAATTAAATAGTTGACCTGTAACGGATGTACTCCATTTTCAAAATTTGCATAGTTTTTAAGGGAACTCTACCTGTATTTTAACAAATGATTTTTTTCTCTGGAACATATTCTCGCTTATTTTTTCTCGCTTAAGTTTTCGATTTTTGATCAAAATATCGGAACATTTTGCGGTAATCACCTGACATATTTTCAAGAAAAACACAATATTTTTTATTCTTTATATTTTGTTGTTACATTATGGCTGCCATTGTCCCGTTTTTTCGTACGAGAACGCAATGAAATTTTTTAATTTTAATTACAGGGTTTTCCACCTCATGACAATGTTGATTGTCAATTTCGAATTTGATTTCGACTGTGTTGCATTCATATTCGACAACGCTATAAGAACACTTTAATTAATATAAAATAAAACCGATTATTTCTAAATTCATTAAAATAATATAAATTTTTAGTTAGTATGAAAACAAAAGTTTAAACAAAAATATATCAAATTAAAATTGCTATAATTGCAAATAATCGCTTATTAAAAAATGATATCACAAATGTAAGTTTATTCATCAATAATTGATTCTCTTCTTGAACACGGAATCATAAACATAAGTAAACAAACCTAAGCAATAATATAAAATAGCCGAAGCAATAGTTATTGTAATTTGTGCACCTCACATTCAATGCACCATTTTGAATATTTTCAAGAAGTTCCTTTTCAAGTTCTCGAACCTTTTCAGACGAAGTTCTTCTGATAAGTTATTTTCATTCAGAAAACATATTTTCAATAGGGTTTATAATGAGAAAAAATGAAGATAAAGACATCAAAAAATGCCCAGCACTTACTAGTTCATCTTCAACAACATCAGCCTTATGAAAACAAATATTTTCTAAAATTAAATACAATTTTATTAACATTGTGCTAATACTAAACTACAGGGTTTCTTACTTCATTTCGACAACGTATCATTCAATTTCGACATTGTATCAGTACATTTTGATAATATTTTATTCAATTTCGACACCGTTGCATTTGATTTCGACTGTTTTGCATTCAATTTCGAAAGCGCTGAGAATACTTTAAATAATATAGAAATAAAACAGTTAGATTTTTTCTAAATTCATTTAGATAATAAAATTTTTAATTCATTTAGATAATAAAATTGCAAATACTCGCCATAAAAATTAAAGAAATCTAATTAAGTTTATTCTTCAATAATTGGTTCTCTTCTTGAACACGGAATCATATACCTAAGTACGTGACCAAAATAATTATTCCAGTTTGTGCTAGTAATATTCAATGTACCGTTTTGTATATTATGTACCGTTTTGTATATTTTCAAGCAGTTCTTCTTCAGTTCTAGATGAACATCTTTTGATAAACTGTTTCCATTCAGAAAATAGGATTTTAAAAGGGAGAATATGGAGGTAAAAACATCAAAGAATGCCCAGCAGTTACTATTTCATCTTGAACAACAGCAACTTTATGAAAACAAACATTGTCTAAATTAAGATAGCTCCAACAACTTCCCCAGTGGGCACTGGACCAAAAAAAGACGTCTTTTGAACGTTCAAAAGACGTTCAAAACGTTCAAAAGACGTTTAAAAGACGTCCAAAACGTTAATAAGACGTTTAAAAGACGTCTTTTTTACGTCCGTGTCCACTGGGTCGTTAACAGCTAATTGTGCTAATACTACCCGAATAAAATATAAAAAGCTTTCTTTTTAAAATGCTCTTGTTTGTGCTTCATATTTCATTGCACAACATACAGAAATATTTCTTGATCGCATATTGGTCACCGTTTGTGTGGCCCTCTTTCCAGCTAAAGACGTCTTCTTCTAGTTTGCATTGAAAGACTAAATCCCACTTCATCAATAAAGAATATTTCATTGTCGTTCATAGAAGATAAAATGTTCATGAATCTTTCTAAATAAGCAGTTCTTTCATTAATAACGTCTTCAGAATTTCTTATCTTTGAAATATTGTGAACAATATTTTAGGAGATAGTCCCATCTTAATTTTATACATGAACATTTGAACCTGGTGTAAGGAGTTGTCCATAAATTACGTCACGCATTTTTTGAATGTTTTTGACCCCCTCATCCCCCTCGTCACAAAATCGTAACACTTAGTAAGCAAGTTTTGTATGAGTCGTCACATAACCACCAATTCCCCCTCCCCTTATAGCGTGACGTAGTTAATAGACGACCCTTAAGTTGATTTTATAAACATTTAATGCGCAGAAGAGGGGCGCGTGGTATATTTTTATCAGCTTAAAATAATATTCTGCACGCATATTTTTTGTTTACTGTACAGTTTATTTAAACTTTGTATAATTTGTACTTGCTCATGCAATATTACAATAAGTTAAATAACAATGAATGAAAGAAAAACATAAACTTTCTAAAGATTTATTATTTAGATATGGTTTAGCCCTATATATATAATGGCAATATTTTTTGATATTTTTTTCTCAATGCTTTTTATATAACGACTCCAACGTAAATGTTTATCTAAAATTACGCCCAAAACGTTTACTGGTGTTTCTCTTTGAAAATTTATCTCTGTGAAAATAAAAAGTGATTGAATTCATCTGCAAAAAGAATGCACTTTAAGAAGTCTGTTGCTAAATTTAAATCATTTACATATATAGGAATGAAAAGGCTCCTAAAATAGAGCCCTTGGAAATTCCACAAGTTACAGGATATGAAATTTTTTGTTTTTGCTTAGATTGTATAAATTGCTTACTATTAGTCAAATGACTTTTGAACCAAAGTAAGTTATAATTTTTTACTCCGTAATATTCAATTTTTTTTTATTTGTATATTAAGGTTTACAGCATCAAATACCTTTAACAGATCAATGAAAATTCCTAATGTAAATTTGTTATTATATAATGTTATTTCAAATACCATTATATTATAATATTATGTTATATAATGACTATTTCAACCACTGCATGTTCAGTTGAACATTTTTTTTTTTGAAACCAATTTTATCAAATCCAGCACTTTTGTTAATTTTAAGATTATAAAAGGCGGTTTGCAATTTAATAATTAATTTAAGATTAGGTTTATCCATAACTTTATCGTAGTTTTTTAAATAAGACTCAAAAAAAGTTGAATTCAGAGAAATTTTTGATGCCAAATTTGGACCAGCAGTAATAAAAAAACTGTTTATTTTTTCAGCAATAATTGATTTATCATAAATATTTTTTTCATCAATTGTTAATTGTTTTGGCAGAGTGTTTTTCGCATTAATTCTCGCATAATTATTTTTACTAATTACTTCTTTAGTTTCTTGTTTTGTCTAATAGCTTTGCACAATAAAACTTTTTGGATTTATTTTTTGTTTTTTCAAATATATTTTATAGTTTTAATGTCATTTTTATTTGTATAATTAATGTCATTTTTATTAATTATTTTTTTAAGTATTTATCATATAATTTTTGTTTTCTTTTTGAGGATTTTAGTAACCTATTAAACATCCATGAAGTCATAACTGTTTTTGTGTTCATAATCATTTTTTTTTCAGGAAATGCTGTTTCATATTGCTTGCAGAATTGACTTAGAAAAAGATCATATGAGTTGATAGCATCATTTGATTGCAATACCAGATTCCAATCAACTTAAAAGTTTCTTAAAAGGTTTTGAAACTGTATTACAAAGTTTTCATTGATCTGTCATCTAAATACGTTAGTTTTAGAAAGAATGCTGTTATTATGTTATTAGTAACTAAGAATGTTGGGAAATAATCTGATAAGTCAGTTTTGATTATACCTCTCTTAAGACGGTTCATGAAGAGTTGTTAGTTACTCTTGTTGTTTATTGTTGAAATTAAGTTATTTTGAAAAGTGTTAGAACAATTTTTTGCACTTGAAGTTTTTTTAGGTAAATGTTTAGATCCGCAACCAAAATACATGACCTCGCGTTTTATTGATAGTTGTTATGAATGATTTAAGATGGGTTTTAAATTTTTTTAAATTACCTGATGGTGGTCTATATGTTGCGTTTATAATTTTGTTTTTTGTGCTTTCATGCATCTGTATCTGCCCCTCCATGCTATAAAACCTTTAGTAATCCAGGTTTTTTCCTATCAAAAAAAACCTTTTAACGCCTTCCCATCTTTATGTTTTCCTTTTTAAGTCTTCAGTTAAATTAAAAAGTTGTACAACCTACAACTTTTTAAGTCTTCAGTTAAATTTCGTAGCTTTTTAAGCTATTCTTTTATTTTTAAGTAACTCATAACTTAATAGTGGTTAAAGAACTAACAAATGACTTGAATTTCGATAGTTTTGGAATATGCAATTGGATATTTAAAACAAAACAAAAACATTTAATGGGATAAGACAAAAGGTCTCCAGGGTAACCGTGAGCTATTTTTATAATTATGAAGTAAAAGAATTGCTTGAGCGTGATAAGTTATTTCATATAAATATAAGAAGTTTAAATAAAAGTTTTAAAAATCTTAACAATAGTTTTGAGGAATATCTAACTATTTTTAGTGTAATATGTACTATTTTTAGTGTAATATAGTGTATATGTAATAGTGTAATATAATATAAACTGAAACTTGGTGCAGATCTGATTACCGTAAACCGGAGTTACTTTGAATAGCGGGGGGTAACTTTGAATAAAAATCTTTTTTTTTTTCAAGTTATAATTATGAATTTATATGAAATTGTTTAAATCTCAAACATTAAAGTTTTAAAAATAGTTTATATTTTGATTATTTAAAGTTTTACTTTATTTATTGGTTGTTATTTTTCCCTAAAAAATGAATTAAATAATTCGGATATTTTTCACAAAAAAATTAGTCAGAATACTTCGTACACTGCCTCAGCTAGTGTAGCAGCTTGTTGTCTAAGTTGCATAATTTTTGTTTATAAATTTATTAAGCATGTAAAATCTAAAGAAGTTTGTTTGCCATTATAGTTATGTTAATTATAATATATATTATTAACATAATTATTGCCTACTATAATTATGTTCAATTGCTGTAGCATAAAATACTTTGTGGTATACATTTTTTTGCATACGGGTAACTTTGAATAACGTTCAAAGTAACTTCACTACATAAATAGTCAGAAACATGAAACAATTTTAAAATTTCCTTTGTCATGCATGTATTGTATTAATATATTAATACAATACATGCATGTAGTGGTGTAGTGGTAGAGCGCTCGCTTCATAAACGAGTGGTTCCGAGTTCGATCCCCACCACGTCCCTGGTGGTACCGCGCTCAACTCGTTTCTCCGCGCAGCGGCCTTGTTCGTCAAGGTTCGTGTTTCGGAGTTATAGAGTTGAGAGAGGGTTATAGCCACAAAATAAGTAGCCTCCTCGTTTGTAGTGGTCTTCTCGGCCTTGAGGAGGTGAAGTAAAATAAAAAAAAAAAAAAAAAAAAAAAAAATTAAGTATTGTACATAATATTATTGTGATCAAAAATTAAAATATCATGTGTATAAACAGTAAGTCGCATAGAAGTACTATCCCACTTTTATATGAAAAAAAATTGATTCAAAGTCGTATATAAATTATACTGAATGATAATTTTGTGGTAACAGTAAACATTATTAGATAAAAAAATTATTAAATGTTCATTGGGTGCAAGTTGTCACTTTGTATAATAAAGTTTAAAAACCTAATCCGAAAACACATGGAAAGAACAAATATGAAACATGTTATGTTATGTCAATCGTGTTTAGTGTTTCTGGTCAAGTTGCCTGTGGTTATGTTTATAAAGCTGACCATTTATGCATAACAAGAACCGATGTCGACCACCTAATGTATATAAAATCAAAAATACAATAAAAGCCAGGACAGTTTGATTCTATTCACTCTTATGACTGGTTTGTTATTGCTTTTTATCAAATTGTTGGAACATTCCTATTAGTTAAATCAAAGTAATTTTTACATTGAAAAAGTTGAATTTACTAAAGAAAATCTTGTTGAGAAAGAAACAGTATCTTGTTCTATAACTGGTAACTCTACCAATTTATTGCAATCTCTTAATGTTGCATTTTATTGATCTCTTAAAAAATATTGTAAGAAAATACTTGATTAATTGGAAATCTTTTGTTAAAAATATGTACAGACTAGTACAAAAAATAAATCTACTTTGTTTTTTATTTACTTATAATCGTTATATTTGTTAAATCAAAAGGTAATCAACAACTTAGTTGCATAGTGGTTTTGAAAAAAATATGGGAGTTACCCATTAGATATAAGTATCATCTTCAATCGTTGGCCAGATAGTTAAAACTTTAGTTCGCCGAGCAGTAATTAATGTACTTTAACAATTTTTTCATGTTGATGTAAAGGAAAAAGCAGACTCAAAAGGGAATAAAAATTTACTTTTAAACTTGTTAAAAATATTTCTTTTGAGGATTTTTGGCAAAATGTAAAGATGTTCCACTTGCAAAGTCTAGAAGTGAAACTGATGTAAATGAGACTTTTTTTATGCTTGTCCACTTAAAAAATACCCATTTAAACAAAATAAAATACTTAATGTGTGTTTGTTATGAAAAAATGTTATATTATTTTACCAATAATAAATTACGGTGAAACTAGAATGTTGATTTTATTAAATTTTAAAACGAAACAAGGCGTTGTTGAATAGGTTTTGCTTTTACAAAAAACGCATTCAAAGTTACCCCATTTGCGGGGTAACTTTGAATGACTATTTAAATTAATATTACACAAAATACTTTTATTTAAATATTATTTTGGATTCGAGTTATGTAAGAGTCAATTTTAGCCCCTATATTCACTTTGTTAAATTTCAAATATTGTCAATAGTGAAGGAAGAGCAAGTAAAAATATCTTAAAAACGTCTAAAGTAACCCCGTTTTACGGGACACAAATTTAGATAACAGTTTTATAATACCGGGCTTAACTATTTATACCGGACTTAACTATTTATACCGGGCTATAATTTGATTTCATTAGGGCGGAAAATAAATAAACACTGCAGTGGTTTAGTAAATTATGTAAAAGAAAGCCTACGATCAGGGATACACACAGACTTTATGATGCCGGAGTATATTATAAAATATATTTACTCTTTACCCTCCACTCTCCTAATCACCACCAAAATAAAAAAATAAGAAAAATAAAGATTTTTAAAATAAAATTGAGTACTCACAAAGTATGTTATTATTCTGTGTTTAGGGCAGTTCACGAATCAAACAATTAAATACAACAAAGAAAAAAAACATATCTACATTTGGTATCAAGTTTTTCTGACGTTATATCAAAACTTTACGAGCTTTTCTAGCAGCAAAGTTGGAAGTTTGTTCTGTTTCAATTGAAAGGATGACGCACTCGTTAAGACGATCCTATACCATGGTAGCTAACTTGCTAAAAGATCTCTCGCATTCAACCACACATACTTGCAAAGTAAGAACAATACAAAAACAGATGTATATCTGGGGGAAATCTTCTTCAAATCTCTTTGCATTAATGCTATTCAGAAGATCGAAGGGCCGATCATTTATCAATAGATGGCGTCGAACAGACGAAAAGTGGCGGAACAAATTATTAAACTTGTCTTTACTAAAGATACAGAAGTACGAGATCTTTAAATTTAGATTCTTAACTGTTTGTTAAGTCCGTATTGATAACAGGCGTAGACCAGATGAAGGGAAATAATCTGCCAAAAGTTTTTATTGTTATTGTGCTTACTATTGTTAAGCCATTAGTTATAAATCATCATCTTTAATTTTTGATAGAATAAATCTATTTTAGATGTTGCGCCGATGTCACGCCGATGCCTATGTGTCATCAGGAAAATTGTTATGTAACATGCAATATGGTTTCATAAAAAATAATTCAACAGAGCATGCTATTATTTAGCTTACAAGAAGTATACCTGACTCATTTAAAAATTCTAAATTCACATTGGAAATTTTTATTGAGGGAAAGCATTTAATACAATTGATCATAAAACTCTAAGTGAAAAATTGAAATATTAATTTACGATGTTTTAAAATAGTTGAAAAGTTATTTAACAAATTATCTTAAACAAATTATTTACGCCGATGAAATATTTTCATCAAATTTGTTAAGTATTACATATGGAGTTCCTCAAGGATCCATATTAGGACCTCTTTTTTTCCTTATTTAAATCAATTATCTATAAAAAGCCTCGGATTTAACAGCAATTATGTTTGCTGATAATACTAATTTATTTATGTCACAAAAAAGCATTCCTACTCTATTTCGTATAAGAAACAGTAATCAACTTTTTAGGTGTATGTATAAATGAAATTCTTACTTGAAAAAACCACATTAAAAACTTATTAAGTATAAAGGTCAAAAAGTATTGGAATATTGTACAAAGCAAACATATTTTAAACAAATATACTTCAAAACAATTATATTACTCGTTTTACTCATTGTCACATAAACTTCGCAAACAATGAATGGGGTAGTACTAACAAAGTAAATTAAACCTCTTTATTGTCAACAGAAGCATGTAGCACGTCTTATATATTTTAAAGACCGTTATACTTATGCCAAACCTCTTTTATTTTAAATGAAAGCTATTAATATATTTGAGATTAAAACTTTTAATACTCTTTGTTTTATATTTAAATTTAAAACCAATTCATCCCCATTTCTTTTCATAATTTGTATTCATTAAAAGGTAAAAATAAATACATTTTACGCAACAATAATTTTATTAAGCAGCCCATTTTTCAAACAAATTTTTGTAGATTTTTCATTGATTATTGCGGACCATTTTTATGGAATAAAATAGTTTAAAAAAATTTTACTGACGAGTTTATTCATCAAACTACTTTTCTTTTAAACAAAAATTTAAAGAACTCGTTTTTACAATTGTTGCATCAATTGTAATGTATTACAATTGATGCATCAATTACAACTGCAATGTATCAAATCATGATTTAATAGTATGATTTAATAGTATTTAATAGTATAATTTAATTTCTGATATTTTTTAGTGATCCTTCTTTTTATCTTCAATTTATACATGAATTTATAAAATGTATAAATTTATCATTAATAACTTTAATCTGCATATATAATTGATATAACGCATCTTGCATTTTGTAACGGAATTCCGTTTTATTTGTTTATTTATTTATATAGTTATATATTTGTATTTTAAATATTGTAAACAAATTTAAAATTAAATAAACAGAAAGTAATTACTTTTAAATTACATTTAAAATTTCTTTACCAGTTAGAATCAAGTCATGCTATATTATTATTAATTATAGTTTTTTTTATATAAACCTTAATTACTTCCATTTTAAACTTTTTATAGGAATATATATGAATTTTTATAGGAAATAGAGTTTTTTCATAGTTTTGTAAATCTCATACACAGCTGAAAATTTTAAAAGCCACAAGTTATAATAAGTTTGGCTGATACCAGCAAATTTTTTTTTTTTTGATCTAGAATGCTTTTTAAATGATAAAATTTTTTACGAAAATAAATATTTCCTAAAAATCATCAAATACAGGTTTTCACTGAATTCTTTTGGAATCTTTTGTAATATTTTTGTAGGTTATATAATATATATATATATATATATATATATATATATATATATATATATATATATATATATATATATATATATATATATATATATATATATATATATATATTTAAACAATTACTAAAATGTATTCTACAAAAAGAGTGCTCAATGTTCTTAAAAGATCAGAGCAATTACAAATTAGTAGAAAATCAAGGAAAATTTTTTCTCATTTAACACTGTGTTTCATCAATAAAGGCTATTCTGTGTTATTCTGCGTTTTCATCAATAAAGGCTATTCTGTGTTTCATCAATAAAGGCTTATCAGAAATCAATTTCTGATAAGCCTTTATTGATGAAACACAGTGTTATACATATATATATATGTTAACACATATATATATATATATATGTATATATATATATATATATATATATATATATATATACATATATATATATATATATATATATATATATATATATATATATACATTTATATATATATATATATATATATATATATATATATATATATATATATATATATATATATATATATATATATATATATATATATATATATACATAAGTTTAAATTATGCTATAAGCGTATTTTCCAATAAAATTCAGAAATTACAGGTGTCTCTTAATCAATCATCATTGAATATTCAATATTTGACCGATATTCAAATATAATATCAGAAACAGCAATAAGCATTCTTTCGCAATTAATCTTATGAATAGTTGAAGTTAGTAACTCCTGTATATATATATATATATATATATATATATATATATATATATATATATATATATATATATATATATATATATATATATATATATATATATATATGTATATATATATATATATATATATATATATATACATTCTTACATAAATATATATCATATAAATATATATATATATATATATATATATATATATATTATATATATATATATATATATATATATTTAAACAATTACTAAAATGTATTCTACAAAAAGAGTGCTCAATGTTCTTAAAAGATCAGAGCAATTACAAATTAGTAGAAAATCAAGGAAAATTTTTTCTCATTTAACACTGTGTTTCATCAATAAAGGCTATTCTGTGTTATTCTGCGTTTTCATCAATAAAGGCTATTCTGTGTTTCATCAATAAAGGCTTATCAGAAATCAATTTCTGATAAGCCTTTATTGATGAAACACAGTGTTATACATATATATATATGTTAACACATATATATATATATATATGTATATATATATATATATATATATATATATATATATACATATATATATATATATATATATATATATATATATATATATACATTTATATATATATATATATATATATATATATATATATATATATATATATATATATATATATATATATATATATATATATATATATATATATATATATATATACATAAGTTTAAATTATGCTATAAGCGTATTTTCCAATAAAATTCAGAAATTACAGGTGTCTCTTAATCAATCATCATTGAATATTCAATATTTGACCGATATTCAAATATAATATCAGAAACAGCAATAAGCATTCTTTCGCAATTAATCTTATGAATAGTTGAAGTTAGTAACTCCTGTATATATATATATATATATATATATATATATATATATATATATATATATATATATATATATATATATATATATATATATATATATATATATATATATATATATATATATATATATATATATATATATATATATATATATGTATATATATATATATATATATATATATATATACATTCTTACATAAATATATATCATTGCTGTTATCATTATTAATGCAGTTTTTATTCTCATTACAATACATTTTCAAAATACAAGAAATAAATAAAAGTAGTAACTTCCCATTAAGTCTTGAGTGATGATTGAGCAATTAAAAAAGGAGATTGTAATTCTAATAAAGCTATAGCGCAGACGAATTCTTCTGTGTTTGAATCATTTTTGAAGTATGAAAGTTTGTTTGGATTTGTTAAAAGTTTGGTTGGATAATTACTTTTTATGTCTTTAGTACGGTTTAATATACTTATGTTTCCAGTTAAAATATCGTTTTTGTTTCCAATTGAAACATTGTTTTTGTTTCCAATCAAAATATCATTGTTATTTATAAAAAGGCTGCTACTACTAGGTACAGATTCATTTTTTTTCTTTATTGTAATATTCCCTGATGATTTAAAATTAGATCCATGTTTCCATCGACGAAGCCAACAAGATGAGCTTTGTACTTGATTATCGTGGTATCGTGCTTTAAAATCGTGTGTATGATTAATTAAATATCTTTTATCTCTCTGAGTATTAAAATAATCTTGAAAATCTCCTTCATCTTTATATTCAATCATCTGTCGCCCATTGCATTTTAGGCGTTTTGCATTTGAGTTTGAAATCATTAGGTTATCTTTTTTGGAACGCCAATCTCTAATTTGCTTTTCGTTGATTCCAAGATAGCGCGCAGTGGCTCTATTACCATGAGCTTCTGCGTGACGCACAGCAGCTAACTTGAAAGTAATGCTATAAGATAACCTTGATTTTTTTTTGCTATTAGGCGCAGGCAGTTTTTTTATTAGCTCCATTTCACAGTGTAATAAATTCTGCAAAATTTAAAATGCATTCAGTTTATATGTTTTTTAATACAAAATTCATTTTGAAGCTCAAGTTGTTGCAAGTAATATAGAACGAGCTCTGCATGAGACTTTAGCTGCAGCAAGCTGAATAGCCTAATCAAGCAATTAACCATGCAATTAAACATTTGTAATTAGAACAAAACCATTGGTTCAAGTATAAAACGCACATTAATAACTAACCGTGCAAAAACTAAACAGTTTTCGAAACGATTTCTAGTCCATCGTATAATTTAAACAGATTTTATTTTAGCATATTGAATTTTAATAATTATATAATTTAAAAAATTTATCAAAATTTTAAATTTCTTTTTATTGATTTTTATTAGTTTCAAAAATATAATAGAAAACCTTGTTTTAAAAACTTTTAAAATCGCAGCAGATTCTGAATCACTCACGTGATTTTTTGAAGGCGCAAAAGCACGCTCTGTTAACTAATTGAATTTTAAAATCCACTGCGCAAAATTAACAAATTGAAATGCGGCTTAAAATAATTATTTTGAAAAATTAAATTATTATTTATAAACAATTTTTATTTATTGTATCTAAATAATATATATATATATATATATATATATATATATATATATATATATATATATTATATATATATTTATATATATATATATATATATACTTGTATATACTTGTATATACTTTTTTAATAGCATATCAGGTAAGTTAAAAGGTTTTAAAATGAAGAAATATATAAAGAAATATAATTATGAAAATTTAAAAAAGACATATCCCAGATAATGTAATTACTAAATATAAGTGTTACTTCAAATTTCCTGCAAAATTTTTTCTTAAGCAAATTAATATCTTATTTTTATATTCTGAATGAATAAAACTTTAAATTAAATTGTCATAATTTTTTTTCAGAGTTTCTTTCTCAGCTGACTTGACATAAATATATGGAAGACATATCTATGAGTAGATGTAACCATGGTGACGCATGTTATTTTATTTTTAAAATTTCAAAATAAAAAATTAAAACAATAATGGCGATGTTATTTTCTGCAAATAATTTCATGCTTAACGGAGTTGTTGTGTTAGTACTAATTTCTCATTAATAAACAATTTTTTGAAATATTGTAGAAAAAGTGTTTAAATATAAATAAAAATGTTTATAAACAAAAAAAATGTTTATGTTCAAAATATTAGTTTTTTTTTGAGTTAAAGAATGAAACATCTGTTTGACAATTTTAAGGATTGGCACTCACGACACTTTTAACGCTTGACTTGGTTTGCTGCAACTGTGTTGTTGGAATTGCTGTTATTGTTGGAGTCGCTTTTATTGTTGGAGTTACTTAATTTATTTGCTGCTCGTCATCAAAATTAAGCTTTCATTGGTTTCCTTGATTTGCTGCTTTTTTACTCTCAACATCTTTATCCTCTTAATCTTTGCATTTTCAAATTTGTTGATAAATTTCTTTTCAAAATTTAGTACATCTACATTTTTTCGTTTTCAACTTTGCACATCTACATTTTTTCGATCAACTAAGGAGTTATAATAGGTGGAGGTAGAACGAAGCCGAAAATGATTTAAAATTTTAGTACAGTCTTTGTTGTATAATTATTCTTGCGGCAAGTCAAAATGACGCCTTTGCGTTGAAAAAGGAAAATTTTGAAATGTAGTTTGTAATCTTTGTAAGGTGTGATCAAAATGAATTACTCTCTTAAAAGTCGACCGGATAAGCTTTTAACAACTGTTCCAACTATCAAGTAGTAATCACAACATAAATCATGATCTACATAAAGTAATCGTTTTTTGAATACTTCGATACTAGACATAAATATCAAAGTTTTAGACAATATCTACTACTTGGTTGAAGCTTATCTTTTGTTACCCGTTTAGCTATAGGTTTGTTACGTTCTTTAAAAATATTTTTTCGGCAATGAACTTATTATATCTCCTCGATTTTATTTTGTGTTGTATTATTTTTGCTGGATTTAAAAACAAATTGCTATATTCTAAAAATAGAGATATAAAATACCTTTTTGTAAATCCGGCAAAAAGCACTACTAATTCTTATCTAGACATTTATTAATTCATCTCTAGTCTAGAAATTTATTAATAGTCGTTTAAAATTTTGAACAACTTTTAAAAGCACAACATAAAAATTATTTTTTAGGTGCTCCAAGAAGTCTTTACGGTCTTATCATAGAGCACCGCGGAAGAGGATTTAATAGGAATTTCACGCCTCCTTCCCAACCGATGTCGCATAACTTACCCAGAGGTGGGGTTTGAAACAGGGATCTTACGTTTCTGAGGCAAGTGCTCACGGTTAATACGGATCCTTATAATGCCGGTTAGCACGGATCCTAATAATAGCTGTCCCAAGAACGCCACTTATATGGAAAGTTAGCGTACACATCAAGGTACCCTGTGATGCAAATTTTGAAATCATTTAATTTTGTCCGCGAAAAATAATTTAGTTTGAATGTTCAAATTAAGTCAAATTGTGACTTCATGGTGCGCTAATAAACTTGTAGAATTTGAACCACTCAATATAACTTGATAAAAATTGGTGCAAATGTAGCCAATAGTCACACCAAATTATGGAGAGTTTAGTGTGACTATTGGCTACATTTCACGTTTCACATTTCAGTCATCCAATCAGCCTAATTGGATGACTGGTGTAGTATTTATTTCAGTTTTAGTTGAAGTTTTTTGCTACTTATACCTCAAAGCGTTACCGATTACTTTGAAATTCGGTCACTATTTTCAAAATAACGGTTACATGGGTGTTCTACTATGTAATACCAACAATTTTTGTTATAATTGTTTTATCTGTACATGTACAGTTTTCATTTTATAGACCAAAATAGTGATTTTTTACTTAAAGCGTTAATTGGCTTATGCCAATGGCGTTGAAATGGCCTTTAAAGTGGAGAGGTCTACCCCTCAATTTTTAAAATAAAATCCATAACTTATAAAATAATTGCCTATATTTCTAAAACAAAAGGTCCTCGAAAAAAAAAAGTGGGCAGGCTATGGCTACCTTGACGGCCATGTATGCATAGCGTGAATATACCAACATTTCCTAAGGTATAAACTACTGATAAATGCACAAAAATTCTAAAAAAATGGTTAAGAAGGATTTCTAGGGATACCTACATAGAAAATAAAAGTATTTATTTATCTTAAAACAAAACAACTGTGAAAAAAACAAATATTCTTTATATTGACAAAGATAATTGATTTAAAAAATGTAGATAAGTTAACTAAGATATCTGACCAATACAAAGTTTGGAGGGCCAGTCAGAGGGAAATTACTCTGAATAACTAATTAGGTTGAAGGGTTGTTTTGAAATAAAACAATCCGTGTGACAAGTATCATTAGTTTAATAAGTGTGACAATTATCAATAATGTAATTTCCTTACAAGTAAATAGTTTAAACAATTGTTTCCTCGTAAAGAAAGAACTATCCAAGAACTATTTCCTTGTAATTTAATATTACCTCAATTAAATCAAGTAAATATTTCCTTTATTTTAATAGTTTTTATTTAATAATATGTGTTACTATGTTAAGTGGATTGTTATCAAATATAAATTTAGATCAAATTTTGTAAAAGGCAAAGTTTAATTTAGTGAAGTCAAATTTAGTGAATTGCCACGATGCCAAATCAAGCAAAGAACCGAAAATCGATGATGAAAATTGAAAGTTTGCGTGCTTGCTCTGTCTAAAAAAATGTTTAAGACAGCTTACTACTTTTCAAGCAGATCGAATATGCCAACTGTACAAGACCAAGATTGATATCAATGATACTCGGGTACCAAAAGGATTCTGCGAATTGTGTAGAATTTCTTTGCGCAGAAAACAAGAGGGGAAAGAAGTTGCACTCCCTCCTTTGTTTGATTTTAAGTCAATACAAGTGAGACCTGAAACAAGAGGCACAATGTGTTGTTGCCTAATATGATGAATTGGTCGTTCCAAGCTGCAAGAAAAACATCCTCTTATAGAGCAAATCACTATTGAGAAAAAACCAAAGGTGCGTTACAGCAAATGCCTCAGCCCTTTAGGAAAAGGTTTGCCCCATCAATGCTCTCAAAAATTAATGTTAAGGGAAAACATTCAATCTTTAGCAGCAAAAGATGCCAAATCATTCGAACAAATCGCATCTCGAGTTATTTCCAATAAAGAATTATCTCCGGAAGGAACTGTTCTACTGGCTAAAGCATCCGGCAGGTCTCTACTTACAGTTACCCCTGGTAAATATTTATACTTCAATAATTTTAACATATATAATATTAAAATTAAGTCTTGACTATTAAGAAATAACACTAGATAAATTTCAAGAAGTATATTTTTGACAAGTTTTTAATTTCTTTAAAAACGAATAATTTGAAAGTATTACACAAACTTACTAAAAAAAGTTTATTGTAAATATAAATTATGTTTGTATTAGTTTTAGGTCAAAGTAGTGCACAGACACCATCAAGTGCTTCAAAATCGACCACTGTAGCCCTTGTAAATGTGCAATTAAATACGGGCCTTTCAAACAACGGATTAAAGATACTTGTTAGAACTGTAAACAAAACATTAAGCGGCAAGATGGTAGAGCAAAATTTCTACATGAATTTTCTAAGACTAGGTCAACAGAGCAATTTTTTCACCTGCAGCGACTTAAAAATCACAGACAAAATAACAGATTCTTTTACAGTTCATGTTTTTGCTCACTGCAATGATTTATCAAGTCTTGTGAATCATGTTATTCAGTCCCGCAAAATTTCTGGTGGCTTTTTTGTTAAGCTAGGAATTGATGGTGGCAATGGTTTTCTCAAGTTTTGCCTAAGTATTGTTAATATTGCGTTAAGGGATGAAACCAGCTCACCGCACCAACAACAACCTCTCACTCAAAGGACTGGTAAAGATACTGGAGTCAAGAGACAAATTATTGTTGGGGTTTTAGAAGATTTGCTAGAAACACACTCCAATATTGAACAAATCTGGTCACTGATTAATGCAAATGGAGTTAAACTAATTTTGGCTTGTGGTATGAAAGTTGCAAATATAATTTGTGGTCTTCAAACTCATTCAAGTACGTACCCTTGCACCATGTGTGACGTCAAATCCAATTGTCTTGCCATATCAGGAAACATGCGAACACTGGGCTCAATTAATTCAATCCTTGAGTCTTTTCAGCAATCTGGTGGGGTTGTTGCTAATGCAAAGCTATTTGGCAATATCATACGAAAGCCAATCATTTGTGGGCCTGTCAATGTTCTAATTTTGGAAATCATTCCACCGATGGAATTTACTTAGAAGTTGTCAAAATTGTAAACCATCTTTTCAAGATCCTTAAAACTACTTGGATAGAATCTGTTAAGTGGCCAGTTGCCCTCCAGATTTAACTGAGCCCGTATCACGGGGGCCAGTTTGAGGGAAATGAATACAGGAAGACTCTTAAAAATATGGATATGCTGCAGCAATTTGCTGAGACAAACATGGTTCTTAATATTGCGTGCATATTTGAAGCATTCAATTGAGAGGTTGACCCCCTCCACTTTGAAGGCAGTGTCGATACTATTAGCATAAGACTATTTAAATCACGCTTTAAGTAGAAAATCACTATTTTGGTCTATAAAATGAAAACTGTACATGTACCGATAAAATAATTATAACAAAATTTGTTGTTATTACATAGTAGAACACTCATGTAACCGTTATTTTGAAAATAGTGACCAAATTTCAAAGTAATCGGTAACGTTTTGAGGTATAAGTAGCAAAAAACTGACAAAACTTCAACTAAAACTAAAATAAATCCTACACCCAGTCATCCAATCAGGCTGAAATTTTCTCCAGAGTTTGGTGTGACTATTGGTGTGACATTTGTACTAATTTTATCAAATTATATTAAGTGGTTCTAATTCTACAAGTGTTTTTATTGGCGGACTATAAAGTCAAAATTTGAATTAGTTTGAACATTCAAATTAAATTATTTTCCGCGGACAAAACTAAATGATTTTAAAATTTGCATCATAGGGTACCTTGATGTGTACGCTAACTTTCCGTATAATTGGCGTTCTAGGGACAGCTAGGTAGGCATTATAAGGATCCGTGCTAACCGTGTGCGCTACCACTGCGTCACGGCTGCTCATACTGAATAACTTATGATAAAAGTGGAATATGATTGGTTAACTTGAAATTATGATAATTACACAAACATCATTTTCAATGATGTTTGCGTAATTATCATAATTTAAAGTTAACCAATCACATTCCACTTATTTTACATAAAAACAAAAACATTATTCATTAAATTTATTTGCGACACTATTTTTTTATTTATTGCGACATTAGGCCTTTATAATATACTCAACACCATTTTGAAGTTCATTTTTCAACACTATTCCTGTCACTTATTTATGCTAATCACATACTCACATATTCACACAAACTTACACAATAATTCAAAATTTAAATCAAAATTAATAATAAACGCCTATATACCTTTTTATATATACCTATATACCTATAACGCCTATACCTTTCGAGTTTTTTTAAATACCTGCATCGATTGACTGCAATCATTCGTGTAATTTTCATTTTGATGAACTTTGTAAAAAACTAATTCGACCTAGCGGTTTGCGTGATTTTAAAAAACCTTTTTTTATTTTCATGTCATCTTTGCAACCGTTATTTCGTTTAGGTTCAACAACTATCACCCTTAAAAATTGCTTTTTTCTCAACATCAATGCATTAGAACAATAAACTTTTAGCCTCATAGTTCAAATACATCAGAACTTTTCAAAAAAATTAAAGTCCCAACCTTTCCGGTGTTAGTCAATATACTGTGAACTCCTTAACATTATTATCTCTTATCATTAGAAATGATAAAAGAATGAGTTTTTATCATTAGTAATGATAAGAGAATAAAAATTAATTAATAATAATAAAAACAATATTAATAAGATAAAAAAATAACAAGGATAACCAGAATTTTAATTGTAACAATAATAATGGTAATAAGATCAGTCCCATGAATAAGAGATGGAATGTTAGACCTACCCTTGTTAATGACGCTGTTGAAGATTTTCAAAAAGGGTGGTATTTTTTTACTGCTTTACCAATTTTTAAATCGGTAAAGCAGTAAAAAATAGATGTTTGCTCTCTAGAGATTCATTCTTTTAAAAAGATGAAAAAAATGATTACAATTAGATATAGAAGCTGCACAAAAACGTAAAAACCATGGGATATAATGAGTCTTAACTTGGAACCAAAGGAAAGAAATAAAATCTTTCATTCCTGTTTAAATCCAGAAGGTTACGTAGGAAGCACATTTTTCAGCTGAGAGAGAAAAGACATCAGCCCAAGGACCGTCACGAAGAAAATCATAAAAAGAATTCCAGTTAGCTTTAAGGTAGTACTCTCGAGTTCCTAATAAACGTCCCGCCCCGTTTATTAATTTTTGGATATTTTTCACACCCACCCTAAGCTTATTAAGACCCCTCTGTTTATTAATTTTTACTTGTTATCAACAAAAAAATTATATATCTTAAAAGTAAAAAAAAAAAGCAAGGACAAAACATTTGTGAAACAGAGCCGCTAGATG
Organism: Hydra vulgaris; assembly: GCF_022113875.1. NCBI lineage: Eukaryota > Metazoa > Cnidaria > Hydrozoa > Anthoathecata > Hydridae > Hydra > Hydra vulgaris. The sequence goes on from NC_061165.1 coordinate 44,682,118, forward strand.
AATGATATGAATTATTTGATTGTGATAAGAAATTGTAATAAGAAAAGATGCTGTTTTCATTGATGAATTAGGAAAACTTTTATGTAATGCAGAAACATCTACCCAATTTATTACACATCTTACAAGATTGAAACGGAGCTATATAACATCTCGCCGTGCCATAAAAAGCCGTATTGAAAACAACTTTGAAGCCTTTGACAACGAACTGTTAGAAAATGAAGTGGAACACCGCGATGAAAAATGATTCAATCAGGAACGCTTTTGAGGATCTATTTAAATAAAAAGATCGTTTTTATATATTTTATTTAAAGTTAATAAATATTGATAATTAAACCTTTTTTAAAGTCGTTCATTTCCTCCTCCTACTATAAATTCACCCCCCCCCCCCGTTTATTAAATTTCAGAAAAAATCTCCCCCACCCCCTTGTTTATTTACCCCCCCCCCCGTTTAATAGATTTTGACTAAAATTCCCACCCATCCGTTTAATCTCAGCCCCCGTTGTATTCGGCACTCGAGAGTAGTAAGTAGTGCGATGATCGGGTGAGACTGGAAAGTCCGACAACTCGGGCAAGGGGGGCCGGGGGCGCGCCTTCTTTTTTTTTTCATAAAGACCTTTTTTTTGTTTAAAGAAAATTCTAGATTTAGAGAAATTTTTTAAAAATTGATGATTGTACCCATCCACTTTGAAACCCGCGTCGTCGGCCATGCCACCTATTGGCAGAAAAAGGAGAAACTGAACAAAAGCTGGAATTAGAGACAAGACATAAATTAAGGAGTGAAGATAAATGATTAGGATTGTCAGAAAAACGAGTCACAAATTTAACTATCTGAGTAAGAGATTGAGAAATGCTGAAGTTATAGGCTTTAGTGCCAGCACGGTCAGTGGTGATAGAGCCAAGTTATACAGTGTGATGAGCATTAAAGTTACCTAACAACAATATTAGCAGAGGGATGAAGAGAAAGAGCATGGTCAATTTGATCAGAAATAACATCTTAAATAGTGCAGTCTTGGGAAGACGAAGAACGATAAAGAACAAAGTGAAATGTGATATAGTGAAGAAGTGCTAAGCGGAAGCGCAAAAATAATTTAAAAACTTTGGCAAAGTAGTAACTTTTACTTAATAAGGATAAAATCTAGATATAGATATATACTTATTTTGTAAATTTTGTGATTTTTGTAACCGACAATGGAGAAATATTTTTAAAACGAAATCTTTAAACTAAAAAATGTTTTAAATGAAAAGCATTTCTATTTATACAAAAAATGGAAAGTTGGACGGTTGGAATAAAAATTTCCGTTTAAGATTAGTTTGATCATGGAAGTATAAAATAGATGGAAGTTTATTATGCCGCAAGCATGAAAGCAATTTCAAGTCATCTTAGGAGTATGCTTATAACCGACAATAAAATAAAAAAATACAAGTTTCACTGGACAAAAAACAACAAAATTAACTGAAATGATTTTTATTAAAACATTAAAAAAAGAATTATTCTTACGAAAAACATTAAAAACCTTCAAATTGGCGCATTTTTTTTGAATGAGAGAAGAGTCGCAACGTTTTTGAGTAAACAAGAGTCCTCATCATAAATTGTCAGAGTTGAGGTAGTTTTTTTTAAAAAAAAATAAAAAATAAAAGTTCTAACTCAAAAAGTAAAAAAAAAAAGTAAAAAGTACTGCTATACCAAAATACTTTAAAGTACTTTTTAGTTACATAGTACTTTTGCTTTTTACTAATAATTTTTTACTTACTACTTTACTTACTATTTTTTACTTTTTACTAATAATTTCCCTCTAGACAATTTACATAAATTAATCTCGACAATCTAAATGAATTTTTAATACTCGTTTAAAACAACTGCAAAATAAGCAATATTCCTTGAAGAAACTCTCTATAATGATTGCTAAACTATTTCCTCGGAGATTAATTCCGTACGAGGAATTCTCGTTTAAATGGAATAAAAGCCGTAACGGTAGTGTAATAAGTCAATAAGTTTATTTATGACGTTTGGCGTCGCAATTGCAACTTAAATGCTTTTTAAAATTTAACAGATTCAAATATTGAAATGGAAAAAAAATTGCGAGAGGAACTTATTTAAAATTGCAAAACTACTGTCTAGTGTAGAAAAATTATAAACTTCAAGTTGAATGCACCTTGTTTCCTGACTGTACGAAGCAAAAATTTCAGAAGTTGCATTGTAATTTTTGTTAGAGGAATCGCGTATGAAAGAAACTTTTATGGTTGGTTGTTTGAAAGAAGAAATTGAAATAGAGGCTCTTAAAAGACGTCCGACCTGAACTGTTAGTCTGCTCAAATTTCTCAGCAATCCAGGAGTTCTTAAAGAGCCGAGTCAAAAGTCCTATTGGATCTTGTTAGAATTTGGAACAAAAAAATTTCAAATTGGAAACCTAACCCTAACCCTATTAAATTGGAACCTTAACCCTAACCCCTAACGCTTACCCCATCTAATTAAAACACATAAGTTTAAAAGTGTTTTTAGTAATCAAAGTTTTTATTTTTTGTTCCAAAATTCTATAGGTCATATAGGTATCCTAGCTCAAAAGTATGACCTATAGAATTTTGGAACAAAATTCTATAGGTCATACTTTTTAGCTATCGTCATTTTTACTCTCATCTTGTGCTATCTCCATGTTTTTGCAAACTGAGAAAATCGATGGCAAAGTTTGAATTTGTTCGCAGCTAAATTGAAAAAATATTTTGAGAATTTAGGTATTTCCTAAGATTTAAAAATGTTTTATTATTAATTTTTAGATAAAAAAAACTTTTTAAAATTACGCTAACGCCCTTTTTTTCGCACCCTCTTTTGGAGATAAAACAAAATAACTTTGGTTTTTAGTAAAATTCAAAAATATTATGTTGTTACATCATATATATTAAACATATTAAGTACATTTTTCAACAACGACATGTTAGAAATTGATGAAATTTTGTTCTACCTGCTAATTATTCTTGCGCAGTACCATACACTCCTAATTTATGGGCATAAGCCCCTAAATTAGGGGCATGAGCCCCTAATTTAACGGGATCCTTTTCAAAATATAAGACGCTTTTTGTATTACCTAAAAAATTAAGTTTTTTTAAATAAAATGAGGCCCTAATTAGGAGAACTTTTAGAAGAGCCTCTAACGACACTGTTCTTACGACTTACATTTACTTTAATTACCTGTAGGCGCCGGCCCTGGACAAGACTAAGACGTCTAATTTAAAACGGAAAATTTGGCTGCGTAATAATAATATAAACGTATTAATATAATATAAACGTATAAAATAAATTATGAAAGGTATATAGGAAAGAGTTATGTTAAAAAAAATGTAATAATAAAAGAAATAACATTATGTAACTATCTGATAATTCACAACAATTCAACTAATCTAATCACAAACTCCATGCAAGATGAACTTGATTTTATTTTTCTTATGCCTGTGTATCCATTAATAGAGTTTAACTTTTTATTAAAAGTTATTGCAAATATTTACAAATAAAAAATTGTTACTCAAGTTAACGTCAGGAAGGGCATCAGGTTGTGAAACATTGCTTTAACTCTTTCATAGTGGCCTTTATGTCACTATGGAAAACCATCCAAACCAAACAAGTGGGGGAAAATGAATATAAAAGTACAAAAAAACAAACAAAAAAAACACAAGCTAAACAAAAATTTTTATCAAGATTTCAAAATAATATTATTTCAATGTGTTTTATATTTATATTTATACTAAATAAATATTTTATTTAAATATGTTATTTATATGTATATTATTTATATTATTATATATATATAAATATGTTATTTATATTTATACTAAACATATAACAACCCTAAAAATATTTTGACTTTATTAATGTTTTGTAAATGTTCAATTTATTATTGTTTTATAAAATGCAATATCAACAGCAGGCATGTATGAATACATGGAAATGATATCATTGGCTTTTGCAACAGATATAGACTGATAAGAAGCACGAAAGCAAGCTGCCATTGGTATATTGGTATTTAATGGTTTTGCAACAATGGTTGATGCTGCTTTCTTGACAGACTTATTTATACGAGCTTGTGAATAATTATCTGAAAACGAGGTTTTAAAAAAACATGGTATGGCAGTCCGTTTCGATAAACAAGATTTTTAACCTTTGAATAAGGCACTAACTTATAACTTGACAAACCAGCGACAACTGAAAAATTCTTTACATCTCCTAATTGCATTTGGTAAACACAGAAAGGTTTTTTACGGTTTACATTTTTAATAACTCTTTCTAGCCCAAGTGGACTAAATATTTCTGCAGCAGAAAGGGATTTTTCAATCTGACTATGAATGTTGTCACATTCTTGAATGCTGGAATGACCTGGCTCGCAGAACTTCTGTTCAATTACTTTTATTTGTGGGTATCGTATTATAAATTCACACAAAGCTGCTGACATGAAACTATTGCGGTTTTGTGGTACACATGAATCGAACCAAAGTATGAACTTATTTATGTCAAGGTCAGCCATGATTTTCAAAAGCAAACATGTTACAGCAAAGGCTAGATCATTTCCTCCACGACCAGTCATGGCTTCGTGCCAAAGGATGCAATAACCCTTCCTGTTAAGCGAGCAATGACCAGTCAAGTTATAATTTGAAAGTTTATGTTTGTAATAAAAGTTTCCCACATTAGCTCTAGGCAAATTTAAAACATTTTCAAGGTCAATACAAACAATTGCAGTTTTAGAATCAACATTTTGGCGATCATTTTCACATTCAGTTTTGGTATCATTCCTTGATTTTATGTGCTTATTATAACTATCTGTTTGTTCATTGCTTGCATTAACAATGTTGCGATACTCATAGCATGTGTCACATAAATATTTCTTCGGTTTTTGAAATTCTATATTGAACTCGCGATTAAAGATATAACGATACATATGTTCTTTTGCTGGAGGAGAGACATTTTCATCACAATATATTTTATAAAGATCATACATTCTACCTATATTTAGTGATCCTTCCATGTATTCTTTATGTGTCTTTTTCCTGCTATAATGAGCATCAATTCTTGGGAAAAGGTTAATATGGTCTCGTACAACTTGTTTAGACTCTTCTAGTAACCTTTTTTTAACATGTTTCCCTGATTTTGATTGCAATGGTGTTCCAGTAGTTAAAGATTTATTAAACTTATGAAAGTAAAACACTCTATGGCTGCTAATATTCAATGTTGAAAGATAATATGATTTACAAACTCTATATTGTGTATTAGAAACAAAAAAGCTATAATAATAAGATGTTTTTCTTCTTGAATTGTCACCAGCAGCTGTCCGACAGCGTTTTTTCTCCAGATTTTCAGTAGTTTTAGAATAGAAATGTTTTTTTCCGTCATCATCTAAGGTCCAAAAGTTATCAAATATTATTTGACGCTCAATCTCAGATATATTGGTAGAACATTTAAATTTACAATTTCTGCAACTTTTTAGTGCAACAATAGATCTTTTTGGCATTTGTTCTCCTTTCGTATTTTTATAAGCTTTACCCGACTGACGTTAGATTTTTCTTACACTTTGTTTCCAACTACTCCTATCAGCTTTACGTTTCCTAGAAACCCCATCATGGGGCGACCGACGAGAAGGTGTAATGCCAAGCAGCTCTAACGATTAAAATATTAATTTTTTATTATCCAGGATGTATAAATAATAACTTTTAAATTTAATCTAAAATGGCACAAGCGAAAGTCGAATTCTACTTTTCCAAAATTATAATACAAATTAAGTTAAAAAAACTACCTTCGTTTTGATTTAGGGCAGGTTCCATTTCTTGGTCAATATTTGCAGTTGCCATTTTGAAAACAACAAAACTGATAAAATTATTCCGAACAACTTTGTAATTGTAATATGATTGGTTGATTGGAGATAGAACAAGATAATATTTTCAAGTTTGCTCATTAAGGAGATAAAACAATGCAATATTGCATGCAATACCGTGTTAAAATTTTCATTTTTTTTCAATATAATTAAAGTAGAACAACACAATGCTAAAATATTCAAAAATAATAAAATCTCAATTTTTTCAAAAATTGGAGATAGCACAAGATAATTCTAACGTCGCGAAATAAAGAAATGAAGAAGCGATAAGACCGCCTTAAAGCGATAAGACCGCCTTGAAGCGATAAGACCGCCTTAAACAATTTTTCACTTCATACAGTATTGATGACAGTGATGATGTTACAGAAAACGTATCTGAAAGTCAGCAGACAGCCGAAAAGGCTCCTTAAATCGTCGAACAACTACAAACTTAGTCCCAAAGACTCACCAAGACAGAAAAAAATATCCATTGTGAGACAAATAATCCAAGTCCTAATGATTAGGCTGGTGAAGAATTCATACAAATTAGAACCTGCGTTAAAAATAATCAAACAAACTTTGATTCGATGTGAGCAAAATTTTTCAATTTCAAGCAACCATCATAGTAAAAAACATGAGAGAATGACAGCTTAAGACAAAAACATGAGAGAATGACAGCCGCAACTTGGAATGACTTAAATGACTTGGAAAGACTTAAGACAACTGCAACTTAGAATGACTTAAGTCATTTGAAAGGCTTTTTCAAGAATCAACATTAATTTGATAAATGTTGAAAACTTATAGTTAATAAAAACAATAAAAATTATGATTCACAAATTTTTTGCATTATTGTATCATCACAAGGTTAAGGTAACACGGTAAGCCTTGAGAAGCGTGAATATTTATTTTTATTATTTTTATGACTTCAAGTGCAAAAATGGCTCCTGACAGTCTTGGATTGGAACTAAGAAAGAAAACTATTGGCGATTACGTAAGTAGAATGCCACAAAAAAGTATTTGTGATAAATATCGCGAGAAAAAACGGACCATATCAAGACTATGTTCCAAATATCGGGGAAATTGGCAGCTGATGACAAAGGTCGAAGACCGCGTTCTACCACTTCTAGAGAGGATTCTATGATCGTCAGATCCGTCAGGAAGGATTCCTGGATATCATCAGTCGAGATAAAAAAGCAATTAGAGCTGCCTGTATCGGACCAAATAATCAGACGACGTGCTGTTGAAGCCGGATTGTTTTCTCGACGCAAAATAGAATTGGTTGTGGTAAGATGTGATTCTTATTGCTGCTAAAATGTCTTTGATATCTTTGCTATAGAAGATGGCATAATATCTGAAATGGTTTAGTTTAAACTTTGTTTTTTCTGGTTTTATCTTGTAGATAAGACCTGTTTTATAAACAAACTAAAGTATAAGAAAAAAAGAAACATATTTTACTAAAGTCAATGTTATTTAAAAAAAAAAAAATCATAAGTTTGCACAAAATTTAGATCTATAAGAAATCTAGTGATTCAGCTGAAGCGGTATTTAACTCTTATAGTATTTTTATTTAGAATATTATTAATTTTTAAAATCTATTTTAAAGTTTATTAAATTGTTATAAACCATTTGGCATACACTTTAAATTAATTGTTAACATTTAATATTTTTTATTAAATTCTCAGACTTTTAGGCCGGCAGTGTATGTAGTATTTGATGGGATATTTTTTCTTCAAAAATTTTTCTATATTCTACATGTAGTATTTACAACACAGTTTCACTTTACTATTATACCTATACAACTGAAGGTTTCTTAGTAACCAAAAAGTTTTTTTTTTTTTTTTTTGTGAATAACAAGTTTATTTTAACTTTGACTTTTTTTCATTTGTTTTTGAAAAGCAGACTTTGAAAATATTTTTTCTTGGATCTTTTTTAATCGCGATTCTATTTTTTTTAAAGTGTTGCGCTTTCCATATTTTTGAATTCCTATAGAGGTTCGTTTTGCTTTTGTAAAATGATCTCCATGCTCTTTAATTTCGTTGGGAGCTAAAGAAGTTTCTTTGACAACATTTCGCATTTTTTTAAAAATATCCTCTGCTTGATCAAATGATTTGAATGTTGTTTCTCCGTTAAATCCGCCCCCAACTATTGTATCAAACGGATCGTACTTAACTATTCTCCTTTTTCCATATTGACCAATTTGAATATTTTGATTTGAATATGGACGATTAAAGCTATTAAACTCATGTGGATATACATTTGGATTGTTTTCGTAAAACTCACCCCCTCCGTCTTTTTCACTGTTTCCAAGTAAACCATGACCTAAAAAATATCAATAAACACTCCTCAGTCAATTTTTTTTTGACAACTTCCATTTTAATTGAAAAAAAAGTTATTAACTTTACTGAATTCAAAAATGTACGCAAAACCGTCAATGGAAAAATCAAAAAGTTATGAAATTTAAGATTTTATTTTAAGGATTCGAACTTATTATATGTATATATATATATATATATATATATATATATATATATATATATATATATATATATATATATATATATATATATATATATATATATATATATATATATATATATATGTATATATATATATATATATATATATATATATATATATATATATATATATATATATATATATATATATATATATATATATATATATATATATTATATTATATTTTATTATATTTTAGCAATTTAGTTTTGACATTCTAGAAAAAGCTAGAACGTTAAAAATTATACGAGGGAAAGGCATAACTTGTTGCTACGCTACTGTTGCTATACTAATACAATTATTTTTAGTAATTAACATTAGTTGTAGAATATAAACTGTTATTACGACGAGTTTTAAACCAATAAAAACTAAATAAGTATTACTTGTTTTTACACCGTATTCTTTTGGCTCATGAAGCGCACCTATGTTAGACTTATCAAAACTTTGACGGTGACTTCTCACACCATGAGTTAAAGCGGCTTTAGGGTCAGTTAGCTGTTTCACGATTTCAACTTCATTTATGTCACCTTTATAATATTAATAGAAATAATAAAGTATTATGTCAATAAAAAAATTCTTTCATCAGTAGCAACTGTTATTTTATCAGTTTAGTACACGATTTTTAATGAGAAAAAAAATTACACATTTAGTTCTATAAACTTTACTTGAGAACATGCAAAAAATTTTTAGTTTACAAATATGTTGTATAATAAATTATTCGTCCAAAACACAAAATATGTCTTATACCTTGATGAGTTCTATCATTGATGATTACCTCTTCATCATCTTTTCCAAACTTTTCAATACCATCATGTGGGTGTTCAATAGCTATAAAATTATATAAAATAAGTTTAAGTGTTCACTTTCAAAATTCAAACATGTTGGTAGTCTATAGCTTTAAAATTAAACAAGAATACAATCACGTGGGTGTTCAATAATTTAATTTATAAATATTTTATCATGCGGTAATTACTTTAAAAAAAAAGAAGCAAATAACTCATATTACAGTCAATATCTTTAAAACTATTACAAATATTGTATGTATGTATATGTATGTATGTATGTATGTATGTATGTATATATATATATATATATATATAAATATATATATATATATATATATATATATATATATATATATATATATATATATATATATATATATATAAACACATACATATATTTTGCAAAATCTTTTATGAAGACTAGAAATCAAAAAAAAAAAAATTTCAGAACTCTAAGAGTTGGCCTTAAAAATCCAGAAGGGTAAAACCCTGAAAGTCCAGAAGGCAAAGCCTAAGTAAAAAAGGTACTCTGAAATCCCAAGAATTTATTGTTATTTATTTCGGTTTTAATAAAATTGTCATTAGATAATTTTCATAATAACCAAGTTGAAATTAAAGTTTATTAATGATAATAGGTAATAACCTTTATAGTGACTCTCCTTTTTATGAGAATGATTTTCTTCCTCATCTGGTGAATCATATTCATCATCATAATTACGTATTTCACCTTTTATCTAAAACAAATAAATCAATTTAAGTGTTATTTACAAATACTTTCACAAATTTTAAAACAACCTTTTACACAAATTTTAAAACAAGTCAGTTCATTAGGCTCTATAATTATACTATTAGTAACAAGTAATCCATAGCAATCCAAAAAGTGCTTGATTTAAAATACACAGAAATTAAAACATATTTTAAATACAATTTCAATTATTAGTTGGTTTAAATTAGAGTTTGATTTTTAGATGTTAAACACTAGATCTTACTGACTTCAAAAATCTTGTGTGAATGCAACTTTTTACCTTAGCAACTAACAACAATAACAACAACGACAATATATTTTTTTTCCTTTTCAAAATTTACATCTAATCATATAATAATAACAACAATAATAATATCATCTATAGTAGTAAGAAAATCCCAATCCACAGACATTTTTCATTTTTAACCAAATTTTCAACCATAAATTAATATGAATATTGAGGTTAACATTGAACCATGTTGTGTATAATTTATTTAGATAAGAAATAATTTTTTTATTTTAAAAAATTGATTTTTTTAAAATAAGTGTTAAATTTTATTTCTTGTTATGAAATATTACGAAAAATTCTTAAAATGACGTGACTTTTCTTAATAATAAATTTGATCTGGTGTTTTTAACTTTTCTTCTTCTAATCTTTCCTTCTCTAACTTTTCCCATTGTAATTTATTTTTATTTTTAAAATAACGAGCTAAACTTATTCTTCTTTTATAACCCATAAATTTATTAACTTCATCTTTACTTGTACATTCCATTTTTTTAATTTATGTAAAGAATTTAAATTTTTCAATTTTTTCTTCTTGCTTCTTATTTATACCCTAATTCATGTAAATATTTAATTACTTCAAGGTGACCATTTTCTGCAGCATAAATAATTGACCAATCTGTTACTTTATACCCTTTTGATTGTAAATATTTAATTACTTCAAGGTGACCATTTTCTGCAGCTTTATCTATTGCATCATTTGTACTTTTATACCCTAATTCATGTAAATATTTTAATATTTCAAGGTGACCATTTTTAGCAACACAATCAATTGTCCAATCATAACATTCATACCCTAATTCATGTAAATATTTTAATATTTCAAAGTGGTTATTTATAGCAGCATAACTAATTGCTAATTTATCAACTTTATATCCAATTTCAAGTAAATATTTTACTACTTCAAAGTGACCGTTTATAGCAGCAGAACTAATTGCACATTTTTCATATTTATACTTAAATTTATATAATTGTTGCTCAAATTCAAAGTCATAATTTTCAGTAGCATAATTAATTGCTAATTCTTCATAATAATACTTTAATTTATGCAAATATTTTACTCGTTCAAGGTTACCATTTTCTATAGCGCGAATAATTGCTTTTAATATTTTAATAACATTATTTTTATTTTTTTTTTTTTTCTTCGTCTTCCATTCTTTTATATATACAAGAAAATTATTTAACTCATTTTTCAATTTTTTTATTTTTTTACAAAAAAATAAAAAATATTTAATTCTGTAGTCTAATTATCAAATACAAATTCATCTTCATCATCTTCATTATCATATTCAGTAGTTTCTGTAATTTCAGTAGTTACTGTAGTAACTTCTTCAACTTCATCATCTTCTTCATCTTCATTATCTTCATTATCTTCATCATCTTCATCATCTTCTTCATCTTCATTATCTTCTTCATCTTCATTATCTTCATTATCTTCATTATCTTCATCATCTTCTTCAGTCATTTCAATATCATTATTGTATTCAGTAGTTTCTGTAATTTCAGTAACTTCAGTAGTAGTAACTGTAGTAACTTCAGAATCTTCAGTCATTTCAATATCATGAATATCAATTATATTTAATTTTTCTTCAACTAATCTTAATCTTTCATTTATTGATCTTAAAAATAAATTTTGCATTTCGTTTTCCATTCTTTTTATATATAAAAGAAAAATTATTTAACTCATTTTAAATTTTTTGATTTAAAGTATTTTTTACAAATAATAAAAGAAAAATGTATGATGATGAAATTAATGAAATATCTGAATTTCAAAAAGAATTTAAACTTTTTGAAGAAATATTAAAATTTGAATTTGAAGAATCAGATTCTGAAGATGACACTTATTATACATCTGATGAAGCTACTTATTATACATCAGATGATGAAGAAGTTAAAGAAAAACCTATAGTTCCAATTCCTTTAAAAACAGTTCAAATCATGGAACTGCATAAAGATAAGCTGAAATGGATTAATTATGTTCCAACTTATAATGTTATTAATGATGATTTTCCTGCTCTTGATGATACTTCTTTTAAAAAACATTACAAAAACAGAAAATTTAGTTTTGAAAAACCATTTAATGTAGATATTAATTTTACTGAAGATGGAAAACCTTCAACAATACATTTTGTAGAGAAACTACCCATTTTATGTAAAAATATTTTAAAAGATAATTATTGTCATTTTGAACATAGATGTAAATACAATCATGATATTCCTTATTGTAATACTGTAAAGGAAAGACTCATATGCACTAAATCTTCATGTCAATATAGACATTTATCTCTATGTTCTGAATACCCAAAATGTAAGAATAAAAAGTGTAGATTGTTTCATCCCAAAAAGTCAGAATTATTAAAATTAAGAAAAGCTAAAACTAAATTATGCAAATATATTCTTGATAAAAAAGAATGTAAAAATATAAATTGCAAATATGCTCATTATTTAAAAGAAATTGAAGAAAATGTAGAAATTTGTCATTATACTCCATGTAAATTAGTAGAGAGTAAATTAAAGAAAAATAAAAAAGGAGAAAAAACATTAATATATAAAAATAATGATAATAAAAAGTGTAATTTTTTACATCAAGGTGAAAGCATTTTAAATTATATTGCAAGAACTTTAAAAACAAAATAGATATGAGGATTACAGAGTGATTTAAAAAAAATCTTTACATTTATAAAATGTATAATAGTAGAATGTTTTTATATTATGAAAAGAATGAACAATATAGAATAAATTTTTATATTAATTCAGATTTAGAACATAGAGCAATAAATGATAGACATATTAAAGTATTCGCACAAGAAGATTTTACAGTAAAATCAAATTCATATAATAACATTTCTTTAATGTGTGGTGTTGAAATAGATGAAGGACATATAGTTATTTCAATTGCAGAAAATTATAAACCAGAACTAAATTTACTAAATTCTATTGTAACAGAGTCTACTGACGATATTAAAATAACTGTATATAATAACGATAAAAAAGATATAAACATTAAAAAAGGAGATTTGTTATGTTGTATATCAACTTATAATGGTATTTTAAATGTAAATTATATATCACATAGAGATGCTTTAGAACATGCAAAAGAAGAACAAATGAGACAACAAAATGACTCAGAAACTAAACAGAAAAGTGATAAAGAATCTGTAAAATCTTTATTATCAAGTATAGAAGAAGTAATTAAAGATAAATCTGATGAAGATATATTTAATTTTGGTAAAAAGTGATTTAGCGAAGCATTGATAACAAAAGTGATTTAAAACAAATTTTTCTTTATAGAAAAAAGAAAATGCTATGTAATAATGGATATAATAATGAATATAATGAATGTAAGCAGCTTTATCCAGATCTTAACCAGTTTTCAGAAAATCCATCTGCACCACCAATTTCAGATCATAACTTTAGATTACAAAAGATTAGTGAAATTCAAGATAAAATAGAATGTGAAAGGAAAAGAAGAGAGATTTTAAGTAAAAAATATCACAGAGCTGTAAGAATCATTTCAGCAGTTGATAATACATTACTAGCAAGCACTATGACATTAGGAGCTGTTGGTATTGGTTTTTTAACAACAATAGTTGGTACACCAGTAGCTATTGCATGTGAAGGTGTAGCATTAGGTATGGGTGTATTATCACTAATAGGATCACAAGTTAATAAAAAATTTACAATAAAAGCAGAAAAGCATGAAAAGATTAAAGTACTAGCTGATGCAAAACTAAATACAATAAGTAGTCTTATTTCTAAAGCTATATCAGATCAATATATTGATGATGCAGAATTTAATATGATACTTTCAGAACTTGAAAAGTTTCAATCTATGACTGAACAAATTAGAACAAAATCTAAGAATGATATAGATGAACAGACTAAAGAGTCACTCATTAATCAAGGTAAAGAGAAAGCAATGAAAGAAACTATGGAATTGCTAAATATAAGATTTAACAAAAATCAGAATATAGGAGTGATGAATAATACTCTTAATAATTAAAAAAACATATATTTTGTATTACTTAAACATATATTATGTATTAAAAAACATAATATATGTTGATTTAAAAAATTATTGTATATATAAAAATGTATGCAAAAGCTACAGATATTGATGCAAGATTAAAAATAGCAAAAGAACTTGAGGGTTTAAAGAAAAGTGTATATCAAGATTCTATTAATGAAAAGTTAGGATATGATGCTTTACAGACAAACTTGGAAAAAATGTACAAACCAATAATAGATAGTCAATCTGGAATAAAAGAAGGTATATCTAAATTAGAAAATAAAGCTAATCAAATAGCAAATACTTTTTCAAATTATCCTGCTTTACTAGATTCTGAAACTAAAGCAATCATGCCACCTGAAGTTGTAGATAACATGAGATTAGGACCTATCGCAACAGAATATTTAAAGTTATATACAACTAAAAATAGTAAAAAAGTATCAGATGACATATTTGGTATACATTACAATGAAGGTAATGAAAAATTTTACATTGGTAAAAAACCAATAATTATTGAAGGTAATGATATAATTATTGAAGGTAAAAAATACATTGGTACAACAGGTCTTTGGGAGATTATAGTAAAATCTCATCCTGTTAAATATACTAACGATGATCGTAATAAGTATAAAGAAATTTTAGATCAAACAGATGCAATTCGCTCTGAGTTAAATTTAGCAAAACCAAGATCATCTAGAGGTTATAAGTACACTAATGTAATAAAACCTATTTGGGAAGAGATGATTGGAAAGTCTGGAAAAGGAGTTGTTATTCTTCCTAGTGATCCAAATGCACTATTTGATATGCTTAAATTACGCTTAGCTGGTTTACATGCAGGAAATACTGGAACAAGGAATGAGATTGTTGCTATTTGTGATGAGTTGTTACGACAGGGTCAAATAGATGATAATGAGTATAAAGCATTACAGAAAGCAATAATCACAAAGTGATTTAAAAAATTATTTTATATATAAAATGACAAAATACTATTATACTAATATCAATCTGTCAGATAGTCAGAATGAAAAAATTAAAAACGCAATTGAATCTGATACTAATGTTAGTATAAAACTATCATATGAAGATTTAAATGGTGAACACGAATTAGCGTTAACAGACTCACAAATAAACAGAATGGCAGCAGCCTATTCAAAAAATAAAGGTATAACACTTTTACTGAGTAGAGCACAACTTAAATATAATGTTAAAAAAAGTGGTAAAAAAGGTAATAAAAGTGCTGGAAATGATAATAAAATTGCTGGAAATGATAATAAAATTGATGGAAATGCTAATAAAATTGATGGAAATGCTAATAAAATTGATGGAAAAGGTATTATTTATGGAAAAAAGGATGGTTATGGATTTAAAATTAGAAAAATAGGAAAAGGAGTATTTTTAAGCCCATGGAATAGTGGATATAATTATTCAGACGGATATTATTTAAAAAATGGAAATGATTATACATCAATAGGTAAAGAATTGTTATTAGGAGATAATTCTCCAATTAAGAGAGGTGGATTTTTACCTTTTTTAGCATTACTTGGAACAGCACTTGCAAGTGCTGCTCCAATAATTGCAAAGACTGCTGCAACAGCAGCAATAGCAGGAGCAGCAGGAGCAGCTGGAAATGCTATAGTTAATAAAATTGCTGGAAAAGGTATTATTTATGGAAAAAAGAATGGTTATGGAATTAAAATTATAAAAGCAGGAAAAGGAGTATTTTTAAACCCATGGAATAGTGGATATAATTATTTAGACGGATATTATTTAAAAAATGGAAATGATTATTCATCAGTAGGTAAAGGATTGTTACTAGGAAATAATTCTCCATTTAAGAAAATACCCTTTTTAGGTTCTCTTCTTTAGGAACTTGATCTTCATAAAAATATATATTTTTTAAAAAATATATATTTATTGTTTCCACAACGAAGTTGGATAATAAAATAAATCTAATCCACTTCTATACTTTCCATTTAATAAATCAGAAGACAAATCTATAGCAACAAATCCATGCTTTTTTGACCAAGCTTCATTACAAAACTTTTTAAACTCATCTAATTTCATATCATTTGAAACATGATCATTATAAATATGATTTACATTTTTAGAATCTTGTTTAAACAAGCAAATAAAATTTGCATTTTCTCGTATCGTTCTCCTGGGCAACTCAAAATAATTTTGTGCCAAGTAGAAACAATCTACATTGCTATGTCTTCCTCTTATATAGTACTTTTCACACTTGTTTTGTTTTGTTAATTGTAAATCATCAAATATCATTAAATTATTTTTAATACAGTTAAGACTTTCAGGTTCTGGTACATCCTCTGCTGTTTCATAAAACTGACATTCTATATCTGTTTTATCTTTTAAATTTCTTGAAATGTCTTTAATAACAAACTCTGGATTTACATTGTTTTTATTTATTTGATCTTGCAACTCAAATAGTTTAAGAATAACTTCTTTTGGTAATTTATTTTCAAAAGAATTTTTTAATATTTTGTATTCAGGTTGAAAAAGAGATTTTCCAAAAACTTGTAAATTATTATAGTCTAACCAACCAGGTCTTAATAGCAAGTTTAATAATAATGTTGTTTTTCCACAACCTGATTTTCCAACAATAATCCCTCTTATACTTTTAGGCAATAACTCATTATTTTGACGTTTACTTTTATTTACATTCCATGATAAATCTATAATTTCCATTTTTTTATTTATGAAAAGTATTTTTTAAATTAAATAAATTAAAATACATATATAAAAAATGTATTGCGTTAAATGTAAAAACAAAACAGATACACTCCATTTACAACATGCTATGAGTAAAAACAAAAGAAATATGCAATGTGGAAATTGTGCAATCTGTGGAACAAGAAAATGTCAATTTATAAAAGGAGCTCAAAAAGGAGGTGATTTGGTAGAATCACTTAATAAATTCACAAGTAATAGAAAATTACCTTTGCAAAAGTTTCCAGGTGAAATGCATATACCAGGGATGAACTTTGCAGGACCTGGTACAAATTTAGATGAAAGATTAACTTCGACTGAGATGCCTAAAGAATGGAGTATGCCTGTAGATAGAGTTGATAAAACAGCTTATATTCATGATCTTGCTTATAAACATTTTACAGATAAAGAGAATAGAAATTTAGCTGATAAAATAATGCTTGAACAAATGGATGCTATACCTAATCCTACACCTCGTGAAAAATTAGAAAGAAGGATTATAAAACCTATCATATCTGCTAAAGTAAGGTTTGGTATGGGAAATAAAGAACCAATAAGTATTAAAGAATTATGTCAAAAAAACTGCCGGCGCAGAGGAAAAAAAGCAAAAACATGAAATGGACTGATGAACTTGCAAATGAACTTCATAAACCTGTTATAAAACATTTTAGAAAGAGAAAAGTAGTTGCAAATGGAATAGATGAAATATGGGCTGCTGATTTAGTTGACATGCAAGCTTATTCTAAATTTAATAATGGTATAAAATACTTATTAATGGTCATTGATATATTTTCAAAGTATGGATGGATAATTCCATTGAAAAGTAAGACAGGAATTGAAGTTGCTGATGCATTTAATAAAATATTTAAAGATAGAAAGTGTGTCAAATTATGGGTTGATAAAGGTTTGGAATTTTATAACAAGCATGTTAAAGCATTAGGTGTTCATCTCTATTCAACTGAAAATGAAGAAAAAAGCTGTGTAGTTGAACGTTGGAATAGAACAATGAAAGAGAAAATGTTTAAATACTTTTCTGCTAATTCAACTAGAAAATACATTGATGTTTTAGATGAAATGGTAAATCAATACAACAACACAAAGCATTCTTCAATTAAAATGACACCTGCTGAAGCAAGCAATAAAAAGAATGAAAATAAAGTTTGGTTAAATTTAAATGGTAAAGTGATATCTAATCCTATCAAACCCAAGTTTTCAATAGGTGATAAAGTGAGAATAACTAAAAAGAAAGGAGCATTTGAAAAAGGATACACACCAAGATGGACTGAAGAAGTATTTACTATATCACAAGTTCAATACACAGATCCACCCACTTATAAAATAACTGATTACAATAATGAAGAAATACAAGGTACTTTTTATGAACAAGAACTTCAAAAAACAAGTCAAGAGATATTTAGAATTGAAAAGGTTATTAAAAAACAAGGTAATAAATCATTAGTAAAGTGGTATGGGTATCCTGATACTTTTAACTCATGGGTTAATAATACAGAATTGAAAAATATTTGACAAAGCCCGGTTCACATAGTGATTTAAATTTTTTTTACTATTAAAAAAATGAACAACTCAAATGTAAATGTGAATATATGTGTAACAGCTACTTCTGGTAATGCTAATACAAATACCACTGTAACGACAACAACTTCAAATTACAACTCTAGCAAATGATGTAAAAATTAAAAAAATTGAAAATGATATAAATAATTTTTCTTTTATATAAAAAGAATGACATATGTAGATATTGAAAATTTTGATGAAGCAAATTTATATGTAAAAGAAATAAAAAAATTTAATAAACCTGTTCAATATCAAAAAATAGTAATTGAATACAAATATAATGATAAGCTTTCAGAACCTTTAAGAGTAAAAACACCAAAATCGTTATCATATGGAGTTTGTGAAAATAGAGACATGAAAACAAAAGAACTTACAGGATACTCAATTCCTTTTGTATGTGAAAATGATATATTTATCGCAATTATTGAAGCTATTGAAAAATTTTGTAGAGATAAAGTGAATGAAAATGAAGCAACGTTAAAAAAAGGGGGTATGAAAAGCTTAAATATTAACAACTTGAATATTTTAAAGTATAGAAATGATGATTTTAAAGCATCTCCAATTATATATGCAAAAATACCAACAGATTATAAAAGTAAAAAGATGGATCAAGTATTCAGAAATAAAAATGGTGATATTTTAGGAGAAAGTCTTATTAAAAAAAGATGTGATGTTGTTGGATGCTTAGCAATTGAAGGTATATATATAGGATCAATGATTCAATCTATTCAAGTAAAATTATTAGATGCAGTTGTATCTAAAAATAAGTATAAGATAGAAAGATTTTATATTAAAGATGTAGACTTAGAAAGCGAAGATGAAGAGTGAATTAAATAATAATTATTATAAATATAAAAATGTATATTGAAATAGAAAAAAATAAACAAAATCCAGTTATAATTAAATTTGATGATATTATTAAACTTGATGAAAATAAAGAATATGAAATGGCATTGGATAGATTTCAAACTATTCTCTATAGCGATTCAACTAAAAACAAAAAAGTATATATATTAAATAATCTTGTAGATGGAAAAATTGTATCTAATAATGGAAATGCTAAGAAAACGACTGTAATGTATTCATTTATTCCAATTATTGTTTCCAAAAATTCAGTTATTAATGAACAACCGATATCAAAGAAATATTTTCCTTTAAAAACAAAATCCATTTCAGAAATGAAAATTGACATCATTGATAACTTTAATAAACCTATAGATTTTAATAATGAAAGTTATACAATAGAATTTCATATAAGAGAGAGAAAGTAGATCCATATAAATTTTTTTATATTGAAAACAATATAAAAAATTATGACATATATAAAAAATGTCAATAACAATACATATATCTTCAAACGATACTGTTATAAATACTAATATGGCAGTACCTATTGAATTAGATGCAGATAAAGAGTATGGAATAGCTCTTAAAAAATTAATGACTTATAATAGTTTTCCAAATATTATTGAAGGATTAAACAATACTATAAATATTACTATAGAAGTTAGTGATAGTCCTGCTTTTCAACAAATTAAGATCCCAACAGGATCCTATGAACTTAGAAATATAAATGCAATTGTAACTAGATATGTAATGACTACTCTTAGAGATCAACTTGCTAAATATAAAGAGTCTTTTAAAAATGTACCAAGCACAGATATTGAAAATTTTAAAAAAAAACAAAAGTATGATAGTATAAGACTTGATCCTACATCTATTATATTTGAAGCAAATTTTAATACTGAAAGATCACAGATTATTATTAATAAAAATAGCAATATTAGAATACAACTTGATGATGACTCTATAAAAAACCTTTTAGGTTTTAATAATAGAGATCGTGATGGTAATCTTATAACATTTGACTCATCAAAAGTATATATTTCAGATAAAGTAATAGATATAAATCATGTTAATACTATTAATGTAACAAATAGTCTTGTAACAGGATCAATTATAGATGGTGCATATTCAAATGTTATATATTCATTTTATCCATCTACGCCAGTGGGTTATAAAATTGTAGAAGTACCGAATAATCCAACTTATTATAGATTATTATCAAAAAAAATTTGGGATATGAAAACAACAATAATGGATCAAGATGGGCATATACTTACTTTACAAGGAGAGCCGATAAGTATTGAATATGAAATAAAAGAAATTGTATCAAAATGTAAATCAAAACATCTTTTAGAAAGACAAGTATCTCTTTTAGAAGAACAAAATGAACTTTTAAAAAAAAAAAGATAATTTAAAATGAATTAAAAAAAATATATAGTGTAAATAAAATGTTAGTTATAAATAATAAAGGATATACTCGAAAGTATGTAGGAGGTGGAAGTGGAATATTTACAGATATAAATAATATGTATAATCAGGCAAAATCTTCTGATTTTTTTAGAGCATTATCTGGTATGAAAACAATGTTAACTAATCATTTTAATAAAAATGGACCAATAATTAAATAAGTCTCTATGAAACCTAGATTCATTTAAAAATGAATTAAAAAATATATAGTGTAAATAAAATGTTAGTTATAAATAATAAAGCATATACTCACAAGTATGAAGTAGGTGGAAGTGGAATATTTACACCTTTTATGAATATGATTAATAAGCAATCATTAAGTAATGCACTTAATGCATCTCGTATTTTGGCTAGTAAAGCAGTTGCTACAGATTTGGGAAAAACTGCTGTAGATGCAGCAAAGTCAGCAGGGAAAGAACTTGCAACTTCTGCAATATCTACTGCTAAAGATATTGTAATAAATAAAGGTAAAAAATTAATAGAAAATGTAAACAAATCATCAAAGATGACACCTGAAAACAAACAAGAACTTAAAAATTTAATAAATACTTTAGATAATAAATTAAATGAAGCAGTGCCAGATATTAGTAAAATCATGATGGGATCGTCAATAAAAAGTAAACCTGTTAGAATACAAGATTTAGTTAAAAAACATAAAGGCGATGGGCTTAAAATAATATAATTTTATAAATAGCATAAAGTGATTTAAAAAAATTATATTGTATATATAAAAATGGTAAAATCTGATATATTTAATATTACTGATAAATTGAGAATTGATGAGGAGATTAAAAAATATGAAGAATATGAATTTACACCTTCTGTTAATTCAAATTTAAATTTAGGAGAAATAAGAATTTTTATTGAAAACAGTGATTCTTTGTTTCATCCACATGAATCTTATTTAGAAATTGAAGGAAGACTTGTAAAAGCAGATGGAACTGCATATGCAAATACAGATGCAATAACACTAACACACAATGGACTTTTGCATTTATTTGAAAGAATTGAATATAAGTTCTATGATTCAATCGTTGAATCAGTTAATTATCCAGGTATAGCAAGTACAATGCTTGGAATGTTAAAATATTCAAATGACTTTCAACAATCAAAAGCAATGAATCAATTGTGGTTTAAAGATAATACAACAACAGCAGATTTAGTTAATAATATAGGATTTTCAGCAAGACAGCAATTTATCATTCAAAAACCAACTACGAAAGGTTCATTTGAATTAAGTATTCCATTAAGACATATTTTTGGATTTTGTGATGATTATGATAAAGTTTTTTATGGATTAAAGCATGAACTTTTTCTGCTAAGAAGAAATGATGATAATGCAATTTTTAGAGCTGCTGGTGTAGCTGCAGGAAAAGTAAATATTACTAGAATATCATTAATGATGAGACGTGCAACTCCATCTGATGTAGCAAATTTACAACTTGTTAAAATAATTAAATCACAAGAAACACTTGATATTGGATTTAGATCGAGGTTCTTAGATAGAACTAATGTTCCACAAAATACAACATTTGACTGGAGATTAGGATTAAGAACAACTGAAAAACCAAGACATATACTTGTTGCTTTTCAAACAAATAAAGAAGGAAATCAAGAACAAAATTCTTCAATATTTGATCATTGTGATTTGAAAAACATGTGGATTGAGCTTAATGAAGAAAGATATCCTGCTACTAATTATAGTTTATCATTTCCAAATATGAAAATTACTAGAGCATATAGACATGCATCCAATTTTTCTGAAGAATATGATGGTATACCTAATCCTATTAGTCTATGCAATATCACTCCTGTAGATTATAGAGATTTATATCCTATTATGCGTTTTGATGTAAGTAAACAATCAGAAAGAATGAAAGATTCAACAGTAGATATTAGACTTAAAGCAGAATTTAATACACCTGTTCCAGCAAATACTGTAATATTTGCTCTCATCATTTCAGATAGAATAGCAAAATTAACTTCTAATGGAGATAGATTAAGATTTGAATATTAGGTTCTGAAAGAACCAATGCTAAGTAAAGAAAAATAATTATTTTTAAAATAATATATATGCAATAAAAAAAAATACTATTATTTAAATTAATTGAAAATAATTTAAATAAATTTTCTTTATATATAAAAAAGAATGAGTGATAAAATAAAATATACGAAAAAGTATTTATTAAATTTATTAAAAGATAATAATATACAACAAACATCTAAAGATCCTATGGCATTAGTTATGATTGCTATGGATAATAACTTAATTGATAAAGATTCTGTAAAAACAAATATCATTACTAAGAAACAAAAAAAACCAAAGATTGTAAGAGTTAAAAGAGTTAAAAAAGAAAAAGTAATAAAAGAAAAAAAATCTGCTGGAAGACCAAAATTTCTTCCAACAAAAGAAAAAAAAGAAAGAGATCCTAAATATGATTATCTTGCAACAATTAGAACAGATCCATGGGAAATTAAACTTACTAATATAGAAACTGGTGAAGTTAAAAATTACAAATCATTTTATGCCTATAATAAAAAAGAAAAGCGCTCTAAAACTTATATTTTTAGTAAAAATGGGAAGATTGTAGATGGAGTAAAAATTGAAATAATAAGAGCAAGTAAAGAAAAAGATGCATTATCACAAAAATAAAATATATAATGAAAAATAAATTATTTTTATAGACTTTTTCTATAAAAATATTAAAAGAAATCGTTTTTTTGTATTATTTAATTTTCTTTACATAAAAAATAAAAAATTGAAAATGATATAAATAATTTTCTTGTATATATAAAAATGGAAAATAGAAATGTAAAAGAATTAAAAGAAATCGCAAGAGAGCGAAAAATTAAATATTATTATAGAATGAGAAAAGCAGATCTCATTAGAGCAATTGATCAAGCAACTCCTATATTAGATATGCCTATTCCAAATAATATTACACAAAATACTTTAGCACCTACACAATATGTTCCAGTTAGTTATATTAATACCATTAAGAACAAAGTGAATTCATTTGCTAATTGGATTATTGACTATGTTCCTGAACCTATTAAAAATGTTGCTAATGAAAAACTTACATCAATAAAGTCAACAGTTTCAAACTTGTATAAAAGATTTGGACTTAGAAAACCAATAGTATTTAAATTAACACAATCAGCTCTTAAAAATATAACTAAACAATTTTCAGCTGAAGGAGTTGAAGGAGTTGATGCTTTATCTTATATGAAATCAGTTAAAAATAATGTATTAAATATTTTAAATAGTAATAAAGGATCAAAGATCTATATTGTTCTTTCATGTGAAATGGAAAGAACTGATATTAAAACAGGAGAAACTATAACAATTTTGCATCATTTTTCAACAAAAGCAGAAGTTGTATTAGAGTCAACAGATTTAAACGAACTTTATGAAAGAGCTGAACAGAAAATTTTAGAATCCTTGTCAGCATTTCAACAATTAGGATCAAGTTGGAGATTTGTTTCAGTTAAAAAGATGGATATAAATATCATTGAATATAAACCACTTAAAGGTAAATCTTACATTCCTCTTCCTAAAGAGTTGGCAGCTAAAAAAGCAATTATTAATATGAAGAATAAAGACAACGAATGCTTTAAGTGGTGTGTTGCTAGATTTTTTAATCCTAAAGATGATCATCCTGAAAGAATAGATAAAGATTTAAAAAAACAATCTGAGAAATTAAATTGGGAAAAAATAAAATTCCCTGTATCACTACAACAGATTACTCAATTTGAGAAAAATAATCAAAACATCAGTGTTAATGTCTTTGGTTATGAAAATTCAGTTTATCCTTTAAGAATATCAAATGAGAAAAATAGGCAACATCAAATAGATTTATTACTCATTTCAAATGATGAAACCAATCACTATTGTTTAATAAAAAATCTAAGTAGATTACTTTCATCACAAATATCTAAAGATGGACATGCTATGCACTTTTGTCGAAATTGCTTGTTAGGATTTTGTACTGAAAAATCTTTATCAAAGCATAAATTGTATTGTGATAATCATGATTCAGTACGAATTGAACTTCCAAAACCAAATACAATGACTGAGTTTAAAAATTATAACAAGTCTATGAGAGTACCCTTTGTAGTCTATGCAGACTTTGAAAGTGTTATAAAACCAATCAACACTTGTACACCTAACCCAGATGAATCATATACAAAGCAGTACCAAAAGCATACACCTAGTTCATTTTGTTATTATATTAAATGCTTTGATGAAAAAATATATCAAAGTAAACTAGTTACATTCACTGCAAGTAATGAAAATGAAGATGTAGCACAAAAATTTGTTAATATGCTAGAAGAAGATGTAAAAAAGATTTATAACAAGTACTTAAAGTTTCCAAAAGATATGATATTGACTATGAAAGACAAAAATAATTTTGATAATGCAAAAAGTTGTCATATTTGTGAAAAAGATCTTAATGAAGATAAAGTACGAGATCATTGTCATATTACTGGAAAATATAGAGGTGCTGCACATAGTGATTGTAATTTACAATTTAAAAATCCAAAATTCATTCCAGTACTATTTCACAATTTATCTGGTTATGACTCTCACTTGTTCATAAAGAAATTGTCAGAAGGAGGAAAATCAGAAGGAGGAAAATCAGAAGGAGGAAAATCAGAAGGAGGAAAATCAGAAGGAGGAAAAATAAATTGTATACCCAACAATGAAGAAAAGTATATCAGCTTTTCTAAAGAAATTAAAGTAAATGAATTTATAAATAGAGAAGGTAAAAAAGTTGAAATTAAGAGAGAGCTCCGTTTTCTAGATAGTTTTAAATTTATGGCTGCTAGTTTAGATAGTTTAACTAAAAATTTGTCAAAAGATCAATGTAAAAATTTGAGTAGATACTATTCTGGAAATGAACTCAATTTATTGTTAAGAAAAGGTGTTTATCCTTATGAATGGGTTGACTCTATTGATAAATTAAATGAAACACAATTACCACCAAAAGATTCATTTTATTCAAGATTAAATGATGAAGGAATAAGTGATGAAGATTATTTACATGCACAAAATGTATGGGAAAAGTTTCAATGTAAAACATTTAGAGATTACCATAATTTATATAACGAATCTGATGTATTACTACTAGCTGATGTCTTTGAGAATTTTAGAGATGTCTGTTTTAACAATTATAAATTAGATCCTGCTTGGTACTATACATCACCAGGATTAGCTTGGGATGCTGCATTGAAAATAACAGAAGTAAAATTAGAATTATTAAGTGATTATGATATGATCTTAATGATAAAAGAAGGAATAAGAGGTGGAATTAGTATGGTTTCTAACAGGTTGGGAATTGCTAACAATAAATATATTGAAAATTATGATGAAAGTAAAGAATCTACTTACATACAGTATCTAGATGCAAATAATTTATATGGATGGGCAATGAGTAAACCCCTTCCAACACATGGATTTGAATGGATGAATGATGAAGAATTAAAAAATTGGAAATCTACTTCTTGCATATTAGATGTAGATTTGGAATATCCTGAACACTTACATGATGTTCATAATGATTATCCTCTAGCCCCTGAAAGATTAAAAATAGACAAAGTTGATAAATTAATACCTAATTTAAATCATAAGAAAAATTATATCATACACTATGAAAACTTGAAACTGTATGAAAGATTAGGAATGAAAATAACAAAAATTCACAGAGGAATAAAGTTTGAAGAAAGTGCATGGTTAAGTAAATACATTGAACTCAATACAAATCTAAGAACAAAAGCAACAAATGATTTTGAAAAGGACTTTTTCAAACTTATGAACAATTCAGTGTTTGGAAAAACAATGGAAAACATTGAAAACAGAGTTGATGTGAGATTAGTTTCTAAAAGAGAAGAAGCTATTAAATTATCATCAAAACCAAATTATGAAAGTAGAACGATATTTGATGAAAATTTAATTGCAATACATATGAAAAGAACAAAACTAGTTTATAACAAACCCATTTACTTGGGTATGTGTATTTTAGATTTGAGCAAAACACTAATGTATGAATTTCATTATGATTACATGAAAAATAAATATGGAGATAAAGCTAAACTATTATATACAGATACAGATTCATTAATCTATGAAATAAAAACAAAAGACTTTTATGCAGATATTTCTAATGATATTGAAAGTAGATTTGATACAAGTGAATTTAATAAAGATCATCCAGCTGTTCAAAATGGATTTAAAGTTGGTGTAAATAAGAAAGTAATAGGAATGTTTAAAGATGAATCAGCAGGAAAACAAATTACGGAATTTATTGGACTCAGATCAAAGTTGTATTCTTACAAAATAGATGAAGAAGATAAAAAGAGATGTAAAGGAGTAAAGAGAAATGTAGTAAAAAATTATATTACACATGAAGATTATAAAGATTGCCTTATAAATAAGAAAGATCAAATGAGAAAAATGAATGTCATAAGATCTCATTTACATGATGTTTATACTGAAGAAATAAACAAAATAGCATTGAGTGCAGAAGATGATAAAAGAGTAATTCAAGAAGATGGTATTCACACATTAGCATATGGACATTATAAATTAAAAGAGAATAAAACATTGATTCCTTCAGAACCAAACTTTTCATTTCAGATTGATTGGAATGAAAGTGAAATAATTGACAAACCCAACTTTTCATTTCAGATTGATTGGAAATAAACAGGCAGGCAGGCAGGCAGGCAGGTAAGTTATTTTTTATATCTTAAAAAGATCTAAAAAAATCTAATAAAGTAATAAAAATGGACAAACATATCAATGTTGAAGGAATTATATTACCCAATGTACCCTTAACAAACTTTCAATTAATAAAAGCAGCAAAAAAATTAAAAATTAAAAATTTTAGAGGTGTATTTGTAAGAGATGAATTACCTAAAAATACACAAAACAAAGAATGTGGAATATTAAATACTGGAGATTCAAGTACGAATGGATTTCATTGGATTTGTTGGTATAAAGATGGAGAAGAAAAATTAAGTTTTGATTCTTATGCACTACCACCTCCAGTTGAACTTGTTCAATATTTACACAGTCCTGTTTATTATAATAGTAAAAGGATTCAGTTTGGAGACACTTCTTTTTGCGGACACTTGTGCCTTTATGTATTAAAAAAATTAAATGAAGGTGTTGATTTTCAAAGTATTGAAAACTCATTATATTGAATTAAAAAAAATATGTATAGTATATAAAAAATGAGTATGAATATAGCCGGTAGTAATTCATTATATGGTTACACAACAGATGGATTAAATATCAACATTAATGTTGGCAATTCAACCACTACTGATGTTGATTTAAATTCACATAAATTAATCAATGTAGCTGATCCTACAGATGCACAAGATGCAGCTACAAAAAATTATGTTGATAATAATCAAACTTCTAGCAGTGCATGTCTAAAATTAGATGGAACTAATAGTATGAATGCAAATATTAATTTGAATTCACATAAATTGATCAATGTAGTTGATCCTACTAATGCACAGGACGCTGCTACAAAAAAATATATTGATTCAACATATGAATTTATTACAAATTATATAGAAAGAATAATTCCTTATCCTCGTAAATATAAAGTTTTGATTGTAGCTGGACAATCAAATACTTATTATGGTAGAGAATGGGGTCATTCTGCTGCAATAACTACTGTAAATTATATGCATAGACGAATAGTACAATTTGCAATGGATAATGGACAAAATGATGTGTTACTTCCTTGTTCTCTTAGACTTGAAGTAAATGAATCAGATAATATGTGTTATGCTGGATATGGTTCAATACTAGCCGGTTTAATAATGCAAGATGCTGATACTTCAAACACATTAAATATAATACATTCAGATGAAAGTTTAATGATACTTCCATGTATGTTAGGTGCAAGAGGTTTTAGTGATGATTATTTTATGCCATATGGTACTGGATTTAGAAATTTAACTCGTAGAATTAGATATATTTTATCACATTATAACGCAGAATTTTGTGGTATGACTTGGGCTCAAGGAGAAAATGATTCTATAGATGGCTGGAATAATAATTATAGACATATTCTAGTAAACTTTATTCAAACCATAAGAGATTATATAGGGTATTCATCTAATCAGTTTTACACGTTAACAAATTCCCAAGCAAAATCAAATACAATTCCATTCCTTACTTTTCAAATGAGACCTGGATGGGTTTCAGCTAATTCAGCAAGAGCAACACCAGTTCAAAATGCGCTTTCAACTATTGGAGAATATATTCCATACGCTGCAAGCATATCTATTACTAATCTTCCACCTTCTATGAGAATTACAAACGACGACACCGTACATTACGACTCACGTCAACAAATATTTTTAGCTCAACAATTTTATAATGCATTAATTACAGCTAAAAATAATTTATATGCTAATAGTGTTTATTATCCACTTTACATATCAGGAGAAACGCTAATTGTTAGGCAAGTACCAACAGATTTATTTCCAACTAATTATTATGGATCACTTAATTATGATAGTGCTAATCCATCTACAGCTACAAAATATAGTCAGTTATCTAATAACTATTTTTATAAAAACAAAGATGGATATTATAAATATCGCTTAAAATATAAAATTAATGGTGGATGGAAAAGTATTATATTTAAACAAGCATTCCTTCCAATGATGTCTATGCATTATCAAAATATTGCACAACTCATATCAACTGAAACACCATTCGGTAATACAAACACAGGACAAGGATTTTGCGGATTAAATTTGACAACTACAAAAAGCATGATGAATTTAGGAGCGGTACTTACACTAGATACAGGTGGTGGATATTGGGCACCTGTGTGTACAAATAGCAGTTTTACAGATGGATCTGCTAATGTTTTTCCTGTATATACTAATTACATTGAAAATAGTTCAACTACTTTAGTAACTGCAACTGAACTAGAATTATATGCTATAAGAGACTCTATATAATATTGTTAAGACAATTCTACTACGCATAAGCGCTACTACGCGTAAGTAAATCTTAGCGCATGCGTATTAAAAAAATAAAAAAAATTGAAAATGATTTAAATAATTTTCTTTTATATATAAAAAGAATGGAAAATAATATTAAAGAATTATTAAAATCAATAAATGAAAGATTAAGATTAATAGAAGAAAAATTAAATATAATTGATATTCATGATATTGAAATGACTGAAGATTCTGAAATTACTACAGTTACTACTACTGAAGTTACTGAAATTACAGAAACTACTGAATATGTTAATGAAGATAATGAAGATGAAGATGAAGATGATGAAGATGATGAAGATGATGAAGATGATGAAGATGATGAAGATGATGAAGAAATATTAAAATATGTACATGAATTAGGGTATAAAAGTACAAATGATGCTTTTGAAAATGCTGCTGAAAATGGAAATCTTGAAATTATTAAACATTTACATGAATTAGGGTATAAAGGAAAAGGACCGGCAGTTGATTTTGGATATGAATCAGGGTATAAAGTTACAGAATATGCAATTGATAAAGCTGCTGAAAATGGTCACCTTGAAATGTTAAAATATTTACATGAATTAGGGTATAGAGGAACAGAATTAGCAATTGATAGCGCTGCAGAAAATGGACATCTTAAAATATTAAAATATCTTCATAAAAACGGGTATAAAGGAGCAGAAGATGCAATTGATAATGCTGCAAGGAATGGACATCTTAAAGTATTAAAATATCTTCATAAAAACGGGTATAAAGGAACAGTACATGCATTTAATTGTGCAGTAAATAACCAGATAAGCGAAGCATCAGATAGTAACCTTGAAATTATTAAATATTTACATAAATTAGGGTATAAAGGTTCAAAATCGTTTTATAATTTAGCTGTAGAAAATGGATATATTTAATAATTTTGATACACGTAGTGACTATAAATTCTAGTAGTGATAAAGTTAAGCAATGCTTAAGTAAATCTAGCGCATGCGTATTAAAAAAAATAAAAAAATTGAAAATGAGTTAAATAATTTTCTTGTATATATAAAAAAGAATGAATCAAGAAAATGCAATTGATTATGCTGTTTTAAAAAATAATTTTGAAATGTTAAAATATTTACATGAATTAGGGTATAAAGGTACAGAAGATGTAATTGCTTATGCTGCAGTAAATGGTAACCTTGAAATGTTAAAATATTTACATGAATTAGGGTATAAAGGTACAGAAGATGTAATTGCTTATGCTGCAGTAAATGGTAACCTTGAAATGTTAAAATATTTACATGAATTAGGGTATAAAGGTACAGAAAATGCAATTGATTATGCTGCAGTAAATGGTAACCTTGAAGTTGTAAAATATTTACATTCAAAAGGATATAGATGTTTAAATTGGGTATTTAAGAATACTGCAGAAAATGGTCACCTTGAAGTAATTAAATACTTGCATGAATTAGGGTATGAAGGAACAAATTTGGCAATTGATTTAGCTGCAGAAAATGGTCACCTTGAAGTTGTAAAATATTTACATGAATTAGGGTATAAATGTGGTGAATGGATAATTTATCATGTTGTACACAAGGGTCACCTTGAAGTTGTAAAGTATTTAATTGAAAAAGGGTATATAAGAGCAGTAGATATAATTATTTATGCTGCAGAAAATGGTCACCTTGAAGTAATTAAATATTTACATGAATTAGGGTATAAAAGTACAAATGATGCAATTAATTGTGCTGCAGAAAATGGTCACCTTGAAGTTGTAAAATATTTACATTCAAAAGGATATAGATGTTTAAATTGGGTATTTGATTATGCTGCTAAAAATGGTCATCTTGAAGTTGTAAAGTATTTACATGAATTAGGGTATAAAGGTTCTAAATGGGTAATTAA
Source organism: Hydra vulgaris (assembly GCF_022113875.1). Taxonomy (NCBI): domain Eukaryota; kingdom Metazoa; phylum Cnidaria; class Hydrozoa; order Anthoathecata; family Hydridae; genus Hydra; species Hydra vulgaris. Next base: position 44,713,796 of record NC_061165.1, read on the forward strand.
TTGTGCTGCTACAAATGGGCATCTTGAAGTAATTAAATATTTACATGAATTAGGGTATAAATAAGAAGCAAGAAAAAGTCACGTGACGTCATTTTAAGAATTTTTCGTAATATTTCATAACAAGAAATAAAATTTAACACTTATTTTAAAAAAATCAATTTTTTAAAATAAAAAAATTATTTCTTATCTAAATAAATTATACACAACATGGTTCAATGTTAACCTCAATATTCATATTAATTTATGGTTGAAAATTTGGTTGAAAATGAAAAATGTCTGTGGATTGGGATTTTCTTACTACTATCTATAATAATGCAAACAATATAATTATAATCAAATATAACTAATAAGAATAAATATAAATATTTATTTGAAAAGGAAGGTGTCACTCAAACAGAAGCCTGATCAAAGGAATGACACCAAATAATTATAACAATAATAATTAAAAATAATAATATTATCTATAGTAATACAAATAATATGATGACATGAGTGTCACTCATGATATAATATAATAAAATATTAATAAAGATAACAAGTATGAATCAAAAATCGCTAAAAATAAATAAAATAATAACAACGATAAAGATAAAATAAGTTAAATAATAAGACAAAAAATATGAAAACACTCAATAACAACCACAAACAAAAATAAAAATAATTAGCTCAAACAGAACAAATAAAAAACAAATCTTACACAAACGAAAAGGTAAAACACAAAAACTACATATATAACACAAAAACTACAAAACAAAAAGGTAAACACAAATACTTCTACAAAATTAAATTAAATTAAAAAATAAGAACAAACTTGAGTTATTGTTTTTGAAATAATAAAAGAAGGTGTAGAAAACTTGGTAAAACAGAAAAACAGAAAATAACAATAAAAATAATTAGCACAAATAATAACAAACTTTACGCAAACGAGAAGAGAAACACAAAAACTACAAAGCAAAATGCATACACAAAATGATAATATTTAACAAATATAATATTTAATAAAAATAATTAATGGTAATATTATAATATTAACTAATAATTAATATAATAATAAAAAATAATAATATAACAAATATCACATATTTGCCACAAAAAAAAAAAAAGGTGTAAAAAAATCGATCTTTTACGTTTTAATTAGTTCTTTTAATTATTATTTCGAACATTTTTCGAACTTTTTTCTTTTAAATAGGTACTTTGCTGTTAATTGAATTTTTGTTTTATTTTTGTTTGATTAAATCTGTTTATCCTTTTTTTGTTTTATTTTTACTTCAATCTTTTAGTTCGTTTATATCCTTCAATTATTTTCTTTTTTTTACATTATTTCTAACTAATCTTTTTTATTTCCTTCACTTTTCCTTTACTCTTTTTTTCCTTTTCATCATTAGTTAAATGCTTACGCCCAACTGTCACTATTGATGATATTACTCTACTCATTGTGTGGGTAACTCTTTGTGTGTTAGCTCTTTAACTTATTTAAATTCTTTTAATATAGTGCCAAAAATAGAGTGAGAAATGAGAGCCCACAAAGAAATGTGAAACACTTATAGAAAAATTTATTTATGAATGACAAGTAATAAATGCAGAATAATAAACAATAAAAGTAAAAACAAACAAAAAGTGAAAGATTCAATAGTTATATATTCTATGTTTACTATTTTAGTAAATTAACATTATAAAAATTAACAGTTACAACTTAACTATAATAATAAAAAAATATAAAATAAAGCAAAACAAAAATAAATCCAGGTAGACAAGGTAGTGAAAATAGTTTTTGCAATACTTTTTTTACAAAAGTATGGTTTCAAAATATTTTAAAGTGGATAAGTAAGCATTAATTTAAAAACTCTCTTTAAAACAATGATGCCAATTGGAACGAGCTAATGTTCCAATTTGTAAAACACCCTTACTTTTCAGAGAGATATGTAAAATAAATAAAAGTGATTAAAAACTTCATTAAACCCTTAGAATTATGAATAAATATAAAAATAATATACTATATATACACACTTCCAGTTTTAAATCACTGTTTAAAAATACAAAGAAAACACTAGTTTAAATATTTAAATCCAAAGTAAAATAACTATAACACGAAGTAAAAATAATGAATACTATTCTAAATATAATTGAATTTCTAATCCATACTTGACCTTTATACATGATCTGTTTGCAAGTTTCACATTAGTAATTATAAATACCAAATTTTTGAAGTTATATTTATTGTCAAATTTGATAATTTCTATTGTTTTCACTTTATAGTGAGATAAGCTTTTGTTAATAATACACATTTCTTGTTAACATAAATGATGTGGCAGAATGAAACTCACATGATGTGGAAGAATGAATTGAAAAGTGGTAGAATGAAACTGACATGATGTGGAAGAATGAAATTGAAAAGTGGTAAAATGAAACTGACATGATGTGAAAGAATGAAATTGAAAAGTGGTAGAATGAAACTGACATGATGTGGAAGAATGAAATTGAAAAGTGGTAGAATGAAACTGACATGATGTGGTAGAATGAAATTGACAAGATGTGGTGAAATGAAATTGAAATATGGTGGAATGAAATTGAAATGTGGTAGAATGAAATTGACATGATGTGGTGGAATGAAATTGACATGATGTGGTGGAATGAAATTGAAATGTGGTAGAATAAAATTGACATGATGAAGTGGAATGAAATTGACATGATGTGGTGGAATGAAATTGAAATGTGGTAGAATGAAATTGATATAATATGGTAGAATGAAATTTACATGATATGGTAGAAGGAAATTGACATGATATAGTAGAATGAAATTGAAATGTGGCAGAATGAAAGTTTTGCAATTATTTTATATCCCTTTTAATTTTAATTTATAGAATATAAAAAAAAAAAGAAAAAAAAAAAAAAGATAAAAACACGAGCCTAGTAAAAAAACCAGTAAGCTTTACAAAATGAAGCTATTCTACAGAAATAATTGCTTTAAAATTAAGATTGCCTAGGCAACAGTAGTTTACACAATTGAAAGGTAACAAGAAAATTGATCAAAGGATTTTTTAACTGAAAAACTAAAAGTTGCATGAAAGAGAAAGTTTATACAGCTACAAAGTAACAACTTGTATTACACCAGATATTTATGAGGAATTAAATTCTACTTGCTGAAAACTAAGTAACAACTTGTATTACACCAGATATTTATGAGGAATTAAATTCTACTTGCTGAAAACTAAGTAACAACTTGTATTATACCAGATATTTATGAGGAATTAAATTCTACTTGCTGAAAACTAATTAAGGCGTCATCTTCACAAAAAAATTAACAAATGATTAACCAATGTGTTGTACCAACAGTCAAACATGGATTGTTTGGTTCTGTAATTCTGCAACAGTTTTTTTTTTTTGCTAGTCACGAAGTAGGAAATTTAAATATGAAATACTTAATAAGACTCTTTTTCACAGCATTTTTTTGGAATTTGCTTATCCATCTGGACAAAGAATTTATCAAAGATTTATTAAAGGTTTTACTTTTTTATAGTTTTATTTATTAGCACAAATTGTGAAAAAATTATTATTTGACAAATGAATTTTCATGGGTTGAACTAGACAGAAATATCAAGAATAACTCTTTGAATACTTGCAACAGCCAATCAAGAACAACTCTTAAAATACTTGCAACAGTCAATTAAGAACAACTCTTTAAATACTTGCAACAGCCAATCAAGAACAACTCTTTAAATACTTGCAACAGTCAATTAAGAACAACTCTTTAAATACTTGCAACAGTCAATTAAGAACAACTCTTTAAATACTTGCAACAGCCAATCAAGAACAACTCTTTAAATACTTGCAACAGTCAATTAAGAACAACTCTTTGAATACTTGCAACAGCCAATCAAGAACAACTATTTGAATACTTTCAACAGTGTTGGAGTAAAATATCATCACTTACTAAAGAAAATGATGCAAAGAATGTCAAAGATTTGTGAAGATATTAAATTAAGCATCCTTTGTGTTTTTGTGAAAGTGTGTTTTGTGTCATTGTCTTGTTGAAACAAAAATAAATAATATT